>CM053599.1:161778061-161808050 GCA_028646575.1 Pseudocheirus occidentalis | reverse complement strand
TTCAATTTGTAACAATGAAAATACATCCTGCATATCAGATAGATTCATAACAGTAGCAAAATTATAGTTATGAAGTAACAACGAAAATAATTTTATGTTTGGGGTCACCACAACATGAGGAGCTGTATTAAAGGGTTGCAGCATTAGGAAGGTTGAAAACCACTGCTCTGTACCATTCCTTAACTTTGGATGTCTTTTGCCTTTCTGAAACCTTCTTATCCTTCAAAGTCCAGTTCAAGTCTCATCTCCTGCATGAAGATGTCTCTGATTTCTCCCTCTACAATGTTCTGTTTCTCCCATAAACCTCTGCAGCATTTACTACTTATACTATTCATTCAACTCTTATGACATACCACAATTGATCACTAATTGCATTTTCATTAATACATGTCTCATTTCCTATGTAAGCTCCTTGAGAGCAGGCATCATGGCTTATATATCTCTATAGCCTCCAAAGCATCTTACACATAGTAGGAATTTATTAAATATTTGCTAGTTTATCAATTAAATTATTTTCCAGGTGAAAACTTTTACCCATTGCTCGCTAATACTCACTAGAGTATTAGCTAACAAAGACGGATTTTTTTAAGATAGACTATCAGGTATAACAGAAATCAAATGAATAATAGTTGGCATTTATATATAGTACTTTAAGGTTTGCAAAGCAATATATATATATATATACATATGTGTGTATGTATTCATATGTGTAGTGTATATGTATGTGTATATACCATATATACATGTGTGTGTGATCTAATTTTATCCATACCACAACCCTATGAGTTGGATGTTCTTGTTATCCCAATTTTACAAATGGGGAAGCTAAGGCTGGAAGAGTTCAAATGACTTGCCCAGGGTCAGACATCTACTAAATTGTCTGAGGCAGGACTTGAATTCAAGTCTTCTGACTCCAACCCAGAACTCTATCCACTGTTCAGCCTAGTTGACTAAGTGAATGAGAAGAAATAGAGAACACCAGTTCCCACCAACCATTAAAAACTATACATCTCTCCTCAGTCCCCTAAATTTTCATGAATAAAGTAATTCCTAAATTTTAACTTCTCCAAAAATAATTTATATGTTTCTTCTGGTTACAAATCTTATTTTCTTCATTCATTTAAGAATGTTACCTCCCAGAGCCTGAGTGTGCCTCTTACTTATTCTATCTAGTGTCTAATAGACTCTCAACTGATGATGAAGGTGATCATGAATGACTATTCATTGCACCACCCACTTAGGCCCTGTTACTGTAAAAGGTACTTTATGGAAACTGGCAGAACTGAGAATATCATCTCTTACCCTCTGGGAATTTGGAGTCAACAAGAGACAAAATTAAGCAATACATAACTGAGGATGCTGGCTACATTTATAATCTGTATTGTGTAAAATCTATTTGTTAGATCAGTAGATGCACACATATATGTGCATATGTCCTGTCACTTTGGCAATATACTTCAAGGATTTCTGATTTCAACTCACTCCACCTTTGCAGGTCATGATCCTTCTATTGCTTAGTAAATGGCTTTTGTGATTTGCTTTATCTGAAAAAATTCATCATTCTGTAGCCAATCTAGAAATAAATGTCTTGCTAAAATTAGCTAGTCAGGTCCTTGGGTAAAATATGTGTAGCCACTAGAAGCTGGTCCAGCTTAGTAGAACTTGGCAGTGCTTGTATTCCTTTGGTATAGCCTTGGAAAACTCAAAATCACCTCCACATTGCAATGAGCCAACAGAGGAGATATTTAAGGAACATATGTGATATGTGAGTATATTTATATGCATGTATCTCCTAAAAGAATAAAAGTAGAAGAGAAATCCTAAGGGAGGCAGGATGACGCAGCATTGTTGTTCATCCTTCATTCTAAAGAACCAGTGACATCAGGAGGGTGGTCTCTTGACTTGAAAGTTAATTGGATTTAAGTGAGGCAGAATTGTGCAAAGTCATCAGGCCCGCTCTCTCCTCCAGAGTCATAGGAGTCCAGTGCCAAGAAGTAGGTCAGGAAGACTTGCAATAGCCCCAGGATTCAGTGGGAGATCTTGGTCTTTTGCAGGTCTCAGTTTGTCCAAGGCAACACCCATTCTGTAGTTAAAGGCTAGATAAAAATTGAGGTAAGAAACGGCCATTTCTTTGTCTTCACAAAAGAATAGGGGAAGGGAAGACCATCAGAGTTTCTAGCCAGAACAGAAATGATTTCTATTTACACTGATTCTGAGCCATCAGAACCCAAACAATGAGCAAGTGAGGCTCATTAATGCCAATCAGTGAAAGCCAGTGTGATTTGGGTTTAAAGGCACAGTCAAGTGGCTCCACATGAATGGGCTTTATCAAAGTCTGGTTTTCCAAAACTATATTTCAAGAAATCATAAATGAAAGCTACATGAGATAAAAGAGCTAATTGTCCCAGTTTAAAAAAAAAGGCAGAATAAATAAATAGAGAAGAAAAACCTAGACCCCTGACCTCAAGATTTCTTGTGAAGTATAAATGATCAAAATTTATGTTCCTTTGGACAAAGTGCCCACAGGTGAGGGCCTGACTCCCCACCTGAACAGAGAAAGAGGAGGAGAAAGAAGAGGAAGAATGATGCAACTGCAAGAACAATTTTGATAGAATATTAATGCTCACTGGAATTTATGTCGTCCTTTGTTTCACAAATCACTTTACATTTTCGCATTTTATCTTCACAACAATCTACCAGTGTAGATGCTATTATTACCTTCCTTTTACAGATGAAGATACTGAAGCTTAGAGGAGTTAAGTGACTTGTCTAGGTCATACAATAAGTGACTGAGGCAATATTTGAATTTAAGTCTTCCTGACCTAAAAACACAGTTATTGGCACCAAAGTCAGTACTAATTGACCTTGGACAAATCACTTGATCTCTCCAAATGCCACCTTATTTATCTGGAGCTTGAGGATACTAATTCTTTTCTACTTAATTTCACAAATAAGATAATGTATTTAATGAACTAAAGACCTGTGAAGTACAGCATAGATATATCTCTAGAAGAGAGAGTAAGGTTGATGACTTTGTGCAACTCTGCCTCAGTTAAATCCAATCTGTGCACAAGTTCAAGACATCCTTCTGGGATGTCATTGGTCCTCTTCAAAAGACAGGATAAACAACAGACACAAGCTATTGTTATTTTTCTATTTTATATGCTAATTATTATTATCTTAGGACTATTAAGATATGGTTTACTTCAAGAAAGTCCTGTCTTGATGCCTCAGCACAGCGTGGAGGTGACATTGAGCTCTCGGGACTGGAGAGCAATTTGGAACTATGCCCAAAAGGCTATAAAACTGTGCATAATCTTTGATACAGCAATGCCACTGCTATGGCTGTATTCCAAAGAGATCCCCCAAAAAAGGAAAAGGACATATTTGTAGAAAAATATTTATAGCAACTTTTTGTGGTGGCTAAGAATTGGAAATTAAGGGGATGCCTATCAATTAGACAATGGCTGAACATGCTGTGGTATATTACTGTGACAGGACATTGCTGTGCTATAAGAAATAACAAGCAAGATAATTTCATAAAAACCTGGGAAGACTTACATGAACTGATGCAAAGTGAAATGAGCAGAACCAGGAGAACGTTGCACATAATAACAGCAATATTGTAAAATGAAAAATTGTAAATGACAGCTATTCTCAACAATACAATGAGCAAAGACAGTCTTAAAGGACTCATGGAGGAAGCATGCTATCAGCCTCCAGAGAAAAAACTGATATTGTCTGAATACAGACCAAAGCATACTATTTTTCCTTTCTTCCTTTCATTCTTTTTGTTGTTGTTCAGGTCTTCTTATACATAACCTATATTGGATTGCCATATCCAGAGGGGGGAGAGGGAAGGGAAAGAGAGAGAGATAGAATTTGGAATTCAAAACTTTTTTTTTAATGTAAAAAAGAGAGGATTCTGGGAAGATAGTAGAGAAGGTCAGAAAATTCCAAGCTCTCAAGACTTTTTCCTCCATAAAATAAATACAAAAAGTAAATTAATAAAAGAGAAAAATAGTGTTTAAGGGCAAAGTGTGTGGGGGAGGGAGTGGTTAAGATAAATAAGAATAGGGGCACAACAAGGGCCTCCTGGGACAATCTGAGAAAAATCAGAAGAAAAATCCCAGGATAAAGTTTGGTCCCTGTGAAGAGTAGATACCTCTAGGCTAGGGTTTCCTCAAACCAGCAGCAAAACCCTGGGATTAGCTGGATTGAGAGGCTTCCTCAGTATAGCAACAAGCACCCTAGCAAACCCAGGATGACTGCTTAGCACAGGTTCTTAGATTTGCTTTTCTTTTTTCTTTTTTTTGCTTTTTGGAGGGCAGTTGGGGTTAAGTGACTTGCCCAAGGTCACACGGCTAGTTTTTTGTGTTAAGTGTCTGAGGCCAGATTTGAACTCAGGTACTCCTGACTCCAGGACTGGTGTTCTATTCACTGCGCCAACTAGCCGCCCCCAGATCTGCTTTTCTAAAGGAGACCAACTCAAGATGGATTAACAATCTTACTTTAATCAATCAAACATATAGCATTTACCTAATTCAGGGAAATAAGTCAACACCCTCAGTTTCAAAGAATACAAACAGAAGTTACAAGCAGACAAAGAAACAGATCAGCAGCTGGATTTCCAGCAGTCTGGCCATTACATCCACACCTACTTAGTTGCCAAAGAGGGAAGCAACAACATCTGGGTTTTCAAAGCCAAGGAGCTCAACGACTTCCCAGAGTCTTGTCTGGCCAAATCATATAACTCTTCTCAAAGTGAGCCCCAAAGCAAAACCTCACATCAGGGTATATATATAGCCTTCTCCTGGCTCAGAGAAGGTCACAACCCTCTTGACCAACTGCCCAATCACAAAGTAATAAGGTGTGAGCATTCCTGAAGAACAAGCCTCCCACCACAGGCTCCATGTGACCACATTCAGCCTATTAGGGGGCAGAGTATATTTTCAAATCAGGGAAGGTTCTCAGGGCCACTTAAGCCTACCAAAGAGCCTACAGGCAGGGAAGATCTTCAAATTCCCATAACATAACACTTAACCCGAAAACCAAGCCAATACAGGGGGATCTTCAAATTCTGTCACCATTACATTTGACCCCAAGATCTTTCATGTCCCTTACTTGGCAAAAATACATTAACAATACATTTCATTACATAGGTTAATAGGAGTTTTAGAAGTAAGTGTTGTCAACAGAGTTTTACAACAATATAACAAGGATAGCATACAATAAACACAGAAAACAGTGTTTTAGGGTGGGGCTTGAGCACAAACTCCACATCATTCTCCCTCCAAACAAATAGGGTCCCAAAATCTTGGGGTAAGGGGCAAAACTCTCTTCTTCCATGTCTACTTGCTGCTAAAATTGGACATAGAGCTGTCCCCATCCCAAGGGGTCCCATTTGAGAGATTAGTTCTTTAACCAGCATTTGGAATGTGCTTGATGCCAGGTCCAGGGGTGACACATGACAGTTGTAGACAGGGCGTGACATCCAACTTAAGCTATCAGAGAAACTGTGGTTAGATGCCACAGAGTAGGTGGCAATGCCTTAACTGTATATGTGTTGTAAAAGCCACTAGGACCTCTTCTATCCTTATCAAGGGGAGTGCTAACCTTCTCTCTTTTCATACAACACATACATAACACACAATGCCAAGCAAAGCTAACTTCTAAGGCTCAGATTACCAGCATAGCAAACTTCATTTATTCAATGACAGAGTTAAGGCAAAACATCCACAGAGCAGAGAAAATCAAAATACAGTGTATCAAAATACATTCATTTAGCAAGTAAGTTCTCAATTCAATACAGGTACTACCCTACTCCTGGACAGTACATTCATTTAGTCAGTCAAAGTTCCTCTTCTCAAATGGAGATTAGTTTCCAATCATAAACAAAGCACGTTCACTTGATCAATTAAAGAGCAAAAAAAAGTCAAAGGTTTTCTACCCCTGGATCATAACTGAATTACAATACCATCCATTAATGCCAAGTACTTTCTCAAAAGGGACAAGAGAGCACAAAGGGACATCTACCCTTAAGCTTCAATAAGGTTAAGATATCATCACAGCATTGAAAACCCAAGGAAAGGTCCTTCTTCTTGACATAAGGCAAGTTCTCAGCAATCTCTGTTCCTGGGGAGACAAAGCATAACAAAGCCACAATATGCATTCCCATTGTCCTCATTAATTCACTGTCTGCCTGCACAACAGTCCCAGAACCCCTGAAAACATCAGCAAAACCCTCTTCCAGGATTTCTGTAAACATACAAAAAAATCCTCCTTCAGGGCTTCTGAACCAACAGCAAGATTCCAGGGCTTCCACAACAGCAGCACTGTTCTTTACCAGCAGGTGAATCTGGCAAAACAATGTCAGCACAGACAGACAAAATACTGGCATCACAACCATGCCTCCTCAGTTCTCAGCAGCTCTGGGTGGCAGTTCTTAAAAGTCCTGGGCAGCTCCAACTGGCCCTGAGCAGTCTTTCAGCAACTCTGGCCTCCTCTCAACTTGGGCTTCTCTCTAAATCCACGGTTCCTCCCAGTTCAGCCCTCTTCTCATCAACAAGTCCATCCCACAAGTGAGATTCACAAGCTCTGGGTTTTAACACTCAACTCAAAAACCAAGCCAATACAGGGGGATCTTTAAATTCCATCACCATTACAATCATCTCCTTCAAGCCCCTCATATTACAGAGGAAGAAACTGAGAGTCAGAGGAGAGAAGATTTGTCTTGAGTGATACAAGGGATCATTGACAAATTAAGCGACTCCCCAGCCACAGTTCCATTTCTCTTCCTTCCCCTGTTCTTCCTCTTGCTTCTTCTTGTAATAGAGTCAAAGGACCTATGTTCAAATCCCACCTTTGACACTTGTTGCCTCTTTGACTGTTGCTATTTTTAAAAAACCTATGTTAATGGAACCAAAAAATGGAACCAAAATAATGGCCTTAAACCCTGGAAAGGTAACTTGGTGTCACTGAATACTAGACCTGGAGTCAGGAAGACCTGAGTTCAAATCCAGCATTAGACACTGAATAGCTGTAGGACCTTGGGGTCTTAACCTCTGTCTGTCTCTGTTTCTTCTGGAAAATAAGAAGAAGAACACCTACCTCCCAGGGTTGACATGAGAATAAAAAGATATTTGTAAAATGCCTTGCAAACTTGCTTAAGGACTAGATAAGTCAAGTATCTTAAGGTTTTGTCACCAGTAGATTCAGTAAAAAGATGATGAGCTATGGGGCCATTGCAAATCATAAAACAGATTTTTTTAAAAACCAAAATTACTCTTAATTCCAACCAATGCCCTTCTACTTCTAAAGGAGAAGGCATCTTCCCAGCCATCTCTCTAGCTACTATGAAGACTAGAAACAAAACTCTAGAAAACTTAGCCCTGTCATACCTAGAACTCCTACCTCAGGGTCCCTGCTATGCTGATTGCCTTAATTTTCCACTATATAGAAGACCAGATCTTTTTACCTTGTTTCACTTCATTTACCAGCTATCATGCAAACTTCCTGTCTACTCTGTCTCTACCCTTTCCAGTTATGGAATCATAATGAAACCAACTTTGAAATTACTCCTGGAAAGACCATAACATTCTACTCCACTCACCATTCCTGTAAACCAAAATATCCTTCATGAACACTATACACATATGTGAACAGTGTGAATGTGTATATATGTGTTTGTGTGTGTGTACATGCTTACACACAACTGTATAATGTGGGGGCAGGGGGAAAGGAGTGTGTGGTACAGTGTCTTATTTTGTCCATGGAGTTTCTTTTTATCTGTATAGGTCTATCTAGATGTGGTTCCTAAGGAGGCAAGAATAGATACCTTTAGAATCTCCTCCCACACCCCATTGCTTCTCCAAGGTAGACTGTTGTTTCTACTAGGAGGGAAAGAAGGAAGTTTGAGCCAGGGCTTAGCCAGTCTACTTTCCACAGAGAAAAGGGAGACCAGGTTAGAATTTTATTTATATATATATATTTTATATATATATGTGTGTGTGTGTGTGTGTGTGTGTGTGTATTCCCTTAAATATTAATAATCTGGAGAAAATGTCCAAGTTAAAGCTGTATTTTTGATCACTCTTCCTTAATGGGGAATGAGTGGCCCAAGCTATATATCTAAGGCTTATCTTTCTTCTCACCTGATGCCAGTTCTACAATGAACATACAGAGAAAACAACAAATAAACCCATTTATCTAAACCAATCTGTGGGTTATGTTCAATCTGTAACAATGAAAATACATCCTGCATATCAGATATTTACATTACGGTTCATAACAGTAGCAAAATTACATTTATGAAGTAGCAACAAAAATAATTTTGTGGTTGGTTGGTCACTACAACATGAGGAACTGTATTAAAGGGTCATAGCATTAGGAAGGTTGAGAACCACTAATCTAAACAGATATCAGAGAAAGTATCCACATGAGAATATACCAGAAAATTCCCAGATCAAATGAGCTCTCCTATTGGGAGTGATATAACATAGCTCAGCCGAGAGAGAGTCTTAGAATTCACCCAAGGGAAAATTTCCCAAAATCTCTACTGCAGTAAACTAGGGATAGGATCATGATAGAGATTGCTAGTTCCTCTACATGTCACTGGCTTCTCTGAATTTTTTTCTACCTTCAGGAACCTGAAGAGACATGGGAAATGAATGTTTTCTTCCTTGAAGCTGGTAACCAGAAGACCAGGAACTCTCTTCTCTCTAACTCTTGCCATCTCTGTCCCTTACACAGGCATTGAGCATTGGGCAATTAGAAATTGGGTAAAAATCTCCAACAAAGAGGAGAGTCTTTGACTCTCAAATAGTCTTTGAGGCATAGGTTACATATGGTATATGTGTATATTTCCCTCTCATTAACTCCTTGAAGGCAGGAACTGTCTTTACTTTTGTATTTGTTCCCCCAGTAGTTAGCATAGTGCTTGGCACATAGTAAGGATTTAATCAATGGTATTGTTGTTGGCACTTGAAATTCAAGTTATTTGTCCTAGGACCACCATATTGAAACACTATGGGCAGAACCATATTCATATTATTACTCTCACTAAAAATGAAACTAGAAGACAGTAAATGAAAGAATGTCTCACAGGTCTTCTTCAAAGTATTAATAAAGGAATCAAGGAAGTTGGCCTCATCATTTTCCTAAAGACCACAAGAAAAGTAATTTCAAGGAGTCTTTGGTTAACTTGCCTTGTAATATTCATGATTAACATAGATAAACAGAATACCATGAAGATATGTGTAATCTGTGTGCCGACATCTGTTGCACAGAAGATATAGAGGAGTTCTATCAATAAATAAACAGTCATTAACCACCTACAAAATCCCAGGAATTGTGCTAGACTCTGGAGATACAAATGCAAAACATAACAGTTCCTGCCTTCAACTGATGACATTATATGGATTAAACATCATATACACATTTAAGTAGACACAAAGTATATGCCAAATAAATATGACATAATGATAGGGTCGTTTCATTTGAGGAGGGGTTCAGCACTAGCAACTGGGGGCATCAAGGAAGGTATTGTTGGAATTGGTGCTTCAGATGAATTTTGAAGGGAGCTAGGCATTCTAAGAGGAGAAGGTTCTATGAAGAACTTGATAAGACAAATTAAATCAATATATACCCTAAAGATGAACATAAGGAAGGATGGCAAGAGTTATGCTGGACAATGTGCTTTGGAATCAAGGAATGAAAGAGGCTAGGATTTCCCCCCAAAGACTCCAGAGGCAACTAGGTGGCACAGTGGATAGAATGTTGACCCCAGAGTCAGGAGGAGCTGAATTCAAATTCAGTCTCAGACACTTGCTAGCTGTGTGACTCTGGGCAAGTCATTTAACCCTGTTTACCTCAGTCCCTCTTCTGTAAAATGAGCTAGAGAAGGAAATGGCAAACCAATCCAGTATCTTTGCCAAGCAAACCCCAAATGGATTTACAGAGACTTGGACGTGACTAAAACTCAATGACAACAACAACCCCCCCACACCTATATCATATATAACTTGTGTATCATATATACATACCAACTGCCCTACCACAATTCGCTCAGCCTACTTGCCAACTCCCCTATATCCCAAGAACTTTCCATCTATTGTATAACTGAACCCTCTTATATGTGTTGTATTTCCCAATTAGTATGTGAAATCCTGAAAGACAGGAACTAGTTTATTTTTCTATTTGGACCTCCAGTGCTTAACACAGTGCTTGGCACATTGTAAGAACTTAATAAATGCTTTATCATTCATTCATTCGTTCTGAAAGAGAAAAGTTGAAAGATAATAGCTGTTGAACACCACACACACACACACACACACACACAAATTCAGAGATGAACAATATCTAAAACAAAAATTCATGTGATTGCTAACAAAGGAGTTGTTTTCAAATCAGTTTTGTGAGCGCTCAGACCAATGACAAAGATCAAAATCAATGCAAAATTAGAGGAATAATAGTTTGTGCTTATATAATATTTTAAGTTTTATGGTAAGCTTTCCTCATAATAACCCCGCTAGGACAGGTGGTACAAGTATTATCATCACCAGCTTATAAAGACTGAGTGGGGCAAAATGAATCACATAGTAAGAGCTTGAAACCAGGTCTCTGAAATTAATTCCCTCATCCATTCCAGTACACCCTGCAATCCCTTAGGATAAAATGAGAAGTTAGTATGTGCAATTATAGCAGCTCCAGCCCAGCCGACTAAAACAAGCTGTCAACTCCAAAAACTGGAAAAGAGAAAATGGGAAACTCTGTCACCATATATCATACAAAGTTAACTGATACAAAACAGTCACAACAGCAAGGAGCCTGAAAGAGCCCCAAAACTGTCTCATTTGATTATTACTTGATCTTGCCCAAAAGAAAGACCTGGGAGCCAAGGGTAGGACCAATTTGGGGTGCAAACTCTTTTTAAATCACTACAAAGGGAAGAAAACAGAATATCACAGCAGCATCACGCCCATGAAACAATGAAATGGGTCCAACTAAGCCATATTGATCTGCTAACATTTGCCAATGAATACACAAGGACAATACTAAATAGACGTACTAGATCTGCTGGTATTTCTTTAGCAATCTATACTTAGACGGAACAACAGTGAAACCACTTCATTAGAACTCTACCACCCTCCTTCCAGTTGCACTATGTATGGAGAGCAATGGGTGCTTAAGATAAAATTTCTAAAAGCAGCCAGGCCACACCAAATGCATATAGAGTAAATCATATGAAAGCAATACAATTTTAAAGATAGCCAGGGATAAATCTGGAAGTTATCTCAAAGTAAAGAAAGATTAGAATGCAATGGCAAATATAATGGCTTATCATCTTGCACTCTCTAAGAAAGAGTAACCAAGATGCCTGAGCAGCTACCATGTGCTGTACATTCCATATTCCATAACCATATGCCTACATTCTCTTCAATGGATCCATGATCTCACTGGCATCACCATTTCCTCCTTCAATACAGATCTCAACCCATTCATACCCTTTCATCCTATTTGATTCTTTTCTCTCCTCTCCTCTCTTAATTCTCCCAAGAAGATCCATTCTGGAAGCTTTCTTTTTCTAGGTCATTCAACATTCCAGGGGTATACTTTCTAGCAAACACTTGAGCTACTCATCTAATATGCTTCACTTTTACTACATGACTATCCCATCTCCTTTTCCACATACATTTACCATGGAATTTTTTCACACACAAGTTGTCAGTGTAATATGCTATAGGCTATTAATTCTTTCCATTGCCCTTTGGTCAGGTCAGTTACAATTACGACTGTTCTGAGATAGTTACTCTCTATGACTCAAATCTATAGAACAATATTCAATATAAAGAGGCCTTAAAGGGTTGCCATTTGCAGCCCTTATAACATGACTAACACGTTACTGATGAGATGATGGATCCATCAAAGTTAGAGTCTCCTTGTTGCTCCTGGAATGTAAGCCAACTCTCCAAGAAGCCTTCCCTGATACTCTTTTTTGATAATGACCTTATGACCTTTATCCTGCTCCCCACTTTAGAATTCAAATAATATTTGCTCACACCCTTCTTATATGTTGATTTATAAATGTATCATATAGTTACTGCATTTGTTCTACACTCCCTTACTAGACTGTAAACTTACCTAGAGTCTGGGACCATGTCTTTCCTACCACCTGTGATAATGCTTAATAAATATTTGGTGTTATCTTATTTTACCTTACCAGCACCCAATAAAGTTCTTTGCATAAAGTATGCACTTAAGAATTAATGAATGAATAATTCATGAATTTTCTAATTACTCATTCCTGCTATAGACATTTCTCTAGGTTCAATCTGTAGCCAGAATGTATAAGTGTCATGGTGAATGAGTCAGGATGAGAAAATTATCTGACTGCAAAAAGCAGGCCCACCTCACATCTACCAGCAAACTTCTCTGCTTAAGACCCTCTGCATACTCCTACACTAGTTAAAGAAACTCATAGAGGTTGGCAGCAGGCCCTTCCAAAAGTAACAAACAAATCTTTCAACTCAAGCTGGATTTGCAAGAAATGATTAAAAACAGACTGTCTGGATGCTGTTGGGAAACTTGCCTTCAGCTCCTCCAAGACAGAGAAAGGTTCCTGGGGCCTGGTGCACACTTCAAAATGCATTTCACATCAAGTGTAAATTTCTGGGGAAAAACCAGCAAGGCTGTTGGAAGCCAGGAGGAGGTCAACACGCAGAGGTTTTCAGCACATGCATGCAGGGAACCACAGACAACCTTCAAAGCTCTTGAGAAATGGGTAAAAACTTGTACAACTCCCAAAGTTTCTTAACTTGCTGCCTTCTGGGTCACATCTTTGTTTTCTCTACTCTTTGTTTCATGGTTCTAATTGCCATATATTTCAGCTTTCTCAGACATGAGGAGACCCAGGTCACTTTGGGGGGCATTTCTACCTTTTGTGTACCAGATACTCCCACATTATCATCACTCTATCTGAGCACTGATATTCTAGACCACAGTAAGATCACGCTGCAATTGCTCACTGGAGTCTGTTTTTCAAAAAGGGTATTAAAGGAAAAGGAAACAAGGATCTAGGAGACTGGAAATGCTGGCACGGGGTGCTGGCACCAGACCACTGAAGTATATCGGTCATTTTATTTGAGAGCCCCCACAACCTTTGTTCAGCATCTTCCCCCAGAAAGAACAATGGAAATAAATCCCCAGCTCTGCCTAGGGTAGGGAGGAAGAAAAAAGGGAGTGAGGAAAATTCACTTATTGAAAGGCATTGATTAGAAACAGGCCACAAAAGTAGTCATATAAATAATACTAGTTGGTAATCTTTAGGGCAAGACGAGAAATAAAGACACCCCTGTTGCTCGAATATAAGAAGCACAGTATTGTTCTGGGTAGGAACAAGGGCTAGGTTCTGATATCCCCAAGGAGGAGATAAAGTCCCTTTCCTCCTCCCCAATAATCCCCTGTACCAGCAAAAAGATGGTTAGAACACATACAGCATTGGCAAGGAAGGGTTCAAGAATTAGAAATATGGAGTCTGGTACACAGGGCTGGGGAACTCAGAGGAGAGGTCTCCTCACCACTTCTTGCTCTTCAGGACTTGTGCACCATCCCAAATGTCCATCTCAAACAATTCCAAGACCTCCTCTTTTGGCTTGGCAAAATACATAAGGTAACCAAGTGCATAGATCCTATTAATTAGATGATGGACCTCTTCTGACTTCCCAGGATCCTGCTTCATCTTAGCCATCTCTCTTTGGGTGTTCCCATCCTGCCTCAGATCCTTCTTACTCCCCATGAGGATGATGGGTAGGTACATCATGTTTCATTGGGAGGGGAAGGGAGAGGAGGAAAGGGAATGAAAAAGCATTTATCAAGCAACTACTATGTGCCAGGCACTTACAAGTTACAGGTGCTGTCCATCATCATAAATAATAACACAATAGCATTTATATAAATGCTTTAAGGTTTACAAAGCACTTTGAAAATCTCAGATACTATCAATGATAATGATGATGATGGTAATAATGATGATGAAGATGATGATAATGAAGATGATGATGATGATGATGATGATGAAGATGATGTTGGCTAGTATCTATGCAATACTTTAAGATTTACAAAGTGCTGGGGTGGCTAGGTGGCCCCGGAGTCAGGAGAACCTAAGTGCAAATCCAACCTCAGACACTTGACACAATCACTAGCCGTGTGACCCTTGGGCAAGTCACTTAATCCCAAGTGCCCTTCTTCCCCTTCCAAAAAGAAAAAAAAAAAAAGATTTACAAAGTGCTTTGTAAATCACAGGCATTAATAATAATAATAATAGCTAGCATTTATGTAATACTTTAGGATTTACAAAGTACTTTGTAAATATTAATAACACCTAGGGAATATTAATATGAATATTAATAATAGAGAATATTAATAATAGCTAGCATTTATGTAACACTTTTAAGATTTATCAAGTGTTTTGTAAATAAGGCATTAATAATGACAATAATAACTAGCCTTTATGTAGCACTTGAAGGATTACAAAGCACTTTTAAAAACAAACAATCTTGATACATAGGTGTTCATCTTATCACAGTTTCATGGATGAGGACACAGAGGCTGAGAGGGAATTCTTCTGGACCACAGCAATGGCAGGAGACCCACCTCCACTGTCTGCTGCCCAGACAGAGCACAAGACTGAGAGACTGTATGTCAGTCATTTTAAACTGAATAACAACAGGTCTCTGTCCAAGATACTGAGCTATTTGGTTCTCTTGATTCAGAGAACACATTTTATTGTTACTGTCATCTCTAACATTAATAATCACAAAATCTTACGCTGAATTAGGTTGCCCAGACCAAATTTGTTTCATCTCCATATTGAATTTATTTGGTTGTTTCTATGGAACTAAATGTGCCCCCTGTGATGTCATTTTATCTAAACCCCATATTTTTGTGGAATCGATTAATAGAAGCATCAGGAATACTGAAACATTCTATGTAATGGTTTACAGTTAGAAAATGCCTTACTAATTTAATTTAATTAGTCTATTGGATCTTCACAATAACACTGTGAGGGGAGGAGTGCAAATATAATTATCCCCATTTTATAGAAGAAGAAACTGAGTGTCAGAAAGGTGATGTGTCTTTCCCAAGGTCATGCAGTTAAGCTAGAAATTAGGTCCAGTTTCCAGCTGGTAGAGAAGAATGATCACTGGCTCCAGAGTGAAAGAATTTAAGTTCAAATCCAGTCTACGGCGCCTACTGCCAGTACAATCCTGAGCAAATTACTCCACCTTCCAGGGCCTCAGAGTCTTCATCTGTAGAGTGAGGAGGTTGGACGAGATGACTTCTGAAGTCCCCTCCAGGCCCAGATCTGGGACTCTACACTCTTCTGATTCCAAGTGCAGTATTCTTTCCACAGGAAAAGGCCGTTATCTCTGGAGGACGAGTGAAAAATGGATTCTGTCTGACCACCACTAAAGAAAAAAAGTGACTCAAAAAGATCGAGAACACCCAAGGGCAAACTGAACGGCCTATCCACAGCACATTTATGAAATAGTGGCTCCTATTGCTATAGCATATGGTTTAGTTGTTTCAGATGCGCCTGACTCTTCGTTATCCCTTTGTTGTATTTGGGGGGGGGGGAAGGTTTCTTAGCAAAAATACTAGGATGGTTCGCCATTAGCTTCTCTGGTGGATTAAGGCAAACAGAGGTTAAGTGATTTGTCCAAGGTTATACAGCCAGATTTGAACTCAGGTTTTATCGACTCCAGACCCCACGTTCTATCCACTATGCCACCCAGCTGTCCCCCTCCGAAGCATGCTAAGATTTATAAAAGCGTTTTCCTCAGAACAACACTGTGAAAGAGGTAACACAAATACAATTATTCCCATTATACAAATGAAAAAACTGAGACTCAGAAGTCTGAGGTCCTACAGCTAATAATCATCTGAATCAAGATAGAGAAAAAAAACATCTTCCGACGCTTAAGTTCAGGCTCCTTTGTACTACAGTACGTTGTCTTTAGGCATGGTTTTGGTTTGTGGCCATACTTGCTACCCCTGTTTCCCGTACCCTTTCCCCCTACCACATGCTTCCTTAATGTCCTTTCTCGACAAGCACACAGCAAAATAATAATAGCTTATATTTACAAAGGGCAACTAGTTGACAAAGTGGATGGAGAGCAGACCCTACAGCCAGGAAGACCTGAGTTCAAATCTAACCTCGGACACTTACTAGCTGTGTGACCCTGGGCAAGTCACTTAACCCTGTTTGCCTCAGTTTCTTCATTTGTAAAAGGAGCTGCAGAAGGAAACGGCAAACCACTCCAGTATCTTTGCCAAGAAAACCCCTAATGGGGTCACAAAGAGTCCAACACAACTGAACAATGACAACATTTACAAAGTACTTTACATGTATTATTTGAAGGAGGTTCCCCATTTTGCAAAAAAACTAAGACTCAGAAAGGTTGAGGCTCAACTAAGTCCACATATATGTCAAAAGTGGGATTTGAACTCTCTGAACTTTGGTCTACTTCAGGGGTGGGGAACCTGTGGACCGCAGTCCACATGAGGCCCTCTAGGTCCTCAAGAAATTCAAAAGGCTGCACTTGAGGGCCTAAAAGGCCACATGTCATCTTGAGGCCAAAGGTTCCCCACCCCTGGTCTAGTTCTTTTTCCACTACAGAGAGGGGAAGATGATACAGGAAAATAATTCGTTGTTATGGGTAATATTTTAAGCATCAGAAAGAACATTCACATGTGGAAAATCTTCCCAAGCACTTCAGATCATAACTCAGAGGTAACCAACAGACATAAGCTTGGTTCTGAGCTAAAGATCAAGATTTTCTCTCTAATGGGAACCAACAGACCAAAAATAAGGCAGATAAATGAAGGATAAGGGCTTAGAAAAGAGATTGAGATCCTGCTCGCTAAACCAGGCTATTATCTACCACTTGGTAACAAAGAAATTGTTCCCACGATGAGGAGAGAATAGCCCAAGGCATCTCATATACTGAGCAAATAAATAGCAACAGAAAATATGGTTTTGAAAGTGTGGAAGACAGACCCCTGTAGGCCCATGACACGGATGTCACTCACTTCCAGATATGAGAATTTTTACTTACCAGGCACCAGAAATAGTCACAGGAAGAGTTGCTATATACCCCAGGTTTTATAGGAAAGTCTTGATTTCAGAGAATATCTTTTGTTGGACAGTGTGTCCTGATATTAAGCTTAGAAAAACAGGATCATCATAATGACGAGGTACATAAAAAGAGAAGCATGTTAATAAAAGCTATTTGCACTCTTTTTCCACCACTGTGAAATGGCTGACTTGACCATCAATCTAAATCAAGCTATCCATTGATCATTTTAAATGGATTTCATATCGTTTTTGACTGGGATAAAATGCCATCTTGGGGAGATGTTGGCTCTTCATTTTAATTATGCCATTCGGAGGAGTCGGGAACAAATAACCAACAAATATACAGATGAATTTTTCAAATAATTCAACCAGACTGAGAGGTTCCTGGTCCGTTTTGTTCCCTAGGAGGATCCCTGGACCTCTTTGTTCTCTACCTGGATCTGTCTCAGATATGTGGAATGCTAGCCATCCTATGTGTAGTCTTCATATTTCAGTTCCTAGAGCTCAAGGCACTCAAAGAAGCCTTGACCAAAAGATTTTTCTTGCTAAGGATTTGAAAATCAAGGGAATCTACTTCAAAAGACAAAATATGCCCCTTGAAAATTGGGATGAGAATTTTTTTTTAAAGGCCACTGAAGCATGATTGGGCTTTTTTGTTTTGTGTGTGTGTGTGTGTGTTTCCTGTTTGTTTTTAATGCAGAGAAGAAAACAGAAGGAAAACCAGGAAAGAATACAGACAAGAAGGAAATCTTTGAAAGCTACAGGTTGAACTTATATACTTAAAAAGAAAAGCAAACTGCACAAAATAGAGTATGCAGTTTCATATACAAGCCTCTTTTATTCTACAAGTTGAATGTATTGAGGCAACTAGGTGAGTGGTATGCTGAAAAGAGCTCTGGTCCTTAAGTCAGAAAGACCTAAATCCATATTCATGTTGTCTGGGGGGAGTGAAACCTTCTCAGGCAGTTTTGGATTGTTAACTTCCCTCTTCCTCCTCCATAGCTGCTGTCAGTCAACAGCAAGTCCCTTCTGCAGTCTTTCGACCCCCACCCACCTCCAGTCCTTTGTCTGCCCCCCCACACACACCTCTGTGGTTCCCTCTTCCCAGCCAGTGAGAGTCAGGGAGAGCCCAGGATCACTCCCCCAACCAGTGGGAGGGACAATGGGGGAACTATGACCCTGCTGTGTTGGGGTATAAAAACTTTGTTCCCCGACACCTTGGGGCCTCTCCTCCATAATAAGTCATGGGGAAAACCACCCTCTTCTCCCCAGGGAAGAGAATAAACTCCTGTTCTTATCCTAAGAGATCTCTGTGTTTGTGTTTTTATTAAATTATGGATGAGGCTTTTTTTCATCTCAAACAATATGGATTCATATATTTACTAACTTCATATATTTTCTAGCTATGTGACTCTGGGCAAGTCATTTAGCTGCAATTTGTCTCCATTTCCTCATCTATATAAAATTAGGACAATAATAGCACTGACCTTCCAGGGATTTTGTGGGAATAAAACGCAATAATATTTGTAAAGTGTTTTGCAAGCCTTAAAGCACTATATAAATGCTAACTATTATTAAGTTCAAAATAAAACTAAAACTAAAAACCAAAACAGAGGATGGGAGTACTTTAATACCTCCTCTCCTACGTCACAATTAAAACAAAAGTACAGTATTTGCCAAGCAGTGATTATATTGGATCAAAAATTTACGGGTTTAGAGTTGGGAGGTACCTTAGAGTACTTTCTAATAGGTCATTGCATCCAGCCCCTTCACATGGACGGTTCGATGACTTGCCCAGAGTCACACAACTGAGTATTTGAGGGAAAATTAGAACCTGACTAATTTGATTAGTTCTGACTCCAAGTGCAGTAATCTATTCCACCATCCCAGGCCTATGCAAATTGTGACCCACTGGAGAATTTCCGACAGTCCGTGAAAAATGTAGAGGAAAAGATCCTCTACATTTTTCACAGGCCACCTGAAATTCTTTGTTACAGATAACATCCCTTCCTGCAGATTATACAGGAAAGAAGGACAAAAGACAAGAGGGGAAAAGGAAGAAAGACAGGAGAGAAGAAAAGGAGGGAGGAAGGGAGAAAGGAAAGAAGAAAAATGGAGAAGGAAAGGGAAAGAAGGGAAGGACAGAGGGAAGGAGGGAAGGAACAAGGAAGGAAGGAGGAAGGGAAGGAGGGAGGGAAGGAGGGAAGGAGGGAAAGAAGGAAGGAAGGAAGGAAGGAAAGAAGGGAGGGAGGGAGGAAGGGAAGGAAGGAAGGAATGAAGGAAGGAAAGGAGGAAGGCAGGGAGGAAGGGAGGGAGGAAGAAGGAAGAACTGAAGGACTTTTGGTATAGCAGATAGCTCTGAGGGAGGCATAAACTCTAGCCCAGGGTCTGTCACTAACTAGCTGTGTAACTTTGGGCAAGTCAGCTCTCCTCTACTGGCTTCAATCTCTTCCTCCGTCAAATGAAGTATTTAAATCTGATCATGATAATAGCAATAACTCATACAGAATGTTATGGTGAATGAAGCACTTTCCTCATAATAAGCCCATGAGCTGGGTAACAGCTCTGATTTTTAAAAGAGGGAAACTGAGCCCCAGAAAGAGGATATGACTTGCTTATGAGCTTCCAGTTAGTTCATGGCAGAGACCAAATCTGAACCCTGGTGCTCAGACTCCCCACTCAGTGAGCTCTCAGCTGTGCTGTAGCATCTCTTGATTCACTATCCCCCTGAAGAAAGACAAGAACTTGATCCATAATTTACCCAAGCCTTCAATTTACTGATCCTTCCTCAATCTCCAAGCCCCATCCCCCATCCACCCACCCCTTTCCCAATTTTTAATCCTTGCTGCTGTCATCTATTTCTCTGCCAAATGTTAGTTTCAGATGATATATGATATGTTTGACATTTAAAATATACAGTGAAGAATACAGATTGCATCCTGGTCTAAAATATTTCCTTGGTTTTTTTCCATATTGCACTTTCCGGGCAATAATTGTCACTCTCCTCCCTTTCCTCATCCCCCTTCCACCTTTCCCCCCCCCCATCAATTTCCCCTGATTCATTCTTCATTCCCTTGAATTCTACCTTTTCAAAGCATAATGTTTCTGCTGCTGCTCCCTGTACCTACTGTAACCTCATGAATATTTCAAATCCAATAGTTGTATGATCACTCAACCTTAGAAGCTCAGCAACTTTATCTTATTTATCATACAGACCAGCTTCAGTTCTTGGGATTAAGTCCAAAATATCCTCTGAGAGTTTGTTTGTGGGTTGTTTGTTCCCAGGCTGTTTCTGCTGCTTACATAAATTATAAAGGAAAATATTTTCCTTCTGGCCCCTGACACCACACACCCCCAACCTGGGGACTGCCACCTTACCAAGCCAGTAAATCTGGAGAAAGATGAAATTCATTCAGATTGCTGTGTGGCAGAATTCTTAATGAGTTTCCACTATGGTGTAAATTTCCCACACTTTCCAACCTACTGGTTTTATAGAAACAGGTAGCCAACTTATTGTGCGACCTTGAGCTCTTTTCCCTCTCTCATTTTCAGTTCCCTCTTCTAGGAAATCTAGCCAAATGGGTTGGGTCAGTTGATTTCTGAAGTCCGTTTAAATCCAAATTCATACTAGAATTTTTCTAGTTTAAAAACACTCTTTGAGTCTAAGAAATTCAAGGTGATTTATTTCTTTTGTTTTCAGGTCCAAAGAAATTCATTTAAAATGAAGGAGGAAAGACATTTGTAAATGAAATATTCAACTATATGCTGCAGGAACACTAAAATACTGAAGATGCTTCCTACCTATGTGACCTTATTAAGATTAAGGTCAATCATCCTCTCTGGATCTCAATTTTCTTAACTGTCAAAATAAGGGCATATTATTCCCAAGGAGGTCAAAGACAAAAATCTTTCATTTATACAAAATGTTTCATGACAGCAAAATAAAAGAGGTAAAAAGCAAGTACCCATTCATTGGTACATATGAATAAATTGTGGTTCATGAATATAATGGAATACAATGACTATTAGGAATTCAGAGAAACATGGAAAGACTTGCATCAACTGATGCAGAGTGAAGAGAACATAACTAGGAGTACAAGCTATGCAATGATGCCAATGATGAAAATGAAGGGAACACTAAAACAAAGCCAAACATTGAATAATTGTGGTGTTCCTGGAGAAGAGGTGACAACGCACTCCATTTTGAAAAACAGGTGCAGTATGTTGCATTTACTCTACCTAGCTTTCCATCATTGATTTTTTAGAAGTGATAGCTCAGTTGACAAGCTATACATGGAAATTATTGATGTAAAAACAAAAGATATCCTTTTTTTTTCATTAGAGGGTTAGACTAGATGATCTTTAAGGGCTCTTCTACCTCTAGGCCTCTGACCTTATAATCCTGTAAACAGATACCTAAACAAGACAACAGAGGTGATGCAGATACAGATTCATATCAATTAAAGGGTCTGACTACTTCCTATCAAGGCAAAAATAAAACAACCTAGAACACATCTAAAGCACTACTCTGTATCCTGACATGAGCATGATTCCACTAACTCAATTCACAAGTGTGATTAATTACCACTACCTGTCAAGTGAGAAGGTTGGCTATCATACCTCCTGATTATAAATTCAATAACAGGAACAGGAACAACAACAAAAACATTTATATAATGCTTTGAGGTTTGCAAAGTAGTTTAACAAAAATGATCTCACTTATCCTCATAACCACCCTCAGAGGGAGGTGCTATTATTATTTTTATTTTACAGAGGAGGAAACTGAGACACAGAGAGGTTAAGTGATTTGCCCCGCCTGAGGCTAGATTTAAACTCAGTACTTCCTGCCTCCAAGTCCAACAGTGTATCCACTGAATCACTTGTCTGCCTCTAGAAAGAGTACTGACCTTGGTGTAGGAACTTTCAATGTGAATCCCAGTTCTACCATTTGCTACCCAAGTCATTTAATCTCTCTGGCTTCTATTTCTTCATCTATAAAATGAAGAGGGTGGACCAGGTGGTCTTTAAGGTCTTTTTCATTTCTAAATCTTTGAGCTTACAACACTGCAGCTGGTCAAGAATCACCCACAAAACTGGGAAATAGATAAACAAGAGCAGAAGGAGCACCAGAATAAGTGCTGTCCAAAGTGAACAAATGAGGGAAAGATCTGATCTCCGATGGAGTCCAATCCTGGCTCATGAAGCACTCCCAGGGACAAAGATGGGGGCAGACAAAGAGCACTGGGCAGGGGTGGGAGAAGTGGAGGGAGGCATATGTATCAGTGAGAAAAGAATGGGAGAGATGACCTAAGACAAATGACCATAGAGCCATAGTATTTTAGAGCTGGAACAGAGCTCAGAGGTTATCTAATTAAAGTTCTTTATCTTATACAGAAGGAGACTGAGACCCAGAGAGAAGAGTTAACAGAGAAAGAGGGCTTACCCACTGGATGTTTTAGCACAAGAGCAGAGGAAAACAGCGGAGCTCATAAAATTGTGTCACCTTCTAAGGAGCAATGCTGCTGAAGATATTTTAGAAGGAGGAAGGGCTGTTATAGGTGACAATATTGTAACAGTCAGAGACAGTAGAGTCCTTAGATAGCTTAGATATTTAAAAAGCAGGGTTAAGCTGCCAGGGCTTGAGAAGGTCACAGCTGCATTGTTAGGTTCCCAAAGAAAATTTTTTTCAAATGAATGCTTTTCTTCTAGTTCTCTTGACTGCTGCCAAAAAGAGCATGTTATCTTTGTATGTTCCTTTCCTTATACATCAAACAATGAGCGAGTTTTTTTTTTATTGAGCACCTAGCATATAACAGGCACTGGGGATACCAAGACAAAATTTCAAGGAGTTTGTAGCCCATTGGGGGAAATTACATGTTCATATATAGGTATATACAAAATTGACTCAAGATAATTTTTGTGGGGGAGGCACTAGCAGATGGAGGGAAAGGCTTCCTGTATAAGGTGGTGCCAAAGCTGAGTCTTAAAATAATGTAGGGAATCTAAGAAACAGGTGAGGACAGAGTACATTCTAAGCATGGCCCTGCATTTGATGGTGGTACATAACACTTCCCCATTGACTGGGGAAAGATATTTCAGTTTTCCACTGATGGTACAGTCTTTGATGATAAGTTCCTTCAGAAACACTAATGACTATATTCCTGAAGGGACAACTGTCTGAGACTGCTCCCTCACCTCAAGAACATATCTGAGAGCCCACCTTAATACTTGATATATTATCCCTGGTGGTGTGACAAATGAAAAACTGAGAGATAGAGTTTCTGAGTAACTAATAATTAATTTATTAATTAGGGTAGTCAACAATCAATAAATTGATGGTCGGTAGTTACTCTCAGCAGCCAAAGAACCCCCTGAAAGCCTTAAATAATCCTTCTGAAAGGAAATTCCCTTGACAAGTGAAAATAAACCCTGATTGGTTGTCATTTAATGAGGGGATGGGCTAAAAGTTTTTAGCCCCTCCTTCTAAGAATACTGCTTGATTGTGAGACTCAGACTTCCAGCAGGAGAATTCTGGGCAGGAGAATTCATTTCCATCCAAACCTCTCTGGCTGCTTTACTCATTCATAAGCTGTCACCCTAACAAACACAGGGTAACTTCCCTCATGGGAAGGGCTTGCCCAGACTAGATTCTGCTTACCAGCGATTCTCAGCCTGTGGGTTATGTTCAATTTAAATACATCCTGAATATCAGATATTTACATTATGATTCATAATAGTAGCAAAATTACATTTATGAAGTAGCAACGAAAATCATTTTATGGTTGGGGGTCACCACAACATGAGGAAATGTATTAAAGGGCAGTGGCATTAGGAAGGTTGAGAACCACTAGCTTATACTCTATATAGAAATTAGGTGTCCTAGTTGAGTGGGGTCCTACCCAAGTTTGATGAGCATGTTCCTCAATCAGTCAAGTCCTTCAAAGACTGTCTTTAACAAGAGTTGGGCCTTGATGAAGTAAAAGGAGAAAAACCTGGATCCTAATTTAATGACTGGTTATTAATATGATAGCATAATAATTGTTTCTTTCAGTGGTATGTGGAAGGAGGGTAGTACTTGCATTGTGAAAAACAGTTTTAGAGAGAAGAGAAATGCTTAACTCAAAGGGATCATTCATTCAACGATAGAATTTCACTTGCAAGTGAGGAAGAAATTCAGGCTTAAGAAAGGGTATTTCTAGAGCACAACATGAGCTGCTGCTGACTCTCAATCCACCGTTCCTAAGACATCATAATTCAATAAAGAATATATGTAGGAGGATGAAGAAAGGTCACTTCATAAATATTGTTTTCTGAAGTCTTGGAAAGCTAAGGTAACTTTTTGCCACATAAATAAAGTAAAAGGAAGGATGGGGGATGCACAGTTTCCTTCTTGGGGTTTCAGTGTGAACTTTTTATTTAGCTCCACTCCTGATAATCAGCTATTCCCAGGGCCTGCTATCTGCAAGGTCAGGAAAACCTAAGCAGGGAGGCCACACAGAGCATAGACCAGTTGTCTGCTGCATTCAGAAGCTGCTTCTGGGCTTAGAAATTACCTCTGACAGTTCTCAGCCTGGAACAGGCCGTCCTGGCCTACAAAATGAACTGAGAGGGTCTACAAAGGTAAAATCAGAGCCTCACACTCTCTGGAAAAAGCAGAACCCAAATTAAATTGTTGGAGCACTGGCAAAAAGGAAAAGAGAGGGAAGGGAAAGTTAGAGCCTTGCTACATCTTAATGGTTTCCCTTTTTTCCCCTCTCAGCAGACCCAATTTCAACTTTGCCTCAGGCCATAGAAAAAATTATTTTGAATTCCTCACCCTTGTTCATCACGAACATGGCGTTCCCTATTCAAGCATCTGCTGATGATAGAGCCAGACTGAGGGAACCACCACTGGGAAATTATTGAGATACCAAGTTCTGCCAGAATTGTTTGCCTAGGGCCTGAGAAGCAACTGCTGAATTTCTGGCCCAATTTTTTGTAGGCATTTTCCCCAAATGTTTCTCTTGGATTAGTGCTGGTACTAATTCTCTTATGGAGAGCTAAATCAGGATTCCCCTTATTAAAATAGTCAGGGGAAAACCAACCCTTGAAGAAAAATGGTGAATTTTACAAAATTTATCTTTTGCCTCACTTTTCAATAGCTTCATGATGCCCCCTGACTATATATGGTTTTTCACCGAAGCTCAGGCAGTATTCAAGATTCTAGACTTCTCTTACCATCCTCTCCCCACCACTGACAAGTCAGTAGGTTTGCAAAGGCATCAAACTCCAGAGCTGGAAGGGACCTCAGGAACCAGGGGCTCTTCATGTTTTTTGTGCCAGACCGTGTTGGCAGTCTGGCAGTGCCTATGGACCACTTCTCGGAATAATCCCTATGCACAAAATAAAATTTATCATAGGATTAAAAAAAAAGAAACCAAATCTATTAAAATACAATTATAAAACATGAAAGAAAAGAAGTTTTACAGATCCCAGGTTAAAAAACCCTAATATAGTTGTCTTTATTTCTCAGAGGAAAGGCAATACAAGTATAGCAAGAAGAACACTGGCTCAGGACTCAGAGCATTTAGGTTCAAATCTCATCTCTGACATTTTAATGTCACCTGAGTGACAATGGGCAAGTCATGTGACCTCCCAGAGCCTCAGTTTTCCCATCTATAAAAATGAAGAAATTAAACTAAACAGGCTCCTAAGTCCTTTTTAGCTCTAGATCAGTGGTTTCAACCTTCCTAATGTGATGACCCTTTAATAGTCATATGTGGGCACATCTGCATGTGGGAGGACCCGCCTGGAGATGCATAGAGGAGCGGTGTCTTGGTTCCTAAGACCAGTGGAAATATGTGTTTTCCAATGGTCTTAGGCGACCCCTGTGAAAGTGTTGTTCAACCCCCAAAGGGGTCACAGGTTGAGAACCAGCTGCTCTAAATTTAAGTGTTCTATAAGAGGCTGAGTGATTACCCCAAGCCAGACAGTTCGTTAGTGCTTACTGTTTGAGTTGTGAGCTCTTTGAGAACAAGGGATGATGATAATGATGATGATAATGATGATGATGATGATGATGATGATGATTGATGATTGATGATGATGGAATAATAGGAATAATAGCTAGTATTTGTGTGGTCTTTACTATATGCCAAGCATCATGCTAAATATTATTTCATCTGATCATCAGAACAACCCTGGGGTATAGGTGCTTTATTATCCCCATTCTATAATTGAAGATTTTGAGGCATAAAGAAGATATTTTCCCAGGGCCACCCAGCTAGTAAATGTCTGAGGTGAGATTTCAACTCAGATCTTCCTGACACTATTCTGTATGCCAGCTAGTTCCTACCTTACTCTGTATCCCTGGCACTTTAGTACAGTGCCTGGCACAGAGTTTAGCGACTAGCTGACTGTGCTCTTTTTCCACATTGGCCATGGCAGAAACAGAACCCCTTCCAGGTCAACTTGGATCTTAACAGGGTCCAATATCTTATCCCAGTTCTGTAATAGTAGGCATTTAAGGCATCAATGATAGGATATTCTGGGAGACATTTTGGAGCAAGGATACCATTCTTGAACTCCCTAAATAATACATAAACTACTCCATGCCTGAGGGTAGGGGTGGTTTTAAGGGATGCTTCTGAAAAAAAAATAACTGAACCACCACCATGAGCTCTCAAACACCCCAACTCAACTAAAAATTCTAGCTGATGGAAACTCTCCCCATCATGAAAAGGCCAGGACAAAGGACAACCTCCAAGCACGCACAGGGGAGATAATAAAATTCCACCCCAATAAGGGCTGGTGTTGACTTAATGAACTTAGGCTGAATGACTGATGAGGCCCACATCCATTCATGAAGCTCCAGTGACTAATCGAGACAGCTCATGCATACATTTCCTTGGCAGGAGCATAAGCTCAGTCTGACATTTCGTAAATGACTGCCATGGTATCACCAAAAAGTTCAGGAAAGGCTTTAACAGAGAGGTGGGATAAAAGATCCAAGCAGACAGGCAAACAATCACTCAGCACTTTCTTCCCCTTCTCCTCCCCCTGGATCCAGTTCATTTCTCTCCAGTGGTGTGGAAACTGGTCTCTGAGATGAGGATGTTTCTAGTCTCAAGAGAGGGAGAGAGAATATTGAAGCCTTTTTCCCAAGATGCATCAGAAATTGGGCCTGATTTCCCAGGAGTTTTCCACACTTCCTTGCATCTGCCTTGTGTAGGAAGGTAGTTGTCTTCATGTTCCCTCTAAGCCTATATCAAGCAGTCTTTCTGATTAGCATTTAATAATTCACTTGGCATGTGTCTCTCTATAAGGGCAGCTGCCAGGTACAATTTATTATTACTCTGAGCCAAATTTCTCATGGAAATTGATCATAGTTTGTCAGGACTTTAATGGCTCACATTCCCATTGGAGATAGATCCAAAAGTTTCATACATCCCAGACCATCTGAGGTTTCCCACTCAAAAATAGCCTAATTCTGAACCTCAGGCATGAGTAGAAGCAGTTCTAACTCCCCTCTGGAGTATGTGGCCTGTTTAAGATCACTAGAGGAGCCTAGTTAGTTCCTATTTCATTTGGAAGATAATTCAAGGATCATCTATTCCAACATCATTTTTTTAAATAAGAAACTTGAGGCCCAGAGTTTAATAAGAAACTTTGGCCCATTGACTTGGCCAAAGATACATGAGAGGTAATAGAACATCCAGAATTCAAACCTAGGTCTTTTTAATTCCAAATTCAGTACTTTTTTGATGCTGGTTCCTAAGATTGGATAGAAATTTGTCTGGTGATGACCTATGTGGACTAATTTAAGGAGAGTTATTAAGCCCTACTAAGCCTCCACATCCAAAAATGTGTCCTTCACTAGCCTGTCACTGATGTCTGTTTCATTATTACTAATTCATTTCATAAAATCACAGACCATTGACATTTGAAGGGGACCTTAGAGATCACCAAATCCAACATCCTCATTTGACAGACAAAGAAAGCAAGTTTCTGACTCAAGTGACTTGCCAAGAAAAGTATTTTAGCCATAATAACAACTTAAGCACTTTCCACACAACTCCATAAGTTGTAGGCACGAATATTATACACATTTTATAGATGATAAAACTGAGACCCAGAAAGGTTAAGAAACACACAGAAAGTCACCCAGTTAGTTAGTAGCAAAGTCAAGAATCGAATTCAGGACTCTTTCCACATTGTTTCCTCTTCTTCCTCCAGTTATATTTTTAAGTTTAACTATTTAGATAATTCTTGTAAAGCCTTTAGTGCAAAGTCTTGCATAATAATATGTTTAATAAGGCTTATTCCCATCTCCTTTCTCCCCTAACATGCTTTGATCCTGTGAATCAGTAACACATGTGGAAAGTCACCCAGCTGTAAGTCAACAGATGAATTGGAATTTTTCCATCAATTTCCCATCAATTTATATTATTTCGACCAAACTGAATTTTTTTTTCCTTTTGTTTTGGAGGGCAATTGGGGTTAAATGACTTGCCCAAGGTCACAAGGCTAGTTTTTGTGTTAAGTGTCTGAGGCTAGATTTGAACTCAGGTCCTCCTGACTCCAGGGCCAGTGATCTATTCACTGCACCACCTAGCCATCCCCAAACTGAATTCTTAAAATAATTTTTATTTACGTGTTCTGTTCTTCTGTAATTATACTTCCCACTGTGTCCTTCCCTCCTCTTCCTTCTCTCATAACAAAGAATGAAATGACAACAAACAGCTCAGCAAAGTTTACCAAAGTATCTCAAAATTAGGATATTGTCTGTGGTTTTCCACACTGGCGGTCTCTACAAAAAAATAGGGAGGAAGCTGCCTTCTTCCATTCCTTTTGGGGGCCAGTGTGATCATTAAAATTTTATAGCATTCATCTTCAAATGTTTTGTTGTTGAAATACTTTACCTTTCCCTCACTGTAGTCCCTGCACTTGCTTTCCTGCTTCTGTCTTCACTCTACACCAGCCCACATGGGCCTTTCCATGCTTCTCTGTCTTCTCCATATTGATCATTTCCCACAACTCAGCGTTATGTGGAGGCTCCCCAACTTTTCCAGCCATTCCCCTCCAGACAGGCATCTGCTGTGTTTCCAGTTCTTTTATACTACAGAAGGGGCTGCTGTAAGTATTTTGTGTGTTGTGTTGTTGTTGTTTAGTCACTTCAGTTTTGTCCGACTCTTCATGACCCCACTGGGGGATTTCTTGGGAGAAATACTGCATTTGCCAGTAATGATTTGCCATTACCTCCAGCTATTTCTACAGATGAGGAAGATGAAGCAACAGGTTTATGTGACTTGTCCAGAGTCACACAGCTAGTGTCTGAGACTGCATTTAAACTCATGAAAATGAGCCTGATTCCAAGCCCAGTGTCCTAGTCACTGAACAACCTAGATGCCTTTTTTCTAGATTCCTTTTTTAATGTATATATAGAGACCTTATTTCATCATACAAATTATTTTCTCAATTTTGTCCAATCTATTTTTTGCCAAGTCTGATTCTCAATGAACCAATAAATATTTATTAAAGCTTCTGCTACATGCCAAGCACTGTACTAGGTGTTGGGAATGCAAATACAAAGCATCCCTTCTCGCACTGAGCTTACATTTTAATGGGCGAGACGGCAGGGAAGTGTGAAAATATATGCAGCAGAAACGTAGAATGAATGAATCCAAATATGCCCAAAGTAGTCAAATATAAGATGTTTTGGGGAAGGTGGGGTGTATCAATAATGAGATATTCACAACACCCATGATGGTTATGAATATGTTGGTGTAGTTTTGGATCACAAAATATAGCAAACTCTCCACATGGAAGGCAGAACCAAGGTCTTTATTCAGAAACCATAACACTGAGTCCCAA
>CM053599.1:161760486-161777561 GCA_028646575.1 Pseudocheirus occidentalis | reverse complement strand
AGACACTTAACACACACCAAAAAAAAAAACTAGCCATGCAACCTTGGGCAAGTCACTTAACCCCAACTGCCCTCCCAAAAAAAAAAATGCCTTTAAAAGACAAATCGGCCAGAGGGAAAAGGAATTTCAAAAACTCACTTAAGAGAATAATTCCTTCAAAATTAGATTAGAGCAAATGGAAGCTAATGACTTTATAAGAAATCAAGATACTGTTAAACAGATCCAAACAAATGAAAAAATAGAAGGTAATGTGAAATGTCTCATTGGAAAAACCACTGACCTGGAAAATAGATCCAGGAGAGATAATTTAAAAATTATTGGACTACCTGAAAGCCAGGATTTTTTAAAAAGCCCAGAAATCATCCTTCAAGAAATTCTCAAAGGAAATTCTACAATGAGAGGGCAAAATAGAAACTGAAAGAATTCACTGATCACCTCTTGAAAAAGAGCCCAAAAAGAAAACTCCTAAGAATGTTACAGCCAAATTCCAGAGTTCCCAGATCAAGGAGAAAATATTACAAGCAGTCAGGAAGAAAAAATTTGAACATTGTGGAAACACAATCAGGATAACACAAGACCTAGCAGCTTCTACATTAAGGGATCGAAGGGCCTAGAATATAATATTCTGGAGGTCAAAGGAACTAGGACTAAAACCAAGAATCACCTACCCAGCAAAACTGAGAATAATGCTTCAGGAGAAAATATGGTAATTCAGTGAAATAGAGGACTTTCAAGTATTCTTGATGAAAAAAGATAGATGGATAGAGATTTGTGTCACATATTCATATATATTTACATATATAGATGTTATACCTATAGATATTTTATATCTACATACTTTTCTACCTATATCTATACAGATAGATGCATAGATTTTAGATTTGTGTTTTATATGTATATTTATATATCAAGATATTTATTTATATATCTATATCTATCTATAAACATGGATATAAGTATAAATAGTATAAACACAAAGTTAGTTAAATATGAGGTCATTTGGGAGGGAGATGGGGTGAGCACTCTACCTTCAACCAGCCATCATCTTTGGGGACTTCTGCGTGGTCTTTGAAGAACTGTTGGACTGAGGACAGCTAGGTGGTACAGTGTGTACCAGCCCTGGGGTCAGAATGACCTGAGTTCAAATTCAGCCCCAGACATTTAATACACTTCCTAGCTGTGTGACCTTGGGCAAGTTACTTAACTCCAATTGTACTACCTTCCCTCATCCAAAAGTAAAAAAATCTCTCTGTTTCCCAACAACATTGGTTAACTTCTGTTTTTTCCTTGACCGTGGCCATATGACAAGTTTCTTGCTTCCACCCCTCTCATAACAGTATTGTGCCTCGTGTTTCTCTAGTACTTTAAGGTTTATAGTACAATTTTCTTTCAATCTCACTGTGAGGCAGGTAGTGTAAATATTGTGATCTCTGTTTTACACAGGATTCTGAGAGGCTCAGAGGAATTGTGAGTTGTACATCTAGTGTGTGTTAGCCACAGTACAAACCCAAGTCTCCAGTGATAGACTAAGATACAATGAGACCTGTTCTTCCTCTCATACACCTCCTATGAAGAGAATTCCTGGTTCTCTCCAGGCCTTATCCCATCCCAATGCTGAATCATACCTCCAGGTCCACTCCTGACCAAAGGAGTTTACTTTGTTACTGATATACAGTGCACAAAAAGTCTACCTGCCTCCAAAATGTTGCATCCATTAACCTACTCTACTTTAACAAGCTTGTGATCTCATTCTTGTGGATTCTCCCTCCAATGATGAAGATTTCAACCAATTTATTCTATGCTCTTCTACAAATTTCAAGAGAGCACCTATACAATATGTTCAAGAACATTCTCTAGATGATTTTTTTTCTTAGACTTCTATAAGTAACTGTTGTACAACCCTTATGTCTGTTATTTTTCACTCCAGCTGGAGTCTGGTTTCTGCCCTTATAAAGGAAGGCATTGGGAGCAGTTTGAGAGGGGAGAAGAAAATGGGGGAGATGGTGTCAGTGAAGACTTGAGTGAGCAGCATGGCAGTGAGGTAAGAATTATTAAATCCACCTGGCTTTGACACCCTACCTTGGGCAAGTCACAAGTATGCCTGAGTTTATTTATCTATGAAATGGAGTTGAGAATAGTACCTGTCTCCTAGGGCTGTTGTAAGGATAAAACGAGACAATAATTATAGGACACTCTGTGACCTTAAGGCACTATATATGTCATGATATATTATATCATGATATCATCACCATCATGTTTTTGTGATTCCCAACAGAAAGAGTAGAGATTGTTTCATTCTTTGTGTTTGTGTCTATGCATGCTTGCTACTTGATTGATTGATTGATTTGCAGCAGCATTGTCAGCTAGGTGACACACTTGGTAGAGTGCCGGGTTTGGAGTCAGGAAGACCCGAGTTCAAATACATCCTCAGACACTTGCAAGCAGTGTGACCCTGGGCAAGTCACCTAAGCCCATCTGCCTCAGTTTATTCATCTGTAAGATAAGCTGGAGACAGAAACAACAAACCATTCCAGCATCTCTGCCAAAGAAAAACCCAAATGGTGTCACAAAGGGTCAAACATGACTAAAAAACAAATGAACTCAAAGCACTGCCAGGGAAATATTGGCATTACTACAGAAATGGCTTTTTATATAAGGGAGCACCTAGGAGTAGTCAAAAGCAGAGCAGACTTTCCTCAGATTCTGCCATCAGAGTCACTTTTTTGGATTAAAGAGTAATATCTCTAGGAAGACACTATTCAAATGAAAACATTGACTGTGAAGCATGACCTTAGTTTAGATGAGTTGGAGCAGATACCTACTTTAACCTTGTATAAAGAAGCCATTATTTGGGGGCCAGATTATTGAAGACCTTGAAGTGAAAGCCTAAGGAGCCTGGACCCTCTTCTGTCGGCAGTCTCACCCAAGATGTAACAGGAAGGTAGGTCCTTGATCAATACGAGTTTCCTAATCAACTTGATGATATTACAGTGCCTGGACCTTTTTCTTAGAGATATCTGAAGGATCTCTCTTCATGGAGTATAAATATGTTCTTGGGTGTTTCACTAACTGTGTTCAAGACAGTAGGGGAGTGGGGGTACCAGAGGTCCCTTCTCTAAAGGGCAATAAGGGGAATGGAGAGAGAGAAAAGATATATTTCACACACACCAAACCCTAGCCATTCAGAGATGTGAGTTGTGATTTATAGCAAAAGCACATGGTAAATTATATGTGCTTGCCCAGGTGGCCTAAAATAAGTTTCTGAACATCAAATTCTTGACTTCTTTCTGCCTTTCCATTTGCTTTCCAAGTAAGAAACTGGAGACCTGATACTGGACATTCCAACCCAAGACATGACAACAGCTTAGGCAGTAGTAGAGTTTATAAAGAAGCATATGGAAGAGGCAAGAGTGTGTACCCGCTCAGATTGAGAGGTTAATTAATGAAGAATACTTGTGAATCCCAGCTTTTGTGCATAAATAAGTAAATTTTTAATTGTCTAGGCAGCATGATCCATGAATCTAGCCTTCCAGCCAGAGAAAGGAGGCTTAGGGGCAGAGGCTATTAGGTAATCCCAAATTCAAGAGTATCCAAGCTTGAATGTTCAGGAGATGAACCTACTAAAGAGACAAGAAGATTTCCTAATGCAGAGTATTTCTCAGAAAAAAAACAAGGATTAAGTACTTAGTCGCTGCATAGGGCCCCACTTAGAAAGCGAAGTCACTGAGTAACTGGCCAAATAGAACTGATGGAAAGAAGATTGCTTATTCAGCAAGCCCCCCACCCCAAGTATATTTACTGTCCATGAGGAGCCTAATCTACAGGGTAACACTATAAGGGGAAGATACTGTGTGGCCCTGAGAGAGAAGGATTTCATCAGTTTGTCCCAATGTTACCCTGCTAGCAATCTCAACTTCAGTTCCCTTCCAAAGAAACCAGTGGGAAAAGTGCTTTGTATGTTTTCTGAATCTCTTTATGGGCTTCTGTGAGGTGAGGTAAGAGGTACCCTAAACCCAAGATAAAGTTAATATCCTGAGTTCTTGTGTGAGAACTAGGAACTCAGTTATCCATATTTGGGAAAACCTACAAAAAAGTTATATCCTAAGTAGACTAGATTTTCCTGAAGCAAGTCCGGGGCGGGGGGGGGTACAATGAGTCAGAAATAGATATTTTATGTCTATTTTATATGTGTCACTCCAAGAACCAGGCCTGATGCATGTAAAGGAGAGGGAATTTTAGACCACTTAAAAAGAGCACATTGAATAGGTAATTTTTAACAGAAGAGTAAAAGAGAAGGAAAAGAAGAAAAAATTGAAAGCTTAAGGCATTTTTTTCAGGAATGTAGACTTAGGAAAGATACCATAATGGGGATTTCTGGGCACCCAGGAACAACACAGCACCAGTCAGAAAGTAGGTAGGGCACTGGACCAGGAAAACGAAATAGAGAACCACAGAAAAATAACTTAACCTACTTCACATTTTTCTGAGGACCAGCCCTGCCCATTTAGCCACATTTTTTTTTTCAAAAGGCAGAAGTCTTTTTTTTTTAATTCAATACATAAAACAAAAAAATGGGACTTGTCAAGACAGGAAGCAATATAACCTAATACTATGGTTCTCAAAGTGTGATCTGGAAACTCCTCAAAGTCCCGGAGACCCTTTCAATGCGTCTAAGAGGTCAAAACAATTTTCATAATCAATCAATAAACATTCTATGTACCAGACATTGTGCTAATGATACCAAGATTTCTTATTAGAAATTAATAAATGTTAAAAGAAATATCATACATAAAGAAAAATTCTGGGTACTCAAAAATTTTTAAGAGAGTAAGGTATCCTGAGATCAAAAAGTCTGAGAACTACTCACCTAGTAGAAGTGCCCTGGACTAGGAAATAATAATCCTAACCAGGCTTAGTCCTGGCTTCTTCACTAGTTAGTTAAAAACTCAAGGCTGAGCAATTTACCTGTCTGGGTCCTGAGGTCCTTACCTATAAAGTGGAGATAATTATACCAATCCTAACAGAATCCAAAGAAAAATGGAGATAAAATGAAATCATAGATGGAAAATGCTTTGAAATTTTTTTTGACTTCATAAAGGCAAGGACTTCTAAGTACTATTTCCTTTTAAAGTTCAAAGGAAACGACTCTTAACTCAATAGAGCAGGACAGATGGGTTTTGCTCAGTACATTATAATGATTTAATATTAAGATGGAAATCTCCTGGCGATATTATTACTACTATTATGGTAAGTATTATTGTCACTCAGGTCAGTTTTACTCATGCTTTCTTTTCAGATGTTCCTATAACCAATATGCCTATGGGCCTGATGGTCTCATTTTTTGAGTCACAAAAAATTGGCTGAGAACTTTGCAAAAGAGGGGGCCTTAATTTTTTTTTCAATTCAACAGGCATTATTTAAGCACTTATTATATACAAAGTTCTAAACTAGGTATGGGTCTATAAATGTGGAAAATTAAATGAAATCACAGGAAGAAAGTATGCCTTCCAAAACTTTATGCAGAGGCACCTAGGGGACAGGAATGCTGGACCTGGAGCCAAGATAGACCTGAGTTGCAATACACCTTCATATGCTTACGAGCTATGTGACTCTGGGCAAGTCACTTAAACTCTTCTTCATCTATAAAATGAGGGCTTCCCAGGACTTCTAAAATTTTTTAAAGTGCTTTGCAAACCTCAAAACACTAAGTAAGTGCTAGTTACTATCATTATTTATAATCCAGTAGGAAAAGAATATATACATAAATAAGTTAGAATGTAAAATGGGAGCATTGTGTGGTTAAGACCTTGGAAGGGACAAAGAGAGGATTTTGCAATCAAAATTTTGCAATCAAATTTTGCAATAAAAAAAACAGTTTGCAGCTCACCCGGCACACAGCTAGTACATGTCAGAGGTCAAATTTGAATTCAGGGTTTCCTGACTCCTAGACTGGCGACTACACCAGCTAGCTGCCTCCAAGGAAGGTTCAGAAGGACCTCTCTGAGACCTCCAAGATTCTGGCTAACTTCCCTGGGAGTTACATTGATTTTGGAATACCTTGCCAGTTTCACAAAGATACTAAAGGACTTTCCTAGGATCATAAGGAACCCTGCTCAACAGTTTGCAGGTACGCAGAAGTTTTCTCTTGGGCTTTCAGTGATCTTGAGGAAAGGACAAAATTTCCACCCAAGTTGGGAAGGGGGCAGACTTAATAGCCAGAGAGGGAAAAGTTTGACACAAGGAGTTCAGATGAAGCACAAGAAAAACTACAGTAGCAGGAAGGAAGGAATTGGAACAGAGAACACTGATGAGAGTACAATCTAGTCAATAATTTCCTTCTCTTGTTTTCCCAGAGCATAGTACTGGGAAAATGTCCACCTAGATTCTACGTTTCAATCTTTTCCTTCAGCAATCCTATTCTATCCTCAGACCAGCTGGGAATACAACAGAAAAGGGCAGAAAGAGGTTAAACTAGCTATGAACCACTATAAAACAACCGTTTATGCCTCGTTGGAGTACCTGTCTGTATTTCTGTGTCTGGGGTGTTCAGGAAGACCAGCACCTCGGGTATGAGGGCTTACCAGGCCCTTTTCAGAACTGTCCATTCACCCAACTCTCACCTATACCTCTGAGAAGCTGCAGCGTACACAGTATCCGCACCTCAGTGAGCCATCTTAGCAGATGTTGAGGGGTGAGGGTAGCCAATGGGCCTCAAACTGTCAGGGAGTTAAGGGGGCATCTATCCCAAGCATGTGAAGACTTCCCTGGAAGAATGGATAGATGAGAACGGTTTGTTCAGACATTCATAAAGGCACTTGAAATAGGCTCTTTGAAGTGCTCAGAATTTGCTCAGGTCTCAGAGATACCAAAGGCATCCAGTGCATCATCAGTCTTTACTTCTGTCCTATCATAGGATCTCAGTGACTCAGGAAGAAAGTGTGAGGCTGAAGACGTTGGGACTCTGCCTTACTTAAATCCGATTCACGAGTGAGTCATCCTGCAATGCCATTGGTCCTCTTTGAAAACAAAGGACAAAACACATCCGTATTTCTGTTATTGCTAATAAATTGTATTGGAACAGATTCAAGGTGAAGTCATAACAGGCGTAGGTGGAATTATTGATGGTGTCTAGAAAAATAAAATGCAGAAGAAAAAATTCATGGGTGTTTGCTCAGAAACTGCCTACAACTTTTCAGGGGGGTGGGGAGGGATACTGCCATGGAGGATACTGGATAATCAGGAGCACTGGAAACCCGTAAAGGTAGTATGTCTGCTGCGATCCTGACACAACTATCTCTCATAGAGGATGTGACCAGAAGCTGTTCACAACTGCAAAAATGAGAGGATGCTACAGCCCCTGGTACCAACAGCTATCTCTACAGAACATTTTAGTGATTTAATATTGAGATAGAAATCTCCTGGCATCATTATTACTACTATTATGGTAAGTATTATTGTCACTTAGGTCAGTTGTACTCATGCTTGACTTTCAGATATTCCTACAACCAATATGCCTGTAGGCCTGATGGTCTCATTTTTTGAGTCTCAATAAATTGACTGAGAACTTTGTAAAAGAGGGGACATCAGGCATCAATTATCGCAAGTAAAGGACAATATCCCTTCAGGTCATGGAATCACAGTTCAGGCTCTACCCTCACAAGGCCCTGACTGACCTCACCTCTTTCAATTGTTAACATTCCCACCCTCCTGAAATTTATTTGATTTATGTAAATGGTGGATGCTGGTCAAGGAGGCCTTATTCCTTGGAGCATGCTCTTCTGGAAGTTCATGAAGACTTAGAAGAAAGGGGCCTATATCCAACTCCATTTTTACAGTAGTCCTTGACTTTATCAGCACCGCAAAAGAAAGAGGTTGATTTTGCCCCATTAGAGTGTTTTATAGTTACTCTCATTTCTATCCCAGCAGCCTTCTCTTCACCATAAAGTAAATGGACAGAAAACTGACAGCATCTCTGACTTCTCCATTCCATGCCATCATGAGCTTCCTGAAGCAGGCTCACCAAGCAAGCATCCTGCCTGGCAGGGCCTTTGTTGCTCAGTCCCCTTTTCCATCTGACATATTTGTGTGCCTGTGATGCCCCCCATCCCTCCCCCCAGAAAAGACAAGCTCCTTGAGGGCAGGAATTATTTCATTTTTATCCTTATATCCCCGGTGTCTAGCACAGCTATTTGTATAAAATAGACACTAAATGTTCATTGAATTAGAAAACACCTTAGAGGTCATCGTGTCTCACCTCCTCATTTTAAAGACAAAGAAACTGAGGCCCAGAGAACTCATGACTTGTGGAAGGTCACAGATACAGTGTTGAGGGCAATTTGAACCAAGGTCCTCTGACTCCATTGCAATACATTGCTTCCTTCACACAAGCTCCGCTTGGTACCTAGAGAGGACAAATGGCTAGAACACTGGACTTGGAGCAAGCAAGACCCGAATTCGAATCCTGCCTCAAATATTTCCTAGCTGTGTGGCCCTAGATAAGTCCCTTGATCTTTTACAGCCTTAGTTTTCTCATCTATAAAAAGACTATCATAATATCACCAATCTCAGAGTTACTGTCAAGATCAAATGGGACAAATTCAGGGTGAAGGATGAAGCTTTTTTTTAAATACAATGAGGGAATTTCTTTTGCTTGACTATGCATATTTTTCACAAGGAATTTATTTTTCTTTTGCTTTTTTAATGAGAGAATGAGAGAAAAATGAAGTAGATTTTTGTTCACTGAAAAATAAAATTTAATTTTAAAAAGATCAAATGAGAACTTATATAAAGCACATTGCAAATCTTAAGTCACTGTATAAATGTTTGTTATCATTATTTATTATTATTATTATCACCAAAACAACATGGTTTTCTATCATTAATGTGGTTTTCTAAGTCTTACTTTTTTTCCACAGAACACCTCAGAAGCCACCCCATTTAATCCCCTCACTACAGATCAGACAACTAAGGTCCAGGAAGGTTATGTGACTAAGGTCACATAAGGAGGTAAACCTCAGAAACTGGATTCAAACCCAGATTTTCTGACTCTAGAGCCAGAGCTCTTTGTACTATGTACTATGATGTCTAATAACCAGATGCTAGAAAGACAGAAGGGCAGACAGAGAGAAATAACGAGGATGGAAAATAAATGACCGATAGATAATTATAATAGTAGATAGAACCAGACATTCAGACGGACAGATAGACAAATAGATAGATAATGAGGATGATAATAAATGAATAAAGAGAGAACGACAGAGACAGAGAGACAGAGACGGGGGGGGGGAAAGAGAGAGAAAGAGAGAGAGAGAGAGAGGAGAGAGAGAAAGAGAGAGAGAGAGAGAGAGAGAGAGAGAGAGAGAGAGATGGGGAGAGAGGGAGAGATGGAGGGAGGGAGGGGGAGGGACAGACGGAGAGATAGAAGACAAGGTGCTGAACAGCCTACTGTCTGGTGTCTCATCTACTCAGCAGTTGTGTTTCTCAGTGACAATTAAAGAACTGGCTTCCTGGCTTGACTCACATTTATAAATGAGACGATAAAACATTACAGTTTTAAAGTTTACAATGAACTTTCCTCACAACTACCCCATGAGATAGTTCGTGTAAGTAGTTTTGTTCTCCTTTTATTAGGGGGAAAACTGAGGCTTTGGGTCTTGTGACTCCATAGCCCAATATTTCTCTGTATCATCACAGAGCCTCCTTGTTGATGAGCCTCCTAAGTGTGGTGATCAGGAATCAGCTGCTCTGAGCTTGAGCAACTCTAGATAGACTGATAAAAAAAAATCAAATCTATTTTTGTAAATCATGGAACTGACGTGATCCCATTAGGGCCCTAGCCCAACTTAGTAGGCCATGGACCTCTCTTATTTAACATTATCTTTTAATGGAAACACCCAGAGATAGACAGCAATGAGATTATCTCTAAAGGGAACATGCGTCCCTCTTGGGTTGCTTATTTGACCACAGGTTCCCAGCACTACTCCTCACCCCAGACCTAGGTGCATTTCCTCAATCCATGTAATTTCCCACTATTTCCTGGCCCAGTAAAAAGCCTACTCTCAAATGCCCACAGCAATTACGTAGCCCAGGAACTTTGGGACTTCAAAGGTGGAAGATATGCCCAGGGGAGCAGAAGAGATAGATCAATGCCAGAAATCCTAACTTGGGACTGAAAAAATCTGGCAGCTGTTCCTCTGCTAACTACCAGGCTAACAAGCCAGGGTGTCTTCAGACACGTTTGTTATTTGTTGTAGGTCCATTAATGGCAGAGAAAGTCATCACTCTTAAAAGACTACTGTTGACCTAGAAAGGAATCTCTCAGTGGTGTTGAGAAGGTCATGGTACAAGGGTAGGGATGGTAGGCAAGTGTCCACTCCACACTCGGCAGCATGGCTAACAGCAGCTGACACTGGGCCTACCCCACCCTGGCTTTATTCTGAGCTACACATTGTCTTCCCTATCTATCATCCACTTGCCTTCTTCCAGAGAAGCCCACATTCATTTGCATATTTTAAAATGGTTCTGGTGTAGGAAATGTACTTGTAATAAAAGCTAAGAATACCAATTAGGCCAGGTTTTACTTAACTGTCCCCAATAGATCACACTACTATGCATGTAATCTCTAAGAAAAGGAAGAAATAAAATGGGGAAAGGAAGAGAAAGGAGAGGAAGGAAAAAGGAAGAAAGAGGAAAAAAGAGGGAAAAAGAGTATTTCTAAAAACTATCAAAGGTAAAATGAATTTATAACTGAGGAAATATTTATGAGGAAAACTGCTGAGTCTTTACTGGTGAAATAGAAAGTCTATGCACCCATATGGCCTGCCCAAAGTTTGTCTAGGGCTAAAGAGTGCTACACTATAGCTCATTTTCTGTAGGATAATTTAAAATACATAGAGATGCTTAATATCAGCATTGTATTGCCTTTCAAAAATAACGCTAGTCCTGGCCCTCTCCCTCCCATCTCCATCTCTTATTTTCCAGTAAAGGAACGAGTCATTAAACTCCCATAGTAAAAATAAAATCCCTGCCCAAAAGCAGACCAATAACTCTCCATTACTTAGAAAATGGATCCTCCTCTACCTGATTAAATCAGCAGTTCTCAACCTGTGGGTTATGTTCAATTTGTAACAATGAAAATATATCCTGCATATCAGATATTTACATTATGCTTCATAACAGTAGCAAAATTACAATTATGAAGTAGCAACGAAAATAATTTTATGGCTAGGGGTCACCACAACATGAGGAAATGTATTAAAGGGTCACAGCATTAGGAAGGCTGAGAACCACTGGATTAAATGAACATCTGGAATCAGGGACAGGTTGTGACAAAACTGTAAAGTATGTGACAGTTGTGGAAACCTGAGGACTTGGATGTGAATCTCAACCAACCACTCCACTGCACTGGGCCCCAGCTTTCTTTTCTGTAAAATGGTAACAGTACTACCTACCTCATTGTGTTGTTATAGGTTCAAATAAGATTATGCTTGAAAAGACTTTTGTAAAGTACAATTTAAACATAAGATATTGTTGTTATTGCTTACATAAAGTAATTAAATGACTGGGGAGTATTTTTTAACTCTACATACATCTATATATTCCTTGGACTCTTTGAAATACTTCCTAACTTTTGAAGTTGTTCATTTATTTTCCCTGTGCTTCTGACATTAAGATCATGCCCAAACTCCTTAGGAATTGCCTCCAGCAGACCAAAACTAGGGTACTTGCATTCTTGGGCATTTGGTGGTAACTCATTCAACAAGTGGTACTAGCTATAGTCATACCATCACTCTTGTGTTCCCTGAAGAATCGCCAACAGTTCCAAGAAGAGATGGAGAAAGGACAAAGTACTGGCACAGGGATAAAGCTTGCCCCCACGTTCGTTCCCTGGAGAAAATTCCTATTTGCCCTGCCCTAGTCCTGGTTCTGAGTGGTGGTGGTCAGTCATTTTTCAGCCGTGTCCAACTCTTTGTGACCCCATTTGGGGGTTTCTTGGCAAAGATACTAGCATAGTCTGCCATTTCCTTCTCTGGTTCATTTTACGGATAAGTAAACTGAGGCAAACAGGATTAAGTGACTTGGCCAAGGACACATAGCTAATAAGTGTCTGAGGCGGGGTTTGAACTCAGGAAAATGAGTCTTCTTGACTCCAGACCTGACATTGTGCCACTCAGCTGCCCCCAAATACTAAATACATTGTTTCATATTTATAACTTGTCTTTGACCAAATACTATTTATTCATCTGCTTGGTCGCTTATCTATTGACCAAATTGGCTATCTTGTGACTCTGTAGCTACCCTTTAAGGAAAAAGATTTATCTTCCCTGTAGCCATATAAAGAATGTGCCCATGACCTTGAATAGTATTTTCAGAGAATAACGCTGGAATCTGAGGCAGCAACGTAAAAGACAGATCACTGGACTTGGAGGCAAACAGCCCAGGGTTTGAATCACGCCTCAGGCACTTATTGACTGCATGACCTTAGACAAGTTATGTAACCCCAGCTTCCTTCACTGTAAAATGAATAGATTGAATGTAATGGCCCCTAAGCTCTTAACCTACGATCCTCTAGGTGTTTGCATCACTGGTGAGACGGAGCACAGACTAAAAGAAGGGAGAGCAGTTGTGGGGCAACCCCTACGTAGTGTGGGGATTCCAAGAGCTTTGGAAAGAGAGCCAATCTTATCTTAAAAGAACCCCTCCCTCCCTCACTTACTGGCTGACGCAACATTCCTCTAGTGTTCAGATTTTTCAATCTAGGGTCCATACATTTTCTTTTTTAACATTTTGACGGGTGCATTTCAATTATAATTGGTTTTCTTTGAAATCCCATGTTTGAGCAGAGGTCCAAGAATTCAAGACACACGCACTAAGTTAAGAACCCCACCCCCCTCCCCGCTCTTGTAGGAAGGGTCAACAATGGGAGATGGAGGAAGGCGAATCGTCGCAGGAAGAGGGAACTGAAGGAAGGCACCAGCGTGGTCTAGTAATGTGATGAGCCCTGGCACAGAAATCGAGAGACCTCGCTTCAAGTACAAGGTTTACCATTCCCTAGCTTGATACGTCTTTTAAGCCAATGGAGTCTCCATTTCCTCGTCTCTAAAATGAGTGTTAGACTGGGATACTCATGGAAAAGAGCTGAGGGACTTTGGGTATAAAAAAAAAATCACATAAACTGTCATTTTGTTGGCTGGTTTTACTTCACTTTTTGTGTTCCGCAAGAAAGAGTTCATTAAGGATAGGACTTCCTGGGAAATGATTGTGTCATCAAAAAAAAAAAACCACCAATAAAACTTTTTTTAAAAAATAAAAAGAAGGCTTGGGCTCAAGAATCTCTAATGTCCAGTCTAGACTTAGGTTCAGTGACTGATGGCAGAGCTTTTTCAGATAATAGGGGGAGAAACAGAGCACTGGGAACCTGGAAGAGACAAAAAGAAAAGCCGTGGAGAGGGGAGAAGGAAAGTGGAGATGCCAAAGACAAAATTCAGCAATTTCTCAATTTAGCCAAAGGTCTGCCCTGAATGAATGGTCCAAAGCAAGGAGAGGAGGGAAGGAAGTAAGGACATGAAATATGGGTCATAAAAATTTAGAGAGAATCATAAATCTAAAGGTATAAAGGACCTCAGCGGCCACCTAATGCAACTTCTTCCTTTTACAGGTCAGAAAACTAAGACCCAGAAAGTTCAATCTGGGAAGTGAGGTCCAGAAATGAAATGTGAACTGAGGTCCTCAACTCCAGAGGAGTCATTTCTCTTTGTACTGTGCTCCTTGCTGTCTGACAGAAAGCCGACAGACAGATATAAAGAAAGAGAGAATTAGAAAGAGATTCAAGAGACGTAGAAATACAGCTATAGAGATAGATAATATACAGAAATATACATATGCATTTAGATATTTTGTTGTTCAGTCTTTTTTTCAGTCATGTGTGACTCTTCACGATCCCATTTGGGGTTTTCTTGGAAAAGGTATTAGAGTGGTTCACCAGCTCATTTTACAGATGGGGAAAGTGAGGAAGGCAGGGCAAAGTCAGCCACCCAGGATCACACAACTTGTAGGTCCAAGCCCAGATTTGAAGTCCGGAAGATGAGTTTTCCTGACTCCAGGCCTGGCTCTCTATCCACTGAGCCACCTAGTTACCCAGGATTTAGATATAGGTATAATATTATGCATCAAGTGTTTGATGGCGTAAAGATTTCTGTAAGCCACACAGAGGATCTTAAGAGCAAAAGACCTGCTAATTTTGTTTTGGATGCTAAACTATGCCTACCTGGCCCAAGAGATAAGGTGCATTATTGGTGAAAACATGTTAAATTTTTTTTTCATTATCAATAAATGGAGGATCAGCATCCTGAAGAGGATAGTAACACCTAACCCACTAACTTTCTGGTAATTAATTAACAAGCAAACCATCTAATTGAAAACCTACAACTACCTCCCCCTTAAAGCTCACATTAATTTGTTCATTATATTAATCACTAGGGGACAACAGGTACAGATTGCCTCTCAGCAGTTCAGTCTCGACAATAAAATGTCCAAGAGCATAGGCAAGGTCAAGCACAGTCATCTCACATCCCATGAACTGGGACTGAGCCTGAGAGCCAGGGCACAAATTTATCAGCCCTGGTCTGAAAATTCCAGAATCTGAAAAAGATAAATGATGCCTCTGGGAGGAAAAAGAGTGGAGGCACCATCAAGCCATGCCTATGAATCATGGGAGCTATCCACTAGGTGAACTGTGATCTAGCCCCACCCTCCCCACCTCCACTGCAAATCCCATCCACCCCCTCATCACCAGTTTAAGCAAATTACTGATGAGGGACAACAGATTATGGCCATAAAATCAAGATTTAAAAAATCCATTTTCTGGCTTGTGCTCTCTCTCTCTCTCTGTCTCTCTCTCTGTCTCTCTCTCTGTCTCTCTCTCTGTCTCTCTTTCTCTGTCTCTCTGTCTTTCTGTGTCTTTCTCTCTCTCTCTCTTTCTCTCTCTTTCTCTGTCTGTCTCTCTGTCTCTGTCTCTCTGTCTCTGTCTCTCTGTCTCTGTCTCTCTCTCTCTCTCTCTCTCTCTCTCTCTCTCTCTCTCTCTCAATTCCCTAGTCCCACCCCACCCCCATCCCAGTTTGCCATGAATTTTATTGCCACCTGTGTGCTTTGGGCTCTTTCACTATTTTATCACATATGACAAATCATGTCTATTCAATAGAGAGCTAACACTTTGGAATCATCCCAAAGAGTTATACAATTATCCCTTCCACATCATGACTTTCCCCATCATGGTTTCAATATATCTCAGTTCAATACAAAAAATTAAATAGGGATTTGGGGGAAGTTTAGCTGAAGCTTCAGATGACATATGAAGGCCAGCAGAGTTTGGAAGTTTAGAAACTCAGAAATGCATAAAATATATGTACAGTACTACATAATATCAACATATTTTATTTTTTAGTGCCATAATAATTCAGACTTCTCTGGTATAAAGAAAAAGTAAAAAAAATTGTACATGGATTTTCCAGATCGCCATGCTTCAAATCACACCTACCACCCCCATGATATAGAAGGAATAACTGTAATAGCCTAGAATTTATATAAGTCTCAAAGGTTTGTAAAGCATTGTACAAATTCCATCACATTTTATCCTAACAATCATCCTAGGAGAGAGGTGCTATTATTGTCCCCATTTTACAGGTGAGATAACTGAGGCAGGCAGAGGTTAAGTTGCTTGCCCTAGGGTCACACAGCTAAGAAGTATCTAAAACAATATTTGCAGACAGGAAGATTCATCTTCCTGAGTTCAAATCCGGCCTCAGACACTTACTAACTGGGTGACCCTGGGCAAGTCACTTAACCCTGTTTGCCTCAGTTTTCTCATCTGTAAAATGAGCTGGAGAAGGAAAAGGCAAACTTCAGCATCTTTGTCGAGAAAGCCCCAAATGGGGTCATGAAGAGTCAGACATGACTAAAACATGACTGACTTTGCTGACTATAAGCCCAAGGCTCCCTAGCTTGAGTTCTTTTTTATTCTATCCAACAAATATCTATTAACTAGCCACTTATACATGTTCTAGGCATGGTACAAGGTAGTAGAATTAATAAAACAGTCCTTGTCCTCAAGTAGCTTCCATTCTACTGACAAGGTAAGGCACAGGCACAGATAAGTAAACAGATTCTATACTAATGAATTTCACCATGTCTGTCTTGAGTCCGTGCCATAAGAGGACAGGAGGAAACCTGGTGGGGAATGAGAAATAGGAATTAGACTTGTTCTGCCTGACCCCAGAAGGAAGAACAATGAGCACTGGAGGGATGTGGTAGCAAATATACAAGTTGTTTGATGTCGGGGAAAGAAAAAATCTTTCTTTTCTTTTTTTTCTTTTTTTTCTTTTTTTTTTTTTATAATTATAGCTATCTAAAGGGGGAATGAATGCGTGGTGGGTTCTAGCTCCCTCACTGGAAGTCTTCAGGAGAAGGTTAAACAACCATGGGGTGGGAGCTCATTGTTAAGTTGTACATTATAGATTTTCAGTTTCATGTATAATCATCTTTTTTTCTATTCTACTATTATGTAAATGATTATCTCTTAAATTCAGAATAAAATTATTTTTTTAAATTTTCAGTGTGAGCATTTACTCCTCAGAAATCAACAATCATCACAAATCAGGGCTTGATTCATCATTTTGTTGATTTTCTACTTGAGAAAGGATTAACAATAGAGATTAAATTTTAAAGAGTATGTGTGCACATGTTTTATTTCCCAAGAGCCTGGTTGTTAAACATTTGCCAGCACACCCCTGTATTACTCTCTAAACACTGCTGGAGCTCATCAGGAGTGTAGGTAGAAGGTTCAGGAAATGAAGACATTGGGGCGGCTAGGTGGTACAGTGAATAGAGCATCGGCCCTGGAGTCAGGAGGACCTGAGTTCAAATCCAGCCTCAGACACTTAAAATAAAAACTAGCTGTGTGACCTTGGGCAAGTCACTTAACCCCAACTGCCCTTCAAAAAGGAAATGGATCAGACTCTAGCTAGAGGCCAACAATAACAACAATGCCATTTATAGAGCCCTTTAAGGTTGCTAGAGTG
>CM053599.1:161726636-161759986 GCA_028646575.1 Pseudocheirus occidentalis | reverse complement strand
TCTTGTCCAGTCCTCAGAGGTAGACAGCTCCCAGGTCCTTGTCCAGTCCTCAGGGCAATTCCCAGCACACACTGAAGTTCACAGGGTCCAGCACATCTCAAACCCTTCACCACTTCTCTTGCCTGGAACTCAAGGACCAGCCAGGCCATGAATAAACAAAGTCTTATCTTTGTCATGCTTCTTCAGTCTTCCAGCAGTTCAGCTGGCCCTAGGACCCAGAAGGAATATTGGCCTTCTGTTTGGCTTTCACCAGATTCTGGTCTCAGGAAAACTCCATTCAGTTCTCAGTCAGCTTCCAGATACTAGGAGAGAAATTTTCTTTCTTTCTCTCTTCCTCTCTCTCTCTCAGCTGGCTTCAGTCTCCCTGAATCTTCCTTCATTGAGGAACCACATTCCAATTCTGTCTCTCTGTCTCTAAAATTCTTCTTTATATACAGCACTGGCCTCATGTCTCAGCCAATCCCCTTCTTCCACTTCAACAGGGGAGTTCATGCCTTCTCAACAATGGACATTCCTTACTTAGCCCTAAGTTACTAAGTGCTAAGTATCTGATAAACTGATTACTATTACAGTGGCCAGTGAACAGAGCACCAGCCTGAGAGTCAGGAGGACCTGAGTTCAAATCCAGCCTCAGATATTTAACACTTACTGGCTATGTGACCTTGAGTAAGTCACTTAACCCCAATTACCCTCCTGTCCCCCCTCCAAAAAGCAAAAAAATAACAAATAAAATTAACTGGAGAGGGAAATGTCAAACCACTCTTGTATCTTGTATCTTGGCCAAGAAAACCCCAAAATGGAACCACAGAGAGTTGGCATGACTAACAACAAAAAACAATCTCATCTGAAAAATTAGGATAATAACAGCACCTAACTCTAAAGGTTGTTGTAAGGAGTCAATGAGAAAATATATTTAACACATTGCTTGGCACAGAGTAGGACTTTTAAAATGCTTGTTTCCTTTTTTGACTGGAGTGTTATATCCTGATAACTGTCCTGCATCATATTCTCCTTTGTAATCTCTTGACTTGAGCCTATTAAATTGCTTTTAATCACCAACATACTTTAAACACCAACATACCGATCTCATAAGCAATGAGGACAGACAGCTGGTCAGTGAAATCTGAGTTGCTGGAGCTTACCTGCAGTGGGTAAATGAATTTGCTCTCTTCAGGCTCCCATGAGACACGGGGTAATTTCCTGTATTATCCCTTATGAGAGTTTCAAAAAACAGCATCCAAAGCAGTTTACACCTTACTATACCTTTCCAAATCCCATATCCTACTTCCTATTTAATAAGGACAATACTTACATTACTTTTTCAAATTCTATTCCCACCCAGATAATATGAGGTGCTGTGTGTTTGATTCTCATCAGCAAAAAGCTATGGGAACAAATTTAACATGAGAGATGAACAAAAGATTTAATATGTTTAAATGTTTTTCCTTTCATTGATATTTCTCTGTCAGTCTTTTTCTGCCTGGTAGATTGTTCAGTTTTAGAATCTTCAGAGAAAAATTCCTTCCCTTGGCACTGCCCTTGCATAGAAATACAAGGGGAAAGGCAAGGAGTGATCTAGCCCTCAGGAGCTGACCTTTTCTTCCATAAATGGCTATCTTCTCTGCTGCCAAGGGTCGCATTTCACAGTCCTCCTACCTCAATTATATCCCAGAGGTAACAACCTTAATTTTCAGATCACTAGATGCATGCCTAATCTTTGACCAGTCAATGACAAGCTGCTCTTCTAATTCTACCGTAGAACATTTTTTTATCCTTCATAAGGCAGTAATAAAGCAAAAACTTTCTTTTATACTTCATTCAGGATTCTAAAATATATTGTCCTTTCTGTCATTTTATTAACTGATTTAGAAAGGAAATCAATTGATAGGGATGTCTTGACCAAAAATGGCCCCTCTTTATAAAAGCAATGTCGTGGAACTGATAGACACCTTCACATACTACATACTAGTCTGCCCAATCAGGAAATAGTCTTCTACTGTGGACGAGTTATTGCAGGAGATGTGTGTCTATATAGGGCCTCTGTCAAGAGCTATTCTCATGCAGATTGAGATTTTGAAAGCTGTCCTTCTCACTCAAGAAGGTCACACAACCAATAGTAAAAAGACCTAATGCAGCTGCAACCCTGGAAGCCCCTTTCTCTACTCCAAAAAGTCCGAAGAACAAAACAGAGGAATACCAGGAGCTAGTCCTTGCTAGGATTGCTGGAGTTCTATTGGAAACCTTAATTTTAGTGCCTTCTTTTTATGATTTCCTATTTATTCTGCTTATAGCTTACACCATCCAAGTTTGTTTGCATGTTGTCTCCTTCTCTAGATTATAGAGTCTTTGAGGGCAGGGACTGTTCTTTGCCTTTTTTTGGTAGTGCTTGGCATATAATGGATATTTAAATAAATGTTGATTTATTGATCTGTAAAATGGGAATTATAATAATAGCACCCCCTTCACAAGGTTTGGTCATGGGCAAGCCTTTGAGCCCTAAGTAATAAGTCTTTGATAGTGTCAGTCTTGTTATCTAAAAACAAAGGAGATCTCTTAAGGTGGGAGTTAGTAGGAAAGAACAGTGAGCTTGGTTTCAAGAAGATTTGGGTTTGAATGCCATTTAATAACCATGCTACACTGATTCTGACTGTAGCTAACTGGATGTGTGACTTTAGGAAAAACGCTTAACCTTTACTATTATTATTTATTATTTTCTCTCCAACTCTCTTATTTAATAAATGCAAAAACAGCATTCAGCAAAGTTAAATGACTTTGTCAAGGTCATACATACTATTTATTAACTGTATAGTCAGAACCAGCACCATATAATAATAGTAGTAATAATAATCATAACCACAGCTAGATTAAGATTTGCAAAGCACTTTACAACTATTACTTTATTTTATTCTCTAAACAACCCTGGGAAGTAACCATTTTTACAGTCCTTATTTTTTACATGACTGCTAAGTAGTAGTCAGCATTCAAACCAAAGGCTTCCGACCCTAGGTCTTCTTATTATCCCACTAACTCCCACCTTGGTTTTTAAATAGCCAGCCTAATTCCATCTAAGAATTATTACTAAGGAGCCAAAACCTTGGCCCCTGACAAGAAGTCAGGCTGATTTCTTGCAATCAGAGAGTACAGAATCAGAAAGGCCATGCCTGGAAAGGGAACACGTGGACAAAAATCTATGCCAAAAGTAGAAACCCCACATAGAAACTGGATACTGCAGAGAGACTAAAAGCAAAACCTTTAGTTCTATTCCTTTCAAGAATATATGATACCACTGACCAGAGCCAAAAACAGAATGTCTTCTTTCTCTTCCAGAAAATCCTTTTACAGGATTTTGTTGCTGTTGTTCAGCCATTTTTCAGTTGTGTTCATTTTTTCTTGACCCCATTTGGAGTTTTCTCGGCAGATACTCAGAGTTTGCCGTTTCCTTTTCCAGCTCATTTTACAGATGAGGAAACCAAGGCAAACAAAGTTAAGTGACTGCCCAGGGTCACACAGTTAGCAAGCGTCTGAGGCCAGATTTGAACTGAGAAAGATGAGTCTTCTTGACTCCCTGTCTGGTGCTCTATCCACTGTGCTACCTAGCTGCCCCTTTACAGAATTAGAGGCACTAATTTTCTGAAGATTTGTTTCCCTTTTTTTTCTTAAAAGAAAAAGCTTGGACTTCAAGACTTGCTTTGTTTTAGGTAGGCTTAGAGTATGGTTCTAGGAGAGCCATGATAACTTACATAGCACCAGTTCACCCAAGTGTCTTCTAGATCAATGAGGAAAGAGTCATGGTGTTTCAGAAACTCAATAATCTAAGAAAGGTAGAAGAAGGGTTTAATATCACAAGTCAATTCAAGACCTAGGAGTCAGACCATCAAGGACAATGTATGTGGGTATTAGTAGTTGATGATCAAGGAAATGAGTCAAAACTTTCCCCATTTTAAAGCTTCATTAAAAATGTTTTTTTTAATTTTCAGTTCCAAATTCTCTACCCCATTACCCCACCCAATGAGAAGACAAGAAATATGACGCTCATTATACATATGAAGTCACATAAAATACATTTCTACATTGGTCATGTTACAAAAGAAAAGAAAATAGAAATTTTAAAATTGAAAAAAAATACGCTTCAGGCTGCTAATATGTCTTCCCAGGCTTATCAGAAACCATACCCATTGTCATTTCTTACAACAAAATAGTATTCCATGGGGGCAGCTAGGTGGCACAGTGAATAGAGCACCTGCCCTGGAGTCAGGGTTCAAATCAGGCTTCAGATGTTTGACACTTGACAAGCTATGAGACCTTGGGCAAGTCACTTAACCCCAATTGTCCTGCCTTACCCCCTCCAATAAAAACAAAAACAAACAAAAATACAGTATTCCATGACAGTCTTATACCACAACTGGTTCAGCCATTCCCCAGTTGATGAGCATCCTATGAACTTCCAATTCTTTGTCACCAAAAAATAAAAAGTGTATAAACATTATTATATATGTGGGTTCGGTTTTTTCTCTTAATATTTTTGTGATATAGACCTAGTCATGCTAGGTCAAAAAGTATTCACAATATTATAACCCTTTGTTCATTGTTTAAAATTGTTGGGGGAGGGAGGGCGGCAGAGCCAAGATGGCAGAGTACAAGCAGGAACTTGCTTGAGTTCACACCCCAACCACCTGCAATACCTATAAAAAATGACTCGAAACAAATTTTAGAACTACAGAACCCACAAAGTGACAGAGAGAAACAAATCTTCCGCTAAAGACAGTCTGGCAGCCTAACAGAAAGGGTATATCCCACCAGACTAGGAGCCAAGTGCAGTCCCACATGGGCCACTCCAGTGCAGACCAGCAGCACGGGTCATCCTGAACAGACCTCAAGGGACTGAATCACTGGCAGCTGTGGCAGTTTCTAGACTTCTCAACCCATAAACACCAAAGAGAAAGTAAAAGGTCATTGGGGAAACTGTTGAACCTGGGCAAGAGAAGAGCAGGGTCTGATGCCTGTCCCTGGGGTGGCAGCAGCAGCTGCTGCTTCCAAGATTCCAGGTCTGCAGATAGTAGGGGAAAAAAAGTGACTGACCAGAGGCCAATTGCAGGAATCTCTTTGCTGGCTCTGAGGCAGGATTCTCTTGCTTTGCCCTGCTTGGAACTGGGTCATAATCTTGGGTGGCAGTTCTAGGGTGAGGAGTGCTAGCATGACAGAGCTTTTTGAGGCTGTGCAGAGACAGTCATCCTCACAGTTCTGAGGCAGGTGCCTCGAAGAAGTTCTGACAACAGCTGTGCAAATGTTCAGAAATTTCAGACACAACATTCTCCACTCTGGAAGCAGAATTCTAATGTGGCAAAGAGCTCAAAAGTCAAGTAATTGGCTGGCAAGATATCAAACAGATAAAGAGAAATCAGACTATAGAAATGTTCTTTGGTGACAAAGATGATCAAAACATAGAACCAGAAGAAGACAACAAAGTCAAAACTCCTTCATAAAAAACCTCCAAGAAAACTATAAACTGATTGCAGGCCATGGAGGAGCTCAAGAAAGATTTTGAAAATCAAATAAGATAAGTAGAGGAAAAACTTGGAAGAGAAGTGAAAGTGATGTTAGAAAATCATGAAAAACGAGTCAACAGTCTGCTAAAGGAGACCCAAAAAATACTGAAGAAAATAACACCTTAAAAAAATAAACCAACTTGAATAGCAAATGAGGTCCAAAAAGCCAATGAGGCGAAGAACACCTTAAAAAGCAGAACTGGCCAGATGGGAAAGGGATTTCTAAAGCTCATGTATGTATGTATGTATGTATGTATGTGTGTGTGTATATGTATGTATGTATGTATAGGTGGGTGTATGTGTGTTTGTGTGTGTGTACATAGACAGAGACCACAGAGTAAGTTGAATATGAAGGGATGATATCTAAAAAAGAAAATTAAGAGGTGAGAGAGGAATATATTGGGAGAAGGAGAAAGGGTAAATTATAGAATAGGGTAAATTACCTCTTATAAAAGAGGCAAGAGAAAGCTGTTACAATGAAGGGGAAGAGCAGGAAGGCAAAAGGGGAATGACTCAACCCTACTCTCATCAGACTTGGCTTAAGAAGACAATAACATACACGCTCAGTTTGGTATCTTACACTACAGGAAAGTAGGGGGAGGGGGAAAAGAGGGGGCTGATGACAGAAGGCATTGAAAATCAGGGGAGAGTATAATAAAAAGCAAACACTTTTGAAAAGAGACAGGGTCAAAGGAGAAAATAGAATAAAAGGAGACAGGATAGGATTGAAGGAAATACAGTTTGTCTTTCACAATATAACTACTATGGAAATGTTTTGCATAACTACACATGTATAACCTATATTGAATTGCTTGTCTTCTCAGTGGGGGTGGGTAAGGAGGGAAGAAGGGAGAGAATCTGGAACTCAAAGTTTTAAAAATAAATGTTAAAAAATTGTTTCTACATGCAAATGAGCAGTAAGATATGCAGGCAATGGGGTATAGAAATCCATCTTCCCCCTCAAGAAAGTAAGGAGAAGGTTGGGGGGGGGGGAATATAAGAGAGGACAAATTGGGGGAAGGGATATTCAGTATGCTTGCCATTTTAGGGTGAGGGGTAGGGGAAAGAAGGGGAGAAATTTTGTAAATCGAAATCTTGTGGAAATGAATGTTGAAAACTAAAAACAAATAAATAAATTCTGGGAAAAAACAAAATTGTTCTCCATATGGTTGAACCAGTTCACAAACTCAACCAGGAGTGTACTGGTGTACCTGTTTTTCACATCACCTCCAACATTTGTTATTCTACTTTTCTGACATGTTAGTCAATCTGATGGGTAAGAGGAGGTATTTCAGAGTTGGTTTAATTTTAATTTCTCTAATGTTATGATTTAGTGCATTTTTATATGACTATTGAAAGTTTTGGGTTTTTTCTGTAAACTGCTTGTTCATATCCTTTGACTATCCTTTGAAAAATTGTTCTTATTTTTATAAATTTGTCTCTGTTCCTTATATACTTGAGTAATGAGATCTTTATCAGAGATATTTGCTATTAAAACAAAACCACTTTCCTGCTTTCCTTCTAATTTTGGTTGCATTGGTTTTGTTTGTGCAAAATCTTTTTAATTTTATGTAATCAAAATTATCCATTTTACCTCCCTTGATCTTCTGTACCTCTTTTTTGGTCATGAATTCTTCCCTTCTCCATAGATCTGACAGGTAATATTTTTCACATCCCCCTAAACGACTTCCAGTCTTAAATGGCAAAGGGGAGAAATGCCAGAATGTAGAAATGCCTGACACCACTAAGCCAAGATTTACAGCAAACTCATTAAAAAAGAGAGAGAGAGCTTGGAGAGGCCCTTTAATTTGACAGTTAAAGAAAATGAAGTTAGAAGGAATAGGAGACCAAACAGAATCTATGTCAATAAAAACCTTTGTATATTATATTTCTGAATAAATCCTTGATTTCATCATTTGCCTATTTTTCCTAAAAGTAAAGAAAAAGATCCCAGTTAACTGAATCTTGTCAGTTAGTTGAGTTCCAGTTAATGAAGCTTTTCCTGTTATTATAAATTAGAACTCCACTTGTAGCTACTTAGAGAAAAGATGTTTCTGTCATGAAGGCCACCTGGGAAAAAATCACTACTGGAAGGCAATTAAGCCCAAGAACTCACACTTTCAATGTAAACATTTTCTTGGATGGCTCTGTTTATTATTTCCTTCCATTTAACAACATTAATGTTTCAAATTTGCTAGGATATCTGGAAAACTACCCAGATAATCATTATGGCTTTTAAATATGGAGATCAACATCTATTTATAAATAGCAAATTATAACAGGTATGAAAGAAAGATAGAGAAGTGGGTCATCACTCAGGAGTATAATTAAATCTGGCTTGGTTCCTAAAGGCTTTATAGAAACCCTGACTTTTTTTAAATTCATTTTTCTTTGGATTAAGGAGAAATTGCAGAGCAAAGTAGTTTGCCTCCTGTTTTATCTAATTAATTCCCCCTTAACATAAGTTGGCTAGATTTTTAATTACTAATTAATCTCATCATAATGATGAATTTATTGTCTATCTTTCATTGAACTATAAGCTGCTTCCCAGAGTACTGTGTCCAAAAGAAGAGTGTGGGAAATAGGAGCAGAGAAGAGAGAGGGAGGAAGGGAGGAAGGGAGGAAGGGTGATAGAACTTTCTGAACTGAGATTGGGATTTGAGTCCAGTGGCTAAAACCTCTTTCCACTCCAGCAAAGAAGAAGCAATAAGATCTTCCATGAAGGAACCAAAAGTCTCGTATTTCATGCCTAACTTCATTCCATTGAGAGGGACAGTGTTGTAAAGGAAAAGACCTTGAACCTTCCCCAAACTAGGCTAACGTGGCCAATGAATATGAACCTCTGTTCTTTTTGCCTTTGTGTTTAACCTCTCTAGTTTTCAATTAAGGAGATGGGGGGGGGGGAGGAGAAGTGGGGGAAGGAGGAGAGGAAGAGGGTAAGAGCTGGTAAGGGTTGGCTACAACCTTGTGATCTCCAAAAGATCAGGAGAGCAAGCCAACAGAAATCCAGGAACTGGAGTCCCCAGTAACTGCCCAGTTGAATCCAACATGGAGCAGTGTTAATGTAGATTCATCCTCCCAAACAACCATGCCACATTTGGAAATGACCTTGGTGGGGCAAATGCTATCTAGAAGCTGCATTGAGCCCACTCTTCCCAGGGACCTACATGGTATAGTGGAGAGAGTGCCCCTAAATGTTGGGGGGAAATGTTTGTGCTTCTGTTCTTGCTATAGCTTGAAGTTAATATCCCTTTTTGAAAAAGCTTTAAAAAGTGAAAAAAGACAACTTCAGGAGAAGATACGTGGCCAATTTCAATTGCCTTTGGATACTTCTATCTCAGAGTTTCCCTCCAGCTTGCTCTATACTCCACCCTGTTCTGCTAATGCAAGCTTACTATCTTGAACTTCTCTTAACTTTTTGGAAGTCACACCTCTCTTCACTGATCTACCTTTTCTAACAATGGCTCAGGAACAGTGCTTTTCCTGGTCTTTGCCTAGAAGCAGACTCTAGACATCGTTCTTCTATTAATGGCAATATGGGGGAAAGGAAATGGGGCCCAACAGCAACAGGTTCCATCTAAACCTTTCTGTTGACACCCTATCTGGGCACAAGGTGGTATAGGGGAAGGGAACAAGCATTTAACTGTTGTTCAGTCAGTAGTACAAATTAAAACAACTCTGAGGTACCAGCACACACATATCAGATTGGTTAATTTGACAGAACAGGAAAATGACAAATATCAGAAGAGATATGAGAATGTAAAGACACCATTGTTCTTTTAGTGGAGTTGTGAAATGATTCAACCATTCTGAAAAGCAATTTAGAACTATGCCAAAAAGGCTATAAGTAATACCACTTTGATCTAGTAATACCACTACTAGATCTGTATCCCAAAGAGATATAAAACAAAAAGGGAAAGGACCAATATGTACAAAAATATTTATAGCAATTTCTTTTATGATAGCAAAGAATTGGAAATTGAGGAGATGCCCATCATTTGGGGAATGGCTAAATAAATTGTGATGTATAAATATAATGGAATATTATTGTGCTATAAGAAATGATGAAAAGGCTGACTTCAGAAAAACCTGTCAAGACTTATATGAACTGATGCTGAGTGAGGGAAGCAGAACCGGGAGAACATTGTACACAGTAACAGTCGCTTGCCATTACAACCTACTGATATTTACCATGTTAGAAATTAAAACTGATGAAATTTTAAGAGATTATTAACTAATTCATTTTTAAATGAATATATATTAAAATGAATATATATATACCCATTACATATTGATATAAATAATGTGATTTTATGAAACATAGTTTCCAAAACAAAAAACATTTATGACAAGAATGGCATTGTTTTATGTGTTTTTACAAATCATTTTAATGACATACTTAATTAAAAAAACAGCTGGATTCTCATATTTGCTTCTACCTTCAAATTGTTGTGATATATTGTTTTATTGAAATCTATGAAGAAAATCTAGCCTCACATAGATGTGGTTGGAAAAGGGGAAAGTATTTTAGTAGTCAACATCAATATTATTATGAAAGTAGTTTTGACATTAAAGACCCCCAAAAGGATCTCGGGGACACTTTCGGGACCACAGACCACACTTTGAGAACTTCTGCTCTAAAATGACTAATTGACTGGCTAAAAGAATGAATGAACAAATGAACAAATGAAAAGAAAAAAAATATGATTAAGTGCTTACTACTTGCCAAGCTCTATGTTAAGATCATTGTGTTCCATTATTCACCGCCTCAATAAAATCATTTGGAGAATATTCATATTTTTTTAAACAATAGTCTTTCCAACAGGAAACAGATTTATGATAATGGAAAGTGCTAAGATCCTATAGTCTACCCTGCTATTCAATTCTCCACCCAATTCCCTCTCTATCTTCAATGCCTGGCCAAAATATTCAGTTTCCCAAAAGTCTTTGTGCAATTTTAAGTTTTAATAACTAAATCCCTAAGACTTTTGGAATACCCTATGTAGTATTGTGGTCTGAGCCATAGTGGAAGGTTGGCATAGCCTAATCTGGGCAATATACAATTATCCCTTCCACATTATGACTTTCCCCATTGTGGTTTCTATATGTTGTGAGTCAGCATAAGAAATTAAATAGGAATTTTGGGGGAGTTTTGAGGAAGCCACTGACAACAAGCAAAGGCCAGCAGATGACACAGGAAAAGTTTAGAAACTCAGAAATGCATAAAATATACATATAGTATTGTATAATATCAATATATTTTATCTTTTGATACTAATGGAATCCTAAAGCTACCCCCAGTCCTGATATTCTAACTTCCTTGTGGGCTACACTGAAAAGCACGCCAACTGCCTCTACCTACTAACCCCAAATCCAATCACATCATCAGTTTAGCCCAAGACAGGACCACAATACCTAACTATCCATATAGGACCAGATAGGACCACAATAGCTAGCCAATCAGAAAGCAGCATGACCAGTATGTTTGACCACCAGACCATAGAATGGAACCCCCTCCCCTGTTACTTAATCCCTTAACAAATGCCTCCTGCCTTTTTAATATAAACCAAACTCCTATATTCTATGTAAATTTCAAAAATGCAATCAGTATCATACACTCTATAAAACTGTCTGTCTTACCTTTCCAAAACTGCAAGATCCTCTAAGGAACTTAGACACTCACCTGAGCGTAAACCCTCAAATTCACAATAAATCTCTCTAACTGGCTTAGAGTCAGCCTGAGTTTTGAAAGCCTTTGAGACATCCTGCCATATCATAACCTGACCCTCATCAATACTATAATAATTCAGATTTCTCTGGTCCAGAAGGAGGGCCAAAAAATTTTATGTGGATTTTCCAGATCTTAGGGCCACTATACCCCTACCCCCCCACATGTGGAAGGGATAACTGTAGATTTTTCTATCCACTTGGTTTTTCTATCCACTTTGTTGATTGTTAAACCAATTACTTTTGAGTGGATTTTTCATTAAGAAGACTATGGGATTTTTCAGTGCAATCAAGACATTCACCCACAAACAGGAGCATCTGAGGACCCCAAATAGAGGTTCATTCTCCAAACTGGACTTTTCACAGAGTATCCTCCGTGACACTGGCAGATACAACTGAGAATCACAAATTCCCCCTACTTTACATTTCACTTGATTTCAATAGTCAAAGGACAGAACAAATCTGTGCCTACAGTTCTATCCATGAACACATTATAAATGATCTAAACATATACACAAAGGATCTTTTCTGGGTGACGATCCATAAAACTGCTGTTCTAAAGAAGCAAATACCATTAATCCATGAGCATTTATTAAGTGCTTGTTATGGGGCAGGCATATTAGGTACTAGGGATTCAAAGGAAAAACTGAAATGTTCTATTATTCTCAAGAAATTTACATTCTCTGTGAGACAGGTCTGTTGTGAAACAACACGTGCATAGAACAATTGCAAAATAAACATGAGGCAGTTTAAAGAAGGAGAGCACCAACATTTGGAAGGTTGAAAAAGGCTTCATGAAGAAGGTGGTGCTTGAGCTGTCTTGAAGGAAATAAAGGATTCTGAGGCAGAGGTATGGAGAGAGAACACGGGAAAGATTACCAAAGAAAAGGCACCAAAATGGGAGGTACAGCAAAGGCCAGCTTGCCCACGTGGTAGAATGCAGGATGAACCAATGTGTAACAAGGCTAGAAAGGTCATTTAGGGCTAGCTTGTAAAGGACTTTAAAAGCCAAACAGAAGTTCTATATTATATCCTAGACACAGTAGTGGGCATAAGAGTTTATATAGTAGGGGAAGGAGGGTCAGTATGACTGTGTTTAAAATATCATACCCTGTAAAGAGTGTACAGGGGCAGCTAGGTGGCACAGGGGATAGAGCGCCAGGCCTGAGGTGAGGAAGATTCATTTTCCTGAGTTCAAATCTGGCCTCAGACACTTATTAGCTATGTGACCCCGGGCAAGTCACTTAACCCTGTTTGCCTCAGTTTCCTCATCTGTAAAATGAGCTGGAAGAAATGGAAAACCATTCCAATATTTTTGCCAAGAAAACCCCAAAATGGAGTTAAAAAGAGTAAAATACAACTGAACAGCAACAAATATTATATTATATTATTATTTATTTTGTAAAACATTTTCCAATTACATTTTAATCTGGTTCAGCTACACTTGGGAGTGTGTTCTCTTTCAGGCTGAGAGTTTGACACCAGTATTCTGTGTTTCATGGTTAAATAAATTTCTCAACGTACAGCTTGAGAAATTACTCAAATTACATTACTCCTCTAGCCTTTTCTCCTAATACTCACCACATTGCTCTAATCAGGCCCATCTATTCCTTGTTCCCAGCATGCTCTTTGCTTATTCCAACAACCCCCTTCCTTCGGTCTGCTTACACACTTGAAGTGCTTGAAAGTCCAGCTCAGGCCCCTCTCCTCATTGAGAGTCCACCTTTAATTCACTCATGTGGCACTTGGGCTATTTATTCCACATAGAGTTTAATCACTTCATGTAAACCTCATCTCTTCACATTGACTTCAAAACTCCTTGAAAATGAAAGCTGCTCTTCCTCCACAGTCCCAAACTCAGCACAAGCTTAATACGGAGCTAAGTACTTTGTCTTCTCTAATTCATTTTTCATTCATTTTCTGATTAATTCATTTTTCACGTCCTCATTCATCTGTGTTCCTGCCTCGTCTCTGCTACTGCTGCGTTGTAGGCAATTTGAGGGTAAGGACTTTGTCCAATTTTGCCTGTGCCTTCCAGGAGAAGCAGGGTGGTACAGTGGATAAAGAGCCAGCCCTGAAGATGGGAAGGCCTGGGTTCAAATCCTGCCCCTGGCACATAGAGGCTATGTGACCTAGGCAAGTAGCCTAATCTCTCAGTGCTCTAAGCAACTCTCTAAGGATCTAAGTTGGAAGGAAGGTGACAGTCCACATTAATGGAAAGAATTTCTTCATGGGGTCCTCTTCCTAGCCTAACTCCCCAAACACTAAGAACAATTCATTGATCTTTGGGGAGTCAATAACTGATAAACACTTATTAAGGACCTACTGTGTGTCAGGCATTGTGCTAAGATTGAGGATACAAAGGCCTGCTTTCAAGCAACTCATGGTCTATTGGAGGAGACAACATGCAAGCAACTTATATGCAGAATATCAATAATTTTTTTTAAGAAAGGAAGGCAGTAGCATTAAAAAGGGTAGGGAAAGACTTCCTGGAGAAAGTTGAATTTTAGTTGGGACTTGAAGGAAAACAGGGAAGCCAATAGGCAGAGATGAAGAGGAAGAATATTCAAGGAATGAAGGGTAGCCAGAGAGATGGAGTGTCTTATTCATGGAACAGACAGAAAGCCAATTCACTGGACCTCAGTTTGTGGAGGAAGAGAGAAGTGTAGGGTGTAGAAGGCTAGAGAGGTGTATGGGGGAACAGGTTATAAAGGGCTTTGAATGCCAAGAAGAGAATTTTACATTCGATCCTGGGGGTAATATGGAAGACTAAGCTTTAGGAAGATCATTTTGTCAGCTGAATGGACAATGGGCTAGAGTAACGGAAGGGAGGGACAGGACCTATGATTTCATTGGTTTCTATCACTAATGGAAAAGAAACTCCCTTTACCAATGAAGATCAGTCTCCACCCTGCAATTTTTAAAAATAGTTGCCTGTTGGGGGCAGCTGGGTGGCACACTGGGTAGAACACTGGCCATGGAGTCAAAAGAACCTAAGTTCAAATCCAGCCTCAGACACTTACTAGTGGTGGGACCCTGGGCAAGTCACTTAACCTCAATTGCCACCCCCCCAAAAAAAGTTGTCTCTTGAAGACAACATGGAGACTTGCCTAGAGTTACACAGCCGATATGTATTAGAAGCAGGCCTTAAACCCAGTTTCTTGACTCCTAGGGTAGTTCTATGCCCTACTGCATAGACTATACTATCTCTCACATACTGCACTGGGGCTTCACAAATGTTTGTTGAATGAATGTGCTACTGTCATGGCAGAACTGCTCCTGACACAAAGAATATGGCTATTTGAAAGGGTAAGGAAAAAGACAAGCGTGTTATACTTTTCATGGCTCAAGCCAAGGATGTTGGAATAAATTCTATATTTGAGAGCATCAAGTCCATGAGCTACAAGAAGAAAGTTTTGTGAGTAGGGAAAGAAAACTTTTTTTTTGCCAAGTGCCATACTGATGGGTCCCCAGTATCACTCAAGGTCACAGCTTCTACCTCTCTAGTGACCTTAGCTATGGTTCCATCCCTCCCAAAAGGCAACTCCTCATGGGCAATCAAGGCGGTTGCTGTTGTTCAGTCATTTCAATCATGTCTGATTCTTCATGACTCCATTTGAGGTTTTCTTGGCAAAGACGCTGTAGTAATTTGCCGTTTCCTTCTCCAGCTCATTTTACAGATGAGAAAAACTGAGGCAAACAAGGTTAAATGACTTGCCCAAGGTCACACAGCTAGTAAGTGTCTGAAACCAGATTTGAACTCAGAAAAATGAGTCTTCCTGACTCCAGGCCTGACATCCTATGCCACCTAGCTGCCCTGGACAACCAAGAGATGCTGCTGCTTAATACTACTTCTAAAAACATCCTTTTCAATGCCAAAAATATCTTCTCTACCATACACACAGAAATAGTGGTTTTAAGCGGTAAACATTAAGACAAAATGAAGTCAGTCAGTTAAATAGCATTTATAAAGTACCTACTACGTGCCAAACACTGTACTAAGCTCTGGGGATACAAAGAAAGGGAAATAGCCCTGGCTCTCAAGGAACTCACAAGCTGATGGTGGGAGAGTTCACAGTCTAATAAGGAATTAAAAGTCTCTCTCTGCAATGAAGAACCACATCTGAGGACTGGATAAAACCTTCCCTAAGCACACACATTCCTTGTCTGGGTTCTGGTCGTCCTTTCTTCCTTTGTTCAGATAGTTTAGCATTAACAATTCTTTATAAAGTAAAAGAAATATTTCAACCAGAGGTTCTCAACATGAGGTCATTAGACCCAAGGGAACCATGAATAGATATCAGAAAGTCTGTGAACCTAGAAGGGAAAAACTTATAACTAGTTTCACTAAACTTCCAATTGAAATTGAACATTTCCTTCTATTATCAATATGGGCAATAAACACTATCTTCAGAAGAAGGTTCATAGGCTTCACTAGACTACAAATGGGGTCCATGACCCAGAAAAATTCAGAACCCCTAATTTAGATAGTGGTGGTAGAAATAGATTAGTTCTATACATCAGAGGGGTCCATATCCTTAATTTCACTGGTAAAGGGAATTCTCCTCAAGAAAACACCCCTCAATCAATGTAGTTCAACAATATTTCTGCAATTTATAGTATTAGGAAACTGATTGAGGTTAAGAAAGTTGTCCAGGGTCACACAGCAGTCAGAAGGAAAATTGAACACAGTTCTTTCTGACTTCAAGGTGGGCTATTTTACTATAAATTTATGCACTGTACAGTAATAAATAATAATTTATTATTGATAATAATAAATTTAGACAGATAATAAATTTAGAACTGAAGGAGACTTCTGAAGTCATCTACATCAACCCCCTTATTTCACAGATGAGGAAACTGAGGCATAAGGATGGTTGGTGATTGCACAAGGCTACAATGGTAAGTATCATCAGGTATATCATAGAGGGGATAGATAGGATAAGAAGGGATGAGCAACATGTTACCACCCTATAGCGATGCAGTCAAAATTTAAAAAATTGCATGAGATAAACCATCATCTTGCTGGCATCACATATTCCCCTTTGTGGTGTGTTTCCCTCAATTACTTTGTGTTGGCCTCCCTAACTTTGGACCATCAATAAAATTAATTCCTTCCAAACCTTACCTAGCCCTTGGATTTGGATTCTTCTTAGACTCTCTCTTGACCTGGCATGGCACTTTCTTTGCTCCCCCAGACCACTTTCTTTCTCTAGGATGGTTCTCTTCTTTAGGCACCTTTAATTGTCCTTAACCTTGAGCACTCTTTAGCCACAGCCCACTCAAGGGGTTATGGATCTGCTATACTTCAGTAGACTCATCTCTCCAATTGTTTATGTTTCTCCCTTCTCTAGAAAAATCCCCAATCCTTCCAGGAAGAGTAGCCAGGTCAATAAGGCAGAATGGTTCCCAGTTGCTAGTCCTTCTTCAAAAGAGTATAAAGACAGAAAGATCAGAACAGAAAGACCAGAAAGAAGAAAAAAAAGTGGACACTACTAGCTTCCATCATAGGAAAAACCTATACAGCCTCATGTAGGCAACAACCAGTCCAAATAACCATAATGGAAAAACAAAAACAGTAGTGAAACCTTCTTATTTATAGTAATCAAGTTTATCCACTGGGTCCATGAACCATTATTCCTAATGCCTCGTCTGGTTCTTAAAGCTCTGAACTGGGGGAAGAGCCGAGATGGCAGAGTAAAAGCAGGAACCTACTTGAGCTCCTGCTCCAACCACCTCCAATACCTGTAAAATATGACCCTAATGCCTCCTCTGAACCAGTGCCTTTGAAATCTTCAGCAAACCTAGATACAAACTCAATGGATTGACTGGCTTCCAAGCTGCCTAAGGCTCCATGAGAAATTCAAGCCAATGACCTTCAGTTTTTCTCTTTTTTAAAATTTCCTTAAAATCTTTGAGATGGAAGGAACCCCTATCTGACTCAGCAAAGAAGGGGATAATTCAAAGCAATGAGAGTTTGGAAGCTTGTAAACAATTATTAAGCCAAGTTGCCCTAGAGGTCCACAATCACCAGTTTGGAGACTTGGAGACTTAAATCAATTGCAGTCAGGTGATAAGAGTTCATCAAAATGCTAGCAAATTGACCACCAATACTCAGCAGTACCACTGGCAGCCAGAAGGAGCAACAGATGGAGCTCTGGACTTGGGGATCATAAAAAATCCTGCATCAAATACTAGCTGCATTACCCCTGAGTAGTCTCAGTTTCCTCATCTGTAAAATGGGTACAATAATAGTATCTACCTCGTAGGGTCATTGTGAAGATCAAATGGAATATAATCATATTTATTATTATATTTACATATATATTTATTTACAATATATTTTATATACAATATTTAATATATACTTTTATATACAATATTTGTGTATATTCATTTACAAATCATATACAATTATTTGTAAAGTTTAAAGTGCTAAATAAATGTGTTATTAGATATCTGTAATTAATCTGAAATGAAATTTCCATGCTTCCACCACCAAAGACTTGGAGACCTTGGAAGGGATGAAAAACCTCTAAGAAAAAAAATTCAAGGATTAAAAGTTCCTCCCCATGCCTTTTATGTAGTACTCCCTTTTTTTCCGCCTTTTTTTTTGGGAGGGCAATTGGGGTTAAGTGACTTGCCCAAGGTCACACAGCTAGTAAGTGTGTCAAGTATCTGAGGCTGGATTTGAACTCAGGTCCTCCTGACTCCAGGGCCAGTACTCTACTCACTGCGCCACCTAGCTGCCCCAGCATACAGAACTCCCTTAAAGTGGCAGAGAAGGTGGAGAATGTAGGTTTTTCCAGCAGAGAAATAAATTGGTCTGAACTGAGAGAAATAACTAATCTCTCCAAGCACATTCACCTGTTTATATGTTTATGTGCATAGTCACCCAAGAAAATAAGCAGCACTTTTTGAAATCAGTATTTGACAGACACCCATTGATTAGTTGGAGCTTTTTGGTGCTTTTCTTTTCATTTTTTTTCCAGGCCTGGACTGTCACCTGTGATTGCTTATTGAAATAAGGAGCCCTTTCTATAGCCTAGACAAGCCTGTAGATGATTTTGTTGGGGAAACTAGACTCTGAGAACAAGCCCATTTTGATCAGTATAGCTGCAAACTCTGTACGTCTTTGAGGTTTTAAAGTTTGGTTCAATCTTCTATGGGAGTTTTGCATGGGAGTATTGCAAAGGAAATCAATTGTATTGAAATACATTTAGCAAAATATGTTTTAAAAAAAAACAAGTTCACAAACCCCAGGTTAAGAATTCCTGCTTCTGGATAACAAAAGTGGCCCACTCTTTTGAAATGATCTTTCACTTGTATGTTTTCCTCTGAAGGTCAGAAGTAAGAGAGAAAAAAAATTCCAACTTGATGAAATGTAGGAATTGGATTTCCTTCGTTTTTAAAGAAGCTCATGGTCTGTTTATTTTATTCCCAGGCCTTTGGCTCTTTTCATTTGAAGTATAGCAACCATAACTCTAGCAGAACTTTCTCCATCCAGGTAAGAGGCATACAAAAAGACAGTCAAAAGATTATGGAGGCTGGTAGAGAAGTCGAAACCAGGGAAACTAGTGCCAAGTTAGGTAAACATGGAATGGAGAAAGGAGGAAGGCCTAAGACCAGTGTGAACTCTAACAGGGAGTCCCACTAGAACCCTTCAGGACTACAGGAATGATGCCCAATTTGCAATTCAGGATCATGCAGGAGAAAAGAAAGTAACTAAGGCCTAATCTCAGAGTGGACCAGAAGGAGAGCAAGACAGAAGGCAAGGACTGAGGCAGAGGATGTAAGCTTAATGCAAACCACCCCATCCAGATCAGCAGCAGAAGGGAAGACTTGCCCAGCCCATCTAAGATGCGAGAGAGGTCCAGCTTGAACTCAAAGTACCAATCCAAGGACTGAGGATGAAAATATGAGTAAATGGAAAACATGAAATACAATGAAGAAATGCTATAGGAGAATAGAAATTCAAGAGGCAAAACCAGAAAAGGATAATGCTCCTACAATAACTAGAAGCAGAGCCTCCAAGAAAAAAATCATTTATTCACAAAGGACTGCAGGAGATTTAAAAAACGAGAGTTCTGAAGGAAAAATGGAAAAGGGAATAAATAGCATTTAATATTAAATAGTATTTAATAAATAAAAAATATACAAGAGCAAATATGCTCTTTAGATGGGAATTGAAATTAGACGCATGTTGAGGAGCCAGTTTTCCTAAATGTTTTGTAGTTTCCAAAGTCTGTCTCTTTCCATGTGTCTGGAGTCAGTTCTAAAGAGGTGTGGGAACCATGTGTTTCTCAAAGAAGTAGAAAAAGAAAAATATTTGCCTTCTTAAAAGGTCTCACACCAATTCTTCCTGTTACATATCGTGTCACATTCAGCATTATTTCCAAAAATCGCAACTCACTTACGTGCAGTATTCTTTTAAATGCCCCAGGTTTGCCTTGAGACTCAGATTACACATACATACCACCATCACCACTACCACCTACCTTCAAAGAGTTTACATTCTACCAGCGAAAGAACCTATAGGCATTAATTTGAGACATGGAAATTATGGGATCCAAGGATTTGGAGCTGGAAGAGAGTTTAAAGGTCACTTGTACAACCTCTTTGACCAATGAAAACTTGAGGCCCAGATAAGTAAAGTAAATTACAAATGTAAAGTGAAATAAATCATCAAAAGGCAATAAATATCAGAGCCAGGATTCAAACTCAGGTCCTCCAATTCCAAATCCACTGTACAGACTACTTTCTCATTAATGGGGAGTTAGTAAATTAACGTATCTACTAAAATGTTATATAGAACATTGGGTACGTTGACTAAAGTTCTTTCCAAAGCATTGATTCTTTCAAGATATTTACAATGCATCAATAGTCAGTCTATCAGCATCCATGACTAGGCAAAAAGCTAAACACTTAAAAATGATGAGAGATGTGCTGTGAGAAAAGATAAACAGATTGATTTTAGAAAAATAGGGAAAGACTTGCATGTAATAATGAAGAGTGAAATGAGCAGAACTAAGAGAACTTTGTATACTGCAACAGTAATACTGTTCAAAGAATAACTGTAAATGACTAAGTTATTCTGAATATTATGAATATTCAAATCAACTACAAAGTACCTGTGAAGGAAGAAGCTATATAGCTCCAGAGAAAGAACTGATAAATGGAAGTATGCAGAGTATGGTTTTACACACACACACACAATATATATATATATATATATATATATATATATATATATAGTGTGTTTGTGTGTGAAATGGTGGCTTTCTCTAGTGCAAAGGAGGGGAGAGACAGAGGGAAACAGTTTGGGACTTAAAATGTAACAAAAATAAATAAATTTGGGCAGCTAGGGGGTGCAGTGAATAAAGCACTGGCTCTGGAGTCAGGAGAACCTGAGTTCAAATCCAGCCTCAGACACTCGAAATTTAACTAGCTGTGTGATCTTGGGCAAGTCACTTAACCCCAACTGCCTTCCCTTCCCCCCTCAAAACATTAATTAATTAACTAAGTTCATAAAAAAAGAAAATGATGAGAGAAAAAAGCCTTTACCTCTTAGAGCATCTCAACTTGGCCAAGAAAGGGAAAAAAGTCACACATTTTGTAGAGGACCAGATTTAATTAGCTTTATCTACTGCTGGTTTCCAAAATTCCAACATTTTTTACACTAAACAAAAGAACAGCTAGCTCTAACAGAATCAAATCCATTTATGTGGCATTTTGCAGTCGTACAAGGATGAATGGTTTGGGTTGGCTGATCAGCAGGATACTTTATCACATTCAGGGATCCATCCACATTATATCAACTCCATTTGTAAAGAAAATAAAAATGTCATTTTCCCAATATTGGCCCATTTTGCTTTATATAAAAACCTCCCTCCCTACTTTTTACCACCAATTCCTGAGTGTGATTTCAAAGAGGAAAAAAATTGGTAATAAAGGTTGTTCCACAAGTTGGTCCATGAAGACAGAAAGTGATTGAAGGAGCAATAAATTGTCTCAACACCCCAAGGAAATTCTTCCAGCTACATAGGCCCTATTCAGCTCACTGAGGCAATGGTAACTATAGCTTCATTTTTAAAAGAATATTAAATCTCCCATATGCAATTAATTATATGCATCAATGGGAATCAATACCTTGTATTTACATTAGTAATTTATAGTAATGCAAAATGATGAAATATCCCTGTCTCCCTGTCACACAAACACATTCTCATATATACACACATACATTGATTTGGTGACATGAAAAGTTTTCAATCACAGACAATATCCTGGGGCCATCGGAGAAAATTTCAAACAAACCCCCAACTCCATAAGGTAATGGCTAAATATTCTGATTCATAAGGGGATCATATGTAGTATATCCAGAGCCTGCAAAGAGGCAGTAGCGAGCTGGATGAATACTCAGTTACTAGACTGAATCCGTAATAAAGATTCATTGAGCTCATCTTTCTGGCATGTATTATGTCTTGCAAAGTACAAAGAAATGACTATGGATAACAGTATTGTTGTTGTTACTACTAATAATAATAGTAACAAATATTTCTTTAGCTCTTTAAGGTTTACAAAGTACATTACATATATTTTATTATTTGGGAATATGTGTGTATTATATATGCTTCCAATCACCCCTCTCAGACAGTAACATAGCACTGTTCCTTAGCATCATTCATGCACAAATATTATCCTTGATATATAGCCCAAGGTGTGAGTAGATATCACAAAAAGAGAGCTTTTCTGAGGCTTGTCCCTGTAATGGTAATGGAATTTGGAGGTTCCACTGAATTGGCTTGGTTTTTGGGTTGAGTGTTAAAACCCAGAGCTTGTGAATCCCACTTGTGGGATGGACTTGTTGATGTAAAGAGAGCGCGCTGACCTGGGAGGAGCCGTGAATTGAAAGAAAGGCTCAAGCCCAGAGAAGGCCAGAAGAAGGACTTTTGGGAAGAGCAGTATCCAGTATCATGGAGCCTGAGTTGCTAAGAGCCCATTGGAGCTGCCCAGGCCTTTTGAGGACTGCCACCCAGAGCTGCTGAGAACTGAGGAAGCATGGCTGTGATGCCGATCTTTTGTCTGTCTGTTTTGATGTTGTTTTTCCAGATTCACCTGATGGTGGACAGTGCTGCTGTTACAGAGGTCCTGGAATCTGGCTGTTGGTTCAGGAGCCCTGAAGAAGGATTTTCTTGCTGTATGTTCAGAGAAAGCCTGGAAGAGAGCCTTGCTGATATTTCAGGGGTTCTGGGACTGTTCTACAGGCAGAGAGTGACTTGATGAGGACACTGGCTATGGCTTTGTTGAGCCTTGTCTCCCCAGGAACTAATATTGTTGAGGGTTTGCCTCCAGTCAAAGAAGGGCCTTTCCTTGGGTTTTCCATGCTGAGATGATATCTTGACCTTGTTAAGGGTAGATGGCCTTTTGTGATCTCCTGCTCCCTTTTGAGAAAGTGCTTGGTGTTAATGGATGATATTGTAATTACTTTGAGTCCAAGGGTGGGAAACCTTTGGCCTTTTTGTGCTCTGTGATTGACCAAATGAATGTACTTTGTTTATGATAGGAAACTGATCTCCATTTGAGAAGAAACTTTGACTGACTAAATGAATGTACTGTTGTAATGGGAATCTAAAGATCTTCCCTGTCCCTAAACCCTTTGATAGGCTTAAGTGGCTCTGAGAATGTTTCCTGATTTGAAAGTATACTCTGCCCCCTAATAGGCTGAATGTGGTCACATGGAGCCTGTGGCGGGAGGCTTGTTTTTCGGGAATGCCTGCACCTTGTTACTTTGTATTTGGGCAGTGGGTCAAGAGGGCTGTGACATTCTCTGATCCAGGGGAAGGCTATATATATAATATGCCGTGATGTGAGATTTTGCTTTGGGGCTCACTTTGAAAAGAGCTGTGTGATTTGGCCAGATGAGACTCTGGGAAGCCATTGAGCCCCCTGGCTTTGAAAAACTCAGATGTTGATGCTTCCCTCTTTGGTAACTTGAATAGGTATGGATGTGATGGTCAGATGGTTGGAAGCCCATCTGTTGATCTGTTTCTTGGTCTGCTTGTAACTTGTGTTTGTAATTTGTACTTGTAACTTGTGTTTATATTCTCTGAAGTTCAGGGTGCTGACGTTTTCCCCTGAACTAGGCAAATGATATATGTCTGGTTGATTAAAGTGAGACTGTTAACCCATTTTGAGTTGTTTTCCTTTAGAAAAGCAGATCTAAGAACCTGTGCTAGCAGCCACCCTAGGTATGCTGGGGTGCTTGCTGATACAGCTGTCTAGGGGTGGAGTAATACCTGGATTGAATTGAGAACTTCGTTGTGAAATATATGAGTTATACTGTATTTTTATTTTCTCTGTTCTATGAGAACAGAGTTGTTGGGGGTTTTTTTGCTGAGTAAATGGGGTTTGTTATGCTGGTAATCTGAACCTTGGAAATTGCCTTTGATTGGCATTACAGTCCCCTAACTCTACTCCTCCATAACCACACCTATTCCTTATTATGCATCTCCTCCAACAACTGGTAAATGAATGACCAAATTGATAGTATATGAATATAATGGAATGCTACTATGCTGTAAGAAATTGTTTCAGATAAGCCTGAGAGGACTTTTGTGAATTGATGTAAGGTGAAGTAAGCAGAACCACAAGAAGTTAAACAAATAACAACAATGTGGTAAAGACAAACAATTTAGAAAGACTTAAAAATTCCACTCGCTGACATTGCCAACCATGATTCCAGATTACCGTTGGTCCTTGCTACCCATGTCCTGACAGAAAAGTGATGACCTAAATGTACAGAATAAAGCACACATGACTAATATTGATTTTTGTGCTTCACTTTCCTCCTTTCTTTCAAAGGTTTGCTTTGTTTTGCTGGTAGAGATGGGGGAAGTAAGAGAGAGAAATAAAGGATTTTTGTTCATTGAATAAAAAAATCCTGTCAGTATTTCAAATACAGAATATCCAAAACTGAATTCAAAATCTTTCCTCCCAAACCCACCCCACTTCTCAACTTTCTTATTTCTGTAGAGGACACTTTTAGTCACCCAGGTTGGCAAATGTTAAATTTAATTCTTGTTTTCACCCATCATTCCTATTCACTTGCCAGACTAAAGCTATCCTTTCAACCTCTACAACTTCACTATTATATCTTCGTTCATCCTTTTTTCTCCACTCATACGACTGCCACCTTTCAACTGGAATATTAAAATGGCCTCCTAATTTCTCTGTCTTGAGTTTTTCCTCTCTTTAATCATAGTTTCACATAGTCCCCATAGTGATTTTCACTAACCATTTCACTTCCCTACTCACCAATATCCAATAGCTCCCTATCGCCTTCAGGATCAAAACCTATCTGTTTAGCATCTAAAGTCTTTAATGATTTGGCCCTAGCCTATCCTCTGCATACATTGCAGTCCAGCCGGACTGTCTTGCTGTTCTTTGAATGAAGCAAGCCGGAGGCAGGACAGGAGAAGTGAGATAAGATGTAGGGTGTGACCAGCCAGAAAAGTGATCAGAGGAGACTGCACATGGAAGCCCCTCACTGTGGGGACTTGCCTGTGTGCTTTCTAGCTATGCTGCATTTTGTGCCCCATCTTGAACCACTTCTGTTTGTAGCCCATCTATTCCTGATTCCCACCCTGTGTCTAGGGTTAGAGTTAGGCCTGCTTCCTTGGGACCGGAAGTCTAATGCCTTAATTAAAATATGGAACTCCATAGGGCAAGGCAGAGTACATGATTGCTGAGTGTGTCACCATCATTCCCAGTATACTGGGTTACTTACTCCTCACAGCTCTCCCACTATTCCCTGAAGACCCTGCATGGAATTTATCCCTTGAGCTCTCAAAGGACACTATAGGCAACCTCTTGGATACAAGACATCCACTCCAACCTGGTATCTCCCCCTACCTCTTCCTGGGGTCATTGTTCCTCTCCCTTCATTCCCCCATTCTGACCCCATTATTAATCATGTTACTTACTCTTACACTTGGTTCATGCTTATTTAACCTCCTGGTTTGCTTTGTGTCTTCTCCCCTGCAGAATTTTCACTGTCAGCTCTTAGGACACCAACCTCTACCCTTGGTGTTCCTGAGTGGTTTGTCTCTCTTCACCCTGGACTCTGCTGGCACCACATTCCACCCCCCATGTTGACCACCCCTCCTCCACCTATCATCTATTCTGGTCCCTGAAGTGGACTCCACTCCTGTGCAGCAAAAAGGAGCTACTGAAGACTATGACCTTTGTCCCTTTTTCCCAAAAGAATTCTCTTGCCTAGTGGTTGAGGGGGGAAATGATGTGGATACAAAGGTGCCCTAAAGGTTTTGTCCCTTCCCTGGTTTAACCTCTAAAGGTACCCTAAAATACAGAGGTGCCCTAAAGACTGAGTTGCTCATTCCCTCACATTCTAAAGTCTCCCCTTATCTTGAAATACCACAAAACTTCACCTTATCCTAAAATTCCTTGTCTCCTCCCATCCTGTGTTGTAAATTCCTTGTCCTCAGCCTGTGTCCCTATCTTGCAAGACTTATCTTGACCTTAAACTTCACCTTATCCTAAGATTCCTTGTCTCCTCCCATATTGTCATAAAGATTCCCTTGCCCCCCCTTATCTTGTGTCATTCATCATCCTCATCCTTATCTTGCAAGATTTATCTTGTCCCTAAATCCTCAACCCCCTTTAGAAACCCTAAAAAATTTATATCGCCACACCATAGGCTCTATGGTTTTCTGGTGATATAAGTCTGGTCCTTGTCCTATATCATTGCCTTTGTTTAGCTCCCTGCTAAGTCTCAGGCCCGCATGCTTTTACATCAATAAAGCTTCGTTTGGTTAAAGAGAAAGTCTGATTGAATTCTTTCAAAACTGAACCAGTTTTCCCTACTCTGACTTTGTCACTAGCCTATTCTCTGCATACACTGCAGTCCAGTCAGACTGTCTTACTGTTCTTTGAACATGACATTACATCTCCAGTCTTCATGTCTTAGTATTGGCTATGCCTCATACCTAGAATATACTCCCCCTTTGCCTCTCTCAAAATCCCTAGCTTCCTTCAAGTTTAGAATTAGTTCAAGTGCCAACCTGTACATGATACTTTTCCTGATCCCACTGTCCCCAGTTGTTCATTTCTTGTATCTGCTTTGTATATACTTCTGTTATCCATGGTTTAGATGTCATCTCCTCTCACAAGGACCTTGGTTCTGGATTCACACAGACCAAGTTCAGTTCTTGGGGAGTCTGATCCTAAAGAGAGAGGGAGGGCAGGGAATCAGGTTTTTCTTTTACTACAGCAATCTCTAGCAGAGTCCCTTCCAGAAAAGTTACAAAATACTACAAAGTAATAGATAGTAGGTATGGGACAGCTATTTATTTCTGCCAATACAAATTTAAGAAATACTTAAAATGTGAAATATTTGTAAACTCATAATTAATGACAAATAATTAAAACATGGTAATCTTATGGAATCATTTATAATCTCTACGTATATGATTGCCAGCTCTATATTGCCTTGGTCTTTCTTATAGGTTCCAACCATGTTTTTACCAGTTGCCCTTTGGACATCTTGAAATAGATGTCCTATAGATAACACAGACTCAAAATGTCCAAAACAAAACTTCCCCCCACAATACCTCCACTCTTCTAAACTTCTCCTATTGCTGTCAAGGGCACCATCATCCTCCTAGGCACCTAAATTCAAAACTGCAATGACACCCTATACTCTCACCCCGCATATCCAATCTGTTGCTAGATTTTGTTTTTTCTATCTCAATTTCCACCTCTTCCTGAAATAGAAAGGTACACGTAACCTTTTCTCCACTTAGAGACCTTATCCTCGTCACTTTACACCTTAATCATAATTCCAGCTGGTCTTTCTATCTCAATCCATCTTCCAGCTGTAAAAGTGATTTTCCTGTCCTATAGGTCTGATCATGCCAACCCCCTACTCAATAAACTCCAGTGCCACTTTATTACTTTCAGGATCAAACTAAAAGCTCTATTTGGCATTTAAAGACCTTTGAAACCTGTTCCCTTCATAACACTTATGCAATGATCTGACTACGCTAAACCTATGTCCTATTCCTTGTACATAACACTTCACCTCCTGTATCTGTCCTTCCTGTGCCCATGCCTGGAATACTCTCTTTCTCTCCTCTACCTCTTAGTTTCTCTGGCTTCCTTCCATATTCACCTTAAATTTCACCTTTTTACAATAGGGCTTTCTTAGTCCTCTTCCCTCTCCCCAGCTAATAGTACCTTCCCTGCTGAAATTGCTTTCCATCTGCTCTGTGCATAACATTTGTGCACCTAATTATTTACAAGGTCTCTTGTCTCTCACATCACAATGTGAGCTGCATGAATGTTGTCATTCAGTTGTTCAGTCATGTACAACTCTTTATGACCCTGTAGAACATCTACCCATAGGATTTTCTTGAAAAGACACTGGAATGGTTTGCCATTTCCTTCTCCAGTGAATTAAAGCAAACAGGTTGAGTGACTTGCCCAAGGTCACATAGTTAATAATTATCTGAGGCTGGATTTGAACTCAAGTCTTCCTGACTCCAGGCCCAGAGTTCTATCCACTGAGCCATCTAGCTGCCCATTCTTTAAAAGTAGGGACCATATTTTTGCCTTGTAAGAAGGGATATTATGGCATCTTGTTTTGCTCTCACAAAATTATTGAGAGATGAGCAATAGCCGTGAGGAGGCTCACTTATCTTATTTTACTAAGACAATAGCCATCCTGGCTCCAGGTGGACTAGAAAGGTTAAACTGGAAAAACCAGATTAATGTTGAGGGGTCATGCCCTGGTCATGAGTATCCTCACTACCACTACCATACCTGCATAATTTTCATAATCTACATAAGGGAATGTAAGGTAAAAAACAACTTTAACTCCGACAGGAGTGGTAGAACTGGATACCCTCACTCTTGCCTCTGTATTGGTGTGGGTGTTCCTAGTGAGCACTACACCCACTCTCTTAAGAAGTGTAATAAACACCTTCCTCTGTCCACTCTGTTTCTGAGTTCTTTCAGTGAGAAGGGGTTTGCTGTATTAAGGGGCATATCAGATGGATCTTCCTAAGGGCCCCAGGGAAGGAATGAACACTGGAAGCTCATCAGAGCTAACTCCCCAAGCCTACCTTGGAAATCCTGTGATGCCCACAAGTGGGTCTCTCATGGTCTTTCTTTGAATCCTGGGAATTTCATAGAGTACCTGGAATAGTACATGCTTAGTAAATGTTTGTTGGTTGGTTGGTTGGTTGATTGATTGGATGGATTGATTGATCAACGAAACAGTAACCCATATAACAAAGGAAACACAGGAATAGAAAAACAGAAAAAGAAAAGATGTGAGGTACTCAAAGGGCCTTAAAAAAGAATCACATAAACAGGTACAGAAACATGTTACCCATCATTTCCATTGCATGACCTTAAAATACTTAATATACTTAATAATAGTAGTAGTATATTTAAAATACTACTCAGCACGTTTTACTTTTCCATTGGTCTTCACTATCCAAGCAACAATTCCCTAAAGTTCAATATCTTCACCCATATTCTGGGGAAGAAACACAAAGCAGAAAATGCCACTAGTCCCAGCCTCACAAAGATAGCACATGCTTTCACTGCTAGGTACATGTAGCCACCATATCTGCTGTTGGAGCAGAGAGAAGACAATTTCCTCCTTTCTGCTTCAATAAAAGCCCAGGAAAGAAAGGGCAGGGGCCCCAAACTACATGTTCAGTAAAGGGAAGACAGAGAGGGATGGAGACTTTGGCCTCTCCTTTTAAGCAGATTTAGTAGATTCCTTTTCCCAGCTCAGTCTTCCATACCACAGTACAGAAGACTTCCACTACCCTCCCTCTCTATCACATGGATCAAGAGATTAGCCAGGAGCTACAAGGTTTAACAAAGAGCCAGAGCAAGGAAAAGGCAGCTTGGTGGTGCAGGGCCTAGAGTCAGAAAGATCCCATCTTGAATTCAAATCTGGCCTCAGATACTTACCAGCCATATGACCCTGGGCAAGTCACTTAACCCTGTTTACCTCAGTTTCCTCATCTATCAAGTGAGCTGGAGAAGGAAATGGCAAACCATTCCAGTATCTTTGCCAAGAAAGCCTTTAATGCGGTCATGAAGAATCAGACAAGGCTAAAATGACTGAACAACAGCAGAGGAAGGAGAAATGGTCCAGGGTCCAGCCTCCAGGGATTGGTGCCACCTCTTTCCCCCCATGCCCATCATCTGCTTACTTTATAGGATAGCTCCTGCCCGCCTCAGTCTGGTAGTTAGGGGAGGACTTCCGTGATTATCCTCCATGACACCTGTCTCCCTACCAAGTTGTGTGCCTTTATCCATATATCTCCAGTGCTAAGCACAGTACCAAGTATGTAGCAGATATTAATATTTTAGATAGATTTGTATCCTGTGCACATAGCATTGTATTTGGCATATAGAAGACATTTAATATATTTTTTAATTTAGTTGCTATCCATAAAGAGTTCAATAGATTCAAGGGTACTCTCTGACTCCATGCCTCATCGATCTATACACCAAACTTCAGAGGGCTGAGAAACATAGCCAGTCTCACATCCAAGAGTCCCCTGATAAGCAGACTTTTCCACTGTGAAACCCAACATGACCCTATTTCAAGTAAGTTCCTAATAAAAAGTGGATGTTTTTGGCATTGAGCCAGGAAGCCAATGTCACTCTCCTCAAACCCTGAAATTACTCTGAGAAGGGTAATCTATTGCTCATTACTACTCAGTTATTGGCAGTTGAACAAAGGAGGGCAAGCAGATAGGCAAACACACACACACACACACAGCAGTAACAAGTCAGATTCTCAACTCATATCAAGTCACCAGGCTGCAGTCCAAATTAACTGAGGAGAGTTTCAGTCACATGAAAGTTTATTAAAATAACAAGTTTGGACAAGAATCTCAAATAAGGACACTGTTGTTATGTGTTTCTGAGAAGACAATGACTGCAAACAAACAAACCAAAAAATCCCACACATTATTCTTTTTCATAAAACCACTACCCTTTTGTTTCCTTTTTATTATAAGAATGAGATTTTTTGCTTTCAAACTAAGATCCAAGTTAAAAATAAAATGGTCCTGCTTAAGCATGACAATTAAACTTCAATTAACCAAAACAACTAAACAGCCTTAACTAGAAAGACTCAGGGCCCTTCCAGCTCTTAATCTATGGCCCTTTGTAGCTGATTTCTTTCCTGCACTCCTGTTTTAGAATCAGGCACAAAACAAACAAAGCTGATATGAGGTACATATTTTTTAAAAGAGGAGGGAGTCAATACAAAGCAGAAGTTCTTAACCTTTTTTAGTCTCATGGGCCACTTTGGCAGCCTAGTGAAACCTAAGTACCTCTACTCAGAAAAAAATGATGTCTGCATTCATCAATGAGCCAAATGCTAAATTTCACCCGGAGATTAGTAAAAATAAAGATGCAAAATTTTCCTAGCCAAGTTCATAGACCCCCCTAAAATCTATTTATGAACTCTTTGGGGGTCCAACCATTTCAGGTTAAGAAACCTGATCGAGGGTAGTCACACATTCAACCCAATTATGCGTACCTTTGATATTCATAGTTATTGCCTCGGACAAGACTTCAAGTTAAGAATATTTTCACTCCAAGATATTTAGTCAGACAAAGATTCAGTTGTGGTCACCAGGCTCTGCTTTAACATCAGCCCTTCAAGAACCAGCAATTTCATTGGTGTCTTCCACCAGTGCAGATTACAGCCCTTTAGTGGCTCACTAATAGATAGTGATAAGTTGTTGTAGGGGAAAAAAAAATCCTTCATCAGCTGTTGGTAAACATCACAATGAGTAGCCTCTCCAAATTTAGCCAAGCTCATTCTTGGGCAGCAGATATGAGGTCTATCACTGAGTCTGTGATCTTTCCAATTTGGTGGCTGGGATACCATAGCCTTCAATGACAACAGTCACCTCCAACCCATGGTGAGGCATTAGACTAGACTGTGGTGAAAGATGCTCTATCATAAGCATTTCTATAGTACCTACTGTGTGCCTGGCAATGTGCTAGGTCTTTTTTACAAATATTATCTCATTCAATGCTCAAAACAACAACTCTGCGAAATAGGTGCTTTATTGCTGTCTCCATTTTGCAGTTGAGGAAACTGAGGCAAACAGAGGTTAAGTAACTTGCCCAGAGTCACATAGCCTCGTTATAAAGTATTTCAACAATACAAAATGTAATTTTTTTCTTTTAAGTTTTTGGTTAGGGGCGGCTAGGTGGTACAGCAAATAGAGCACCGGCCCTGGAATCAGGAGGACCTGAGTTCAAATTCAGCTTCAGACACTTAACACAAAAAACTAGCTATGTGACCTTGGGCAAGTCACTTAACCCCAATTGCCCTACCTTCCCCCCCCAAAAAAAAAGAAAAAAAAGAAAATATATATATATATATATATATGTGTATGTGTGTGTGTATCTTTTTTTAAAAAGTTTTTGGTTAACCCTAGGTATCACACTCATTGATGTGTGCTTTCCCTCCATGCAGATCTCAACTCAAAAATTCTTTCTCATCATATGTGATTCTAATCCATGTTCTACCATAGAACCTCCACAGTGCATCTACCAAATGAAGTCAATATCTTCCTCTAAGTCAAGGGTTCTTTGAAAAACTATTTTTTTTTAATGTGGATACCCTTTGACCCAGCAATACCACTTCTAGGGCCGAATCCCAAAGAGATCATACAAGAGAAAAAAGGACCCATATGTATAAAAATATTTATAGAAGCTTTTTTTGTGGTGGCAAAGAATTCGAAATCAAGGGGATGCCCATCAATTGGGGAATGGCTAAACAAGTTGTGGTATGTGAATATAATGGAATACTATTGTGCTATAAGAAATGAGGAGCAGACAGACTCATAATAACCTGGAGAGACTTATATAAACTGATGCTGAGTGAGGGGATAAGAACCAGGAAAACATTGTGCACAATTATAGATACATCATATCTGTGATGACTAACTTTGACAGACTGGGCTCCTCTCAGCAATGCAAGGTTCTAAGACAACTCCAAAAGACTTGTGATGGAAAAGGCTATCCCCATGCAGAGAAAGAATTATGGAGTCTGAATGAAGATTGAAGGAAACTACTTGCTCTCTCTCTTTTGTGTTTTGTTTTGTTATGCCATTGGCTATAATTCTTCTTTACAACTTGACTAATGTTTAACGTAAAGGTATTTGTAGCTCCTATATCAGATTGCATGCTGCAATGGGGGAGATGGGAGAGGACAGTGAGGGGAAGAAAATTTGAAACTCAAGGGATTGTGGAACTGAATATTGTAAACTAAAAGCTAATTAATTAATTTCATTTTTAAAATTTATTTCATTAAATTATTCCTAATTACATGGGGAAAAAAATTTTTTTTGAATTTTGAGTTTTAAATTCTTTCCCTCCCTCCAATCTGCCCCTTCCACCTTGAGAAGGCAAGCAATTTTATTTTAGTTATATATGTGAAGTCAGGTGAAACATATTTCTATATTAGCCATGTTGCAAAAGAAAACACAAATAAAATAAAGCAATAAAAATAAAGTTTAAAAGAAGTATGCTTTAGTCTGCATTCAAAGTTCTAAGTCAAGGGTTCTTAAACTTGTGTTCATAGGCTTTTAAATATATTTTGAAAACTGCCTTTCAATATAATTATTTTACTTTGCAATCCTACATATTTTATTTTATGCATTTTAAAAAATTAGTTTAATAAGGAGTCCATAGGCTTCACCAGACTGCCTAAGAAGTTCAGGACCCAGGGAAAAAATATTAAGAATCCCTGTTCGGTAGAAGCAGCAAGGTCCCGCAGCTCCCATACCACCCACACCGCCACCCTAAACACCCATAAAATGTGAGCCCAGACAAAGCCTAGGACTCTCAGACTCACAAAAATACAGAAAATACATCTCTCCCTGAAGGCAGCTCGGCAGCTCATCAAGGCCGGGAGCTGAGGTTGGCCCAGCCTGAAGCCAAGACCACGGACAAGACCAGGGCCGTAGGAAGGAGCTGAGCTGAGCCACTCAGAGCCGTGCC
>CM053599.1:161693324-161726136 GCA_028646575.1 Pseudocheirus occidentalis | reverse complement strand
GGCAGGGTCTGGGGGAGGGATGCTGGAAGCACACACTTCAGTAAAGGGATAGGGACAGGGTAGAGAACAGAACAAGGCGGGGGGAAGGATAGGAAGGAGAGACAGATGATCACTGTCACAATATGTCCACTGTGAAGATGTCCTGTATAATCACACATCCACAGCCTGTATTGAATTGATTGTCCTTCCAGTGGGGGTGGGTGACAAGGGAGGAATCGAAAGAATCTAGAATTTAAAGTTCTGCAATACCTGCAACTAGGAATTAATATATACAGGGGATGGGATAGGGAGACCCTCTCTGCCCTACCAAAAAGTAAAAGAGCAGAGCAGGGGAAGGGCTTTACAATAGGATTGCTGTTTTAGGGTTGGGGCGGGAAAGACGGGGAGAAAATTTGTAATTCAAAAATGTCATGAAAATGAATGATGTAAACAAGAAAACAAATTTAAAAAACATATTAAAAAAAAGAATCCCTGTTCAAGGGCTCTTTAGATTTCATGGATGCTATAGAAGCAGTTGGGTTTTTCCCACATACATCTCATTAATAATAACTGACTTACAGCTTAAACTTTTCACATGTGCGCCACTTGAAAGCAGGGACTATCTAGTTTTCTATTCATATCCCCAGTGCCTGTAGACACTTAATACTTTATTCTTCACTCGTTTATGATATCCTTTATCTGTCTCCTTGTACACAAGTCTTCCTCTTAAATATTCCACAACCCACTTATGCTCATCATATGGTTTTCTCTGGGTCACCTGCAACTTCTTTTCTTCAACAATAGTGGTGTTCTAAGGCCAATGGCCGTACGGCATCGCTAATAGAACACTTAGTGAGATGGGTCTTTGTGCCCAATCTTTGTGTCTGGCTTGAGAGCACTGAAAGAAGTGCTCAGTTTCCCAAATGCAACCCCATCTATTCTAGATCTTCCACTTACTTCTAGATCCGACTTATTCCTAGTGTCCAGTGTTTATAAAAATCACACATAAGGATATGGACTGGCCGTGTAATTTTGCATTACAGTTTAAGGAGGGGAGATAAAGGAAGGAATAAATACTCGTTAAGCCTTTGCTGAGTCCCAGCCCCTGGGTCAAGCACTTGTCACCCAGTATTTGACTAGATCCTCACAACTCTCCTTAGGGGGAGGAGGTATTGTTTCCCCAATTTACAGTTAAGGAAATGAGGCAAAAAGCTTAACTGTCTTACCTAAATCACACAGCTAGTAAGCGTGTGAGGTCAGATTTGAACTCAAGTCTTCCTGGTTCCAGGCCCAGGATTCCATCCCCTGGGTCGCCTAGCTGACTCACTAGAGGGGAGGAAAAAACAGCATTTTTTTCTATATGGATTGGCTAGATGGTCATTTTGGAGCAATGTGAACCTCATCAAAGAAGCAATCACTCAGTATTATGACGTCCACAGAGAGGCAGCCAGAGGACCTCACTTGTATAGAAAATCCTTCATCCGCTTGGACCCTGCATAGAACTTTCTCCCCAACAGTAAATAATATACAATGCCTCATTTGATTTTAATAATCAGAAGATCACTGAACAGAGCTGTCTCTGGTTGCATTTAACAAAGCATTTTGCATGATCTTAATATTCAGTTCAATCCAATACACATTTATTAAATATCTACTATATGCCGAGAAAAGCAAAGTGATTATACATAACCCACTGCATGGTCTAGACTACCCTTACTGCCATTCCTTGTAAATAACCCTCCATCTTCCTTGTCTGTGCCATTGCACAGGCTGTCCCACATGCCTGAAATTCACTCTCCCGTCCCCTTCACTTCCCAGAATCCCTCACTTCCCTCTTACTTCAACTCAAATGTCATTTCCCACATGAGACTTTTCCTGATTACTCTGACATCTGGTAAAACAACAAACTCCCCCATTACCTTGTATTTACTTTGTATATATTTTGTATATATTTATATTTGTATATGTTGTTTTTCCCAACAAAGTATAAGCTCCTTGAGGGCAGAAAGAGTTTCATTTTTGACTTTTATACCCAGTGCTTAGCATAATGCCTATCTTAGTACTCAATAAATGTTTGGTTTTGATTGAATATATTCAGGACATATTCCTTGCAGGTTTGGGGTCTCTGTTTTGCTCTACTAAATCAAATGCTTTCATGTAGTCAATAAACAATGAACATATGGGTCATCTTGAATTCTTTGTACCTTTCACTCAATTGTATTAATGTGATAGATAGGGATTCTTCTATAGAAAACCATTGGTTGGGGTGAATAAAGCACCAGTCCTGGAGTCAGGAGGACCTGAGTTCAAATCCAGTCTCAAACACTTAACACTTAGTAGCTATGTGGCCTTGAGCAAGTCACTTGAACCCAATTGCTCTGCCTTCCCCTCTCCAAAAAGACAAAAAAAAACACTGGCAAGAATTTATTTTCTCACTTCATATTTTCATAATAGAGTTCATACATGTAACTAATTCTCAAAATGACTAATTCAATTCAATAAATATTTATTAATAAATAGTAATTAATCGTTGTTACCATCTACAAAGCACTAAGAATACAAATAGAAAAGTAAACAGTTCCTGATTTTAAGGAACTCACATGTGGAAGTCACATGTCACTGAAGAGATGTATGTGGGGAAAGCCCAACCACTGCTCTAGGGCTTAATAAATATTTATTATTTATTTATTCAATAATTGGTTATTATGCCAGACACTCTGTTAAGTGCTAAGTATATGCAGAGAAAGTAAGCATATGAGTTGGTAATTACTGACATCTTCTCTATCACCTTTACTGATAATACTGAAGGGGAGGGTGCGCAGTCAAGATTGCAGAGTCAAGTAAGCATTTTTTGCCAAGCTCTCCCCAAAGTCTCCTGTAAACAACTTTAAAGAGTACATCAAATAAATTATAATTGGTATAACTTATAAAAAGTCATAATGAGCCATTTTTCCCACCCAGGGCAGCTTACAACAGAGGTCTGCAAGCACTGGAGTCAGAGCTGACCAGGATCACAGCAAGGAAGAAATACCAATCATTGGCCTCAGAGGAGCCAGCCAGGAGAAGGAGTAGGAGCAGCAGCAACAGCAGCCATACTGGGAGAACCCAGTACCCAGATATGGTAAGAAGAAGATTACAGAGGACCCTTATGCTAGAACTGGTATGGGATCAGGCACCATTTGACAACTCCACTACCCATTATCCAGGTTCAGGTTGAAATTCCAGGGGTAAAGAAGATTGTTTGTGATTGCAAGAAAGATCCTACCTGGATATAGACTAGAGTGCTCACTAGGCAAACAATGACTAGTTCTCTCTCTGAACCATACCATCTTGGAAGCACTGAAACTTGTAGGCCCCCCATCTCTACTGTGAAAAGAGTAGGACATTAAAAGTCTAAAGCCTGGGGTAATCACATAAAATCTTCTCAAAAGATAAGTGGAACCCAACTCTAACATGAAGTCCAAAGTCAAGAAAGAGGCTGGAAAATGAGCAACAATAACAAAAGAAAAGCTCTAAAAGCTACCATGGTGACAGGGAAGCTCAAAATATAAAATCAAAAGAAGACAATTATTTGAAAACATCAACAAGCAAAGCCTCAAAGAAAAATGCAGATTGGACAGACACAAGCCAAACAAGTATTCCTAAAAGAAGTAAAGAAAGATTTTTTTTAAAAACCTAAAAGAGAGAAACCTTTTTTTAAATCAAATAAAAGAGAAAAGAAAACTTGGGGCAATAAATTAGAATAATGCAAGAAAAATAAGAAAAGAGAATTAACAGTTTGGATAAAAAAAAAGATGATAAATACTGAAGAAAATAACTCCTTAAAAATCAAAATTAGTCAGGTGGAAGCTAATGACTCTATGACCTGGGTCTGGGCCTCCTGTGTGTAGGGTTGTGACTACAGCTCCCAGTGTATCTGCACACGTTGCTTCATCACTTCCCTGTCACCACAGGATTTTGAGATAAGTATAATGGTAAAATGGTATGGGTAATGTCTTTTGATTCATGCATAAGTTGAATTTAAGTGAAGCAGAGTGGCATGGTCAGTGGCCTCACTCTCTTCTCCAGAGTCATCACAGTCCAGAGGCTGTGGCAGGACAGAATCAAGACAACTGGTGATGGCTCAAGATGCAGTGGATGACCTTGGTGTCTTAGATGTCTAACCAAGCTCTAAGCACAACACAGTGCCTGCTTCAGCTGCCTTCGTGGCCATTGAAACAGACTGTTTTCATCTCCCCATTCCACCAGGGGCAGTCTTCACATGCTTGGGGTAGACAATCCCCTAATTCACCAATGGGTTTGAGACCCCTTGATTACCCTCAACCTAGTTTAACCTGTCCGCCAAAACGGTTTACTGGGGCGTGGCCACTGTGATGCTACAGCTTCTTGGAGGCACAGACGAGAGTTGGGGGGAACAGACGGACACCAAAAGTGGAAAGCAGGCCTGAAAAGGACTCAGCAACCATCACACCAGAGGTGTTAGCACCAGAAGAATTAATCTTAACAAATTAGAGCTCTTCTCTGAGCGGGAACAGTTTGTCACTAACTTGGAGGGAAAGTTGAGCCAACATATAGCTGGTAAGAGTGGAGCAGAAAAGGAGTGGGCAGCTTTCAGAGATTTGGTGTGTAGCACTGAATTTGCTCATCTGGGTCAGAACACTTGCAAACATCAAGGCTGGTTGGATGAAAATAATGCAAAAATTCGGAACCTGCTAAATGAAAAATGAGAACTCTACAGGGTTTACCAGCAAGATAGTTCATCCATCTCTAAGAAGTCAGCATTTAATTCCATCAAAAGTAAAGTACAAGCAAAGCTTAGAGAGACGCGGGATTCTTGGCTCAGCAAGAAGGCAAATGAAATTCAGTTTTATGCTGATAGTAACAATCCAAAGCACTTTTATGATGCCCTGAAGGTTATTTATGTGCCAAAGACCTATGGTGCATCTCAGCTACTCAGTGCTGATGGAGCCACACTGATTAGTGATAAGGACATGATCCTAGAGAGAAGCACTGAACACTTCCATAGTGTTCTCAACAGACCATCATCAATCAATGCTGAAGCCACTGAACATTTACCTCAGGTTGAAGTTAATCCCTCCTTAGCTGAAGCTCCAATTGAAGAAGAGGTTTTCAATGTGGCAAAGCACCTGGTGCTGATTCTATTCCAGCTCAGGTTTACAAGGTAGGGGGTCCATTGCTCATACAAAAGCTCACTGAAGTTTTCCAGGTTATATGGCAAGAGGAGGTTATCCCCCAGGAGTTCAAGGATGCCACCATTGTCCATCTCATAAAGGTAAAGGAAATAGATTGTCCTCTGACAATCATGTGGCCGGGTGTGGGAGAATGTCCCTCTTAGTCATTGCTGACAAGATTCTTGCCAGAATCCTCATTAAAAGGTTGATTCTTCACCTGGAAAATGGTCATCTTTGAATTGTCTTAGGAAGATTCTGGAGATCAACTTACAGGATAAGGTACCAGACACTGAGGTCCTTACCTGAACTAAACTGCTGAGCCTTCAAACTCTGCTTCAGAGAGCTCAACTCCAATGGGTTGGCCACATTTTTTCTAATACAAAACATACATTTTATTTTCTCTTGCTTATTTTTTTAAGAACTCACACAAAGCAAGCATTGACATGGGGGTCAGAAGAAGTGATAAAAGGACACTCTCCAGGTCTCTCTTAAGAACTTTGGAATTGATTGTATGACATGGGAGACACTAGCACAGGACTGCTCAACCTGGCCTGCCCGCATCAGAGAAAATGTTGTGCTCTATGAGCAAAGCAGAATTTAAACAAATCAAAGGAAACACAGGATGTGCAACTTTGGAGATTCCTCCCCAAAAGTTCACATGGACTATTTGTGCCCAACCTGTGGTAGAACCTTCCAAGCTCATATCGGTTTGATCAGCCACAGTCAGACACATCAAAACTTGACTCAAGCATAGTGATGTCATTTTGATCCTCCTCAAGAACAAAGGACAACAACTAACTGAACAATACTATGAGACATCAAGAAACAATAAAATTTAATCAGAGAAATGAAAAATAGAAGAAATGTGAAATATAGGAAAAACAACTGACTTGTAATGTAGCTCATGGAGAGATAATTCAAGAATTATTGGATTAATTGAAAGTGATTGTCATTTCAAGAAATTATGAGGAAAACTTCTCAGATATCTTAAATCCAGAGGGCAAAAAAGAAAAAAGAATCTACCAATCACTTCTTAAAATAGGTTCCTAAATGAAAACTCTCAGGAACATTACAGCCAAATTTCAGAGCTCTCAAGTCAAAAAGAAAACACTGAATGCAGTTAGAAAAAATAATTCAAGTACTGTGAAGCTAAAGTCAGGCTCACACCAGATTTAGCAGCTGCCATGTTAAAGGAATGGAGGACCTCCTAGAATATGATATTCTGGAAGAAAGCAAAGGAGCTAGGATTAGAGTCAAGAATAACCTACCCTAAAGGATTATACTTAGTTTTGCTGGGTAAGTTATTCTTGACTCTAATCCTACCTCCATTTAACTTCCTCATGTAGCATGTTGAAGATCGAGAGGTTAGTTTATATAGGACTCCTACTTCCACATAAAATAGTTGAAATAGGACACCTACTTGAGTCCTGTTCTAATGCCCCATCATGTCTTGGACGCAACTCTGGGATCTTGAGAGTTATTGGGTCTAGACACAGCCTGGGTCTTCTGTCTAAAGGACCTGTTTCACTAAGTATGGAGAGACTCATCTTCAGTTTATGAAATACTAGGTCCATAGCTCTCCAACTGTACTACATAGTGCCCTGGGCACCAAAATCAAATTCACAGAGACTCTGAGAAATATTTAAATTTTCAACATAATCACAGAATTAAAAGAACTCTTAGGCATTTCTTTTGGCCTAGAGGAGACATGAAAAAATCAGTGAGATATTGGAGATGCTGTGAATAGAGAATGTTTGACAGCTTCTTCAGTAAGTGATGGACTCTTTGACTACTCATAAATGAGCATTCATAAACAAAGAAAAATTTAAAATGATCGTTGTTCCTGTTCAGCCCTCCGTCTGCTTCTGCAAAGATAGTGGTTGGCTGATTTAGTTCTTGGTTTTTGGTTTGGCTTTTTTTGGGGGGGTAGCAATAATATCAAATACAGGAATCTTCTCTAGAACTGAGTAGCAGAGCAAGGAATGAAGCCAAAGAGACCATAGATTCATAAATTTAGAGGTGAAAGGGATCACACAGCTAGTTAATCATCACTAGCATTATACAACACCTACTCTGTAGCAGGCATTGTACTGAATGCTTCACAAATATTATTTAATCCTCAAAACAATCCTGAGAGATAGATACTATTATTATCCCCATTTTACAGATTGAGAAATTGAGGCTGAGAGAAGTTAAGTAACTTGCTCAGGGTCACACAGCTAGTCCATATCTAAGGTCAAATTTGAACTCAGCTCTTCCTGAGGACTAGCACTTTTATCTACTTCACCACCTAACTACAACAGAAGGCATCTAGATCAATCTCCTCATTTTACAGATGAGGAAATTGAGGCCCAGAGAGGTTAAGTTCAATGGCCAAGGTCACATAAGTGACATTGGCAGAGCAAAGATTTAACACTGTATTGTTCTGAAAGCATCTAAAACTTGTTTGTATATGAACTTATCTATAGGCACTCTAAACGTGGGATTTCTGACCACTTACTAGTGAATTGACTTCCAATTGAAAATATTCAACCATACCAATACTAATGTTCTCAAAATAAACAAACCTCAAATACAAAAGATAAAGGGAAAGACAGCTCACAGGTTGTCCTTGGAAAAGCGAAGGAATCTGGTGGAATTGGTTTCATCATGAGCTCAAAGAGAGCATCATTTCATGAAACACTTGGTCCTCTCTCCTTCAATTTTCATGATTAGTATAATGAAAGAAATTATCAGTATAAAGATAAATGTGGATTAAGTACCAACATCTACTATGAAAGATGAAGAAATTCTAAAGACTTAACAAGATCTGCCAACCTGAGTCAATATCAACTTTGAATCCTGGTGACTTCAGTGCAAAATGACTTTAGGACAACATATAGTTTCATACCTGGTGACTTCTGTGGGCTCAAGGAAGATGGCAAAACCAATGTTGGAAAATATGACTCAGTTTTGAGAAGTGAAAGGTTCAGATTATTCAGATGTCTGTTGTCTATATGCCATGAACACTTTCCAAAAGAGAGTTGGAAGATGCTGGCCAAGACAAGCACTGAACAACTGATTACTTCTGAAGAAATCAAAACTACTGCACGTGTATAACCTTTATCAGATTGCTCAACACCAATAGGGGAGGGGAAGAGGGGATTTGGAACTTAAAATCTTATTTTAAATGAATGTTGAAAATTGTCTTTAGGGGTGGCTAGGTGGCTCAGTGAATTGAGCACCAGCCCTGGAGTCAGGAGGACCTGAGTTCAAATCCTGCCTCAGACACTTCTCACACACACACACACACACACACACACACACACACAAACTAGCCATGTGACCTTGGGAAAGTCACTTAGTAATCTTGTCAGTCCCATTTCTATAGTGGGATTGGGACAAAACATCAAGGTTCAGCATCCTTACTTAGTTCTTTTAATTATTCTTCATATGGACTAGTTTTCAGATCCCTCTCCACCCTGGCCACCCAACTTGCTTTTGCTTGGCAATGTCTATCCTAAAACATCTTCCCCTGAGTTGAATATAAAAGTCCTGTAGAGGGACTTTAATTCAGGCCTGAATAGCAAGATTTCTCATCTGTCTGAAAGAAAAGATTCAAACTGATTCAAAGGGTAACAGGAGTGTTGCATTGGGTTCAGCAAAGGCAGGATCCCTGAAAGAGAATTTGCATAAGGGTGAAAAGAGAGAGAAGATCAGGTCACATCATGGAGGGATTCCAAAAAACACAGACTAGTGAGTTTGACTACAAGAAGATCCTGTCAAGACAGTGGCCAAAAAAAGAAAAGAGAAAAGAAGTTGCTTAAATGGTTTTTTTAAGTCCTTTCTTAGTAACTACTACTTACCAACCTTTATTCACTAAACTACTTTTGTGTTGTACCATGAACCTGAATTACAGAGAAGACTTCAGAAAGCCTAGTGCTATCTTCAAATACTTAAATATCCTGTCATAATAATAAATATTACCTAACACATAGAATGCAATTTACAAAACACATTTCGTAGAACACATACTATTTTCTTAGCTCACATACTATTGTCTCCATTTTATAGATAAAGAAACTAATGTTCAGAGTTGCCTACAAACACACAGCTGGGTAACAGACCTGGGACCAAACACATGCACTTCTTATTATAAATTCAGGGCTCTTTCCATTTTACCACACTGTTATATTGGTCTATGAAAGAAGACATAAATTTGCTGTTGTTTGCTCTAGAGGGCAGAGCTAAGACCAAGGGATATAAGTAGGAAGATTTTTGGCTCCATCTACATCTTCCTAACAACTCATTCTAATTGTCCAAATATAGGATCAGTTGACATTTAGGTAATGAATGAGTACACTATCACTGGAAGCGATGGGGTGCTTGTGCTTGTACCCCAGCCCTACAACTATATTTCTCCCCAGCCCAAAGACTCTCTCTCTGGCAATAACTCATGAGTGGACCCCAGCGAGGCAAACTATCTCTCCCTGTTACAAGAACAAGCTGACCTCTGTAGAATTTCCCTTGCATGAACAAGACTATCTTGTAGCAGCAGAACTATCATGTACTGATTCCCACAATTACTATATATAATCCAGAAATCAAGTTATAGACGTCATCTCCCAGGCAATCTACAAAAGTAGACATACAGCCGTACAGACCCCTTAGAAGCCCTCCCCCTCCTCCCGCCCACAGGCCATGTCAGTGGTGAATAATGCCTGTGCCCAAGGTATAGAAACTACATGTTCACCACCTAATTAGCATAGTTGGCACACAATGCACTAACTTTTTTTATATAAGGTTTAGTATCACTCCTGTTACGTTGCAAGTTCCTTCAAAGAGCCCTTTCCACTATGTAGCATTATAATAAACTTTTTGCCACTTCACTGGAAGACTTCTTGAGTCTGTGAATTCTTTCCAGATAACTCCACCCTGCACCTCAGTATTTTGGGGTCCCTGCAACCCTAAACTGCATCATTTAATGATGCCCAATGCAGGGCATGTCTGACCCCCAAAATACTGAGGTTCAGGGCAGAATTGTCTGGAAAGAATTCACAGACTCAAGCAGTCTTCCAGTCAAATGATAAAAAGTGTATTGTAATCCTATACAGTGGGCAGAGTTCTTTTAAGGAACTTGCAAACTAATAGGAGTGATGCTAAAGCTAAAAGTTAGTGCATTGCATGCCAACTATGCTAATTAGGTGGTGAACATACAGTTTCTGTACCTTGGGCACAGGCGGCATTCCCTACTGGCATGATCTGGGAGGAGGATGATGTTCTAAGAGGGATGTGTTTTTGATCTGTTACAAGTGCAACCAGATAGCCTCAAGAATTAACGCCTGTAGTTTGACCTCTGGATTGTATACAGTAACTGTAGGAATCAGTACATGATAGTTCTGCTGCTACAAAATAGTCCTATTCCTGCAAGGAAAATTCTGCAGAGATCAGCTTGTTCTTGTAAGAGGGAGAGATAGCTTGCCCCACTGGGGTCTACTCATGAGTTATTGCTAGAGATAGGGTCTTTGGACTAAGGAGAGATACTGTCTTAGTGCTAGGATCCCAGCACAAGCATCCCATCAGAAGTATGCAAGAAGATCGGTCAGGGATATTATGGAAGAAATTTGCATGTTGATTTTGAGACTGAACTAGAAAACCTCTCAGCAGGGATTCTCAACCATTTTTCTTTCCCAGGCTTCTCCTGCTAAAACCTATAGACCCCTTCTTTCTCAAAACAATGTTTTTTAAATATACAACATAAAATGCATAGGATTACAAAGGAAACTAATTATATTGAAATTGTTACCAAAATGTTTTTTTAAATAAGTTCATAGACCCATGTTGCAAACCCTTGCTTGCATGGTCCCTTTTGATGCTCAGATTCAATGATTCTGTGTCAGTGGTTCTCAACCTTCCTTATGCCGTGACCCTTTAATACTTGTATGTGGGAGTATCTGCATGTGGACGGGCTGCCTGGAGACAGATAAAGCAGCAGTGTCTCAGTTTCTAAGACCATCAGAAATATGTGTTCTCTGATGGCCTTAGGCAACCCCTGTGAAAGGGTCATTTGACGCCCAAAGGGGTCAAGACCCACAGGTTAAAAAACATTGGTCTATGTGTAAGTTAAATAAAACAAACACTACTTCAGAAAAGCTGAAAATTTTCTTTATTTAGCTTCAAGTCCTATTTTGACAGACTTACATAAAACAATCATGTTTTTCATGAGGTATTCTCCTCAGAGATTACAGCAATACTTTCTATCTAATCTTGATATTCTCTGGGCTTTAAAATATGTCACAATCAATCGTCACAGAATCGACAAAGTGGCAGAGATAGAGATGGAGACATTTTAAACAATTTTAATAAATATGTCCTATGAAGAGATTGGGTTGGTGACAAACACCCACCAAAATCTGACATTGTAACATTAGCAGAGGAAGCTGAGAATTAGATAAACCTAATTTTGACTGGAATAGCAACTGGACAGGACCAAGGATATCTTTCATTCTGCCTACTAGCATTTGCAAACTGTCTGCACTGGAGGACAGCCAGAGCAAATTATGATAGAATACAACAAATGCAACTGTGGTTAGATACTAATTTATCCTGCATAATTACAATCAATTCAGTGGTCATTTTACATGTGTAGATAGACGTAGTTCAACAATAACTGTCAATTTCAATTTCAAAAAACCAACTTTATCACCCTTACAGGCCAAAACAGGAAGTTGGGTTCCTTGAGTTACTTTCTTTCAGGTATTATCAATTAGTATTGTTATGAGAATAGAGATGGGCACTGGACCTTTGATTTCACTGATAGAAGAAACTCCAGGTAAGGAAAATGCTACTACCGATTCAAATAGGAACCTCTTCTACAATTTGCCTTAGAGACCTAGTGCACCGAAAGGTTAATTAACTTCCCCCAGGGTCAAACAACTAGTATTATCAGGGTCAGGATTTGAACTCAGACATTCCTGACCTCACGGGTTACTCTCTATCGACTGTACCAGGCTGCCTTTATTTCTTTACTATTAAAGGCAATTATATAATTCAAAACAAACTAGCATAGTAGATAAAGAGTCAGTCTTGGCCTCAGAAAGATCTGGTCCCATTTTCTGACAAATACTGGTTGTGAGATCCTGTGTGACTCTAAGTCACTTCACTGTTTAGTGAACTAGATAACTGTCTTACACTGTATTTTTCAGATGAAACTGTATATTGCTAATGAAATTACAGGTCTGGACAAAAAAAATGTTCCTCAAATATCTCTGATTTTGTCTAAGTGGAGGTTAAGGTTGTCTTCATAAGTTGGCATGGCTAGAAAATTCATTGTCCTGCAGTCAACCAAATGATGAGCCTCTCTAAACTTATCCAGGTAATTGTTCAAATGACAGACATACAATGAAGTGCTGGACCCACACTTGAAGTCTTTTCAACTCAGTAAGATCTGCTAGAGTTTATGTTTTCCCAGTATAACCTTTAAGAAACCAGGACCACCTCTGTGCAATGAGTAGACTGCAGAAAAGTGTTTTAGCTTAGGTTTCATATATGTGTGTCTGTGTCTGTGTCTTTATGTATATGTATATATGTATATATGTATTTGTATACATATATACATGTTTATACATGTGTATATATGAGATTATAATAAAATTTATATTTGTTTACTCAATTCAAAAAACATTGTTTAAGAAGAAGAAAATTAGGAAGTAAAAGTAAGAAGGAAGGAAAGGAGGGAGGCAGGAAGAGAGGGAGGGAGGGAGGAAGGAAGGAAGGAAAGAAGGAAGGAAGGAAGGAAGGAGGAAGGGAAGGAAGGAGGAAGGGAAGAAAGGAGGGAGGGAAGGAAGGAAGGAAGAGAGGGAGGGAGGGAAGGAAGGAAGGAAGAGAGGGAGGGAGGGAGGATAAGAGTGAGGGAGGAGAAAAGGAAGAAGGAAGGTGTAGTGCCAATGCAATATTCACAGCACCAATAGTCCTTATAAATATACTGGCATAGTCCTTGATTGCAAAATATAACAGATTTTCCATACAGAAGACATAAGCAAAACATTTATTCAGACACCAGAAAACCAAATCCCAACACCAGGAAGCTGAATCCATGATAGCAAAATAGAAGTTAATGCACCATAACATAGCAGAGAATCACACCATCCTTTAACCTTCCCACAAAACAACACAAAGCTTAGCTGTCACAGTAGGTGGCAAACACCAACATTTATTCATGAGCCTAACTGTCTCCTTCAGATGCATCCTCTCCTCCCATTGTGTCTAACTGCTCTGACTCCCAGTTTCCTGTGGTCTCTGCTCTACCCTTCAGCAAATTCCTCCCACCACAGAATCCATGTGGTTACATTCAGTCTATTGGGGAGGCAGGGAAGTTCTTCAAATTTCCTTAGTCCTTTTAAGAGGCAGGGAAGATCTTCAAATTGCCATTACCATTACAGAAGGGAGGAAGGAAGAGAGGGAGGGAGGGAGGAAGAGATGAAGAATGAAAGATTTATTAAGCATTTACTATGTGCAAACACTGCCCTAAGTACTGGGGACACAAAGAGAAGAGTGAGGCAGTCATTTTTCTCAAAAAAAAATACATAGGAGGTATAAGATGGTCCTCAAGAGTACAGCAGTAAGGCAAATGTCAATGTACCTTCTTTAGCATCATCTCCATTGATTAAACCATGTCTGTTTCTGATATTGAACTATTTGACAGTGCCAACGACTTTGAAGGCAATTACCTTCTTTTGTGAACTTTAAGGAACTTACTGAGTGTTTGTTATTTGCATTATTCAAACACATTTGACATGTACATTTCATTATTTCATCACTACAGCCCCATTAAGTTGGCATGGCAATGTTGCTATATTGATGAGTTGGGGTACCACTGGTAACCGAGTGGATGAGTGAAGACTTCATGGTAGAAGCATCTGAATCAAGCCTATGAAAGAGGAAAAGAACTTTGACAGGCAGAGACACAGGGAGTATTCATGGGAAGCCACTGAAGGTTTTTGAGCAAGGCAGACCAATTAGGTCTGGGTGTTAAGAATGTTGTTTTAGCAGTGATGAAAGATGGAAGAGTGGATAGGGAAATGAGTTAGGAGGCTATTACAACACTGCAAATAAGAGGTGATGAAGGCTTGGGCAAGGATGCAGCAGTAAGAGGGGGAAAGGATGGTAAATGAGAGAGCCTGCAGAGGTAGAATCAATAAGACTTGTAAACTAATTGGACATAGGGGACAATGATATGGGAAGAGTCAAAGATGACTGAAGCTTTGAGTCCAAGGGATTGAGAAGATGGCAGGGTTGGGTGTTGCCTACTTCCTTTTCTCTCCTGCAATATGGTACAGTGGAAAGAGAACCAGATTGTGAGTCAGAATCTGAATCCAAGTTTTACGACTTACTAGCAATATGACCTTGGGCAAGTCATTTTCCTTTTCTGGACTCAGTTTCTAAATAACCTTTTAGGGCTATTCCAAATTATCCTATGACCTTTGAACTTCAAACCCCATTGAACAAAATTTATTTTTGTCCTCTCTTACATAAACTCTTGTGAAAAAATACCGTATTACTTATCATTTATTGAACCTAACTTTATGTGGCTAGAAATTGTCTAATCCAAAAGTTTACTATAAAGATCAGACTGGTTGCAGAGATGAACCACAAAAACTGGATGGTTGGAGAGAATGCTTAGATCTCAGCAAGGTCTAGGGTCTAACCAGCCGTGTTTTGGGTTGCCCAGATTTGAGTTTTATGCTTACATCTCCATCAACTTTAATTTGAATATTTATGCTTACTGACATATATCTAAATGGACCTTGCCTAGGAATTATCCTCTCTACAAAATGGCTAGATTGCTGTGGTTCCTGTGCTAGTACTCTTCTTGGAACCCTTTATAATGAAAGAGACTGAGAAGAGAGCCAGCCATCCCTCCTTTTGGCTCTCCTTTACCAAACTACCAAATAATCAAATAAATTTCTTTCTAAAACAATTTCAGATTTGGATATTTTTTCTCACACAATTTTACACTTTAAATCTTTCTCCTTTAAGCTGAAAAAAAGAAGAACAGCATTTTAAGTCAATTTATATATTATGTATATAATATATTATATTTAAATTTATATGTGTACATATGTATATATACATATACATATATATATATCATGTATATATTATTCACCTCCTTCACCTCACCTCACTTCTACCTCTGCCATCTTCAACTCCATAAAACAACCGCCAAATGTGACATGACTGCTTAGCACAGACCTACCTAGTCAAAGCAGGAAAGCTTTCCTTATATTTCGAATATATGCTACATACACTAAATGTTGGTGTACTCCGAAGTCAGAGTACTGAGGTGTGTTGTCTTCTCAGCAGCTCATGATAAGTAATGCATGTCTGGAGATGATCTCAGGCTAGTGCAATTTGCCAGCATTTAATTGAGATAGAGGAGCCAAAATCCCACCACCCACTGCTGCTTTCATCTGTGTGAGGCAGCTGGTAAGACTCCTACATCCTTACTTTATTAAGAACCTGTGGGAATAGGTGTAGGGAACAGGAAGCTCCAGCCAGCTCTTCCACTGTCCCTGTTACATCCTACCTCTCTGATGACAGAGGCTTCCCCTGCAGACCCACAAGCAAGGGAAGACACTGAGCAAAACCAGTCTTACAAAGAGGCAAAGTGAACTATATGAATTAAGGGGTACTCAGTAAGGTCTCTTTGACCCAAAGTCTCTCCTTATTGATATTTTATCATCATCAATTCTTAAAATCACAGAATCCTAGAAGAAGAAGCCTTAGAAAATATTTAGTCTTCCTACCTGTCCAGTGCATCAATTTCCAGTGCACTCTTGGCCATCTCTAGTCGTCTTGATCGATATCTGGCCACCAGACCCAGATGACTCAAGAGGAGAAAGTGAGGCTGGTGACTTTACACAGCCCTCCCTCACTTAAATCCAATGCACTTGCAAGTCATGGCATCATTTTCCTGATGTCATGGTCCTCTTCAAGAACAAAGGACAAACCACAACTACAACTCCACTGCGCTATCCTTGACAGGTGGGCATCCAACCTCCACTTGTGAGAGAATTCCTCCAGTGATGGTGAATTCACCTCTTTACAAAGTAGACCTTCCTATCTAGTGTCACTACTTTGGGATTACTGGAAAACATCATTGGAGAAAAGGGACAGACCAACCCAGGAGCCTATTTGGCATTTGGTGAGGGATATAGCACATAGAGTACTGGTCCAGGACTCAGGAAGACCTGGTTTCAAATCCCACCTTAGGCACTAGCTATGCGATCACGGTTAACATAGTTAACATGGATCACTCTTAATTTTCTCATCTCTATGTAGTCAGAGAGCATCCCCATTGGCCCCTTTTCAAAAGCTTCAGGACAAGAAGATCATAAGGGAAAATCAATCACAGGCAATTTAAAAGAAGGGCTAAAGTGATTTTGGCAGAGAGCCTGGGAGCAATTCTAGCCACCTAAGAAGAGTTATGTCCTCTCCACATGATTGGACTGAGACATCTAGATTGCTTGATGCCCAGTAGAAAGAAATCTTCTCCCTCACACATACACTTTGAAGACCTTTATCTTCTGGAAATAAATGTGTATGTGATGAAAGAGCTGAGAATCAGTGCCTAATCCAGATTACTGGTAGAGCCAGGACTCCTGAGCCATCTATATGCTATCTGAACATGTTTCCAGAATGTTTTGCTGGAAGTGAGAAAAACCCAGGCTAGATACCTTACTAGCTTCCTGATAACCTGGGCCTGAGTAACTTTCCTGCCTCATCGTACATCAATCCCCCTCCTGCACTTTGAGGTGCAACCATCCTGTTCCTCACATACAACACCCCATTCTCCATCTCTCTCCAGTCTACATATCAACCAGACCTGTAATATCATTGGTATAGGGAACTTCCAATAAGAAGAATTCCTTTACCAATGCAGATAGACACTTACTCTACAGTTTAGAGTCTTCAAGAATTGGCCAGGTCACTGAAAAGTTAAATGTCTAACAGTCACAGAGCTTGAGCATGTCAGAGACAGGACTTAGTCCAATATCTCTATTCACTATACCATACTTCACTTTGTAGAGGGGATAATGGGAGGGGGGAAATGCTACAATGCAAACCAAGGGATCATCACTATACAGGTATAGATGGGGAGGGTGGAGATGGAGATGAGATAGAAGGAGAGAGAGAAGAAGGTGGGAGTTATATAGTTAAAAAGGTTTTCATCAGTTGATTTATCCCCCTTTTTCATTCACCCTTACAGGACAAGACAGGAAGTTGTGTTACTTGAGTTCCATTCTTTCAGGTATTATTATTATTATGATGATGATGATGATGATGATGATGATGATGATGATGATGCAAAAGTCAGGAACCAACCTAGGTATTTGTCTGTGGTCTGTGAAGACAAGGCAAATCATCATTGGTGGGCCCTTCACTATGAGTCTCCACAAGACCATGCTATCAGAGACAATGCCAGCAATGTGGAAGATGCTCCCTCTAATACACAATAAAGTCCATGTATCTCCCTTAGCTCCTGTACACTTGAGTTTTAGTTCCAGGTTGCAGTTCTTCAGTTCTATTTTCCGGTATAGCAAGAATCCCTGAATGAGTTTATATCTCTCTACAAATAGCAGAAAGGAATTTAGTAGCTAGGCTTATTGGGTCAGATTATGAGGAAAAAATGCCACTGATGAAGCTATAAGCAATGCCAGACTATACTGGCTCAGTTCTTCTCAGCAGAAATAACTCAGAAGCACCCATATATCTCTACTCTATCAGTACAGAATCAAAGGAAGGGATAGGGAATCGAGAAACATTTATTAAGTACTTACTACTTACAGCACAATGTTGAGTAATGGAGACACATAGAAGAACAGAATGGTTTCTGCCTTCAAAAAGATTACATCTTACATTCTTCCAAATTAAGAAGGATAAGGGAAAATATCCAATATCCATTGGGGGTGTGGGACAGTAACCGAAAAATGATTTTATGCTACCATATCATTAACTTTTGTTTTACATCTCTAGGCTCCTTTTCTGTCACTGGTAGGATGCTTTAGGGATGGAGGGATGTTTTTGTATCCTAATAGGATACACACCAGTGTGTCCTGTTCCCTCCCTATTCCTCCTCCAAGAGATAAGCGGATTGGGAAGCATTGACTCAAGAAGGTCCAGGGTTGGATAAGTGGAGTAAGAGGTCCAGGCAATGAAGAGGTCCTTGTCTAGACAGAGATACAGTGGAACAGCAGCCAAGGGCCCACAGAGTGTCTGCCTGGCCAATGTTTGTTCCTGATCAGCCATGCTCGGCACCTGCCTGCCTTCTCTGCCAGACCCCCTCCAGCTCTCACAGGCCCTAGCCACAGGCCTACCACTCAGCCAGCTCTTCACCACTGAGGACACTTTCCAGGTGGGAATCATTTCTGTCAACCTTTCCCAGGCCAGTCAGATTAGGGTACCACCTTTGGACAGCAAAAACAGGCATTCAGAGCTCAACCTACACATTTAGAGTTGTTGCTCCTCCTAGACTTAGGGAGAAGATTCAGCAATCCAGAGTTTCCAAATTGCTGCTAGAGTCATTCTTACCCACCATCTGGCTTCAATAGAACAGGCGTGCAGCAAATCACTGTTGTTCAGATAATATATAACCCATCACTTAAGGCCAGCCAGCAGTGGCAACAGCAGGAGAGAACACAATCTGTAGTGAGGACATGCCATATGCTTATTTTTAATTCTTGTAAACAAGACCGAAAAGCTCTATCTCCGTATTTATTGGAGGGGAGGAGGGACAAAAGGAAAGTCAGTTAACAGGCCTGGAAGAACGGGGACACCGAAACTTGTCTTCAGCCAGTAAAAGTCACAGATAAGTAGGACAGCTTTGAGAGATCCATTATGAACTTATTATATTTTTAAATAAAAGCAAATTGAACATAATAGTTGCTGTTTCCTGAATAATCCCTTTTCTCCTCCACTCTGCAGATCAAAATGCTTATTTTACTTGTGTTTGCTAAGTTCAGAAATAAAAAACATTCTTTAAAAAAGTTAGTCTTCAGTGTACCCTCCTCCCACAGATGCCCAGTGCCCCCCAACCCACTTCCCAGTCCTGATATTTCATAGGATGATAGGGTCTAGGACTTGAAGTGTATAGAATGCAGGGCTTGAGTGCCTCCAATTCCTCCATTATACAGATGGGAAAACTGAGGCTTAGAGAGGGTAAAGAACTTGTCTAGGTTCCCACAGGTAGCAAGTTGCAGAACCAGGGGGAAAATTTAGATCTGACTTCTCATTTCATGTCCTTTTCAGTTGTCCTCATCATCCTTATCAGTTGGATATGATATTTTATTCATCTTCTTTATTCATCTTCGATTCCTTGATTGTGTATTTATATTCTGCCAACTCCCTTGTCCACTCCCCAAAGTTATTAACCTTCTTTTCTCCCCCTTAAGCCTCCATCGCCTTCTCTTCCCTCCTTACACTCTCAAATATTATCCAACCTCTACCTTAGTTTCCATAATTTCCAGGAGAACCATAGCAGTAAGATAGAATTGGAATGTTGAAATGTGTTCTTCTGCTGCTTAAGATGATAAAAATCACATCCAGTTGTCACAATTTCTGGGAATGGGCCCGATTTATATGTAAGTAGAGTAAGTATTGGCAATCTTGTTATGGAAGCTCTGGGATGGCCTTCCCCACCCCGAAAATATTGCCACCCAAAAACCACAAGTACTTAAAATTCTACCATTTGAAATTCATTTTTTTGGCTTAAACATTGTTCTTTCTACACACACACACACACACACACACACAATTTTTTGCAGGGAAAATGCATTCAGTCACAAAAACCTTAAGGTAAATTAGTTTATCTTCTCCATTTCAATAAACCAATATTTATTAAGCATGTGACCTCAGTCCTGCCTTTAAATAGCTTACATTCTAACTTGGGAAGATACAACTAATACATCTCCAACAATCAAAGAATTGCTAAACTCTGTAGAATAGACTACAAGTGTTATGGAAATTCAGAGAAGGGAAAAGTCGCTCCAAGTTAGAGTATGGATCCAAGCAAGACATATAAAAAGGGAAATCTGCTCTAGCAGAATGTGAGCTCCTCTAGGAACTGGAAGAAGATAATGGGCGACCCACTGATCAGGGGATAGCTGGGAAATGTGTGGCATATGAATTCAGCAAAATACTGTGTTGTAAAAAATGAAGCACATAAATTCAGAGAAGTGTAGAGAGATCTGTATCGGGCGATGGAGAGAGAAATAATGAGAATCAGAAGAACAATACATACAAAGGTCACTAATAGGAAACTAAACTCTGAGTAACCAAAAGTAGATATGATATACATCCCTCCTCTTGGCAGAGAGGGAGGAACTACAAGGGCAGGGCATTGCCTATGCTATCAGACACAGTCGATGTATCATCTGGTTTTGACTGACTTTATTTTTTTTATGAAGAGTTCAGTTTAGGGATGAGAATAAAGAATGGGTTTGTCCAGAAGTGACAGTGACGTATAAAAGAAAGGGCATAAATAAATCATTTCCTAAAATGCCATGGACTCCTTGAGGGCAGAGACTGTTCAGTTCTAGAATAATGACTTGCATATAAGTAAGCTGTCAATAAAAGTTTGTGGAATGGATTAATATAAGAAACTTATGTAATGAATTCAGAAGCGTGAGGATCATCGGTCATCTTGAATGACTCATACCACTGGTATCAGATTCAAATAGAAATGGATATCTGCCTTCCCAAACTGACTTAGAAAACCATAGATTAATATTATCTATCTTTTGTTGTATTTTCATTTATATTGTTAAACATCGCCCAATTACACTTTAATTGAGTTTAGGCAGCACTCACAAGTTCAACATCTCTGCCTCTAAAAGTGAACAGGGGATGAGAAATCCCAGCTGTTGCTCCCCCTTGTCCCAGCATCTCCCTGGCTGAGTCATGTAACAGGCCCATATTTGAACTTGGACAGAAAATGACAAAGCTAGAAAGGTTTGTTTTCAATTCAGTTTTAAAAGCAGAGAAGAAAAGGAGGGAGGTAGTTATCTTATCTGAATCTATTTTCCCATTTCCCAGTGGACTAAGCACAAAGCAGAAAATGAAATGATTTAATTTCTTGATGCATACTTTCCCTGCTTTGTTTTCTGTCAACAGCCTAGAGTGCTCAGGGCAAAGATAATAAAACATCAATTCCCTCAAGTCGAACTTCTCTTTACCCAAGAAGGCAAAACATAACCCCAACTTTATCAAAATCAGAATGCAAGAATATAATAGGTTGGCTTGGCTTCCAAGGGACTGAAGTATTCATCTCATTATCAAATGTGACCAAATTGAGCCCTTTCTTGGAAGCAGAAACAATGAAGAAATGTGTAATAATTGACATTTCTGAGAAATTTGTCTCTCTGCAGGGTTTTTTCCCCTTAATGTCAGATTATCATGAGAAGTAATATTCTGTAAAGACAACAGTCAATAGAAAAAAAAACTGTTTGTGAGCTGTTTGGTGCTGAAATTAAAAAATTAAGTATCCAGAAAATACTCCAAATGTGTCCTGGAGGAGGAAAGTTACTACCACTAGCAGAAGGCATAGATTAGTATTATTATTATTATCACTTTAAATAATAATATTAATGGCATTGGTAATAGCTGTTTAATATTGTCCTTTATAGCTTACAAAGTCCTTCCCTCACAACAACCCTATAAGGAAGCTCTATATTGTGGATGAGGAATCTGAAGCCCAAAGATATTGTAATATAGTTCACACAAGTAGAAAATGGAAGAGCCAGTACTCAGAATCAGGTCCCAGAATCTCAGAGGTGGCAAGAGCTCTGAAGTCACTTGATCCTACCTGTACCTAAAAAATATAATTCCCTGCACAACATCCTCCAAAAGTGGTCACCAACCTGGTGCTTTTTGTTGTGTTTTGTTTTTTTAACTCCAGTGAAGGGAAACACACGATCCCCTCAAACAGCCCATTCTACTGTTCCTGGATAGCTCTAATCCTTAGGAGGAGCAGTTAGGTGGCACAGTGGGTAGAGTACTGGACCTGGAGTCAGGAAGATCTGAGTGCAAATTCAACCTCAGATACATACTAGCTGGATGACTCTGGGTAAGTCACTTAATCTTGTTTCCCTCCATTTTTTCATTTGTAAAATGAGCTGGAGAAGGAAATGGCAAACCGTTCCAATGTCTTTGCCAAGGAAACCCCAAATGGGGTCACAAAGAGTCAGACGCAACTGAAATTCCTGAATAACAACAAAAATTATTAACAAATAACAGATTGTTCCATTCTTCAGGTAGCCCCCAACCAATAGCCTTCCAGAAATGGCTTACTTCTCAGACGACTTCGGTCTATTCTTTACATATTGTAGGGGATCTATAGAGTGTTTAGGACTTCTGGTGTAAAGGATACTCATCCACCATTGGTGTCTACATTTTACCCAGGTTTCACCTGTGGTTCCAAGAAGCCATAGCATGCACAGTGGCTGACCACACCTGGGTAAAACTGCATTGGCAAACAGACTAACCCAGGTTGAGGGTAGCCAACAGGTCCCAAACCCTTTGGTGAGTTAGGGGCATGTCTACTCCAAATATATGAAGACTTCCCCTACCATTCCCACAGGCAGAGGAGAACATTGTGTTCCAACAGCCATGAAGGGGCTGAAGCAGGTGCTGTGGAGCACTTAGAGCTTGGTCAGACATTGAAGACACCAACATCACCCACTTCATCCCATGCCATTCCCAGTCACCTTGATTTTTGTCCTGCCACTGGACTTCAATGACTCTGGAAGACAGAGTAAAGATGCCTTTGTGCACCTCTGCCTCACTTAAAACCCAATTTACACACAAGTCAAAATATCACTCCATGATGATTTTGGTCCTCTTCTAAAACATACAATCAACATATATTACATGCACACGATTATTTACATGTTCTCTCACCTATTAGAATGTGAGCTCATTGATGGCAGGGACCCTCTTTTAACCTTTCTTTATATGGCTAGCATTTGGCACACAGTAAGAGCTAAATCAATGTTTGTTGACTAGTGGATGCCAACATAGAGAAATAGAAAGAGCAGACAATTAGGAACCAAGAACCCCAAATTTAAACCTAATATCTCTTCATCTCAATTTCCTCAACTGTCCACAGGGATAGATTATAATTCCTACCCCAATTCAAGTTGGCATAAGGATCAGTTGGAATTAGGAAATATAAAAGTGCTTGGAAAAGAGCAAAATCCTATAGAAACCAAAGCTGTAAAAAGGGTAAAATAAATAAAACCCTTGACTTGGGCTCACAGAGCTAAGTGTCCCAGAAAGTTTATAAAATATATACCTGCTCTCCTAAGCATGCTATGCCACTAGTGTCGTTCCTCAGTCATTTCACTCGTGTCCAACTCTTCGTGACCTCATTTGGGGTTTTCTTGGCAAAGATACTGGAGTGGTTTGCCATTTCCTTCTCTGGTTCATTTGACAGATGAGGAAACTGAGGCAAATAAGGTTAAATAAGTGACTTGTCCAGAGTCACATAGCTAGTTAATGTCTGAGGTCAGATTTGAACTCTAAGGAAGAAGAAATGTGTATTCTTGTCTCAAGCACAAAGTTAGCACTGATACAAAAATAAGTCATTCTTATGACTTATTCTTATGACAATAATTCTCATTAATGATGCTCTTACCATATTAGAATTTCAGATGGAGTCTACTCCTGGTTTTTGCTGCTGTTTAATCACTTTCAGTAATATCCAACTCTTCATGATCCCATTTGGGGTTTTCTTGGCAAAGATGCTGGAGTGGTTTGGTGTTTCCCTCTCCAGCTCATTTTACATATAAGGAAAATGATACTAACAAGGTGAAGTGACTTGCCCAGGGTCACATAGCTAGGAAGTGTCTGAGTCTGATTTGACTCCCACCCTACTTTTGGTAGGTAAATTGGTTGTCCCTTTCAGGAAGTTGAGGATTCTCTTCATTGAAAAAAATCTTGCAAAACTGCAAAATGAGAAGTAGAACACAAATAGAATACATGCTAAAACTGGGATTTGGTTCACAAGCTGACTATCATCTCCACCTACCACCAGCCCCCTCCATCTTGTGGAGACCCATCACCCAACTACCTGTTATAGGAGGGAAGGGAAGGGAAGGGAAGAGAAGAGAAGAGAAAGGAAGAGAAGGAAGGGGAGGGGAATAAGCTTTTATCAAGCATCTACTATTGAGCAGGCACTGTATATGCCCCAGCACCATTCCCAAGAATAGTCAGAACCTACCCAACACACACTGAAATAGGCTTTTAGAGGTGTCCTCAGACCAAACTGGTCTCTAACCTTTGAATGGCAGGAGTCAAACAAAGCAGACTAGAGACAGGAGATTCAGGAATCAAACAGAAGTTTGATTTCAAAGTGAGGAAAAAGGCTTGCAAGGACACACACACATACACACATACATATACACACATACACACACATAAGCATAGATATTTCATGCATGTGACTAATATGGGAATTTGTTTTACTTGACCTATGCATATGTATTATAAAGGATTTGGTTTTCTTTTTGTTCTAGGTGGGAAAGTAGAGAAGGAAAGTAAATGTTTATTAATTTTTTTTTAAAAAAAGAACTAGTGGCAGGCTGTGTTCACCTTGCTTCCTCACTCCCATCCACCTTTCATTTCCTTAAGGAAAAAGGGTTGAAACTTCACCACATCAGTCTTGAAAGGTTGCCAACCCCTATCATAAAAAGATGATATCAAGGAGGGAGGTACTCACATGACCTTAATAACCAATAGGATATGGAACTGGCCTTGTGAATTTATTGGTATAAGGAGCTTCCAGATGAAGAATCTCCCTCTGACAGAGCAGTCTGTACTCTGCAAAAAGTCATTTTCTTTACAATTTACAGTTTTAAAGAATTAGTTCAAGTAGTTCAATTCTGACTCTTTATTCTCTTCCAAGGGTGCTTCATTTTTCTGTGTGTCCTATACCCCTTTGACGATCTGGTAAAACCTATGGACCCCCTTTCAGAATGATACTTTTAAATTAATAAAACAAAATGCATAAGATTACAAAGGAAACCAATAAGACTGAATTATATCAAAATATTTTTTAAAAAAAACTTTACAGAACTCAGGCTAAGAACTCTTGCATATGTGCCATGCTTCCTCTTGTGGATAATTGGACTATATCCAAAAATAGCACTGAGGCAAGAACATGATCAAGAGAGCTCAATTTCACCCAGTATTTGACTGGTCTTAGTGCCTTCTCCTGGCAACCAAGCAATGGCACTTTCCTATTGCTATGCATAGTTGCGCCTCTCTGACACTTCCAGGTGTCTAATAAAGCTTGATTTCTGCCATCGTGAACAAACACCAGTTTTTCTTTCCCCTCTAGAGGGCAAAGGCAGTGGAATGGACAGCAATTCCAGAGCTATCAAGGTTCCCAGCTGAAACAAAACATGGCAGATTTATACATCTTCAGACTCTTTCATCCATTATTTAATGCTCCCAATAAATATTTGCATGATCCAGCACTAGAGGAAACATGCTATAATAACTCACCAAAATGCCTTTGACAAATGCTATTGCCTCAGAATTTCAGAGTTTGGGACCTCCATTTTCAAAGCTCCTAGCAACACATTCCCAACGTGACTACTTGGTATAAAACATTCTCTAATACCTCCTCAGGGTAAGAAAAGGACATCGTTGAATGCATGAGTTCAAAAAACAGCTCTTCTTAAATTCATATGTCAACCTGAGAGATACATGTACGGTAGCAGTTAATTAATTAATCAAGTCACTAGGTACTAGTCCTAGCTTCTAAGAACTTACATTCCTAAAGGTACCTCCCTCCCTCCAAATATGAAGGGTGGAGAGTAGAGAGTGAAAAGTTCCTGCCAGGTCCCCCATTTAAGACAAGTGCCCAAACCAGCCATCTAAAGCACTTGTTTTGTGGATTGTGTTAATTCTAGTGTTGTTCAGTCCTGTCCAACTTTTGGTGTGCCCATTTGGGGTTTTCTTGGCAAAGATATTGGAGTGGTCTGCCATTTCCTTCTCCAGCTCACATTACAAGAGATGAAACTGTGGCAAACACAGTTAAGAAACTTGTCCAGGGTCACACAGCTAACAAGTGTCTGAAGCTGGATTTGAACTCATGAAGATGAACTTATTCTACCAGTATAGAAAAGTTTGAGAACCACTGCACTTAAGTATTTGCAATAGGGCTTGCCTTTGGAATATTCTCAGATCACTGAACATGGAGGCACCCTAAGGGAGGTTGACGTGTCATGTTTAGGTCTAATAAGACAGTGACACTTGATTTCACAAACCACAAGGACGACTAATGTAGTCAAGGATGTTGCATCTCTAAAAACTGGTGAGGCGGTCTCTCTCTTTCTGGCTTGTACTCTTTCCTACTGTGTTCAGAGAGTACAGATAAGAGTTCACCCACAGAAGGGGTGCCACGAACTGAGCCAGAAGCAGGGAAGGACTTCCTTCCCCTGATCTCCTTCTCTTTTAACCCTCTCTGAGAAATGGGCCTGAGGGTATTTGTTTCTGCTATATCTCATTTGTCCTTCTCAGCTTTTCAATGATAGAGGCAATCCCCACCAGAAGCTTGAACCATTGTGACTTTGGAGTCAGGATTTCATTCAGGACATTGCAGCCAGTCAATTCAACAGGAAAACCCTGGAAGAAAAAAAAAACTAGTGTTCCCAGGTCTCAAGCCTAAGGTGGGATGGACTTGGAAACCAACATGTGCTCTATAACTGAGCTAAATTATAAATCTAATCCCCTTCCCCTTCCCCTCCTGAAGTGACACAAGGCAGAGGAGAATTAGGCCTTCCACACATGGAAGCTAATCTGACTATTAGTGGTTAATTGGAACTGTGAGTACAAGAGACCCCCAGATCCCTGGAGGAAGGGGTGAAATATAACATATTTGACCTTTCAGACAGTAAGGACCATAGTGGTCAATGTTACCTATTTCTAAGAGCACTTTTTGTAGTGGCAAAGAACTAGAAATAAAATTGATGCTCATAAATGCCCAGAATGGATAAACAAATTGTGGAACATTGTTGTAGTAGGATAGAGTATTAGTAATAGCAGAATAAAAAACATTGTATGTGAATAACGCAAAGAAGCATGGGAAGCCATATGAACAGATGCAGAGCAAACAAGCAAGAAAATAATATACACAAAGACTTCAACAATATAAAGAGCAACAAAACCCTGAATGCATTGTAATTAAACTGATCAAGTGTGTCCCCAAAGGAGAGAAAACTTACTTCCCTCCTTTCTTTGCCAAAGTGGGAGAATATGGGTTTGGAACATTATATTATATTGCAGAACTTTTTTTTCATTTTTTCTTTCTTCTTTCTTTTTTTATTCTTTATTACAAAGAAGGGGAGAGAGGGACACATTTGGAAATGTATAAACAAAATACATCAATAAAAATACTAAAAATAAAAATAAGCAAGAAAGATACATTTGGAAATATAAAAGCAAAACACATCAATAAAAATATTTTTTTTAAAAACCAGTTCCAGGACAAGCATAGCTCCTTATTGGGATCTGTTTAGTTGCATTCAGCTGTCAACAACTGATACTTTGTAAAAGAAATTGTGCTAACCACTAGAGATACAAAGACAAAAAAAAAATAAGAAACAAATATTTCATTAGATTGCTGAAAACTGTGTTAAATATTGATACAACATTATAGACCACCTAAGCCCACTTCCTTATTTTCAGTGTAAGTGGAATGTGTTTTCTATTTCAAGTCAGATGCCTCCAAATCCTAGATCTGTCACTTTCATTTGTGACCCTGGACAAGTGACTCAACTCTCCTGAATGTCAATTTTCCTCTACTATAAAAGGAGAGAGTTAAGGTCCCTTCCAGTCTTAAACCTATGATCCTATAAACTTTGGGGCATAGTTGGAGTATGAGGATAGGCACCATTCAGCCTATACCTGAACTTCTTCACCTCCCCCAGCAGCCTTCTCACCCTGGAGATAACCTCTATCCAGTGGCCCTCTCTTCTGATTGGTGAGTCCCTGATCTGGACCACTCATCTTCCTAAATTCAAATACAGCCTCAGATTGACTAGCTGTGTGACCCTGGGCAAGTCACTTCACCCTGTTTGCCTCAGTATCCTCATTTGCAAAATGAGCTAGAGAAGGAAATGGCAAACCACTCCAGTATCTTTGCCAAGAAAATCCCAAATGGGGTCAAAAAGAGTCAGATACAAATCAATAACAATGATATCAACCAATAGGCTCAGACTCAGAAGGCATCACAATCTAGGTGACTCAGCACAGCTATGAATTACCAGGGTTAAAAGGAGATTGATCCTTCAGATGTTTACAATTTAGCCTGAACCTGGGAAACTGAACTCCAGAAAGAAAAACAACAAAAATCCCACCTTGCCTGCACTTACAACAGCCTATAATATCCCAAGTTTTCCTTCCTTCCTTCTCCATTCAAAATCTATATCTGTCCATTAAGTTCCCTAGTTGTATCTTTTCTGCATGGGAAAAGACCCCTAATTTGGGAAATGAGTCAGTGACTTCATATGTTAACCTTCCTTTGTGTTTTTATGGGAGTTTTAATGACTTCACCCATGGGGTGAGTTTATCTTGGAATCTTGAGCACCAAGGCAGAGCTGAAATGGAAGAAAGGACGCAACAGTGACAAGTTAAGGCCCCTCAAATCACCTAGATAGTTATCTATTCAAACTTTGCACACATACCACAGTCTGTGGTTACATTCAGGCAATGACTTAAGCCTATCCCCAATGGAATATTGAAGTCTTTTCACCTCATCTGCCTCAGTTTCCTCATTTGTAAAATTAATTGAAAAAGGGCATGAAAAACCATTCCAGTATCCTTTCCAAGCGAACCCCAAATGGGATCATGAAGTGTTGGACATGACTAAAAATGACTGAACAACTACAATAGTGGAATGTTCAGCCCTTAGATCAGTGGTTCTCAATCTTCCTGATGCCAGGACCCTTTCATACTCATATGTGGGCTTATCTGCATGTGGGCAGACTCACCTGGAGACAGATAGAGGAGCGGTGTCTCAGTTCCTAAGACTATTGGAAATGTGTTTTCCGATGGCCTTAAGCAACCCCTGTGAAAGGGTCTTTCAACCCCCAAAGGGGTCGCGACCCACAGGTTGAGAACTGCTGCCTTAGAAGAACAGTTCAGTCTTCCAAGTTACCATGAGCTTCCTAGGATATTCCTGGTGCAGTGCCTAAAAGATTCTCCTGAGCTCCAAATATTGAACAGACAAGGTATTTTATCAATGTTGAGAATCTAGCTCCTTCAATGCATACTTCCAAACCTAGGCACAGAATGTTTGTTTGATGTGAGAAAAGCATAATGAATTGCTCCACAATAGCAGCCAAAGTACCTCCCTCAAGAAGCTTACACTCCAATTAACCATCTCATGAAAGTTCCATCCTTCAATATGCCAAGGATCAGAACAACCAATCACTAAACAGTACATGAGGATTAAATTGGGAGCAGGACAAAGGAGGATAACACTGGTTCTCAAGTAGCAAAGAATCAAGGGATTTGTGCTAACTTTCTCACAGGGGTTCCAAGAATTTACTCTTAAAATCGTATTTCTTCCAGCAGACTTGCAGGAAGAATAGAGATGAACCTATAAGTCTAGATTCTTCTAAGCTTCTCCCATACCTGGTAAAATTATGATTTGTATCATTAATCCATTGATGGGGGCGGGGGGTGTAATATTGTGATGTGTCCCCAGCTTCCTACCGTGTTTGTCAATGATACAGTTAATAATTGATACATAGGCTCATGGAACCTTCAGATTTATGGACAAGAAAACTGAAGATCAAGTAATAACTGTCAAAAGTGGATTTAAACCCAGATTCTCTGACTCTAGAGCCAGTGTTCTTTCCACTGTTAACAAGAAAACCACCTGTACCTTGAAGATATGTCCTCAATTCCACCTTCCCTGGTATGACCATATTTAGTCCCTGAAACCTTACAACTGTTTGAATAGAGATTGGTAGGTTTATCTGTCCCTCCTTCCTCTTAGATCTTACTGTACAGCAGCAGCTCTCAACCTTCTTAATGCCGTGACCCTCTAATACTTGTGTGTGGGCATATCTGCACGTGGGCAGACCCATCTGGACACATAGAGGAGCAGTATCTCGGTTCCTAAGACCATCCGAAATATGTGCTTTCTGATGGTCTTAGGTGACCCCGTTTGACCTGCAAAAGGGTTGCGACCCACAGGTTGAGAACCACTGCTATACCGGAATCCTTTCCAATGGGAACGAAGGAGGCAGCTTTTTATCACATACACACACATACACACACACACACACACACATTTATATATGGTAAGACCCTCTTAACCTAAAGATATGGCTCCTGAAAGGTCATGTAAACTGTACTAAGAAGGTGACTGCCCACTCAACAGGGGTCAGACTTCAAACTGACTAATTCCAGTGCTTTTAATTTAGATAGGAATTGCCTCATCCTATGGAGGACATCTGAGGAACATATGTGATTGACCATATGACTGAGTTTGACCTTAAATAGTAGGCAGGATATCTGGAGCTTGGTTCTTGAACCACACTTTTCTGTTTTCCTCTTTTCTAACTGTCCCCAAGGAACACAAGAAGTCTGAAAGCACTTCTGTCTTCTCCAGTGACTAGTGAAGAGAACGGAATATGGGTTGTGCCCAAGTCTTTTCCAGGTAATCACGAAAGAGAAGCAAAGGTCTGACTTTGTAGCTTGTCTCCCTCTGTCTCTGTCTCTGTCTGTCTGTCTATCTATCTGTCTATCTATCTATCTATCTATTCATCTATCTCTTAATCTGTGTCTCTGTATCTCCCTGTCTCAGTTTCTCTATCTCTCTTTATAACTCTGTTTCTCTCTGTGCCTCTCTGAATTTCTGTTTCTCCCTGCCTTTGTCTCTTTCTTTCTCTGTCTGTTTCTATCTGTATCTCTCTCTCTCTCTCTCTCTCTCTCTCTCTCTCTCTGTCTCTCTCTTTCTCTGACTGTTATTCTCTTTCTATCTCTCTCCCCATCTCTGTCTCTATACCCTTTCTCCTCCTTCCCTCACCCCTTCTCTATTTCTCTGTCTCTTCCTCCCCCTGCTTCTCCCGCGCACGCACACACACACATGCACGCACACACAGAAATATAGAAGTATACATGCTCTCACATCTGGACAAGCTCTACTGAGCTTAGGACAAGTATTGATTGTACTCATTGTAATCCTGTTTATAGAAATAAATGTGATTTATATGTTTAGGATTACTGCTTAGCAGTATTTTTATAATATAGGAGTCATTACTGGAAGATTTATATGTTGTTGAGCTAGTGATTCTCCAGATTGTCTGTGCACTTGGTAACTTTTAACATATACTCTCTTGGTATGTTCCACTCTCAGCTAAAAATTCCTCTATGATCCATATTGTGATATTTCCCATTGAATAAATATCTCACTAAAGAAAAAGATCCCAGAAGTCTTGCCAACCCAAGAAATTTCAGCATGTAGACTATTCAACACCTACTGGAAGCTTTAGGGTTTCCTTTCTTCCCCTCCCAGGTTTATGATAAAAATAACATTGCCAAGAATAGGTGGTTAGGAACCCCTCAGTTTAATCTTCTGTCTCCTAGGAGCATGAACTCCATATTTGTCACCTTGGTCTTGCAATCTGACTTGTATTCCCTGTTTGGTGCCTATATGCCTTATCTGTTCTCTGAGTTCCTGACCCTAACCCAAACCCAACAATTTATTCTTAATTTTTTATTTCTGCCTCCACTTCAGGGCATGGCATTTGTGTTCTTGACTCTAAGACCCTAATCCAAATTACCACATTAACTGCTTATAGGGAGGATCCGGTTCAACAAAGGAATGGAATTTTAGGGAGGGAACCCATAGTTGTCTATTCTCCAAAGTCAGAATTTTAGAAGCACTGATAGGAAGACTACTATGAATCATAATTTGCATGAGGAAAATACTGAAGTCACCAGAACCCAGCCTGATATTAAAAAAATACTTTGGTCATATATAGCTCCAATGCAACCGATATAATTACACTATTCTTACCTGCTCAATTCTATCATAACATCCTTATGCTGCATCACCTCTGAGCTGCTATTCTAACTTGTACTCTCAGGTTTGCAGGCTGGGTCCCCATTCCATATGGAATACGTATAGCTTTGGGAGTCACGGGCAGAATGGAAGTTGAGTCACAGTATCATAAGGAGTCTACAAAGAAAATAGATCATGTCTAAGAGGAACTCTTTGAGCAGCCCTCACAGAGGAAATAAAAGGACCTCCAACAACCAGAAGTTCTGAATTATGCCTTCACCATATGTGCTCTCTAATTAGTCCACTTTCGGCTGGACTTTACATATACTTGAGGGAGAGTGGTTCATAGACTTCAAGGAGAACATTTTGTGTCCACTGTTCTTACCATACTACCTTATGAAATACCCCCTTTCTAAAAACTACATTAAGAGGTGGAGTCAAGATGGGAGAGTTAGAGCAGGGAGTTGCTTGAGTTCTCCCCCAAACCCCTTCAAATACCTGTAAAAAAATTATTCTAAATAAATTATTTAAATACAAGAATCAAGAGAAGCATGAAAAGCTAAACAGGAAAGAGAAATCA
>CM053599.1:161685824-161688324 GCA_028646575.1 Pseudocheirus occidentalis | reverse complement strand
TGACATGGTCTGCCCTACAAGTGACTCACTTGAGGTAGACCAGTGAGTTGGTTGGATCAAGAAAAATTTAAATAAAAACACTATGACATGTAGCTAAGCGATTCCTGCTCCTCCTTCTTCTTAAGGAAGATACGGAAAGATTCTAACGTGAACGAAAGTCAACTGGCTCACCAGTCAGTTAACACAGACCATCAGCTGTACCCTTATGCCAGGCAGACAGATAGTTGACTGTTAAGTGTGTGACAGAGAGAGTGTCACAAGAAGAATAGTCATTTTAGATGTTTAACATTGCTGAGTAGTATCCAATTTTTTGTGACCCTATATGGGATTTTCTTGGCAAAGATACTGGAGTGGCTTGCTATTTACTTCTCCAAATCATTTTACAGATAAGTAAACTGAGGCAAATAGGGTTAAGTGACTTGCCCGAGGTCACACAGCTAGTTTTGTGTTAAGTGTCTGAGGCTGGATTTGAACTCAGGTCCTATTGACTCCAGGGCTGGTGCTCTATTCACTGAGCCACCTACCTGCTCCTAAAAATCATTGTTAATTACATTTTTTTGAAGAGGGGAAGCAGGGTAATTGGGGCTAAGTAACTTCCCCAAGGTCACACAGCAAGTAAGTGCTAAGTATCTGAGGTCAGATTTGAACTCAGGTCCTCTTGATTCCAGAGCCAGTTCTCTATTCACTGTGCCACCTAGCCACCCCAATCAATCCCTTCTTATTTCAGTCTGAGTTCTTTCAGTCTCTTCCTTGACTGTACCTCTTTCTTTGTCTATGGCACCTCCTTCCTTTCCTTCCTTTTAAGAAATACGTTCACTCTAACATCAAAGCTCTGATTTATATCAGAGCCATTCCCTTCCCTATTGATCTCAGATATATTACCACCATCTGTGCCTCAAGGGTCCTCATTGCTGACTCCAGTTCAGAAGCCTCCAGACATCATTCTCCCTGGCTCCAGAGCTGCTTTCTGAGATCATTTGTTGCCTGGACCAGCAACCCCCAGGGATATTTTTTTTTCCTTTTAAGCTTGGCTTTAAACTTTTTTTCCCAGTAGCTCTGACTGTTTTAGCACTTGAATTATACAAGGCACCTAGCTGTTTCTTACCTCCTTTAGATCCCTAACCAGTAAATCTTGGACTTGTATACAAGACAGACTCCAGAGTCACTGAAAAATTCAAGAGAATGGATCATAGGCAGCCAGGCCTCGCCTCATTCCCTAGAGGTCTAGAGGGAACTATGGAAACATTGCAGCTACCTCTTAAGCCAATGACACTTCGGTCTTAACATCTCAGAATTGGAATATCAGGCCTAAGTAGTTATATGAGGCTTCTCATGGCTATCATGGCTTCAAGGGAAAATAAGGGAAAGACGACCTCCCCAAAAGCCAGGCAGAAAAATCCCCCAGGCAACTCCCAGACAGAGCTACTAGACAACTAGATTATTGCTCTTCTCACCACCTCAGGGAAGGCACACAATATGATGGGATCAGAGGAGAATAGACTGAGTGTTAGACAGAACTGGAAAGGTTATCCAAGTCCCTTCCAGATCTAATGGCCTATGACTGCATTTCCACCTTGCAGTTATATACTGCTTTTAGTATTTCAAGGCCTCAATATTCTATGTGCCTTTGTATTTTTAGAAGCATTTCATTCGCTGCTGCAAAGTAAGTAAAATAACCCATTTTAAAATGAGAAAACAGAGGCTCAAGACAGATTAAATAACTAACTCAAAAGTCAGATGATAGTAGACAGACAGATGATAGATAATAGAATAGATGGTAGAATGGATGGAAAGAAGGAAGGAAGGGAGGAAGAAAGAGAGGGAAGAAATAAGAAGGAAGCGAAGGAGGGAGGGAGAAAGACAGACAGCATTTAAGCATTTACTATGTGCCAAGAACTGTGCTAAGTGCTGGATGCAAATACAAGCAAGACCTTACCCTGCCCTCAAAAGCTTATATTCTAATGGGAGGAGATGACATTTAAAAGAGTGCTGAAAGGGGTGGGGGGGAGTGAATAGAGGAAACAGCAGGGCGAGGTGACGGCCTGAAAGAGGCACGGAAGTTTAGGCTCAGACCAAGACCAAGACCAAGACCAGACCAAGGTCACCTATCAGAGTTCAGCAATCAGGGGTGGTGGGAGGGGGGGATTCCACATTTTTAACACAGTGAAAATAATTGGAGAAAAGTGACTTTGTGAGGAGACAGCTAAGCTCTTCCCCTACACTATATTACCTCTTAAGTTCAATTCTCTACCAGAATTCCTGTCTTTCCTTCCCTAAGAACCATCACTCAACAGAAGTCTCATGATTGATGCAGGACAGTAGCATAAAGCCATCAATCCAGGGCTTTGACGCATTACCTTATTGCAGAGAGGCCTGTATTTTTTTATTTTTTACTTTTTGCTTTTTGGAGGGGCTAGAGCAAGGCAATTGGGGTTAAATGTCTTGCCCAAGGTCACATGGCTAGTAAGTGCTAAGTGTCTGAGGCCAAATTTGAACTCAG
>CM053599.1:161650519-161685324 GCA_028646575.1 Pseudocheirus occidentalis | reverse complement strand
AAAAAATGATAGAATAATTTAAGTGATTATCATTCCTTGTTAAACAACACAAAAACTTGTAAAAACTAACCCTCCTTCCAAAATAACTATCAGAAGATCTAAAGAATTTGGTTCTACTGATATAATAAAATTTGGAGCTTAAGTATGGATAAAATGGAAGCCAGATCATGTTCTAAAAATGTGGAAATTATAGCACATGGGAAAGATAATACTGTAACTATTGTTTATTCCGGAGAAAATGATTACCAAATTGTACCCATAACTCATATATTCTACCATGAGTTAGGCTAGTAGGTTCATGGACTCCAGAAACACAACTGACCCTACATCTACCCTGTTTCTGGTTGTTGTCTCCTTGCTTCTTGACTTTTTGTCTGTTCACCTTGTTTGCTAGATTTGTTTCAGGCAGGCTTGGTGCCTTCCACCTATAGATATCTGATTGCTTAAGCTGTTTGTCACTCCATGTCCACAACTGTGATGTGTCACCCCTGGACCTGACATCATCCACACTCCAAATTCTGGCTGAAGAGCAGACCTCTAAAATGGGACCTCTTGGGACAGGGACAGCTATAATGGGAAGCACAGAAATAGTTCACACCTTGTTTCAGCTATTGAATTAACACCTTGTTTCAGTTCAAATTTCTTTTGAGCCTTGTATCAAGTCTGTTAAGAAACAGAACATGTGAACCCCACAACTTGTGAACCTTAGAACTAATGAACTCCTGCAACAGGAAGGGGAGGCACTAATTACCATATCGAAGGAGAATTTCCAGGCTAGAGACAGGAGTACTGAGAAGAGTACTCTTGTGGTAGCAGAGTCAAGAAGGAGAAAACTTGTGGTATCCTGGCACTCTGTTTGTCTGCATTATGTTGATGTTTGTGATACTTTGTACAGAACCCTTGGGACCTTACTGAAATCCCTGAAAGAAGATTTTCTGGTTGTATGTTTCCAGAAGTCCTGGAGGAGGGTTTTGGAGGTCCTGGAACTTTGCTGATGATTTGTGCTGACCTCTTGGGCATTTTTTGGGGGGTCTGTGTTGATTTCTATGTTGATGATTTGTGTTGAGTTCTCAGACCTTGTTGGTGTATCTGAGTTGTTTTCACAGGCACATAGTGAATTGATAATGGTGCTGGCAATGTGTATGAATATTATTGTGGCTCTGTCAAGCTTTATTGTCCCAGAGGTAGGAACTGTGAAGGACTTGAGATGGACTGGACACTGTGAATTTCAATAGGGAATGGGAACTGGATGAAAAACTGGACAAGGAGCTGGACAAGGAATTGGGAGCTGCCTGTCTTTGAACCGAGGTGAAAATTGGAGCTAGGACCATAGAAGAGGAAACATGGAAGCTGAGAGCCAGCCTCAAGTCAAGGTGAAAGAAGACTTTACTTGGATACTGTGTACTGAGTGAGAAGATTCTGATTTACTGTGACCTAGGGGCGGAGAACTTTGACTTTTGTACTATATGATTGAATGATTGACATACTAAGTGATTGATTAACTAAATGATTGTACTTTGTTCAAAAGTATGTGACCACTTTGGTGAAAACTATGTGGCCATTTTAGTGATAAGTTGTTTAGTTGTGACATGATGAATGCTGTATTTATATTTTCTGTGATAAGACATAACATTATGAAAGCTGTACCTTGATTTTCTGTGAATGTTTTGCTATGATTTGTTATTGAATAAATAAAGAATTCACTATATTATGTAATCAGAACCTTGAAAAGCTGTTCATAGCAGCAGTCCTCTGGAAAGCTGCTTGTGCTTGGCTTCACAACAGCTCTACATCCAATTTCAGTAGCAAGTATCATTGAAGAAGAGACCTTCATCCCTTACCCAAGATTTTGGTTTCCATTTATTTGAGGGGGAATGATGGGATGCTTGTGCTTAAGTCCCACTCTAAAATATTATTTTCTGTGCTTATTGTGTGATATCCTTTTTATATTGATGTTCAGTTCTGTTGATACCAGTTACACCTAAACTCCCACTGACCTACATAATGGACATGAAAGATCTTGGGGCCAAATGTAATGGTAATGAGAATTTGAAGATTTTCCCTGTCCTTTGATAGGCTGAATGCAATCAAATGGAACCCACGAGGGGAGGAGCTTGATTAAAAGGTGGAATGGGAAGGGTGGAGCAGGAAGGAACAGGAGGGAGAGCCAGAACTTCTGGGAATAAACAGTGTGGAGTATGAGCAGCTAGCATGAGATAAGGGCATTTTTGCTTAATGGGCCTCATTTTATTTTGAAGGCCTGATGGAGGGAAGGCTTAGGAATGTTGGTTTTCCCTGCATTGGTTATGTGTACCAACTTCTTGGTTGCTATGATGGATCTGGCATTCTTGTGTTGGGATTTGTCTTTCTGGTGTTTGAATAAATGTTTTGATTCTGTCTTCCATGTGGAGAGTTTGTTACATTTTGTGATTTGCAACCACACCAGCATATTCATAGCCTCTATGGATGCTGTGAAAATAGCATTGTCTTTGTAAGTCTTTTTAATCTTTCTATTTTATTTTTACTAGTATAAACAAAACCAATTAATAAAAATGTATAAAACAATACAGATAAGGTTGGTATAAAATCCTTATGGCAACAAAGGAAACATACACACATACATACACATATGTACATTTATATTTTTATATACAATAAGTATTATTGCATAATAGGAATGTGTTACATATATATCCATATATGTAAGTCTATACATATATATACGCATATACATATATATCTGCCTATCTACACACACACACACACACGTCATCCATATCAGGTACTTTTAGCCTTTTTTATTGTGTCATGATCCCCTTCAGAAGTCTGGTAAAAACCTATAGCTTTTGAATTGTGGTACTGAATAAAACTTTAGAAATTCTCTTGGACAGCAAGGAGATCAAATCAGTCAATACTTAAAGAGATTAACTTTGGTTTTTTACTGGATGGTCAAATACTGAAGCTAAAGCTCAAATGCTTTGGCAGTATAATGAGAAGACAGGATTAACTGGGAAAGACCTTCATGTAGGAAAAGATCAAAGGCAAAAGGAAAAGGGGACAGCAGAGGATGAGATGGATAGATAGTGTTATGGAAAAAGTAAATATGAACTTGGACTGACTTCAGGAGACAGTGGAGGATAGAAGGGTCAGGAAGAGTCAGACACAACTGAATGATGGAACAACAAAAACAACAACTACAAAAACAACAGAGCCTATAGATCTCTTCTCAGAATAATATTTTTAAATTAATAAAATAAAGTGCATAGGATAATAAAAGAAAGTAACATATTGAAATATGATTTTTACATTTTTTTTCAAAGTTTCACGGACCTCAGTTTAAGAACCTCTGGTTGTGTTTCTATATACCTATGTATATAGAAACATCTTTATTTCTCATCTATTTATCTCTATTATGTATAGCTCTTTAAAACATTGTATTATGTTAAACCAAACAAGTTTACACCAAAAAACTCTTTTCCTTTAAAACATTGCTGAGCTGTGATCTGGTCCAAACTCCTCATTTTATAGATAAGAAAGCTGAAACCTTAAGGGACTTATTCAAGGTCCTTTAGACATCATATATAGAAATAGGCAGATCTAGGGCAAGTACAGGCATCTTTCCACTACCAGGAAGTCTCTCCAAATTCTTCTAACGTAGATCAAATCCTTTTGTTTTCTTTTCCTTGATTCTTCTAAAGAACAAAAGTAATAAAATGCATTTATTAATCAACTAGAGTATTTAGAACAGTTTGTTACGCATTAGGGTGATGAAAAGGAGTGGTCCTTCCTTGTCCTTAGGAATCTCAAATTCTAACTGTAGGAAATAACATCAGTAGTCTATATGACATTAACTCAAAGCATATTTTGATATTTTTAGGATTTTGTCTCAGGTAGTTACTAGCTGTGTGACCCTGGGCAAGTCATTGAACTGCCTTAGATTTTTTATATGTAAAGTAGAGATAGTAAGAGCACCTGCCTCACAGGATTGTCATGAGGATCAAATGAGTTAACATTTTTGAGGCACTTTACAAACCTCAAGTGCTAACAAATGCTACATGATGATGATGATGATGATGATCTATGACTTCATTGTTGAGTGATCTTTCCGTTATAACCCATCCATGTGTATTCATTCTATGTAACTCTTACCCATGTCATATACATTTTCTGTACAGAATATGCCCAACAACGAATCATAGAATATTAAAGTTAGAAGATACCACAGAGGTCTTCTAATCCAATATATAGCAGAACAGAAACCTTATCCACAACATCCCCCCAAAGTGGCCATTTAACTTCTATTTAAGTATATTGAGTAACAAAGAACTCACTATGGGGCATAATACTTACACAGCCAGTTTGTTATCTTTCACTCTTGCTGCATGATTGGTCCACCTCTCCTTGCAGTCAAATGCATTAAAAATACATTTTCATTCATTCATTCATTTAAATTTAAACTTATTTATTTATTCATTCATTTCTTCATTTATTTAAATTTCTTTTTATTGATAATTTTTGGTTTTATATCACAAATATTTGTAAATATATTCTTTCTCTTCTCATAGAGTTCTTCCTTAACAAGATCATTCTAGACTTCACACCTTGTCCTCCCTGCTCCCAACCTTCAGGTACCCTTGGAACATCCTTGGTCAGAGCACTGGATTGTATCATGTCTGTTTCCTTGTGCTTATGTTGACAGAATCTTCCTCTGAATGCAGGATTTTTTCCAACTTTTTAGAATTTTTTTTTTTTTGTAAAGAGCTAATCTGGATAAGGGAACTTAGATAGCACAGTAGAGAGAGTGCCAGGCCTGGAGTTAGGAAGACTTCTGTTCAAATCTTACTAGCTGTGTGACCCTGGGCAAATCATTTAATCCTGTTTACCTCAGTTTCTTCATCTGTAAAATGATCTGGAGAAGGAAATGGCAAACCATTCTAGTATCTTTGCCATGAAAACTCCAAATGAGGTCCCAACTAAAAGCAAGAAAACTGAATAATGCCATTGTTGTTTCTCTGAATTTCTTGATCATTAATTGATCTAATTTCTTTTTTTAGACATGTGCCAAAGTACAATATAGACAAAAGATAGACTCCTCTATAACCTTTCATGTCACTATGTAACAGAAAAAAACTCTATATTGTTTAGATATCTTCTCTTGGAAATAATTTGAAAAATGTGAAATAATTTGAAAAATTGATCCCTTTAAAACTGGATTACATGCAGCAAGGAATTACTCTCTGTGTATTTGGCTAGATAGATCTTTTTTTCTAACCTTATTTTAAATACCATTTTAACTTCATTGTATAACATGCAAAGTGCCAATGTATTTAAGTTTAAATGTGGTGATCCCACTGCTATTGATAATAAGAATAGATACTCATTATAGAAACACTGGCAAATCTGTTCCATTTTGTATCTACTTGTTATCTTTCCAATTTTATCTAGGGGAAGGGAAGAGATAGGGATAGTGGTAAATAAAATATTCCCTGAGTAGTCTAACTACTTAGTAATCACTAAATTACTGCTGGGTCTGCTCCCAAGGTGATTGGTAAGTGAGTTAGATGGAACAAGTTCTTACCCTATAGTATATGAAGACAGAGAGAGATAAAAGCTTGGCCTTTTGCCCCGTCTCATCTATGGACTTATAAAACAAAATTCAGCAAATAAAAAGAGAGGAACTCAAAATGATCACATCAGATGGCCTCAGTCTTTTCTGTGAAGTAGTAAATTAGAACTTTTGTTGTTAATATGGGGGGATGGGAGAGGAGTTTGGGGTAAGAGTAGAAAAGAAAGGTTTGGACTGGATGGCTGCTAAGGTTCCTTCTAACTCTGAAATTCTGCGCTTCTGAAGAGTTACAGCAGGGAATGACTTAAGGAGCTCATGAGGAAAGAATTGAGATGGTTAGGTACTAGCAAGGACCAGGATGAGACCTGAAGGAATCCATTTCTTTTCTTTAAAAACAAAAACAACATTTTAAATCTTTGTTAGCTTATACTTATTGTATTGTATTGTTCACATTTACAGTATTGAATAAATATTGTGTTGTATTGTTTATGCTTACTAGTTCATGCTCACTTATTGCTCTACAGGCTTCATTGTTTTCTTACCAATTAATCATTATTTAAAAAAATGATTCATTTTAAACTTAAATACAAAATGAAAAAAGAAAAAATAATATTTCTATGTACACAGCAGAATATAAGAGAGGATTCAATATTAAACAATAAATTTCCATTTCGCACTATCTCCTTTTCTAAAAAATGTGTGTAATAGATACTATACATTATTTTCGAAGCTACCCAACTTTTCTGTGCTTCCTTCTAAGTTTTCTTTTGTTCTCTGTTATGCACTTTTTATTTATTTTTTCGCCCTCCCTCCCCACCTTGCCCTAGAGGAGGCTACAATTAGACTCAAGTAGACATACACATGTATATATATGTAAACATGCATATACATACATATCTAGACACACATATACATGCATATCTATAAACACACACACACACATATATATATACATACACACATGTACATATATTTCAGACCATACTATACATATTTTTATATGTCAGTTCTTTCTCTGGAGGTAGATAACATCTTTCTCCATAAGTCCAAGTCCTTCCATGTTTTTCTAAATCAACTAGCTCATCATTTCTCATATTACAGTAGTCTTCCACCTATCATGAGAACATGAGCCATTCTAATGTTTACATTTAGAGATTGCAGCTGTATCTGCTAAACAGAGGTATACTCTTATTCACATGTATTTTGGGGAAGTATATTTTCACAACAGTAGAATTAGAGATATTTTAATCCAACTCTTTCATTTTACAGATGAGGAAACTGAGGTGACTTGACTAATGTCACATAATAAATAGAAGAGTCTGCATAAGAAGCTAGCTCCTTGTCTCCTAATATAATTCTCTTTCTACTGTTCCACAAATTGTAAAGTCCCATAGATTTAGTCCCATAAACTCAAAGATTTACAGCTAGAATGGACATTAGATAGCAAGTCAAACCCTCTCATTTAATAGGGAAGGGGATTGAAAGCCAAAGAGGTTAAATGACTTGCCTAGACAAGTATCTAGGCAAGCCAGAATTAGACAATTAGTATCTGATCTTTAATTCAAACCTAAGTCTTCCTGATTCCAAAACTAGCTCTTTATCCACCACACCATGCCACCTCTTAAGTTTTCAGTCAACAAGCATTTATTAAACAATTAATATATGTCAGGCATTGTGCTGACTGCTGGGAATTCAATGAAAGGCAAATACATGGTCCCAAGGATCTCACATTCTAAAAGAAGAGGCTCATGCAAATACCTCTTTACATACTAGACATGGTCAGTCTAAATGGAAGGCAATCTCAGAGAAAAGGATTAGGAATAAAGCTGGTGTAGTTTTGGGATTAGAGAGAAGTGGCAAAATCTTGTAGGAAAGTGGAATATGAACTGAACCTTGAAGGAGGTCAAGGGAAACCAGGATGCACAGTTGAGGAGGGAGAACCTTTCAGGTATTATTTACATGAGGAATCCTGTCATCTTTGAGACTTCTAAGTTTGGAGGAATTCAAGATTCAACATGGATCCTTTTAAGATAAATGAAAAGAGAAACTGGAGCATGAAGAGATTTTAGGGGGCTGCCTTCTCTCACTTGATTCATAAGCATGTCAGCAGTAAGAACTGACTGTTGACTAAGGCAGTCTTCTGTGGGTGGTTCAGTGGAGCAGCTGCTTGTGGATTGGAAAATGTTGGCATCCAACTGGTTGTACATATGAACCACCTGGGGATTTCTGGAAATGTCTGAAAACAACTATTTAGCAGTGATCCCATGATTCCTGAGAGCTTCATTTGGATATGGGAGTTGTTGCATCATGTTTTCATTATCACCTTAGGCATGCCAATTAATGCCATGACTTGGCATAGTGGGAGAACTTAATGACCTTTCTATAGGTAGGAGTTTGAAAGGTGGAGATGGAGGAACTTGATGGTACCACAGTAATATAGAGTGAAAAAGTTCAAATGGCAGGTGAGGAAAGAGTTAAGTGTCTGCTTTGTCTATGGACAGTTCACTACAGCTTAGGTATTCATTTCAATTTTATTTGTATTTTGTATTTCAATTTTAATTGTATTTTCATTTGGCTTTAAAAATATGGTCAGGAATACAGCCCCCTCCATGCTGTCAGAGGCATCATGTACAAGGACCTGTTCATGAAAAAAGATTGTATTGTTCTGGTACAAATAAAATTTAAGCATATCCACTTTAAGAGCCCAGAACTGGTTTATTTTCTCATGAAAGAGGCAAGGTACTCAAATCCTTTCTGTGCTTAGTTCAGGAAATATTCAGGGCTGATTTCTGGTGTTGGTTATGTGTGAATAACACCCACTGAGATGACTGAGAACTGTATGGAAATACTCCAAGGTGGTACACAAGAGTTCCAGTCACCAGGGAAACCAGGGAAATTCTAAGGAAAGCACTCAGGAGGAAAGATCAGAATCTATTAGATCAAGCATTCAACCTTTAAATAAATAAATATATATATGTATACACACATGTAGATATATGTATGCATGTATGTTTATGTATACACACATGTATATGTATGTATACATACATATATATATCTTGGGCCTTTTATTATTTTTTTAGCAATCTGATGAAGCCTGTGGACCCTTCCTTAGAATAATGTTTTGAAATGCATAAAATAAAAGAAAAAGGATTACAAAGGAAACAAATTATATTAAAGTAGTTATAAAAAGATGCCTTAAGTTCCAACATGCCCAATTAAGAATGTAGGTTATGTATTAGACTGTAAGTTTCATGTGAGTATAAGATTGAGTCTAAATTTTATAGCTTCTTATCATAGGAGCCATGAAAATAATACTTTTTAAATCAATGTTTTTCCAAATGAAGATATACTTTCCTTCCTCTCATTGAGTAAGCAAGAAAAAGGAAGTATCATATTACAAACATGTAGAGTCAAGCAAATCAAATTCCCAAGTAAACATTGTGTTTTCAATCCGTATTTTTGAATCAAATAAAATTGAAGTGTGTAACTGTACATTGCTTTATTTGCTGGTCATTACTTCTGCCATGCATGCAGTCCTTTGACCTTTGACATGATAGCCCCTAAGTCAGTAACTGAAAGTAAATGCCAATGGGCAACTAATTAAACTATTATTTCCATTTTAATTATTCAAGGATCCTTTATTTCAGTTTGTGGATTATCTAGGTCTTTTGCTTCTCAGTCTTCTGTTGGCCATTACACAGGTCATTGATGTTGGGCATAGGGAGAGTCAGAATTGTCAAAAGTTTGGTCTGTTACTTTTTCTCTTTGTAAACAGTTTTGTTAATAAGACTAATCAAGGAATTTAAATTAATGGCTGAAATAAGAATTTTGGGGAAAATTTTGAATTACCATTGTTTTGTTCTACCAGAAATCTTGTCTTTATTATTTACTACCTATATTACCCGGGGCAAGTTACTTAATCTCTCTGGCTTCAGTTTCTTTATCTAGATAATAAAAGGAATTAGATGAATTTAAAAGTTCTTTCCAAGTCTAAATCTTTATCTTATGATATATTTTAAAATGATAATTATTACTATGTTTATTCAGAGACTGAGAATGGATTTCATTTATACTTTGAGTGGGTCTGGTATGTCAGAAGATTTCTGTTAGCTATTTCTCTGGTTCTGGATTCTTTCTTTTAGGTTGTCAAAGATTAACTTCCACAGGAAGTCAGCCACTCTATTTTTTCAATTCCATTACTTCAGCCTGCAACTACTTAGCACCACAAGTGACCCTATTTTCTCTCTTCATAATTTTGTCCTAGGTCATTCTCTAAAGTTATGTCCAGCCTTCAGGATATGAAGAAGAAGAGTCAGGGAATCATTCAGTTTAAAGGATATTAAGACAGTTTGGCTTAGGAACTGCCTTTCCACACACCAGGAATTTCACACTTCCTCCTTTTACTCTCTCATTTTCAGTCCAGACTCTGTCTTTACAGTCAGTCCCATTTCTTACTCATTGCATAAATTGACAGATCCTAATCACTGGATCAGACCTTATCACCTAGAAGGACAGGTAGTTGTTTTCATCCTTCAGGTCTAACTTAAAACTGAGATGAAATGTAGTTGAAGAGTAAATAGCTTATCTTATTTTTATACAATTAGATAGCCATCTGATTGGAAGGAAATATGGCAACATCTTAGGCTGTCAGTTTTTTGTTCTCTAGAAAAGTTTCTCTCTATTTTATCACATTCTCATTGCTTTTCTTCCTCAGAGAAAGGGTTGTCAATTAACAATTGACAATTATCCCTAATTAGGGTCATTGACCCTAATTGAAACTGTCTCTAGAAGATTAATCACTTTTTGTGACTTCAAAGCACAGAAACTGACTCCTTCTAAGAAAAACAAAACTTTATACCCAAAGCTAATGGTACATTAGCTGTATATTTTGGCTATAAATGTTACATATATATCCTTTCCTTCCAACACCCTTATTTTCACTCGTCAGGCTATTTTAATAGCCTCCTAACTGGTTTACACACTTCTTGTCTTCCCTTTCTTCACAAGATTACAGATTTAGAGTTGGAAGAGGCTCTAGAGGTTGTGTAGTTTAACTCTGTCTCTTTATAGATGGGGAAGTAAAGCCAAGGGAAGTGAAATGATTTGGTCAATATTGAATTCAAGTCTTAATCCTCTGACTCCAAAGCCAGTACCTCTTCTATTGCATCATGCTGACTCTTTAGACCATTCTTCACATAGCTGGAGTCTATCCCTCTCTTATCCCCCACATAATGGGATAAGAGAAACAGGACCAGTCTTCAGAGAAGGAAGACATCATTGCTGCTTCTTCTCACAAGGAGAGAAAGCAGTTATTACAGAGAATTTTACTTGTGTGCAGCTTTTCTCTCCAGAAGCAATTATCTGCCAATAACCAACCTCTTTTTCAACGTAGAACAGTCATATCTAAGCTGAACCCTTAAACATTTAATCTGATTTTGAATTTTACCCCTGTTAAATAGGAACAACATCTCCATCCTAAGCCTATATATACATAAATATACATATACTCATAAAAATCTAAAGATGCATCTATACAGATGTGGAGGTATATCTGTATAAGTATAGAGATATAGATACTTCTACAGATATATATATATATATATATATATATATATATATTATACTTCTATATCTCTATATCTAGCTTAGATTTAGAAAATATCTTTCATCAATTCCAGATTCCCAGTCTGCATATCTTTGGTACTGATCTAGGCCCTACCTTTCAATAAACCAATGCTTAGGGCTATCCACGGAAATAAAAAGGAGAAGGGGGGATAACAATAACAAAAACCCCAACAACCCAAGAAATACCACTCTACCTCAGTTCTTTGTTCCAAATTCCCATCTTCCAGGTCTTTGAGCTGCCCTCCATTTCCTCTCACTTGCATGAACAAATTTTCCAAGTAATTGCCCATTGTCCATAGAATAAAATACAAGGTCCTTATCCTGGCATTTAAGGTTCTCTATAATCTGAATCTAGTTGACTTTTCTGATTTGTTTTTTCAATTCTGCACATACTATATTCCAACTCATTTGGGTTATAAGCTCTTCTTTGATTTTAGAACATATTTTCTCACTTCTATAGATTTTTTTCCGGTCATGGATAGAACTATTCTCACCATATCATGTCATGTTCAAACTTCTAATTCATGTCCTCCCTCAGGTACCACTTCATTTGAGTACAAGGAAAAATGAGCTGGTTCTGGAATCCAAGGACATGGATTCAATTCTTCTTCTGATGCTTACTTGCCTGTATGACCTTGGGCAAAATACCTATCCTTCCTGGGAGTCAGTTTCTTCATTTGTAAGATAAATGGGTTGGATTAGATGTTCTTTGAGTGACCTTCTAGCTCTAGCTCTGTGATTCTATGATCTAGGAAATCCTATTTCCCCTAGATCAGTGGTTCTCCACTTGTAAGTCATGACCCCTTTGTAATTGTGTAAAATGTTCTCCTGGTTCTGCTTCCCTCATCTAGCATCAGTTTATGTAGGTCTTTCCAGATTATTATGAAGTCTGTCTGTTCACTTTGGGCATAGTTCCAAATTGCTCTCCAGAATGGTTGAATCAGTTCACAACTCCATCAATAATGCATTAGTGTTCCAATTTTCCCACATCTTCTCCAGCATTTATCATTTTTCTTTTTTGTCATGTTAACCAGTCTGACTTGTGAGATTTGGTACCTCAGAGTTGTTTTTATTTGCATTTCTCTAACCAGTAGTGATTTAGAGTGTTTTTCCATATGATTATACATATCTTTAATTTCTTTCTTTGAAAACTGCCTGTTCATATCCCTTGACCATTTATCAATTGGGTGTAATATTTTTTTTAAATAGTAGGCACTGTAGTTTAATATGGACAATTTTGTTGTTCTTTCCTTAGTCTGGGAATAATCCAGGATGGCCTTGGAATGAAGACAGAAGTAGCTTTACCAATGGGTGAAATTAGGTGGTCATTTAACATCATGTATTATTGGAATGGTGCCTGTAAGGTCTTGCTTAGCCCCAAAGATCTTTCCCACTGTCCTGTTCTACTGCCATATTTCTAGGTCTGAAACTTTGAATTAAAGTATTATAGAATTAGAAAATACCTCAGAGCTCATTTATCCTAACTCTTACCTAAAATTTGGCATATATTCAGCAAATGACTATTGTTTGAACACTGTAAGTCGTGGGTAACATTTATTTTATTACATAGATGATTCTATTTTGACAGTTCAGATAATTTTCATTATATTAATTTTTCTCTCTCTAGGGTAAGAGTTCTTTTTTTATACATGTAGAATCATGTTAAACATATTTCCACATTAGTCATGTTATGAAAGAAGAATCAGAACAAAGGGAAAAAAATATGAGAAAGAAAAAAAACAAACAAAAAAGTGAAAACAGTATGCTTTAATCTGTAGTCAGACTCCATAGTTCTTTCTGTGGATGTGGATAGCATTTTCCATCATGAGTCTTTTGGAATTGTATTGCAGAGAAAAGCTAAGTCTATCAAAGTTAGTCATCATACAATGTGGTGGTTACTGTGTGCAATGTTTTACTGGTACTGTTCACTTTAATTTGCATTAAGTCACATAAGTTTTTCCAGGTTTTTCTGAAAGCCACCTGCTCATCATTTCTTATAGCACAATAGTATTCCATTACATTCACATTTTACAACTTATTCAGTCATTCCCCAACTGATGGGCATCGCTTCAATTTCCAATTCTTTGCCCCCACAAAAAGAATGCTATAAATATGTTTTTACATGTTGGTTATTTCCACTTTTTAATGATATCTTTGGGATACAGATCTAGTAATGTTATAGCTGGATCAAAAGGGTATGCACAGTTTTTTCCAGCCCTTTGGCATACTTCCAAATTATTCTCCAGAATGGTTGGACCAGTTCACAATTTCATCCATAAAGCCTTACTGTTCCAATTTCCCCACATATTTAGAGTTGAAGTTGTTAAAGTGGGATCCATGGATAGATTCAGGTTGTCCATGAACTTGCATGGGAGACATTATGTCCTTTTTTCAATGTAATTCATTTCTTTTGTAATTCTTTTGTATTTTATTTTGTGAATTTATAAAACCAAAGGGTTCCTTGTTACAAAAAAGGTTAAGAACCCATAAGGTAGATTCAACTCTTTGGGTAAAACAATAATGATCAGGAGTCATCTCCATGGTTAAAATGTATCTGGAAACTTGTTATGGAAGAAATTATCTAATCTACCCTCCTCTATTTATCTTCCATGAGCATATTGGTCTAGAATTTTTTTGCTAATTTGCACTTTAGACATTTGAAGATAGATATCTTAAGGCAATAGATTGAGAATCACAAGAGTCTTTGAAGAAGTAAATGCTGTATAATTCCAGATAACGTAGAGGTTACTAGGGAGATGGACATTGCCTGATCATATTCCCAGGGCCAGTTCTGAAATGGAGGGAAAGAATTGTTAAAAATGTTTCATATTGCACAAATTTTCTACTGTCCGTTTCCCTCTGAAGCTGCCTCTAAATTCTAGTCATATATTTGATAATATAGCCTAGAACTGTAATGTTAATGGAATCTGAAGATCTTCCATGCCCCTTTGCATTGGCAAATAAGCAGGTATTTAGCACCTTGTTTCAAGTTAACACTTTGTTTAAGCTATTTAATTAACTCAGAAGTAGTTAACACCTTGGGAGGAAGTTGCTGATGTAACAGGAAGGTGTGGAACAGGGAGGAGCTAATACCATATATAAGGAAGAACACAAACTGGACAGTCAGAACTACTTGAGGAACTTCTTGAAGAACTTCTTCTAGCAAGCTATGTAGAGGCTGGAGGTTTTGATTTTGAACACAGAATTTCTGCTGAGACTTTTCTTCTGCAAATTTCTGCTCAGAACTTCCAAGAACCAGGCATGAGTGAGAGAGGAGGATCTCTGCTTGAGGGAATATGTTCTATTGTGAAGGCTTGGGAATGTGGGAGTTCACTGAATTAACCATGTGTACCAACTTTGTGGTTACTATAATGGTTTAGACTTTCTGGTTCTGGGACTCAGTTTTCTGATATTTGAATAAAGGCTTTGGTTCTATCCTCCATGTGGAGAGCCTGGTACATTTTGTGATTCACAACTATGATAGCATATTCATAACCACTGTGGGTGTTGTAAATATTGCTTTACTGTTACAAGAATCACAGAAAAAAAGTTATTCTGGTATTTGAAAATTTTCCTACAATGCCTCATACTGCCCTGGTGAAAAGCCTAGCTAGAAACTTTCACTTAACTGGTAAAGAACAGTGGCAACAGGAATCTTAGTTAGCTCTAAGTTATTAATCTGGCAAATTTACCTTTCCTGTGCCTCACTTTCTCTAGTACCAAATCAGTTTTTCAATTTTTTTTCCTTTGCAGTGACATTGGGAAAATGAATTGGGGTGTATCTTTTTCAAACTTCTTAGAAAGATGGATCTCTCTTGTAGGTGTAATAAGTCTTTTGAGCTACCACAGTACTGTGCTCACTGCTTCAGTTTTTCAATACCATTCAGTTCATTTGATTGTTGTTATTGTTCAATTCTTTCCATCATGTCCTACCTTGGGACTCCATTTGAGATTTTCCTGGCAAAGATACTGGAGTGGTTTGCCATGTCCTTCTCCAGCATATTTCACAGATGAAGAAATGGAGGGAAATAAGATTAAATGACTCATCCACTTATGGGTTAAGACCCAGGGTCACATAGCTAGCAAATGTCTGAAAACAGATTTGAAATCAGGAAGAGGAATCTTCCTAACTCTAGGCCTAGCATGATATCCACTGCACCTCCTCACTGCCCTTCAGTGCAATTTGTTTCAATTCAATTCAACAAACATTGATTAAGTCCCCGTTATGAACCTGGCACTGTGATAGCTATTGTGAATACAATGATGAAAACAAGGTACTTACAGGCAGTGAGTCAACTGTAATGAGCTGAATAACTTATTAAATTTTCAAGGTCCATGGATTGGAACACTCTAAACAGCTCCAGCTTCATAGTTGGGCCCTGTGAAAATAATAACAATGGCAATAGTAACTGAGATTTATATAGTACTTTCAAGTTTTTACAGTAGTCCACCATTCATATAGCACTTTGAGAATTGCAAAGTGGTTTATGAATATTTTATCCATGTAACAACTCTGGAATGTAGGTGTTACTATAGTTATCTTCATTTTGCAGATGAGGAAGCTAAGGCAGAGTTTAAATGACTTGTCCAGGCACAGTCACACAGCTAGCAAGTATCTGAAGCTGGATTTGGACCACCTAGCTGTCTCATGTGTAGGGTGCTTTACATGCATTGTATAATTAAAAAAAGGAGAGATTTGCCTCCCCTTTGTCTGATCATGGTCTATTTTTAAATTAACAAAGGAAAAAAATGAATACATTTCAATCATATTTTCAGAAGAAATTATTATTGAATTGTATGTATATGAAAATCTCATTAATTTATATCCTCACCGATAAAGTATTTATCTTTATTTAATTCAGTTAAATTTTATTTTTTTATTAAGAGTATTTGCTAATCAAGGTAATTTTATACAATTTCATAAAATAACACAGGGAATTAAAAAAAATCAATACCTTCAAGGATCTCTGATCTCATTGATGAGCATCTCTGCCAATACGATAATCACAGCCTACCCTTGCCAACCCTGCTTGGGTGATGGTTGAAAATATTCTTAAGTTCACCATTGGAAATCTATAAAATTGCTTTCCTTGACATGATAGGATTGCCAATGAAGCATGAGATATATGTAAATGTTTATCCCTTACTCTTGCCATGTGGCCAGTCCATCTACTTTTTCAATTACATATTCATTTGATAACATCCTTTAAAGTAGGTAAGAGAAAAAATAATCCCACAGCGTTTTTTTCTGACATTTCAAAAACATTCATTTAGTTAAAATGATATGCCAATTTGAATAATTCTGATCAGTGTATTAAATCAAGTCCCCTAAGTTAAACATTTTGAAAAAAAGAATTCTGATCCAGCTTTTCCAAAGTTTAGCCTGATTGATATCCAAATACATCAAAATTAGTAAAGTTTTGCTGCTCACAGCAAAATTACCTTGGAAACAATAGGCGTCTGGCTCTGGTACAAAATTGGCATTTTGAGGACCAGTGTGATTTTCAAGCTATAAATCAGCCTGCACACTGTGTAATGAAAGGCAAATGAATAATGGTGTACATTTAATGGGTTTGTATGGTTAAAGTAGCAATTAAAATTAGAAAACCATGACAGTAGATGTAAGACTCCATGATGTAAAATGGGTTTTTATATTTGGTAAAGATGGGCTGAAAAGGTAAGATATGAAAAGTGATTAAAATGTTCACTGACAGCCCCATGCAATCTTATGCATTTTATTTTTGGAATTGTTAGAGGAGAGCACAGAAAACAGCCAAAGTTAAAAAGCTGCCTTGTTTCTTTTATTGCAATCCCTATTTTTCTCTGAATTCTCAATCCTATTGCAAATTAAAGTCACAAAGGATGGAGCATGCTAATGTAAAGTCTTTACCAGGAATCACCAGACATCTTATCAAGTGAAGGTGATAAAAATAGTACTGTACCTAGAACTTAGATAATGTGTTCCTTAAAAGATACATAAAGCCAGAATTTTCCAGAGTGAAAGTGACACATTGGTTTCTACATTATTAGTTCACGGGAGTAAACAGTTACTTTAATTCACTGAGATAATAACAATAAAGCTAACATTGAGCCATGGAATTTTAAAGTAGAAAGAAGTTTCAGGGATAATTTTGTCTGACCCTTGATTTTAAAAAGTAAGATATTTTTTCATAAAAGCATTGTTCTTTTCATGCACAGATCATTTTGGTTCTGAAAGTAGAAGAAAATGTACCTTTGAGTAAAAAATAGAAGAGTTAAATTGTCAAAGAATGAAAGATATTACTCCTATCAGAGATAAACTTTTTGTTACCTAAAAGGAATAGTAAGAGAACTTTGGTTTAATATGATAAAATATGTGTTTACATAAAAGAAGTTTTCAGATGGAAGTTGAAAAGTTTTGGGCAGAACATGAACTGTTATAAATATCAAGATCTAAATCACCATATGAATATTATAGAATGATATTTCATCTGTCTATTAATAGTTGGACAGTTTAAAGGAGGCAGAGAAAGAAATTGGCACAGAGAAAGAAATTTCACTTGTTAAAAACTGGAAAACTATGAGTGTGAAAAACAAAATAATAAGATGGTAGACCTCACTGAGATCTTAGACTTGTAGAGAATTATGGTCTCACAGGTCATTTACATATAAATGCTTTATGACTTAAGAGGTTATAGGGACTTGAGTCAAATTTTTAAGAATACCAATTATTCCCCAATTTATAAATGGTCAGAAGATATGAACAGGCATTTTTTTTCAGCTGGAGAAATTAAAGCTATCTATAATCATATGAAAAATATTCTATATCACTAATGATTAGAGAAATGCAAATCAAAACTACTCTTAGAAACTACCTCATATGTATCAGATTGGCTAATATTACAGTATAGGAAAATGACTTTTTGGAGATATGGGGAAAATTAGAAGACTAATGCATTGTTGGTGGAATTTTGAACTGCTCCAACCATTCTGGAGAGTAATTTGGAACTATGTCTAAAGAGCTATAAAACTGTGCATAATCTTTGATCCAGTAATAACATTGCTGGATTTGTATCCCAAAGAGATCATAAAAAGAGAAAAGGGCTTGTACAAATTCATAGCAGTTCTTTTTGTGCTGGCAAAGTATTGGAAATTGAGGGGATACCCATCAGTTGGGTATAACTGAACAAGTTGTGGTATATGAATGTAATGGAATACTATTGTTCAATCTAAATGATGAGCAGGTGGATTTCAGAAAAACCTGGAAAGATTTACATGACCTGATGTTGAGTAAAATGAGTAGAAAGAGGAAAACATTGTACCCAGTAACAGCAACATTGTGCGATGATCTACTATAATAGACTTAGCTCTCAGTAATACAGTGATCCAACACAACTCCAAAAGATTCATGATGGAAAATGCTATCCACATCTGGAGAAAAAAACTATAGAGCCTGAATTCAGTGACTTTTCTCTTTTGTTCTGATTCTTCTTTTACAACACGGCTAATGTGTAAATATGCTTAACATGATTATACACGTATAAATAATTGCATGCCCTTTGACCCAGTAATACCACTTCTGGGGTTGTATCCCAAAGAGATCATAGAAGTGGGAGGAAGACCCATACGTACAAAAATATTTATTGCAGCTCTCTTTGTGGTGGCAAAAAACTGGAAATTAAGGGGATGCCCATCAATTAGGGAATAGCTAAACAAGTTGTGGTATATTAATGTATTGCATGCGATTGTGCTCTAAGAAATGGGAAAGAGATGGTCTTCATATTCACCTGAAAAGGCCTATACAAACTGATGCTAAGTGAGAAGAACAGGACCAGGAAAAATTTGTACACAATCACAGACACATTGTATTGTGATGACCAACTTTGATAAACTGTACTCTTCTCAGCAACGCACAAGTATAAGACAACTCTACAAGTCTCACAATGGAAGGAGATATCCACATTCAGAGAAAGATCTAGAAAGACCAGAGTTTAAATGGAGACTGAAGCAATCTACATACTATTGTTCTTTTTCATGTTTGGTTTTCTTTCTTTTTTCCATTGTTCACTCCATTGGTTACAACCCTTCTATATAACCAGACTATTGTACAATGTGAAAGTATTTGCAGATCCTATACTTGATTGCATGCCGCCGTGGGGGGGGCAGTAAGAGAGGGGATAAAATTTGAAACTCAAGGGATTGTGGAACTGAATCTTGTAAATTAAAAGTAAATAAACAAGTCAATGAAAAAAACATGATTATACATGTGTAACCTACATGAGATGGCTTGCTGTCTTTGGGAGGGGAGAGTAGAAGGTATAAGAAACTTTTGAACTCCAAATCTTATAACATAAATGTTGAAAACTATCTTTCCATGAAATTGGAAAAAATAACATACTATTAAGTGGGAAAAGTAAACTGAAATAAAACTTTAAAAAAGAGAGAAATAAAATAACTATTTGCAAATGACATTATTGTGAATGAGACTGAATAAGGATTGTTGATTTCACAGGAGAAATTTGGCTAGTTGTTACCTTTTAAGCAAAAGGTACTGAATGAATGCTAAGAGGCCCTGATTTAAGCCACTGATAGAGATAGAAAGTTAAGACTAAGGCCGAAGCCAAAGAGAGAAGAAACTGGCAAATGAAGATTGAAGAAACTTTGGGATGTGGAAAAGTAGTTCTTTCCTCCCTCTGTGTATGAAATAGCTGGAGCAATTGAAGGCTTCAGCTACCTAATTTCTGACTGGTTGTAGAGAAGTTCAATTTCATTGGACAAGAGTTTCAAAGTCAGGTATTGCTTTTTAATATTCCTAGATATTAAGAAGGATAAAGCCTCTAAAAACTGCCTGTTACTTTTTGCTGTTCTAATTTGAGAGAGAAAGAAGAAATGGGAAAGACAAGTTTTATAGCTTCTTTATTATATAGGAAAAGATGATGAAATAGATTCAATTGAATGATACAGTAATGAATTGAACCAATCTGGTTCACCTTTCCCTTTGATTGAACCTAAGCCATTTCTTGTGAGCTTTGTTGTGTGTCCATACTGGACAATGCAATATCTTGTTGAGTGAAGAATTGATTGGACTTGCTGAGATAGCTGTTTTGTTGTGAACTCTTTTTAAAATTTTTTGCTAAAATTGAATTGGAAAGCACAGTATCACAGTATTTCAGAGTGAATTGCTTATTGGTTTGGTCTGGCATAACAAGAAATAGCCAGCCTTTGCAGTGCTCTGGCTTAAACAATAAATTGAATAAAGTCACTTAGATAAATCAAATCATGTAACCTTCATGTACTTCTGTTTTTCTGAACTTTAAAATAAGGGGGTTGGACAAGATGGTTTCTGAGGTTCTATCTAGTTCTATGATTCTGTGATCTTAAATTCAATTTCCTTCTGTGTTCAAATCCAGTCTCAGATATGTGGATCTGGGCAAATCACTTAAGTTATGCCTCAGTTTCTTTTTCTGTAAAATGGAGATAATAATAGCATCTACCTCCTAGGGTTGCTGTGAGAATTGAGAACAGATTTGTAAAGTACTTAGCACAGTGTCTGACACATAGTAGGTATTAATAAATAATCACTTTCTCCGCTTCCCCTTTTTGCCCTTTTATATTATGATGAGTATTGTAGTTGTGTGCATGGCCCATCTCCCTTACAAGTTGGTGTAAATCCAAGCACAAGCAGCTCTCCTGACAACTGCTGCTGTGAATAGCTTTAAGGTTCTGATCACATAGTAAAGGGAACTCTATTCATTCAGCAATAAACTAAAGCAAAACATTCACATAAACCAAAGTATAACATTCACAACAATATCACAAGAAACTTATTACTAAAGTTTAAGACCATTACATAGTCTTGACTCAATCATTCTTAAAGAGCAATCATCCTTAAGGAATACAAAGTACAAAGGTCTCCCATCCTTAGGTCACAATTGTCTTAATCTCATTGGTCAGAAAGTCTTCTTTCATTTTGATTGGAGACTAGCTTCCAATCATTCTTAACTCAATAATCCTTAAGGAACAATCATTATTAAGGAGTACAAAGTACAAAGGTCTTCTACCCTTAGGTCAGAGTAAATCATGATCTTGTCAGTTAGCACTAAGTACTTAAGATCCTTTCATCTTGACTTGAGGCTGATTCCCAAACTCCATGATTCCTCTTCCATGTACCCAACTCTTGTCTGAATTCACCCATCACTTGAATTCACAAGTAGGAAGCTCCCAGCTCAGTGGTCCAGCTCATGGTCCAGCTCCATACATCAAGCTTAGCAGAGTCACAACAATGTTCACACACGTTGGCACTATCATTAATTCACTTTCTGCCTGAGAAATCAACACAAATCATCAGTAAACTACCAGGACCTCTGAAAACATCAGTACAACCCTCCTTCAGGACTTCTGTAAACAGACAACAAGAAAGTCCTCTTTCAGTACTTCTGAACTAGCAGTAAGGTTCCAGGGCTTCTGTACCAGCAGCAACATCCTCTATCAGCAGACAGATCTGACAAAGTAACATCAACACAGACAGACAAAGTGCTGGCACCACAGTCATCCTTCTTCCCAGTTCTGCTTGATCCCAGCTTGTGCTCCTGCTTTTATATGGTCTTTTGGCAAGTTTCTCCCACTGTGTGCTTCACAGGTTCTGTTTCTAACAAAGTCTTGATATAGTCACAGGCAGAGATTCAAACACACTTGAATAACTGAAACAAGAAGCTAAGTATTCCTTTGCTTGCCATTAGAGTTGGTAAGTTTTGTGAAGACAGACATTGTATACTTTGTATCTTTGCCTTTTCTTTAGTGCCAAAATCTCCCATAGTGAAGTAACCCAATAAGTATTTGTTAAATCACTGTGAATGAATGAACCGTGGTTCATACATATCAGTGCAATATGGCAGATAAAACTACTTGGAAATAATCAGCCAATTTATTTCAGCATAATGAAATATGTACTAAGACAGTAACCACTTGTCATCTTACTACCATTTCAGCTTAATCTGATAGTTTCACATTCTCTTTGGAATAGAAATGTACCCAAAGGGAGGGTGTAGGGCAGAATACTGACTTTATGGCACTGATTCATTATCACCTATTCCCTTTTGATGTTCTCCATTCCCCAAAGCCCTAAGGTATTCAGTCATTGGAAATGCATATGAGTGACTAAGCTGGGATATGTGGACAGATCAGATCCTTGGAGAGATTTTTATCAGGGGAAAATGTCGGAGAAGGACACAATATAGCGACAAAAGGAAAGGTACTGGTGGAATTCTCTGATTGCTGCAAATGCCCATTCTTAGTTTTACTTCATCAGAATCTCTTCTGTGTCCCTGTCTCACAATAATATAGAGGATAGTTTCAGGATCAAAGCATCTCTGCCAGTTGTGTGCATTGTATCCTGTGGCTTTAATATGCTGGCAGATCCAAGCCCAAAACAGAAGCATTGGGGAACTTTTCAGGAGAGTTATAGACATGCTTCTTCTAGCTCTTCTGTTCAGCTGCATCATTTTCTCTAATATGCTACCCTACCAGAAAATGTTCCTTGTCAGTGCAGGTAATATGGTGCAATTGAATTAAGTCAAAAAGCATTTATTAGGCACTTCCTATATGCCAAGCATTGTGCTAAGTGCTGAGAATACAAAAAGGGGGCAAAAACATGATCCTTGCCCTCCAGGAGCCCACATTGTTTTTTCGATTTTTGGAAGGGGGAAGGCAGGGCAGTTGTAGTTAAGTGACTTGCCCAACATCACACATATAGTACATGTTAAGTGTCTGAGGCTGGATTTGAACTCAGGTCCTCCTAACTCCAGTGCCAGTACTCTATTCACGGTGCTACGTAGCTGCCCGTAGGAGAAGCCTACATTCAAATGGGGGAGATAGCATTAAGCAGCTATGTACATACAAGATATCTAAAGACTGATGAATATGTCATTAGAGGAGATGAGTCCCAATCCTGACTTTGCCACTTGTCACATATATGACCTTCAGAAATTTGTTTAGTCCCTGAGTTTCCTGAAGGCTGTATAAGATGATGTGTAAGTTCCTTTAATCTCTAAGACATATTTGACAGTTAGTACCTTCCTTAGATATCCCTCTTAATGTCCCCTTGAAAACAGAATCCTTTTCATGTATTGTAGGACATTAAATATATGAGGCAGTGAGCAAAACACCTTTTTTAAACTTTAGGTTTATAGTTTTACTTTAAAATTGGGTAAAGGCTTAAGTTAAATCCTATATTTAGGCCAAGTAACAGACAAAGAGCCTTTTGGGAGCAGTTCTACTTGCAGACCCCTACATTCCTAAGGCATGAGATACCTATCCAAACTATCCATACAAATATGTAATGACCACCTGTGAACCTCTTAGCTCTGATAATATATAAATAATGGAGTTTCAGAAACCACTGTCTATTTCTATATCATAAACCTGTTAAGTCAGATATGAGATGAGCCAGGATCCCTTCCTCATTTCTTCCCCCTCCCTCCATTCTTTGCACCCTCAACAACCTGTAATGTTCAGATTTTCCTGTGCAGATCTGGAAATGGAACTAATGAATAACTCCTTGTTCTCCCACCAGATAAGATACTAAACAGTTCATGGCAAGATCTAGAATCATGTCATTTCTGTGTGTGGAGTATCTCACATTTTTCTGGTGTGGTTGCTAAGTTAGCATAACAACAACCATTTAGAAAATATTTGCTACTATCTGGGAGGCATTTTTAGGAAAGCCCAATTACCTCTCCTCCCTCGAACAAATTTCTGAACCCCCCAAATAAAATGCTTCTTGTAGTTTTATCTTCCATCATCTGACAAAGAATCTCTGCAGAAAGAATATACTTCTGATAACAAAAACAGTGGGGGAAAAGCCAAACTCAGTAAAAGACTTCAACAAAATGTAAAGTAATGAAAATTGTTTTAAAAATACCACCATAGACAAGTAAATTCTAATTTTATCTTTATTGATCCTGCAGATTTAAAATTGACAAATCAGGAGACAGTGATCTTGAAGTGCACTTTAAAGCTTCCACATTCACATATGGCTATGGTTCAATGAAGCATAGACATATTTTGTTTTTTACTTTGCAAATACTGGAGCATTAACAAAATCAATAGTGAATAAAAATAGGCTTTTGTACAAGACTGAATTTTGTCAGGGTGGGGATTGCCTACAGGCCTGTAGCAAGGAAGCTTTATGCAGGACTTTCCTTCATCTACAGAACAGTACAAATTAAACTTTACCAATGGTCTCATTAAATTAAGAAATTAAAGCTAAATACCAACCTGGTATTTGCATGTGTGCTTTAAGTGCCATAGTTTAAACTCACTGAGCTATGAAAAATTCAGTTGCACAATTTGAAAGTACACAGCTAAGTTATGTTGTTTTTCATTTTCCTTTAAACAAAATGCCAACCTAAGGAATTCCGATGCAGAAAGCTAAATATTTTAATAATATTGTGCTTTTATATGTTTAGAGAAGCAACATGGCATAGTACTGGACCTACCATCAGGAAGAGTTCAAATTATACCTTGGGGAAAAGTCAATTATGGCAGCACACCTGAGGACTGCTGCTGTGAATAATTTTAAGGGTCTAATCACATAGTATAATGAACTCTCTATTCAGAACTAAAAAAATGTTCAGTAAAGTATAACATTCTTAGCAACATCCTTAAGCAAAACATCATTCAATATGTGTGTGCGTGTACGTGTGTGTGTATAACACTCGGTATGTCATATGGCACATAACATATATTATTGTATTCAGTAGCATTCCCCAAAATACTTGTTTACACAATCAGGGGATCCCAGGCTAGGGTCTTCCCTAGCACAACACATCCTTAAAGGGTAGCAGAAAATATTACACCATCCACCCCTTAGGTCACTATAAGAACAATCTCCTTAATGCAAAGTGTCGGGGTGGCTAGGTGGCGCAGTGAATAGAACACTGGCCCTGGAGTCAGGAAGACCTGAGTTCAAATCCAGCCTAAGACACTTAACACTCACTAGCTATGTGACCTTGGGCAAGTCACTTAACCCCAATTGCCCAATCTTCCCCCTTCAAAAAGAAAAAAAAGAAAAAAAATACCAAGTGTCCAAGTCCTTTTTCATCTTGTTCTTGAGGCTGACTTCCAAGTCCTATGGCTCTTACTCTGTAGGGTGACCACTCTTGACTCTCTTCTAGATTCACACATAGGCACCACTCTGCTCCTGCTCCAGGTCTCAGCTCACAGTGACTGTCCCACTCCAAGCTCCTGCCTGACAACAGCAGGGACTTCTGCCTGCAGCTTTTGCCTCTGGGGAAGCAAAGTACATATCTGATTGGTTAGAGCTCACTCAGACATGTCTGATTGACTCAGTGCAGAAGCATGCAAGACAGAGCCTGGAAAACCGAATAAGACACACAGAAAAATAGCAAAAAAGCCCATTTTGCTTGCCATTACACTTGGGCATATACTAATTCCCTCAATGTACCTCAGTTTCCTTACATGTAAAATGAGAAGAGTGTTATACTCAACCTCTAAAGTCCCTTTAAGCCATAAATCTATAAAAAACAAAATCCTATGAATAGCAAAAGATAGTCTTCATAACCATGATACTTTCTTTTCACTGTTTAGTCATTAATGCAAACATCTGCATTTTGGTGGAAAATGGAATCTCCCTCCATACGTTGTTATAATAAGTCTTTCTAATTAATGGCTTTTTCTGACTTGGATTTTGACTTTTGGTTTGTACATGGCAATATGTACTTGATTTCAGTTGTTATTCAGTTGTTGGTCAGTTGTGTCTGACTTTTCATGACCCTCTTTGGGATTTTCTTGGCAAAGATATTTGATTGGTTTGCCATTTCCCTCTCTAGTTCATTATACAGATGAAGAAACTGAAGCCAACAGGGTTAAGTGACTTACCCAATGTCACACAGCCAGTAAGTGTCGGAGGCTGGTTTGGACTTAGAAAGACAAGTTTTTTTTTGACTCTAAACCAGTGTTTCTCAATCTGTGGGTTGCGCCCCCTTTGGGGGTTGAATGACCCATTCACAGGGCTCACAGGGGTCACCTAAGACCATCAGAAAACATATATTTCTGATGGTCTTAGGAACTGAGACACAGCTCCTCTATCCGTCTTCAGGTGGGTCCACCCACATGCAGATATGCCCACATATGAGTATTAAAGGGTCTCGGCATTACCAAGGTTGAGAACTATTGCTCTAGACCCAGCACTCTATACTCTGTGCTATTTAGAAGCCCATATACATTCAATAGTGTAACATAAAGTAGTGTCTCTTCCTCTACCCCCAATTAAGAGGTAATGTTGCATGATAGATTGAACACTAGCCTTGGACTAAGGAAGATCTGGGTTCTATTCCTATGTCATGTAGTCTAGCTAGCTAGCTCTCTATATGACCATAAGCAAGTCATGTCTTTTCAGTGCCCTAAGGTAACTCTAAAACTGTAAGTTATGGACTAGTTGCTAATCTGTACTGGCAGGAGTTTCTCAACCTGGCCTTCACTAGGCTAGTGAAATCACAGGCATAGACTCCCTCAAAAATGGAGGGAAGGGTCAAATAAGTAGTAAATAGTAAAACAAAGATTCAAACACAGGTCTTCTTATGCCAGATGAAATGTTCTTTCCTCTTTATCACACTACTGAGGGAACTGGATTAGAGAATTCCTGAGATCCATTCCATAATAGTAAAATATTTTTCATTTGCAAATCATTCTAAAGCAGTGGTTCTCAACCTGTGGGTCGTCACCCCTTTGGGGGTCAAACCCTTTCACAGGAGTTGCCCAAGATCATTGGAAAACACATATTTCCGATGGTCTTAGGAACCAAGACATTGTTCCCCTATCCATCCTCGGGTGAGTCTGCCCACATGCAGATACACCCACATTAGGAAGGTTGAGAACCACTGTTCTAAAGGGTTGGGAAAGATTGAAGGCAAAAGAAAAAGGGGATGGTAGAGGGTGAGCTGGATAGGTGGTGTCTTGGAAACAATGAACATGAACTTGGACAGACCTTGAGGGACAGTGGAAGCCACAAAGGCCTGGTGTACTATGATCTGTGTGGGTCAGGAAGAGTTGGACACTACTGAAAGAACAATAAGATTTCCCCACAATAACCTGGTAAAGTACCTTATGAAAGCAGGATCACTCCAAATTTAAAAATGAATAAGAGAAAGGGGAAAATGAAGATTCAAGAGTTAGGTAAAAGGCATTTATTAAGCATCTACTGTATATTAGTCACTGTTCTCAGCATTGAGCAAAGAAGGGAAATAATCAGTTTCTAATCTCAAGGCACTAAAGGAGGAGACAACATGTAAAAGACTACGTACAAACAAGACATGCACGGGATAAATTGGTGATACATAATCAACAGAAGGAAGGTCCTAAAATTAAGGGGGAATCAGGAAAACCTTCCTATGGAAGGCAGGATTTTAGCTGGACTGTAAAGGAGTCATTAGGGAAACCACATAGGAAAACCACCAAATATGATTAGGAAGAGAATTCTAGGCATGGGAGATAACCAGTGACAATGACTGGAGTTGGGAGATGGAGAGTATTGTATGAGGAATAGCAAGGAAGCCAGTGTCATGGAATCTGAGAGTCTGTTGGGGTGGGGGAAGAAATAAGATGCAAGAGGTAATCTATCAGTTAGTAAGTAGTAGATCCAGAGACTGAGCCTGGTCCTTTGACTCCAGATCCTGTGCCTACCACTTTATCTACTTCTTTCTATAGTGGTTTGAAATTGGGACTATCTCTTAAGAATGATGGTGGAATCCAAGATTAGAATGCAGGTATCTTGTTCTGGTCTTCACCATGCTGCTTCTCCTAAGAAATGGTACTCATTCTGAATTAATTTATAATTCCATTTTGGAGATAAGGCTTTCATGTAACCAACAGTATAGTATACACTTAGCGTGTAAATGCCAAATGTGTTTTGCAGTCAATAAGAGCTATAGGAGTTCAGAGGAAAGGAAAATTGCTTTTTTGATGGGCTGGACAAAGGGGGACTCTGTGCTAACTACTTACCACTCATAGTAATTGTTTTTGATATTGTTGCCATGTTGCTCAAATCACAAGAAATGGAAAGAACATTGGTTTTAAAACAAGATCATGCCACTTACAAGATAGGATATGCCTGGGCAAGCTGTTAGATTCTTTGAACTTTACTCTTCCCATCTATAAAATGGGTATGACCACACTTGCTTCCCTTAAAGGGTTGTGAAAAAAGAGTTTGTAATCTTTAAAGTTATAAGGAAGAGTGTTGTTACTGATAAAAAATATGAAAATATAAAATAAAAATATGAAAAATGTTTTGAGTACTGGAAAGCATTATAAAGATGTTGTTATTATGTAGTGTTTTTTCTTTAAAAATAACCTTTAGTCTGAGTGTTTGTAGTGATACACATTAGCTATTCTTGATTGTATCAATGAGTAGGGCAAAAAGAAAATCAATATAAATTTTCTTTTTTATTGTCAAAACAGGAACAATAAAGTCAACCAACAGGGGCTCACAAACAAGTTGGAAAATAAAATCAATTACATTTCTTTATAAAGCTGCTCATCATTCAGTCTGACAGTGTCAGCCCTGCTCATAAACCAGAGCCTTTGTCCCCCATCTATTCTACTTTACAGGCACATACTTTTTCATATTTGATTTAATTCCTTGTGTTATTGAAACACCCTCACAGTAAGAGTGTCCTTGTAGGAAAAAATGCAGAGAATTTGGCACTCTTGGTACAGATCAATGGGATGAGAAGAGGCAAATGTAGCAGAAATATTCTGTTGTATTTGTTCATATGTGAACATAACTTAATTGCTCCTTTTTTGGCAAGAAAATATAAAGAAGATGAAAAAATAGAGTTTATCATTTAAGCCTCCCAACAAGCATTTGGGTACAATGAAGATTTTCATAGAAGCAAAAGAAAGTCAAGCGTGGAATCCATTATCCAACTACTTCTGGCAGCAAACAATGTTTATTCAGAGAAAAGAGCATTTGTATTTAATTATCTGTATTGGCTACCTATGATGATCGATTGCCCTATCCTTATGCATATAATCTCAATGAAAACAAGTTTCTAGAATATGAAATGTGAAGGCACACAGCTCAAATGAGTTCTTGTTGAATGAATGAATGAATGAACGAGTAAGTCAAGAAGAACTGGAATCGCTGGGGTCTATACTAAGGGTGAATATTTGTAATTTTTGCTCCTAATTTTTTATGGGGGATGTGTGTGTGTGTTTATGTGTGTGTGTTTGTGTGTGTGTGTGTGTGTGTGAGAGAGAGAGAGAGAGAGAATGAGAGAGGGGGGGGAGAGAGAGAGAAAGAGAGAGGGAGAAAGAGAGATCCTTACTAAATTGCCATTATCTGATAATTCCCTAGAGAAGTCAGAAAATTAAATTTTCTGCCTTATATCCAGACTGCTTTGTCAAAGTCCATGTGTTTTTGAGTATTTGATACTTTGGGTCATCATAAAAGGTTATGCTGCTTTAAATACTTTACAAAAGGGATCAAAACTTTTATTGTTGGCAAAAATGCATAATAAAGGTAGGATGTGAAGCAAGCATCAAGAATTATGGTGCTGTCTGTTTCATGTTTTGTTTAGTTTTGTTTTAGTTCCTAATTTTCCTAATTAAGTTTTGTTTAGTTCCTAATTTCATTCACATGACAATCAAAGAAGCTCTTGGGACAAGAGGTGGGAACTCATCACAATAAACCCTACATAGCTCCTTATGTCATTCTGGAAGAATGGAGGCTCTGAACTGGGTTTCACTCTTGTAGATTCACAATTAGGAATTCAAAAGAATTTTCTATCTGTGAGTCAGATAATTGACTGGGTACAAGGACTTTGACTCTGCACCAGGACAGAAGTAGTAAGAGGAACAGACTTAATCTTAACTTTGGAAGCATTCTGCTGACTTTTGTTAACTGCCTATCCAGTCCTGGTCTGGCTCATGTGATGGCTCAGAGTCCTCAACTATGCACTAAAAACTATGTCTTCTTAATAGGGAAAGGTTTGCTAGACACTACACATAAGTAGATGGTATCAGAGAAAGAACAGAAGACTTTCAAGAGACCAAAGTCTAGTAGACAGTAGCAGAGAAAACTCAGTAACCATGAGTCTAGTAGAGACACTAATGGAAATGATGCAACAGGAGTGTAGGGTTCAAAGAACTTATTATTGGAGAAATATTTATAAGTACAAATGATACCATCAGAGGACATAAGTAAGTTTATAGCCTCAGAAATGCCAATTGACCCAGTTCCATATATGCACTGGCTATAGATGTTTATAGACTATGTATCCTAGGCTCATGGATTCCTGGCATGTGCTTCCTCATGAATGTTACATGGACACCCATGTTCACATAAATGTACACTACATTAATATTCTCTGGCCATATGTTCCATATGTATGAGCTCTCTGCACACATTCCTTAGTCTCTATTATTCCCCACTGGCATAATTCACTCATTGGTGTATGGTAACCTGTAAGAGAATATACTCCATGTGGGGCCAGGGTTGGGTGGAATCTGTCCTTGTTCCTTTATTTGCTGTGTTGTTTTAGTAAATGCCCTTTCACTTGAATTAATATGTTCTGTTTTGGTTGGTAGATAAAAGTGAACACTAATGGGGATTCATGAACTACTGCTTTACATGGAGCCTTGACACCAAAAATGTTGCAAAACTGTGATTGCTTTTCTAGGGTCTTATATGTGAATTGGAATCCAGTGGTTTGCATGTATTGTAAATGCAAAAGAAAAACAATTTGAAACATGTATAACTAACAAAATCTTACTACCAATGATAACAAAAATCCTTAATACTGAAAATTTTTAAATTATGCTAACTGAGGGAACAATAGCATTTAGTCATCAACTGTACCTCTGTTACTACACTCATGGACCTGTGTACTAAATGGGGAGAAAATGTGTGATGGAAATGGTTGGGTTTTTTTTCAGTTATTACCACCACTACAATCCGACTAGAAAAATCTCTTTTGGTTGAGCTTCTGATCTTCATTCTCCTTCCTACTAATTTGTTTTCAACAATCTCTTTTATATGTCCTGCCCAAAGGCAGCAGCCCTGCCCTCCAGGGATATTTCTTTATTCTTTAGTCCTTCAAGAGATGAGTACAGATAATGAAGGAACTTGACAAATCTTCTGGGGGATGTTCCTGATAGAGAACATGCTTTGTCTGCTTCTTAGGAAGTACCCTCTACAAAAGGCATGGGAGAGATAATAGGGAATCCATCAATGCAAGGGGTCACTAACAAATGTTTCAATGTGATTACTACTTGAAGTTAACCAACAAAATCCTGATGTGAACAGGGTAGATTGAAAGGGAGATACCACTGGACAATGCTGGCACCCTAGAGGAAAGTCTATAAAGTAGTAGCTTTCAAGTTCAGAGGATTAGATTGTGAATTATACCTTCTTCTAAATGTTCGACTATATTCTTTCCTTAAAACCCAAAGAAGCAGTATCCTCGAGTGGCTTAGGTTTGGAGAAAAGAGAAATTACCTTGTATCTTTCCTATTCTTTGCCTTCATTTTCCATTCAGTTATGCTATAATTCAATGTTTGTTATTTGGGTGAGCAAGGATATACTGCATAATGTAGTGGAAAGAATGTTAGAATGTTTTATTAAGTGTAAGGAAACCTGGGTTCAGATCCTTAATCCAATACTTACTATCCGTGTGACCATGGACAAATCACTTGACTTCTCTAAACATTAATGCTCTCTTCTGAAAAGTGGATATAATAACATTTGGGCTATCTGCCCTACAAGTATTCCATGAGGAAAATGCTCTGTGTACTTAGGAGTGCTATATCAATATGAAGTTATTATGATATAACAAATACCAATCTTTTCTCATTTGGTAAATGGGGGAAATGTGATAACTATTCCATAGGATATTCATGGTGATGGCTCGGTACTTTGAATAGAAAATTAGACAGTGAGATGAGAAATATTTGTAGTGAAAGAGTGAAAACAGCAAAAAGAAAAGATTTTAGTTCCTTCTCTCCTTCACAACAATCTGTGTGCTGGAGAGATGGAATCAATGGACTAAAGAACTCTCAAGGGACTGTTAATATCGAAGAGGAAGAAGAAGAAGAAGAAGATGAAGAAGAAGAAGAAGAAGAAGAAAGAAGAAGAAGAAGGTTGACGGGAGAGAGAAAAAGTAAGAGGAGAAAATGGGGAAAGAGGCAGACTCTTATACCCTTTGAGTGCATGGAGCAGCAGATTAAAATAGGAACTGTGGGAGAGAAGAGATTCTATGAAACGCTTATGCTCAGGAACTGTAGGAGACTCTAGGGATTTATAAAAATCTCTGGAATTAATAAATTAATAGTAATAGCTAACATTTATAAAGTGCTTTAAGGTTTGCCAAAAGCCTTTAATATATTCTCATTCTATAATTTCATTTGACTTTTCTCATTTAATAAAGCAATCAACAAACATTTATAAAGTTCCTACTTTGTGCCAGGTATCAAGCAAAACTCTGGTGATACAAAGAAAGGCAAAAAGCAGGCCCTGTCCTCAAGAAGTTTATAGTCTAATGAGGAAGACAACATAATAAAATAATACTGCCAATTGTGAGCTTGTTAGTGGGAAATAGGTTTCAGAGTACTAAGGGGGTACTCTGTATACATTTCACCATATTTCTTAAATGTAATGTGCAAGGCAAGAGAATAAGACAGTTTCCCAAAGTATATCTTAATCCTTTGGGTCATAACAAAAATCTCTGTTACAAGGGTTATAATAGGACCAATTTATTGTCTCTCTCTCTCTCCCTCCCTCCCCCCTCCTTATAGTGATGTTTTTTGGAAACTGTACTAATTATGTCCCATTGAATTGAAGTTCACCATGTGTTACTTGTCACACTGATGTGTAACTCACTCTTTGTTAGTTGGAGATGAAGACCTTGCACTATATTAAGGATGGGATGGAGTCTATGAGAATTGATGAACTCCAGCCTTCTTTAGTCCCCTTTGTGGTTTCAAGTTTCTTTTTTTCTCAAATTTTATTTATTTATTTTTAGTTTTCAACATTCATTTCTACAAGATTTTGAGTCACAATTTTTTCTCCGTCTTTCCCCTACCAACACCCCAAAATAGCAAGACTAATGAATAATCCTTCTGCCAATCTGTCCTCTCTTATCTCCTACCCCCATTACCCCCCTAACTTTCTAGTAGGGCAAGATGGATATCTATACCCCAGTGCCTGTGTATCTTATTTCCCAGCTGCATGTAAAATTCTCAATTTTTTAAAAAAAACATTTGTTTTTAAAACTGAGTTCCAGATTTTTTCCTTTTTCCCTCCTCACCTGCCCCCACAAGATAAGCAATTCAATATAGGTTGTACGTGTGTAGTTGCCCTAATCATTTCCATAGTACTTATACTGTAAAAGACTAACTATACTTCCCTCCATCCTATCCTGCCCCCCTCACTTATTCTATTTTCTTCTTCAACCCTATCCTTTTTTATTTATTTATTTATTTATATTTTTTGTAATAAATTTTATTTGTTTTCTTGTTTACATCATTCATTTTCATGAGATTTTTGAATTACAAATTTCCTCCCCGTCTTTCCCATACCCCAACCTCAAAACAGTGATCCCACTGTAGAGTCTCTCCCCTGGTCTGCTCTCTAACTTTCCGGTAGGGCAGGGAGGGTCTCCCTACCCCAACCCCTGTATATCTTGATTCCTAGTTGCAGGTATTGCAGAGCTTTAAATTCTAGATTCTTTTGGTTCCTCCCTTGTCACCCACCCCCGCTGGAAGGACAACCAATTCAATATAGGCTGTGTAGTTGTAATTATACATGACATTTTCATAGTGAACATATTGTGACAGTGATCATATGTCCCTCCTTCCTATCCCTCCCCCCTTGTTCTATTTGCTACCCTTCTCTGTCCCTTTATTGAAGTGCGAGCATCCAGCATCCCCCCCAGACCCTGTCCTCCCCTCCATCATCTTGCCTTTTATCCCCACTCCCCCTACTCTCTTGTGTGGCATGATGCCCAGTTTAGAGTTTATGTCATTTCTTCTCTAAGCCAGATTCAATGAGAGTAAATGAAAGTAAAGTAGAAGCAGTTATCCCTTCTCTCATTCCATCCCACACGGGATGATTATACCCATTTTGTCTCTCCCTGTTTCCTCTCATTCTAATCCTCTCCCACCTCAGAATTTGCCTTTTAAAGTATCATCCCTTCATATTCAATTGAACCTATGCCCTCTATATACCCATATACCCATGCTGAGATATGTATTCATATGCATATATAGCCTCCTATATAGACATATGTGTAAATATACATATATAACCATTTGTATTCCCTTCACCTATCCTCGCACTAAGAAAAGTTTCATAAGTTACTGTTATTGCTTTTCCACATTGGCATGTAAATAATTCAAATTTGTTAAGTTCCTTATGATTTCTTTCTCATGTTTACCTTCTCATGCTTCTTGTGTTTGATTGTCAAATTTTCTGTTCAGTTCTGGTTTTTTCAGAAAGAATGCTTGAAAGTCCTCCACCTCATTGAATGACATACTTTCCCTTGGAATAATATGCTCAGTTTTGCTGGGTAGTTGACTCTTGGTTTTAATCCCAGCTCCCTTAATCTTTGAAATATCA
>CM053599.1:161631995-161650019 GCA_028646575.1 Pseudocheirus occidentalis | reverse complement strand
ATATTCTGAGAGGAGTTTTCAATCTCTATCATGTCTATACAGTCAGTTTGCTACTCTGGGGTCTACAACTTGGATGGAATCAAGGAACTCTCTCTTTTTGAGCTGTAACTTGCTCTCAATGATATTGCGAGTATTGTAGATATATTCTCCCTTGTATACCATCTCTAATTTCTGTTTTGCTATAATTTGGTTAAATGGGTTTCCTTGCTGTTTGATGTGTGTTCATTGTGGAAGTGGTATTTGGCAGGAAAGGGATTGAGTCTGAGTTACATTGTTTGGGGTTCACCTTTTCCCCCAATAATGACAAAGTAAACAGAAATTAGATTGAATCTGATCATATCTCCTAGAGTAATAATATTTAAGGGAGAAGACAGGTTCTAGATGTAATTCAGATATAATTCTAACCTGATATCCCATCTCTCTAAAAGAACAGAAAGGCCAGGCTTCTGGCCCAATTTCCTGCTTCCCCTCCTGGAAGGCATTAAAGTCTCACTTGGAGAAGGGTGGTGGTAGAAGTGGCTAGAGATGTCTAAACTGTCTCCTTTCAAAGTACATAACAATGGGCCCTTACCACAGATAGGTCTTTCTGCACATGGCTTTCTACACTTGTAGTCTAATGTAATCTTTTCTTGGAGTTAGGTAGGGTAATTTAGAGCTGAGGTTTGGAGGCAATGGAGAGGGTTCATTTTAAGTAAACATAAAACTGATACAGGTATACCTTGTACCTAATGTGAGTTGCTGAAGAGTTCTATAGGTAACAATTCAACAAACACTGATTAAGTGCTCACTTTTTGCCAGACCAGGCTAAGGTCTGGTGATACAAAAAAAGGCCAAAAGCAGCTCCTGCCCTCAAGAAGCTTATAGTTTAATGAGGGAGATGACATGCAAACGACCATGTACAAACAAGACATAGAGAGGACAAATAATCAATAGAGAAGACATTGGCATTAAGGAGGGCTGAGAGAGACTTCTTACAAAAGACAGAATTTTAGTGGAGCTGCACATATCACTTGCTTTCAATGCAACTTGTGATTGCCGTTAGAGAATAAGGGTGAACAGTCACAGATACAATCATATGTGTCATGACCAACTTTGAAAAACTGGACTCCTCTCAGCAATGCACAGTTAAAAGGTAACTCTTCAAGTCTCATGATGGAAGGAGATGTCTACATTCAGAAAAAGATCCAGAAAGACCACAGGTTAAATGGAAATAGCAATGCATGCTATCACTGTTTTCTACGTTTGGTTTTTGTTTCTCTTTTCTTATTGTTCATTCCATTGGCTATCACACCTACACAACCAGACTATTGTACAATGTGAAAGAGTTTGCAGATCAAATACATGATTGTATGCCACCATGGTGGGGGTGGGGGGTGGGGAGGAAGGGGAGAAAAATCTGAAACTCACGTGATTCTGGAACTGAATATTGTAAACTAAAAGTAAACTTGTACTTCAACATCAAAATCCTCCTTTCTGAACCATACCTAGGAAAGCATTTGATACTGTGAGACCAACCACAATCGACAGCTCCCTTAAGGGCCCCCAAATCTTTGTTTCCAGTGATAGTTCTGGCAAGACCTGCATCCATGTAGCATGTAAAAGCTCTAGGCTGACCATCAATGCTTTCCACACTGTGTTCATCTTCAGTCACTTCCACCAGACCTTCATAGATCTTGTACATGTCAAATCTGTTAAGAAGCCTATAGGCCAAGCTGCAGACCTCTGCAATAAAAGACAGCATAATTTGTCAGGCCATTCTTCACACCACATTTTGGCAATTCATGGGTGGAAGCTGCATAGACAATCATATTCCCTTTTATATGGGCATAAGCAAACTGATGGATGACGTCTCTGTTGGTCACTTAGACTATCACCCTGTATTTTGGTGTATTATGCTTGTTTTTATCTAGGATTACTAGATAAAAGGGATTATACATAATAATCCCTTTTTCCCTCTAGCCTTCTCCAGAATTTTACTTCATACCTCTTTGAAGTAGGCCTTATTCTTGACAACTTTGCAAATTCCATCCTGCTGAACTAGACTTGTGTTCTCAGCACAGACCAGTGGGCCTTGCAGTGCTAGGGGAAAAACATTTTAAAAGGGTATATTTATTGAGATGGTAACAGATGACACAAAAACATTTTCCCCAAAGTCTGTGACACTCGCACGCTGTGCATCCACAATGCAGAACTTCTCACCCCAAAGAGGTCACGTTCTAAGAAGATGACTTTCCTCAGAGTGTCTAGTTTCTACTGCTTTTGTTCCCAACTGGATACATAATTTGTTACTGATCCAGTTTCTCTGATGGCATGGTCAGTGGGAATGGGGTGAGAATGAGGGGAATATACTTCTTCTGGGGTCATTTCTACTCTCCTTTCCATTCCTTCTGTGAGCAAGTGCAAAGGTCTGATTCCTCAAGTGCTCCCAAAGCATAACTGTCAAAACAGTTGCTGAAATTCTCCTATTATATATATATTAGAAGTAACTGTGATTCAAAGGAGCATTCTCATCTGATGATGATATTTGAGAACTTTGCTAGTTATGTTAATTAGAATTGAGGTTATGGGCCATCTCCTTCACACATGATTTAAAAACCTTAAAGTGCTATCTATACGAATGTGAATAGTTACTTCTACTACCATTAAAACTAGATTACTGGGCTTACCTGAGAAGCTGTTTATAGAAAAGTTGTTCAATATAGAAACTTCATTGATCTGTGGAAGAAGTAGATCCTTACTCAGCCTTAGTTTGCACTTTCCTGTAGTTCTTACTGACTGTGTGGTGAACAATACAGAGTCTGAAGATTTAACATACATCTGAACAGGCCCTGGTGAAAGCCCTATCCCATCATCAGTAGGGAGAGAATAGGATTTAATCATGCTTAAAGTCATGGTAAATGACTCTTTCCAATACACTTCCATTAGCAGGTACAAAATCCTTGACTCTAAAGACAGCTTTATGCAGGATGAATTATAAATGCTTGTTTCAAAGATAGCTTTTATTGTCACCTTAAACATTAGGAACCTTAACAACTACTTGTTGCAGAATTGTCTACAGTTAGTTCTGTCGTCAATATTACTTTTGATGCCAGACAAAGAAGAATGACATAGGATTTAAAGCATTCAGGTTGTAACCAGAATTTACAACTCTATCAGCTCTTTTTGGGCACTGTGCCAAGCAATCCAGCATATATTTAAATAATGTTGAGATTCAGTCAGGCTGTCTCCTCAGGGAAAAGAAGAAACAACATGGCCTTTCAAAATGTCATTGGATGCAATGTGACAGGATCATGAAGATGAATGCAACAGTCCTCTGGTATCACATCTCTAGGAACAGCTAGTGAATGAGCACAGAATGGGGAAAGATAGCATTCTGATATTCAATGACAAAATGTCAGTGTGATGTGGCAACCAAAAAACTATTGTGATCTATGACTGAATTAAGAGACGCATGATTTACAGGAATATGGAGTCATTAGTATCACTGTACTCTGTCTTGGACAGTCCACATATGTAATATTGGGTTCAGTTCTAGGCATTACAGTTTAGAAAGGGCATATATAAGCTGGAGAGTCTCTGGAGAAGGGTATATAGGATGATGAAAGGCCATGAGCTCATGTCACATGAAGATTAATGGAAAGGATTAAGAATATTTAGCCCCCAAATAGAAGACTCAAAAGGAACAAGGTATCTGTCTTCTAGGAGTTGAAATACTGTCATGAAGGTATTAGACTTACTCTTTTTTGGACCTAGAATGTAGAACAAGGAGGAATGGAAGAGGATTAATAATGACATCATGAAAAACTTCTTAAACTAGAACTATCTAGGAGTATAGTGGAATGCCCTAGGAGGTAATAGGTTTCACCTAACCATAATTCAAGTAAAGATTAGATGACTAACCTTATGATTGTGAGTTGATCTTGAGGCCACCTCTTCCTGGCCTGCAAAACTACCAGGTGTGATCCATACTATATTAGAATTGGGAAATGTTTAACAAACCAGATAAAAAATATAATAAAAAAAGGAAAATGTTAATTTGTTGTTTTCTAAGTTAACATGTGGTCCACATCTATCCATGTCCAATAATTATAAAAGAGAGGGGACTTAATTTCATTTAATGATCACACAAAAGAATTGTACCCTTTGACCCAGCAATACCCTTTGACCAAGCAATATCACTTCTAAGGCTGTATCCCAAAGAGATCATATGAACTGGAAAAAGACAGACATGTACAAAAATATTTATAGCAGCTCTTTTTGTGGTGGCCAAGAATTGGAAATTGAGGGGATGCCCATTAATTGGGGAATGGTTGAAGAAGCTGTGCTATATGAATGTAATAGAATACTATTGTGCTATAAAAATGATGAGCAGGCAGATTTCAGAAAAATCTGGAAAGACTTATATGAACTGATGATGACTAACTTTGATAGACTTGACTCTTCTCAGCAATGCAAGATTCTAAGACAACTCCAAAAGACTCACAATGGAAAATGCTATCCACGCCCAGAGAAAGAATTACAGAGTCTGAATGCACATTTACGTATACTATTTGCTGCTGCTTTCTCTTTTTATTTTGTATTGTTTCTTCTTTCTCATGGTTCTCCATTGGCTATAATTCTTCTTCACAACATGACTAACATGAAAATGTGCTTAACATGAATGTATATGTAGAGCCTATATCAGATTGCACACTGTCTTGGGGAGGGGGAAGGAGAGGAAGCTGGAGAAAATTTAACAGTCAAAAGCTTGTGGAACTGAATGTTGTAAACTCAAAATAAATAATTAAAAAGAGAATTGTAAATACTTAGGGGAAGAAATTTTGAAGGATATGGAGTAGGGGAGAAGATGACAGCTGCCTCTTCTTGAAAAATGGGATGGGAATCTCATTACTTTCTGAGTCAGCTTGTTCCTTGTTGGACAGCACGAATCATTTAACTTACAGTAAACCAAAATCTTCCTCCCTGGAACTTATACATACATATTGCTTCTAGTTCTTATATATTATGGGTCTCACCAAAACAATTGTAATCACTCTTCTACTTTTCAAATATCCGAAGATAGCTATCATCCTCTCCCTTCTCCTTTGTGATTGCTGTTCTCTTCATACAGTCCAATTTGCAAAGGTACATTCTAAGATATGACACATAGAACTGAATACAATGTTCCAGGTGTGGGCTGACAATGGCAGAGCTTAGTAGGACAGTAGTGTTCTTCATTCTGGGCACTGTATTTCCACGAGTGAAGTCTAAGACACATGAGCTTTTTGGCTGTCATTCCATATCTTTTATTTCTATTGAGTTCACGATCTTTGAAAATCCCCAGATTTTTTCCAAAAGAAAAAAAATGGTGCTTGCCGAGGTGGAAGCATGTAGTTCACTCAATCACCTGGATTCAGATTCTGGCTTGGTAACTTATTTATGCTATGACCTTGGGCAAATGTCTTTACTTTTCTTGATCTCTGTTTTCTCATGTGCAAAATTGGAGAGTTGTATTAGATGATCTCTGACTAAATTTATAACACTGTCTCCCTTTATGAATACTATTCCAATATTTCACCACCCTGCTACTATATCTTACTTATCTGGCAATATCAACTACCTAGAATTAGCTTTAAGAAGAGGAAGTTAACACAAAGAAACCTCTCAGATACAAAAGGTTAAATGTAATTAATGCACCAAAGTTCTTAGATTTTCTTCCCCTTACCTTTACATAGCAGATGTCTTGCTTTGCTTTTTATAGAAGTGGGTCACCCATGTAGTATATTAATGGAATTCTGTTTCAGTGGGAAATCAAAGACTTGGCATCTGATTGGCTTAGTGTCAAGAAGCTTGAAAAGCCCTATGCCTCAGCACTTAATTGGAAAATCCCTACAGTCCAGAGCCTGATTAGCTCTGGGTCAGGGTTCTATGTGCTTATTAATAGGCAGGAAGATCTTCAAATTCTATTAGCATTGCAGTGTGCAATTTATACCCATTAAGTCATTTTAATACCCAGGATAGGCTATCCCTTTTGAGGAAGTACAAAGGTAGGAGCACAAAGCATGGCCATACTGGCCATGGTCAGTCCTTTCTGTTCAGAGAATTTCTTCCTCTAGATTTAGTATCATTCCTTTCTTCTTCTGTAAATTACTGTAGTCACATAGAATTACAAGATCTTAGAGCTAGAAAGGACCTCAGAGGCTATGTAGAGTAATCCATATCTGACCAAGCAGCCATCCATAACATACTCAATACACTCAAAAAACTTTATTTTTTCTCAAAAACCTCTATTAATAGATTTTCATCCTATTGGGCAGCTCTGGTTGCTCACTTTATTTCATAACATTGTGTTGATTATCATGTTTGCTGATTATTTACTGCTAAGTTTTAGACCTGGATTGGGTTTTTCTTGTTACCTGGAAATTTCTGGGTCACTTTATTTAAGCAAAATAATTATGTTTTGTATTTCAGACCTGTAATTTCAGTTCTTCCTACACTGATGTAGATTATGACTCCTCCATGCCTTAATTATGTTTGATAAATTGCTGTTCCCTGAAGAATTCATCATTTCACGATCAATCCCTTAGTGATCAACCTCTTTTAAACTAATTAAGCTGGTCCTTGGACAGGCACACTGATGTGTGAAGATTTTCCTCTCTTACTTTGTACTTGAGGGCACAGCTGTTGAGAGCTCTAACGATATATTGGAGTAGAACCTAATTCTATGGGGAAAATAGTCTATTTAAGAAGTCCCCAAAGCCAAATATAAATACTGTTCTGGATTTTCCATGTGTAGCTTGACTTCCTTAGCATGGATAATTAAGAAATGTCCATATTTTCAAGTTTCCATTTTTCGAAAGAAATGCCCATATTTTCAAAAGGATTCAAAAATCATTTGGGGGAATCATAATCTCTGACTGTATTAGAGTCTCCCCATCCATTTTAACTATTAGAAAACAGAAGTATTACAATATCATGATACAGTTAATTTTTTTGTTAAATAAATTTTATATTGATGATCTCTTTTGAAACAAACAGCCATTCATTTCCAAATTTCCAATTTCTACCCATAATCACAATAAAATTCACCATTTTAACTATAGGCTGTGTAATGTCCATTTAGGTTATGTGTGTTTACATGAGTCTGCCTAAATTCTACTTATAGGTAGGTGTAAATAGATATATTCTACCATTCTCCAAAGGTGACTGATTCTTGCTAGTATGGCAGCAGGAGAATAGGGCCACAGGGATGGGACGCTTATTTCTCCTCATAAAAGAGGTACTGAGATAGAATTATATCTATATGCTTCCCCAAATATTGTTGGCCTAGAGAAATATTTCTTAGGTTGAAGTCATGATCCTAATCACTATCCCTTCTCTGAGAAAATAATGTTTTAAGCTATATCTGAGGGCTTGACTGCCTTTCCACCTAATGGCAGCTACACAAAGATCACCACATATATTGATAAACCCTTTTATCCAAGCTTAGAGCCAACAGAAATCAAAGAAGTTACAGATTAGAATATACCAGACAATACACTGAGTTAATGAACTATCCCTCTGGAAGCATGATATCTTATAGAGAGAGACAGAGAGTAAGAGAGAGAGAAAGAGAGAGAGAGAGAGAGAGAGAGAGAGAGAGAGAGAGAGAGAGAAAGAGAGACAGAGACAGAGAGACAGAAAGACAGAGACAGAGACACAGAGACAGAGACAGACAGAGACAGAGAGCACTCAGTGTCACCCAAGGAGAAATTCTCTGAATTTTCTAGTGTGGTAATTTGGGAATAGGTGGTTGTGGTGCCTCATCCTATATATGTTAACTTCTTAAAACAGTCTTTTTCTTCCTCTGGAGACTAGAGGCTGAAAAAAGCCTAAACTGCATGTCCCCTAGAAGTCAGAAGCCAGAAGGCAAAAGACCTCTCCTCTCCAAAGCTCATTCCATCTCTCAGGTAGTCTAGGAGTGCTGAATAATCATTCTCTACCAATAGGGAAAGACTTATGCAAATGAGCTTGATCCTCTGGTTATATAATAAAAAAAATATAGTTGAAAAACAGAAGTCAGCTTAATAGTCATTGTAGACCCCTCTCCAAACCACTTTGAACCCTCAAGACCTGAGAAAGGCCTAAAGCCTGGATTGACCAACAAAGAAAGACACTTTGACTCACTCTGAGCTTAACCTACCATAATGCTTTGCATGTTCTGGCATAACAGTTATGTTTTGCTGTCTGAGGAAACTCAAAATTCCCCTTCCAATATCAGCAACTACAAGCCCAGATGAAGCTGACCAGGAGCATTTAAGAGCCAATCTTGATGTCTATGTTTACGACTACCAAAGACAAGCTGCCTTGAACTGGATACTATCTTGAATAATGGAACTTTTCTTCTTTCCTTATTTTATGGACATATGGTTTGTTATGTCATGTCCTGTTAAGGATAGAAGAAACACACATATTCTGGGTCTATAATTACAATCCACACTTTTAGCACTTCTCCTGTCTTATTGTATTTGCAACTTATCCAATTAAGAAATTTCCTTTCTCATGATATGGTAAAACACATATGAAGACTGCAATTTTAGGTGACACAGATATACTAAATTGATATTGCTTTAAGGGTATAAAAGGTCTTCCTCAGCTTGCTTATTTCTGAGTTTGAATTATTTTCTGGGTCCCATGGATATATGTATTATGCTAGCTTAAGGGAATAAACAATACATAAATGTATACCATCTAGCTCATTTGTCTCTTTTAACCAACCTTTTGGGTTGACAACATCTTTAATCATAAATGATTTATTGAATACTTACCTTTCTGCCAAGAGATTAAAGGCAATAAAGGTGTGTCAGTCTTAGCACATCAAGATTGGCTCTTAAATTTATTTGAATTCTGTTGTCCTTCAATGTTTATTTTTCTTAATATCACTTTGGGGATTCCATATTTTTTCCATAAATTCCATAATTTATACACTTCTCTGCAAAAGTTCATAGAAATCTCCCTACTAGCCTGCATTCTTCAGATTGGTTATTTCTTGGGTAATAATACTCCATTACATTTGTATGCCATAATCTATTCGATAATTCTGTGAATGAATGCCCATTTTCCCTATTTTTTACTACCACAAAACTTGCTGCTGTAAGATCTTTGATTATATGCTACCTTTCTCTGACACAAGTTAAGGGTAGAGACTAAATTAAAAGTCATAAAGCTTGCATTTATAATATATGCCTGAGCCTACTGAGCCACACCCCTTTAAAAAGTGACTGATATGCACTTTGATTTGAAGTATAATGTATTGGCCAAATAGCTGACTGTTATGTTGTCTAAAAACCATAGAATTCTAAGTTAGATGGGATAAAAATATGTATTAATCTATCTCTTTTCTTGTAATTAGTATTGGAAACAAACCCTCAACAACATATTTTAAAACATACAAGCAAGCAGCCTACCATTGCCTTACAGTTCCTCTTCCCTCTAATATTGGAAGCTTGCATACCAGTTATTTGATGGAATAGTACATGATTAAGTCATGGCCTATGCAGGATCTAAACCATTAACAGAAACCACAATCAAGTATAATAATGGTTTTGTTGAGGTTTAGGTTAAGGGGTGCTTAGAACCCCCAAATATACTGGGTCCTGCCAAATGAATTCAATTCAAGCCTTCTCTCAGCCAAAGAAAAGTAAAATTTATTAAAGATTTGCCAAATTGGGTAGATTCTTAAGGAGTCTAAGTGTTGAGGGTCAGAGTTGTGAGAGTTGGTTCAGATTTTTTAAAGAATTCAATCAGACCTTTTCTTTAAAAAAAGGGAGCTTTATTGACCAAAAGCATGTGGGCCTGAGACTTAGCAAGGAACTAAACAAAAACAATGATGTAGGGAAAGGACCAGGCTTTTATAGCCAGAAAACTACACAGCCTGTAGGATGATGATGTAATTTTAGGGTTTCTAACGGGGTTGGAGATTTAGGGACCAGGTAAGTACAAACAAGGTGAGGAAGGTGATTACTTTCAAGATAAGGAAAAATTGTCATGACACAGGATGGGGACAATGAGTGACACAAGCTGGGAAAGATTAATGACACAGGATGGGGAAGATGAATGACATAGGATGGGGAACACGGGATAAGCAGGGACAAAAGCAATTCTTTTGGTACAAGTTGCGTGGTATTTCAAGATAAGGGGAAGGGGCATTAAGGTACCCTCAAGTTATAGGATGGGCTAAGAATAAGTCTCAAACCCCCTCAGGAGTTTGGGGGAAAGTAACTTTTACTATTAACCTTTGTATCCACATCATAAGCACTTGTGACCCTTGTATTTACAAGTGGGCCAGATATAATCTCAGCTACGTGAGCTAGATTGAATCTGAGCCCCTTCATGGAGGCAAGATGGATCTTATATACAGAAAGACTGTGGGAAGGATCTAGGGGTGGTCTAGTAGTCTGGGGTGACTAGAGAAGGAGTCTAAGGAGGATCTTGATGAGACTGGGGTGACTAGATTCCTAGGAACTAAGAGAATAGAATTTTGATGGGATCAAGAGTGGGAAACAGCTGGAGGAGATCAGGAGGTAACAGACAGTGGAGGGGTAGGCCAGGTAAAGGGTAACAGATTTGGGCATGAAAAAAACAGATTAAATGGGAAAATTCAGGAAGAATTCAAAGTAGGGGTTTCCCAAGGCCTATGGACAAATGGGACTCAAATTCTTTTGGGGTAAAGGGAAAAGGTCTTGTCTTGGACTCATACCATGTCAGTTTCACTGCTGGCATAACTTGGTGCTTTTACTGAGCTCTGATGGGCTTGCTACTTGTCCTGCTTGTTTATTAATTGTGACAAAACTCACTATAATTATACATACTATACATTACATCTGTAACCAATATACTTTAGATATGATTGGTATCACTGCAATCTCTTTTGCATGTGACTTTAAGAACTATAAGGGAGGAATGGGGGAAAAATGAATTCTCTGTCAAAACCAAGGATTTGCTGAATAAGCACTCCTGTTTATGAATTAGAATCTATCAGACTACAAGGAGACATCCAGGATTTATAGCAGAATACTTTCTCCATTACAAAATCATCTATGGCCTGGCATTCAAGAATTCTGTACCACTCTGGGTCCTCCAGATACAGAGAGTCTACTTGCAGAACTCTTAATTTATGCCTCACCTCCCAGTAATGGACCTATTAAAGACGTAGCTGTGAAGAGCTGTAATTATTAGCCTAGCTTCCTCTGGCTAAAGTTATAGGTCCCAGGAGCTACATATTCCATTTCAGTGAGATTCTGCCTTGATGTGGTCCCTGCTGATGTACTGTAAGTGAATGACTACATTGCCAAGAGAAAACACAGGAGATTAATAAGAAAGCCTGCATTTTGTCAGCTAAGCTATTATAATCAGGGAGATGAAGGTTTTTCTGTAATGTGATTCTTGCCTCTACCTTCCAAGTGGTGGCAATTAAAGTGCTGGTCATAGGATGGGACCATGAATAATGGTGTAGCACAGCATTAGGAAAACATTCCATTCATCATTGCTGAAGGGCAGAATACTGACCTCTAAAGCAATGCTTCAAAGAGGGGCCATGGAATGAATGTGGTTTAAACACATTGGTGAAATGCTTACTTTACTAAGCCTCTCAGCACAAGGAACTACTCTTCTCAAATTGGAAGGGAAGGTGCTGTTTTGCCTGTTAATATGTGTTAGGATTTTCTAACAGGTACCATTGTAGAGAAATGCTTAATTACCTGCTAGACATCTGAATGTTTCCCAGAAAGGAATTTCATTTTATTCCTCTTTGATCTATTTGATATCATATTTGACGATACTATCAGGCACTGTGTATAAAACTGGATTCACTAAGCCTCCACATTCAAACCTTCCTTTGTTTAAATTACCACTGGATTCTCCTTTAGGGAGAGATAGGATTGCTATCCAGTGGTGTTGGCATGGGCCAATTCAGAGGTAGGAAGCAACGAGTGTGGTTTCTATTGTTTTCTCCAGACAGTATAGTATCTGCTGAAGATGAGACAAGGGTGGTGAGAATCATGAGATCTTGAGAAGAGCAAAGAAAACTTTCTAAACATTACAGGCTTAATTGAAAATGGCCCTACCCCCACAATTAAGAAAAACAGTTAAGAAAAACAGTGACTACAGAGACCATACTTGACAAGGCTACAACACTCTGCCTGAGCCTCTGCCTTCCTTTGGAGAAGAGGAAGGTATGTGTCATTCTGTTCTTCAGTACCAGAGGTAGCTGGTGGCACAGTGGATAGAATGTTGGGCCTGGAGTCAGGGAAACCTGAATTTAAATCCCACCTCAGCTATTTACTAGTTGTCTGGTCCTGGGAAGATTACTTAACCTCTGTCTCAGTTTCTTCAACTGTAAAATGGACATAATAATATAGCATTTACCTTGCAAAGTTGTTGTGAAGATCAAAAGAGAAAATATCTGTACAAGTGCTTAGCATAGCACCTGGCAATTTTCACATTTACGTGTCACATTTCCCTTCTCCCTTTCCCCCCAGCATCAATGTGTGCACCCCAAAGCTGTGTGTGACAGAGACCCTTACCCAAACAATACGCAGAGGCTTCTCAAGGTAGGAAGCAGAAAGGAATGGTGTACTATGATCTTGAGAAAGGGCACCCCTCTCCAACAAATAGTCAGGGAGGAGAAGAAATTTACAAAAGGAACTGGCAAAGTTATAAAGCTCTAATGCAGAATTCTCCCCCACTCTCCTTCTAACCCTTTTCTTCCATTGGCTGGAGGTCAGGTGCACAATCTAAACTCAGAAATCTACCTCAAGTACCAGAACAAGGAAACAGTAGACCACCCAGTGTACATTTGAAGCAAGCGCTTCTGTCCATATTGGGCATAACATATGCTGAGGTGGCACTGATGGGAGGGAGGACTCCCTACCACTCTGAGTTTTGAGTCCTTGTAAATCATGTGATTTTCAGTGAAGGGGAACTTGGGCCTGTTTCCCATGAAAAGCCTTACTAGATTTTAGAGTATAGTCTGAGAAGTTTTTACCTCTCTAATTCAATCCCTCCTCTTATTTTCACTCCCTTAAAACTTACACCATTGATGATAAACCCGTTCTACAATTTCATCTTTCTCAATTTCTAGACCCTCAGGGCTAGGCTTGTCCTCCTGGTCAGTTGGGGTACACCCTTGTCCTTTTAACCCCATCAATTGTACAGTTCCCTCAGCTGTCCCTTCTAGCCTTATCATTTTGAACAAAGTGTTCCAGACTGTTCCAGTATTCAATTGTATCATATAGGAGAGTCATATTGGAAATAGGATGATGCTACTTATGGCTATCAGTAAAAAACAAAGGGCCTGTTTCCAGCAGCTTCCCCCAAACCAAGACCACCATAATGGGTCAAAATGAGACTTTCAGGTCTGAAAGCACACATGAGCCAATTTTTGAATATTTTGGGTAATAACTTTTACCAACTGCCCATTCTCATCTAGGTTCATACAGCAGTTAAAGAGATGTAGCTTCCCCCTTCTGCTAGAACTAACCTATGTTGGAGGACTGTTTCTTGAGTTTGGGTGGCCTCATCAGTCAGCAGGTCTATAGCCTGTACTGTTTGATTGGTAATGATTTCCACTACTGCCTGTAACCTAATTAATCTATTAAGTATATAGATGGGTGTTCTGTGCCCCAAGCTCCTATCTTGTGCCTTCCTTCTTTGCATATTGTATCTGGCATTAGTCTCTGAATGCCTTGAGAACAGGAATTCTCATTTACCTTTCCTTGTATCTCTGAGTTTAAGCATAGTCTACAAATATTTATTAAGCACCTAATATGTGCAATGCACAAAGTTCTATAGTTAAAAAAAACTCTAGAACTGGAAAGGGTCTTAGAGATTATTTAGTTTAACCATCATGTTTTGTAGATGCAAACTCACCCCCACTATACACACACACATGCATACACATATATACATATATACAAACATATATGTATACACTTACATGTATGCATATTTTATGCGTACATGTGATCTCTCCTAATACAATATAAACTCCTTGAAGACAGGGACAAGATCATTTTATCTTTCTATCCTCATTACCTAGTACAGTGCCAAGCATACAGTACGTGCTTAATAAATGTTTTATGCATTTAAAATTTATACAAACATATATATGCATATACACAAAAGTATCCTTTGTTGTTATTTTTTACTAGTATATAATTTATACTCTATCACTATTATATATACTTTGTAACTATACTAATATAGAAACTAATTATTAAAATATATTACTAAATGTTACTCTTACTGGGAATAGAGTAATATATGTGTATATTTTCATATATATTAAGAGATGCTACTGCTAGATAGTAATATATGTAATACATTAATGTTATACATAATTATAGCATTACTATTGCATCATTATATTGAAAATGTACTAATTATAGCACAATTATAATAGTAATTATACTATATTAATACATGTACATATTACTATATATTAATTATATTTCAGTATATTAATTCATGTACAAATATTACCTTTTATCTACTATATGCACATATATTAATACATATATAATATAATAATACATATTAATGTTGCTATTTATCCGGTAATGGATTGTGTATGTGTATATACTTTTATACATACACAAAGACATAAATATATACATACATATGTGTTTATAGGTATATAAGCATATATAATCTATTACTGGATCTAGACTATGGGAAGCAACCTTACCTAAAATTGCCAGTAAACATACAGTCAATGCAGACTTTGAATATTAAAAGTGCAGATTATAGTGTTTATAGATAAAAATATGCAACAGTGGAGAAATCAGGCCCACATGTGTAGTGAGGCTCCATGTATGCCAGGGAAACCTTATAGCCTCTTCTTCCTAGTCCCCACTCACTTCTACTTCTTCATGGGAGACTTTCATTCCTACAAGAAGGGAAAGCAAGAGGTTGGGACTGTAGGTGGCTCTGCTGTCCTTAGATAGATAGACAGATAGTTAGATAATTATATAGATAGACAGACAGATAGATAGATAGATAGATAGATAGATAGATAGATAGATAGATAGACAGACAGAAAGATAGATAGATAAATAGACAGATAGACAGAGTACAGGGCTACACATATCTGCTCCTTTAAATATTGTTTATCTAGGGGACTGATCTGATTCATTCTGACTTCTAGCTACTTTGTCATTACTTTTGGGGAAAGAGAACCCAAAGTTCTATTTCTAAAGTTTGATCTCTTTTCCCACTAATACTGATAACACAACAAACATACAAAGAAAATAGCAAAGCAGCCCATTTATCCAAATATATATCAGACTATACAGAGTGAAGGAATTCTCTCATAGAGAGTGAGGTAACTCATTTCAACTAAGAGAGAAAGTCCTGGATCACATCCAGTGGGAAACTCTTTGAAGTTTTTAATGTAACAGGTTGAGAATAGGGACATGATGGAGACTGCCAGTTCTTCTCCTGAATTCTCAGGATCATTTCCTTTAGCAACTGAAAGTGGGGTTGACTTATTCCAGTCTCTCTCACAAAGCTGGAAGCCAGGAGTATTCAAAGTATCTTGAAGCTTGAAGAAGACTTGAATCTTGACTGGTCACATGAGGTCACGAGAAAAGACCTGAAAAGGTACTCCTGCTTGAAGAGTCCCAAAAATGAATTTGCCCTGAAGAATCCAGAAGAGTGGGTGGCAGAGCCAAGATGGTGGAGAAAGAGCAGGAACCTACTTCAGATCTCCCCCAAACTACTCCAAATAACCGCAAAAAATGACTCTACACAAATTCTAGAGCTGCAGAATCCACAAAATGATGAAGTGAAGCAAATCTCCAGCCCAAGATAACCTGGAAGGTTGACAAGAAGGGTCTATTACATTGGACTGGGAGTGGAACACAGTACTGCATGGGCCACGCCCTTATAGACAGGGTTGGAGCAGGCCTCAGGGGACTGAATCACTGGCATCTGTGGTGGTTTCCATACTTTTGTCCCACAACACCAAAGACAGCATAGAAGGTCAGTGGGAAAACTCTGTGGGACCTGGGTGAGAGTGGAGTACAGTCTGGCCCTGGGGTGGCAATGTAGTGGTGGCTGAGGCAGCAGTAGCAGCAGCAGAAGCAACTGCTTCTGTAACTTCTGACCCACAGATAGTATGAGGATCAAGTGGTTGAGCAGAGGCAATTTCAGAGATCTCTTTGAGGGCTCTGAGGCAGGATTCTCTTGTTTTGCCCTGCTTGGACATGGATTGCAGTCCTGGATAGCAGTCCCGTGGTGAGGAGGATTGCTGGTGTGATAGAGCTTGTGGTGTGGTGGAAAGGGAATCCTCCTTATAGTTCCAAGGCAGAGAAGAGTGCTTGTGGTCACTCACAAACCAGAGCACAGGCCAGGAAAAGAGTAAACATCTCTCCTTTGATCATTCCACCTTGAAAGAACTGAAAATTTAGAGGTCCCTGAAAATAGCTGCACAAAACTACTGAAACTTGGGACAGTACACCCACCTCCACCCCCACCATTGGAAGCAGAATCCTACCTTGACAAAGAGATAGAAATGTCAAATATTTGTATGGGAAAATGAGGAACCAGCATAAAACAAAAAACAAAAAATCTCAGACTATGAAATTTTACTTTGGTGATAAAGATCAAAATATAAAACCAGAAGAAGACCAAAAAATCAAAGCTTCTACATCAAAAGACTGCAAGAAAAACAGTTATTGGTTGTAGGTCATGGAAGAGTTCAAAAGAGATTTTGAAAATCAAGTAAGAGGAGTAGAGAAAAAATTGAGAGGAAAATGAGAATGATGTAAGAAAATCATGAAAAACAAGTCAACAGCTTGCTAAACAAGACCCAGAAAAATGCTGAAGAAAATAAGGCCTTAAAAAATAGACTACCCAAATGGCAAAAGAGGTCCAAAAAGTCAATGAGGAGAACAATGATTTAAAAAGCAGAATAGGCCAGATGGAAAAGGTCCAATGTTCACTGAAGAAAATAATTCCTTAAAAATTAGAATGGAGCAAATGGAAGCTAATGACTTTACAAAAAACCAAGAAATTATAAAACTGAGTCAAAAGAATGAAAAAATAGAAGACAATATGAAATATCTCATTGGAAAACCCCACTGACCTGGGGAATAGATTTAAGAAAGATAAATTTTAAAATTATTGGACTACCTGAAAGTGATCATAAAAAAGCCTAGACATCATCTTACAAGAAATTATCAAGGAAAACTGCCCTGGTATTCTAGAATCAGAGGGTAAAACAGAAATTGAAAGACTCCACCAATTGTCTCTCTTTTTAAATAATTTTTTTATTTGCTTTCTGGTTTACATCATTCATTTCCATGAGATTTTTGAATTACAAATTTTCTCCCCATCTTTACCCCACCCCCAACCCCAAAACAGCAATCCCACTGTGTAGCCCCTCCCCCGATCTGCTCTCTAACTTTCTGGTAGGGCAGGGAGAGTCTCCCTACCCCAGCCCCTGTATATCTTAATTCCTAGTTACATGTATTACAGAGCTTTAAATTCTAGATTCTTTCAGTTCCTCGCATGTCACCCATCCCCACTGGGAGGGCAAGCAATTCACTACAGGCTGTGCATGTGTAATTACACAGGACATCTTAATAGTGGACATATTGTGACAGTGATCATATGTCCCCCCTTCCTCTCCCTCCCTCCCCACCCCCCGTTCTGTTCTCTACCCTGTCCCTGTCCCTTTACTGAAGTGTGTGCTTCCAGCATCCCTCCCCCAGACCCTGCCCTCCCCTCTGTCATCCTGCCTTTCATCCCTATGCCCCCTACTCTCCTGTGTGGCATGATGCCCAGTTCAGAGTTCATGCCATTCTTTCCCTAAGCCAAATTCATTGAGAATAATTGAGAGTAAAATTGTAACAGTTATTCCATGCCTCTTCTGTATGGGATGATTAACCCCATTTTATCTCTCCCTGTCTCCTCTCATTCTAGTCCTCTCCCACCTCGGAATTTAACCTTTTAAAGTATCATCCCTTTGTATTCAATTGATCCTATACCCTCTATATGCACATA
>CM053599.1:161599398-161631495 GCA_028646575.1 Pseudocheirus occidentalis | reverse complement strand
TTTTTTTTTGCCAATTAAAAAAAAAGACATATGGGTTGTTGAGATGCATAATTGTGAGAAAGCTACTTGCATCAATCTTTGGATCTGAATTTTCAGTCAACATAACCTAGATCCTTTAAACAGCACACAGAGATGGTCCACTTTTCCAGTCACATAGGGCTAGGTTCAAACAATGTAATAAATTTTTTTCTGTTTCCATAATTGAAAAAAGTTTTTTCACAACACTGAATTTGGACTAGACCCATAATTTAATAAATAGTAAGCTAGTTCCAGGACTGAGTCATAAGATGGAAACAGTATGATTCATTCAATTACCTCTATCAACCACTTGCTGTCCTCATCTCCTCAGTTTTCCTTTTATGTTTTTGTGGCTTGAACAGCCCATTCCCTCCATGAATCAATTATCTTTAAGCCAAGTCTATAAAGTTTTTCATAAATTCATAATTATAATTGCATTGTCCAGTTATGTAAATGTCAATTTACAGATCAAACTACTTAGATTACTTTTGATGGAATAGTTTTGAGAAGATATAGTCACATGTCACCAAGGTAGCCAAGAAAACAAACATAAACATTATGAAACAGTAGACTAAAGCAATATAATAATTGTCACTAATATTAACCATCAAGTCTCTTTGTATTCTACAATCCATTTTCAATATCCAATTAATCAAATTAGTTTTGAGTCCTAAATGTTCCATTTAGTTGTCTGGTCCTTAGAGAGGCTTTATTATCGGAACAATTTTAAAGGGGGCTCTGCTTCTCTGGTTCTAAATCTAGAGGTTCATAAATAATTCTGTTAGTTCTTGAGGGGCTTGCTTCTCCCCCACGAGCTTAATCTATGGAGTTAGAGAATTATCTTCTTTTTCCTTGTTATTGAGTTGTTTTCATTCATGTCTGACTTTTTGTGGCCCCATTTGCGGTTCTCTTGGCAAAGATACTGGAGCAATTTTCCATTTCCTTCTGTATCTCACTTTCCAGATGAAGAAACTGAGGCAAACAGGGTTAAATTACTTTCCCAGGGTCATATAGTTGATAAATGTCTGAGGTCGGATTTGAACTTATGAAGATCAGTCTTCCTGATTCCAAGCCCAATGCTTTATCCATTGTGCTACCTAGCTTCCCTTTTCATTCTCCTTACTTCATCTTTAGGCCTGACTGGGAACTCTAAGATCCCTGTGGATTCATTATAAACTAGTAAGTCTGTTAGAGTAAAAATTCCTAGCTACAAAATAATACATACATTGTTCCACAAACTTTCATGTCTGAGATGTGTGATGTGTGAGAGATGGGGACTAAAAGGACAACATCATTATCACATTTAAAATGTATGCTAGAGAAAATGAGAAACCTCAGATGTAAAAAAAGGAGATATTATTTGTTTTATGAAATTTCCATGAAGATAACTCTTTGAGGATTCCATTTCTTGACTATAGTTTGACACAAACAGATGTAACACTCTCAGTGGGAATGCAGTTCTTGAAGGAAAATGGAAAAAAGGCAAAAAAATGTGTTTTTGAAGCTTTACAAAACTTGTATTTTCCCAGTCTCATTTTTAAAATGACTCTCATCACAAGAAGATGCAGGCTGTACAGGATTCCATCAAGGAGAAGAAATTATCCAAAATGGGTGCTCTAGTTCTGTAGCTCCCCCTCACCCTCCGTCGCCCCTCTTTCTTTCTTCTTTTGTTATTTATTTATTTTTTGGTTGGCTTCTGTTGTCTTAAAGTGTGATAATCAGGAAGGAGCAGGGCACTAAGTTTGAAGATGAAAACTGACACTGTATCATGGTTGGGAAATGTTTGTAATGATACATTGAAGAGGCCTTACAACAGTCCTTGGCTTTTAAAACAATAGTTTAACAATGACAGTGAAACATACGCCTTTAGTGCCCTTATCAAGCCAAGCATTGTCACAAAATGGAAAGAATGTCAAGAAGATCAGGGCTAAAATCCTACCTCTTATATTTAACATTTATTGGAGCATGGATGAGTTATTTAACCTTTCTTAGCCTCAGTTTCCTTATCTATAAAGTGGAGGTAATAGTGCCTATATTACCTATTGAAAAGGGCAGTCAGGTGGCACAGTACATAGAGACTCATCTTCCTGAGTTCAAATCTGACCTCAGATACTTCCGTTGTGTGACCCTGGGCAAGTCACCTAACCCTGTTTGTCTTAGCTCTCATTTATAAAATGAGCTGGAGAAGAAATGACAAATTATTCCAATATCTTTGCCAAGAAAACCCCAGATAGGGTCATGAAGAGTCAGACAAGACTGAACAGCAACAATCTACTTTAAAGTAAGTGTGTGTGTGTGTGTGTGTGTGTGTGTAACAAATGAGATATTACAGATTAAATGCATTTTGCAAACTTTAAAGATCTATGCAAATATTAGTTATTAGTATTACTTATCTTTTTTTTGTTATTGTTGCTTTTTGGAGGGCAATTGGGATTAAGTGACTTGACCAAAGTGACATGGCTAGTAAGTGTGTCAAGCATCTGAGGCCGGATTTGAACTCAGGTCCTGGTGACTCCAGAGTTGGTGTGCTATTCACTGTGCCACTTAGTCACCCCAGTATTACTTATTTTCAAATAGGATTCTTTTGCTCAGTTTAAAGAACCATTTAAAGTCAAAATTTAACTACTGTCAATGGATTGTATTTATTTATTCTTTTATTCACTGATCCATCATCCATCCATCCATTCATCCATTTATCTCTCTCTTCATTTATTTCTCTATATCTGTTTGTTTATTTTTGTTAACTTGATATCAAAAAACACAAACTTTCTGGGTGTGGTGGTACATTCTTGGAGTCCCTGCTGCTGCCGAAGCTAAGACTCGTGGATTGCTTGAGTTTGGGAGTCCTGAGCTGAAGCTGATCAAATGTCCATAATAAATCTGGCACCAATATGGAGAACCTCTGGCAGCAAGAAGCTATCAGAATGTTTAAGGACGGAAGTACTGGCCTAGGTCAGAAACAGAGCAGGTCAAAACTCCTCTACTAATATGGGGTAGGGATAGACTCTTAAGTGGCCACTATATTACTAGCCTGGGCAAGATAGGGAGATCCAGTTTCAGAAACAAATAAATCAGGAAAGAAACAACATAAACAACGACTCAGCACAATCATTTTAATATATAAAGAATAAGGATTGCATAAGAAGCAATAGAAGTTGCTATCACATATAGATATAGAGCTATCACATATGGATCTTTTAAAAGATATTTCACATTTAACTTTGTAGTTCAGCACTGCCCTGCTTATCTGTGTCTCATTCTGAATTTCCTTCAGCTTTCTTATGTTTATTTTAAAAAATGATTTATAAATTTTATTTTTTTCTCTTAATTTTTCTAATTAACAGTATCACCATCCCTACATTCTCCCTAATTCAAGCCCTACTTTGTAACAATTTAGATGGCTATCTAAAACAAATTTAAACATTGGTTGTGTTTAAAAATATCTCATTTAGAACCCTAGGCTATCATCACTTTGTTCAGAGAAGGGAAGCATGATTCATCATCAGTCATTGCATTGACTGCAGTTTTTTTTAAATGTCTCCCTTTACATTATAGAATAGCCATTTTATAACTGATTTCTTGGTTCTGTTCATTTCACTTTATCTCAGTTTAATTCATACAGGTTCTCCCAGGCTTCTTTTAATTTTTCTCTTCATCAAGTCTTATGACACGATACAATTCCATTACATTGACGCACAATAATTTGTTAGGACATTCCTCAGTTAAACATCAACCACTCCCCCCTGCTGCCCCACCCAGTTCTTTGCTACAACAAAGAATGCCGATGAAAGTATTTTCATGTGTATATATATATATACATATGTGTGTGTGTATACATACATACATATATACATACACATATACATATGTATGCCTCTCTCTCCCCCTCTCTCTCTCTCTCTCTCTCTCTCTTTTTCTCTCATGTTCTTTCCTTCTTTCTTTGCTTTAATTGGGCTATAAGCCCAGGGTTGGTTTAAGGTTAGGGTTAGGGTTAATGCCCCTTTGCTAGATCAGAGGTATATGTAGTTCAGTGACTTCTGCAGAATAATTACAAATTGATTTCCAGAATGGCTGAGTTCTGTTACAATTCCACCAAAAGTATATTAGTGTGCCTGACTCATGGCTCTGCCAATGATTTGTCATTTCCCTTTTTGTCATCTTTGTCAATTTTTTAAAAAAAGTTTGATTGGTGTGCTTTGTTTATATTTTACAAACATTTATAGATTAGTCCACATCTGATGGGTATAAAGTGGTGTAAAGTGGAACCTCAGAATCGTTTTAATTTGCATTTCTGTTATTAAAATGATTTGGAGTGTTTTCTCAAATTATTTCTAATAGCTTGCCATTGTAGTTTTGAGAACAAGCTGTTGATGTTCTTTGACCATTATATTTGCACCACTTCCCATATGTCTTGGATATAAGACCAAGACAGAAACTTGCAACAAAGATTTTTTCCCCAGTTTAGTGTTTCTGGACTTCATGATGACTTCTTTGTCTAGTAAAATCATCTTTGGCATATCTCATTATCCTGTAAGGTTGACTTTGCCTTGTTACTCACATCTTATTAATAACTCCTGTAATTTGACTAGGTTCTCTGACTGGAAGGAAGACCCATGGGCTCCAAGGCCTTTATTTAAGGTGGGGCTCAGCACAGTTTCTCTTCTACTCCTCCCCAGTTCCCATTAGCTACACTACTTTTGGACTTCTTTGGAGCTCTTGTTCTTGCCTACTGATCAGATACCTCCTCCTTCTCTGTTTCAACTTCCTTTGGCATATTGTTTTTTCACTTTAGAATGGAAACCTTCTGAAGTTAGGGTCTGTTTTTGTTTTAATTTCTATGTCACTGGTTCTGCAAATTAGTATTGTCATGTTAAAACATGATCCAACTGTGAGCACTGAATATCTTTTCAGTTAATTAGGTCATTTTTAAATTTTTATCGAGATTATTTAAAATTTAAATAGCTTTGCTTTGCATTTATAAAGAGTTGTATTCATATAATTTCAGTATGTGTCTTGATAGGTGAATTCCCAGATATTTTGTGGATATTTTAGCTATTTTGAATGGAATTTCTTTTTTCTTTCTTATAACTGTATTTTCTTGTTGTTATATTGGCTAGTGATTTTTGTGGGTTTATTTTATATCCTGTCATGTTATCTCAATTAATTTTAGTGGAATTTCTAGTGTTCTCTAAGTAAATCATAGAAAGTACAAAAAAAAAGGATAATTGTGTTTTCTCTTTGTTCCCTTCAATTTTTCTTCTTGTCTGATTTTCATAGTTAGAATTTATACGTGTCAAACAATAGCAATGAAAGAAGACATCCTTGACTTAAGGTCTTTAAGATAATTTTAGCCCTTAGCTTTAAATAGGCAATATTTACCATATTAAGAAATTATGCGTTTATTCCTCTGCTTTTTTATTTGCTTTTTTTTGGAGGGCGATTGGGGTTAAATGACTTGCCCAAGGTCACACAGCTAGTAAGTGTGTCAAGTGTCTGAGGCTGGATTTAAACTCAGGTCCTCCTGACTCCAGGGCTGGTGCTCTATCCACTGCACCACCTAGCTGCCCCTATTCCTCTGCTTTTTAATGACTTTTTTTTTTGGAGGGCAGTTGGGGTTAAGTGACTTGCCCAAGGTCACACGGCTAGATTTTTTTTGTGTTAAGTATCTGAGGCTGGATTTGAACTCAGGTCCTCCTGACTCCAGGGCCAGTGCTCTATTCACTGCACCACCTAGCCACCCCCTTTTTAATGTCTTTTTAATACAGTGTTGTATTTTGTTGAGCTTTCTAATAATCTATTAATATGATCATGCTGTTTTCATTCTTTTTGTTATTAATATGATAAAATGTTAAAAAGTTTTCATAACATTGAGTCAGCACTGAATTCTTGGTATAAATCCAAGTTATTCTTAATATAATAATCTTTTAAATATGTAGTTGCAGAAGCTTTGCTAGTATTTTATTTAATTATTTGACATTAATATCCGTTTAATATATTTTTCCTAATGTTTTCTTTCCTGTTTTATATCTTCCTACTTCAGATATCAGAACTATATTTATCTTAAAGGAAGAATTTGGTAAGAGCATTTCTTTGCATAATTAAAAAATTATATATTATTTGAATTAATTCTTTCAGTGCTTGTTGAAGTTCACTTGTAATTATCTTGTTCTGGGATTTCTTATTTGGGAGTTTGTGGTTTGGTCAATTTCTTTTTCTGAGTTTGGATTATTTAAGTTTCCTATTTCACGATCTCTTATTCTGGGTTATATTTTTAAAGTATTAATTCATTCTGCTAATTATAAGTTTTAATGGTACTTAATTGGATGAAAAAGTTTTGAATTAATTGATTTTACCTTAGAATGAGTTAGAGTTCTCTCTAAGTTAGGTTACCTACTAATGTTCTTTGTCTCAAGTTGGAGAGGCAGCAGCCCTCTTGGAGTGGGAGGATTTAGAGAGAATGAGTTGATCAGTCATTTTTAGTCATGTCTGATTCTTAGTGACCCCATTTTTGGGGGTTTTTTTGGGCAGAGATACTGGAGTGGTTTGCAAATTTCTTCTCCATCTCATTTTACAGATAAGGAAACTGAGGCAAAAAGGTTAAGTGACTTGCCTGAGGGTCATGCCAGGTATGACTGATCCAACTCCTATCTGTTGCTGTTTTGGTAGGAGCAAATTCCTGGCTGACAGAGCTAGAACTACTGAGAACTATATCACCAGTTGCCAGAAATATTGGTCTCATAGTTGCAACATGCTAAATGAGAGGCTGATCACCATAATAGAGAATCTCCACAAATTTAGTGATTTCAGAATTTTCACATTAGTATGTAGGATCACTGAAGCTCTTCATGGAGGAGAAGAGGCTTCAGTGATCCTCTGGAATTTCTCTCTCTCTCTCAAAAGTTTTATTTATTTACTTATTTCTAGTATTCAACATTCATTTCCACAAGATTTTGAGTTATAAATTTTCTCCCTGTCTTTCCCCTACCCCCACCCCAAAATAGCCAATGTACTGAATACCACTCCCCCAATCTGCTCTCTCTTATATCCTCTCCCATCCACCCTCTAAATTTCTAGTAGGGCAAGATGGATTTCTATACGCCAGTGCCTGTATATGTTATTTCCCAGTTGTATGTAAAAACAAAACCAAACAAAACACTTTTTTTAAACATTTGCTTTCAAAATTTTAATTTCCAGATTTTTTTCCTTCTTCTGTCCTCACTTAGCCCCACTGGGAAGTAAAGCATCTCAATATAGGTTGTACATGTGTAGTTACTCAAAACGTTTCCATAATAGTTATATTGTGAAAGACTATATTTCCCTCAATCCTATCCCCCCCCCACTTATTCTATTTTTCTATTTGAAAAGTCTGAGCTTTTAACTACCCTCTCCCCCAATCTTCCCTCCCTCCCATCATCCCCCCTTATATCTCTTTCCCCCTTACTTTTCTGTATGGTAAGATACCCTATTAAATGTGTAAGTTCTTCCCCCACTTAAGCCAAATTCAATGAGAGTATGGTTGACCCATTCCCCTTCATCTTTCTGTTCCTCCCCGTAATTGTAAGTTTTCTATTACTCTTTTGTATGACATAATTTACACTATTCTATCTCTCCCTTTCTCCTTCTCCCATTATATTACTCTCTAACCTCTTAATTTTATTTTTTAGATATCATCCCTTCCTATTCAACTGATCCTGTGTCCTCTGTCTATGTATACATGTACGCACGTATACAAACATTCACATATGTATTTATACATACTTAGACTCTCCTATATATGCATATATGCGTATGGATACATACCTATGTATTTGTGCATGCGTATGTATCTGTATCTGTATATGTATTCCCTTCAACAATCCTTAGACTGAGAAAAGTCTCATGAGTTACAATGATTGTTTTTCTATGTAGGAATGTAAGTAGTTCAACTTTAATAAGTTCCTTATGATTTCTTTTTTTCTATTTACCTTCTCATGCATCTCTTGATTCTTGTATTAAAAAGTCAAATTTTCTGTTCAGTTCTGTTTTTTTCATCAAGAATGCTTGAAAGTCCTCTATTTCACTGTACGACCATATTTTCCCCTGAAGCATTATACTCAGTTTTGCTGGGTTGTTGATTCTTGGTTTTAATCCTAATTCCTTTGACCTCCAGAAAATTATATTCAAAACCCTTTTATCCCTTAAGGTAAAAGCTGCTAGATCTTGTGTTATCCTGATTGTGTTTCCACAACATTCAAATTGTTTCTTCCTGACTGCTTGTAATATTTTTCTCTTTTCTCTGGGAACTTTGGAATGTGGTTATAATATTTCTAGGAGTTTTCTTCTGGGGATCTTTTTCAAGAGGTGATTGGTGAATTCTTTCAATTTCTATTTTGCCCTCTTGTTCTAGAATACCAGGGCAATTTTCCTTGAGAATTTCTTGAAGGATGACTTCTAGGCTCTTTTTTGATCTTGGCTTTCAGGTAGTCCAATAAATTTTAAATTATCTCTCCTTGGTCTATTTTCCAGGTCAGTGGTTTTTCCAGTGAGATATTTCACATTGCCTTCTATTTTTTCATTTGTTTGGATCTGTTTAATAGTATCTTGATTTCTTATAAAGTCATTAGCTTCCATTTCCTCCAATCTAATCTTGAAGAAATTATTCTCTTTAGTGCATTTTTTGAAACTCCTTTTCCAGTTGGCTAATTTGGCCATTTAAGACTTTCTTCTTATTGGCTTTTTGGGTCTCTTTTGCCATTTGAGTTAGTCCATTTTTAAGGTGTTATTTTCTTAAGTATTTTTGGGGTCTCCTTTAGCAGATTGTTGACTTGATTTTCATGATTTTTTTGCATCATTCTCATTTCTCTTCCCAATTTTTCCTCCACTTCTCTTACTTGATTTTCAAAATCCTTCTTGAGCTCCTCCATGGTCTGTAACCAATTCATATTTCTCTTGGAAACTTTTGATGCAGGAGTTTTGACTTTGTTGACTTCTTATAATTCCATGTTTTGATCCATTTGTCCCCCCAAAAAGATTCTATTGCCTGATTGTACTCCCTGTACTTGTTCATCTTGTCTTCCAGTTACTTGACCTTTAAGCTCTTTGCTACAGTAAAACTTTGGTTCCAGAGTAAAGAGAGCTTTGTCCCACATTGCTGGAGTTTTTGCAAATATTGTCAGAGATCTGAGGAGTGTGCCATTTCTACAGTCACCACAAGCCCTGGCACACTGGCATTTCTCACCCCAGGACAACTGCCCAAGACAGAGACCCTGATCCAATTAGATCCAAGCAAGAACAACTACCTCTGAAATGGTTGCTTGATCTCCCTAGATATATAGGCCAGGAGCTCCACTGTGCCACTGCCATCTCTCACCTCAGAGGCAGTGGCCAGGCTATACTCTTCCATCACCTAGCTCCAACAGAATTCCCCACTGACCTTTTACTTTCTTTTTGGTGTTTATAGGTTGAGAAGTCTGGAAATCACCACAGATTCTGGTGATTCACTCTCCTGAAGTCTTCTAGAAGTCTGCTATAGCCAGTCTGGGCTGCTGGTTAGGTGCCCTAGATCCGAGTTGGCCTGGCTCCTGCAAGATTGTGCTTGGCCCCCGGCTCAGTGGGACAGACCCTTCCTGTTGGCCTGACAGGCTGTCTTCAGCAGGACATTTGTTTCTCTCTGTCACTTTGTGTGTTTTGTAGCTCTAAAATTTGTTTAGAATCATTTTACAGGTATTGGCAGTGGATGGTATGGGAGTTCATGAAATTTCCTGCTTCTACTCTGCCATCTTGGCTCTGGCCCCTCTCAAAAGTATTTAAAGACTGCTTTTTGCACCACAAGTTTTGTCTCATTGTTATTACTTTCTTGAGTGAAATTGTATATTATTTCTATAATTTGTTCTTTACCTACCAATTTTTTGAGATTAAATTATTAATTTATATTTAAGTTTAAATAATTTCTCCAAAGACCTTTATTGGTTTTAATTTTTAATCTGTATGGTCAATAAATTTTGTTTGCTATTTCTGCTTCTCTGAATTTTTAAAATTCATTTTTCAATGTCCTAGTACATGATGCTTCAGTAATTTCTAGAGACCTATAAAACCTAAGTTTTCTAAATTTCTAACCAGGTCATTAACTTATTTTGACATTTATCTTTATTTTATATTGGCATAGGTCTGAAAAGAAGAATATGGGTTACCAAGTATGATTTATTTACTGCATATTTCCCCTGCAATCTGATTAACTTTTCCTCCAAATATTAAGTGCTGATATTTCATTGCCTATTGTATCTTAAATATAATTTTGCTTCTTTTGTCCTTTAACTATGGTAATTTTTATTGTTGCCTTTCCCAATATCATAATTGTTACCATTGTTTTTTAAAAACTCATCCAATATAGTAGATTTTTTTCCAGCCTTTCAATTTAACTTTATATAACTCTTTATGTTTTAAGTCTATTTCTTGTAACAATATACACTTGAATTTTGCTTTCTAATCAATTCTACCACAGGTCTCTATGTTATGACTGAGTTTATATCCCATTCTAATTCATTACTTTTATTGTTAATTATGCACTTTCCTCCATCATAATCTCTTATATTTTCTTCTCTTTTCCTTCTCTCTATTTTTTACAAAGAAGAATAGAATAAAGAGAAGTCTGATATACAAGTAATACTTTTGAAGTGATCTGTTCCTATTCCTCTGCTTCACTCTTCATCAAACCCAGATCCTGGTCTCTGGTTCTTAAAATGTATCTCTCTTTTAAAAGAAAATCTCTGCTCTTGACCCACCCTGGGGGGGGGGATCCAGGTTGGTGGCCACCACAGGGCCCTGAATTGAATGGGTGGATGATGAGGCAGGGGGAAGGACCATGCAGGGCCAGGTAGTGGAGTATGAGTGCTGTGGAGGACTTGGGAATGTGGATCTTCACCAGGCAGAACTTTCTGTTATGACTCAGCTTCTTGGCTACATCCATGTCATAGATTTCAGCTTTGCCAGTGCTGTCTTCTGCATCATTTTCAATCCCCTTTTCTGGAACGTGGTTGTAAGATGGGAGTACAAAACACTCGAGCTGAGCCAGGCCTTTGGGTCTCCCTATCTTGTATGTTACTGTCTGGGCATAGTCGTCCTGCTGCTGAACTTCCTCAGGTCTCACTGCTTTATCCAGGCTATGTTGAGCCAGCTGAAGATGGAAGGGTTGGACTGCATAGGGGCCTACTATGTAGGCCTTGTCATCTTGGGAGTTGGCATGATGTTTGTACTCTCTAGCTTCTATGCCCTTGGATTCACTGGGACATATCTAGGTGATTACTTTGGAATCTTGAAGGAAGCAAGAGTGACAACATTTCCATTTAATGTCTTGGACAATCCCATGTACTGGGGGAGCACAGCCAACTACCTGGGGTGGTCAGTCATGAATGCCAGCCCAACAGGCCTCCTGCTGACAGTCATTGTGGCCCTCACCTATACAGTTGCCATTATGTATGAAGAGCCTTTCACTGAGGATATCTACTGGTAAAAGTCTCCAAAGTCAAAGAATAAATAAAAGCTGACAGGATTTGTGTTGGAGAATGGGTGGTAAAAGGAGTCAGGCTAACTGCATTGCTGGAAGCCAAGCCCCTACTTCATGTGTTGGATAATTTCAAGTGAAATGCTTGGTGACCACTTGGGTTCTCAAATCCAGCCCCTCCCCTCTCCCCAGGGACTTGGAGTGGTAACATAAGGTGCCTTTTGAAACTACCTCCTGAGGGGTGGGGAGGCAGTCCATCACTGAGTATGTGCCCTCACCCACCCACCCCCAACTCAATAATAAAAAATAGACTGATTCATAAAAAAACTCCTCCCTTTACAACCACTGTCTCTGATAAAGGCCTCATTTCTACAACATACAGAGAACTGAGTCAAATATGTAAGAATACAAGTCATCCTTCTTTACAACTTGAATAATGTTTGATGTGAAGGTATTTGTAGAACCCATATCAGATTGCATGCTGCCATGGGGGGAGGGGGAAAGAGAGAGAGGGAGAGCAAATTTGGAACTCAGTATGGTCAAAGGTTATGAACAAGCATTTTTCAGAGGAAGAAATTAAAGATATCTATATTCATATAAAAAATAATTCTAAATCACTATTGATTAGAGAAATGCAGGTCAAAATCACTCTGAGGTACTACATCACACCTATCAGATTGGCTAACATGATAAAAACAGGAAAATGATAAACACTGGAAAAGATATGGAAAAATTGGAACATTAATGAACTGTTGGTGGAGTTGTGAACTGATCCAACTATTCTGGAGAGCAATTTAGAACTCTGCCCAAAGGCTTATGAAAATGTGCATACTCTTTGACCCAGCAATATCACTTCTAGTGCTATATCCCAAAGAGATCATCCAAGTGGGAAAAGGACCCATATGTACAAAAATATTTTTAGCAGCTCTTTTTGTGGTGGCAAAGAATTGGGAATAAAAGGGATGCCCATCAATTGGGGAATGGCTAAACAAATTGCAGTATAAAATGTAATGGAATACCATTGTGCTCTAAGAAATGAGGAGTGGATTTTACAATAACCTGAAGAGGCTTATACAAACTAATGTGACTGGAGCAGAACCAGGAGAACACTGTATACAATTACAGACACATTGTCTCTGTGATGAATAACTTTGATAGATTGGGCTTCTCTCAGCAACGAAAGGTATAAGACAACTCCAAAAGACTTATGATGGAAGGGGCTATACACATCTAGAGAAAGAATTACAGAGTCTGAATGCAGATTTAAGCAAACTATTCTCTCTCTTTTTAAATTTTGGTTTGTTTCTTCTTTCTCATTGTTCATTCCATTGGTTATAATCCTTCTTTACAACTTGAGTGATGTTTGATGTGAAGGTATTTGTAGAACCTATATCAGATTGCATACTGCCATAGGGGGAGGACGAGAAATTTGTAACTCAAAAGCATGCAGAACTAAATGTTTGTAACATCAATCATAAGCAGCTCTCCTGAGGACTGCAGCCATGAATAAATTTAAGGTTCTGATTCCATAGTATAGCAACTTCTCTATTCGGCAATAAACTGAAGCAAAACTTCCAGAAACTAAAGTACAGCATTCACAACAATGCAACGTTAACAACTTATTACTAAGGAGATCACATAGTCTTTAACAAAAGATATCATTCAGTAAGTCACAATCTCCTCAATCAATATTACATACCCATCTGAAGTCTTCTTTCATCTTGATTGAAGTCTGGCTTCCAATCATCCTCAACTCAACCATCCTTAAGGAATACTCATCTTTAAGGGGTAGTAGAAAGTACAAAGGTCTTCTATCCCTAGGTCACAGTAAGTCATAATCTTTTCAGTTAGCACTAAGTACCCAAGAAAAGGTCCTTCCATCTTGATTTGAGGCTGACTTTCAAACTCCATGGCTCCTCTTCCATGGCCCCAGCACTTGCCTAGATTCACCCAATGTTGCCTGGATTCACAGGTAGGCAGGTCTCCACTCTTGTTCCATATTGAAGCTCATGGTGACTATTGACTAGTCCACTCCATGAGTAGTGTACTCCAAACCCTTTGCAGTTTCTGTCTCTGGGAAGACAAAGCTTAACAGAGCTACAACAATATTCACACACATTGCTGCCACTATCATCTCAATTCACTTTCTTTCTGACAAAATGTAGCACCAATGCAATATTTACAGCACCCAAGATCATAATAAAGATCAATGTAAGTATTTCATGATGTGCAATCACAAAATATGCCAAATTCTCCAGACAGAGGATAGAACTGAAACATTCATTTAGAGACCAGAAAACCAAATATCAAAAACAGTAAGCTGATTCTGTCATAGTACTACAGATATTCAGAAGCCATAATAACGCTGAGAGCCACAAAATCCTTTAGCCTTCCCACAAACCAATATGACATCAGTATTTACTCACAAACCTAATTCCTTGCCCAAGCATCCTCTCTCTCCCACTGTCTCTCTGGCTCTGACTCCCAGATTTCAGTGTGCTCTGCTCTACCCTTCAACAAACTCCTCCCACCACAGGCTCCATGTGACTACATTCAGCCTATTAGGAGGCTGAGTTTATATTCAAAGTAGGGAAGGTCTTCAAATTCCCCTAAGCTTATTAAGGAGCAGGAAAGATCTTCAAATTCTCATTACCATTACAAAAGAGCAGCAGAATTATTTCCCACTTCAATACAATTAAAAAAAAAACCTCACACAGAGCTAGTAGTTTTAATGATTTTGAAGAACCCTTAATGGTTCCCATTGTTTAGATATTTGCAGTTAAAAAATAAGATATTTCATGTTACTTGCCAATAAACAGTCACAACAGTTAAAGGGATTTTATTTTCCTCTGCATACTTGTATTCTCCTAGATTTGGCAGTCAACCTGGGAGCAGATGTCTGCCTGCAGTGCCAATTCATAGTCTGGTAGAAGGAGCTGGGAAATTCCAACTCTTTCATATAAGTCCTTTTTATTCCAACAGAAAAAGATGAGTATATGAATAATTTAACCTTCCAAAAGTGTGGCTATAGAATGAACAAATAAAGCATTTGCTGGCATTTTTACTGAAATATATCAAATCAATAATCCAAATGAAAAAAGATAATGTGGTCCTAAAGAACGATAATCTGTGCTTTGGATCTTTCTCTTCTTTTGTATTGTTCATCACTGGACATTTTCAGGAAAGTGGGGATTTGGAGAATCTGCCTGTTGGTATATATATATATATATATATATATATATATATAGTTGTGTATATATATATATTTGCATATATATAAATAGTTGTATATATAGTTGTATATATATATATTTCTAATATATATATATTCTTTGTTTCACTTGACATTTGAATAGTTAAATAGAAGTCCCACTGGTATATGTCTGTTGCCACATTATATATGTGAATATATCATAATGGTGATGGCACAGATGCAAGTATCTATTAGATTTTCTGTGATGGAAGAGAAGTATGGAAATGCTTCTTCAGATAGCTCAAAATAATGTAAACAATTGATATGCACTCAGCAGCAAAAATGTCTTTTGAGTGGCATGGAATTTCAGTACTAGACGAGACTTTGGAAGTCATTTGTACACCATTCCCTAGTGAGCATATGAATCCTGTCTACAGCATTATGACAATGGGTTATACAATCTCCAATAAAGACCTCCCCTATGTAACTCACTGTTAGCTCTAATATTTGAAGACAGTTATTCTGTCCCCCTGAAGGGTTCTCTTCTCGGGGCTAAGACTCCCCTTTTTCCCTTTCATTTAGAAGTAGCTAGGTTACTCACTGGATAGCACGCTAGGCCCAGAAACAGTAAGACCTGAGTTCAAATAGGGCTTCAGACACTGGTGAAGTAACTCCTAGGCAAGTCACTTAAACTCTATTTGCCTCAGTTTCTCAACTGAAAAATAGGCATAGTAACAGCACCTACTTCGCATGGTTGTTATTTGGATCAAATGAGATAACTATTTGTAAAGCACTTAGCATAGCACCTGGCATATAGTGGACACCATATATGTCCTTATTCCCTTTCCCTGTTTCCTGCAGAGTAGGAACTCAATATGTCTTTATCTAATTGATGAGATAGAAAAAGGAGTGCTTGCGGCACGTGAAGCAAGCAGTATGCAGGATGTGAGATATGAAATAAGATTCAGGGTGTGACCAGTTAGAGAAGTGATCAAAGATGGCTATGCAGTGAAGGCCCCCACAGTGGACTTACCTAAGTGCTCTCACAAAGCACCCACAATTGCTGAACAATTCTTGCCTTCCCCTCTCCTATTCTCTTTGCTTATCTGTATGATAAAGGCACCTCTCGACTACCTGAATATCCCAGGCACTTTGGAGTTGAGCTTGCTTCTCTCATTCTCTTTTTCCATTTCCTCCTAGTCTATAAAATTTAAATCAGATACTTACTGAACTTCTAATCATGACCTTTGCCTCCTATGGAAAACAGGGCCAGCGCTCTGTCTCCCATGTGGAATAGAGTCTATTGTGGCTCTCCCTCACAGGAAACAGGCCCATATGGGTATGCCATCCCTATAAATGCCTTTCTTTAACTTGGGGACTGTCCAAAGTGAATTCTTTCAGGACAATAGGACCCACACGTCCTCTTCATTTCAGGTAGCATTCCAAAATCATTGGGGTCACCTGAACTCATAATAATTGAATTGAATTCAATTAATACTTGTATGAAGTGATTTCAAGTCCATTCACCCTACACTGGTCATTATCCTTTGAACATTCAGTAAGCTTGTCCATGTCCCTTTTAAAATGTGGTCCCCAGAACTCTACAGTTTTCCAAACCTGTCCTTATTTTGCCCTGCTATTTTCCCTTTGACACTCTCAGCACTTTACAGCATGATTTTGAATCTATACCTTTGAATTTGAATACTTTGCCATTAACTACTATGGACCTTGACAGTTGTGATTTTAAGGCATCAAAGACATTTTTTATTAAAGTGAAGCAATTAGAAAGTAGTTTCTGAAACTACTGATGAAACAAACTCTTAAGCTTGTGAGCTTAAGTGGTAATGGCCCCCAAGAGAGTGCCATTTTTTTTCTGCCTATGCTGAAGTTGCAATGTGCTATAATTAAGAAAACGGTAAAGAAAAGAGCTCAGGTATTTAAATTAGGCTAAAGTATGGGATTAGAGATTTTTGTGTGGTAGGGAAAGTAATAAAGTCCATATGTTAGTTGGGCTTGGTAAAAAATTCAATTCTCTATGCTCTGTGTAAGTGGGAGGCATTAGAATAAATTAGATGTCTCTTTTTTTAGAGTAGAGGCAGACCTGTGAGGTCCCAGTACCTTTGACTGCCTATGGAAGTCTAGGAGTCTGTTGCTGGAAGAGTAGCCCATGGAAGGATTGGAAAATCAGCTAGAGGTTCTAATCTTCTTCCATCATCTAATGGCAAGGGGGATGCTCCTGGGAAAAACAAAACGAAACTGAGTGATAGCGTTTTGAAGAAAAACTTGGTTGGAAGAGGTAAATTAGAATTCTAAAGTGCCAAAAACACTGGACTGTGGATAGAAGACCTGAGGCTGGGTTAGACAAAAACTATTGGAAATCACACACCAATCAAGGTGAACCAGGCCCAGTGCTTGATGGTGTGCATTTAGGTCCTTTCAGACAGTTGCTTTTCTTGAAGATACGTAATCTATTTCCTTCAGGAGACTCTTTATAGAGATGATGGAAATTTGACCCCTCTCTCAAATTGCACAGTAGGGCCCGCTGGAACAGAAAATGGCATAGTCCCTCTTTTGCTTTTCAACAGCATGAATGTTGTTTTCAAGTCTTGTTATTTTCTTCTATAATTAAAGTAGAATTCATAATTGAAAACTGCCAACTTCTCATGTAATGAATTAATGATATGAATTTTATATCCCTGCGATATTAAGCACATTTAAGAAGACCCCAAAAGTACTGTTTTGCTGAGATTATTTCTACTTGACTGATTGCACATTTCTCACCCCCCCTCATATTAATTTTATTGGGAAAGTTTCAGTCACGAAAAAACGACACACACACACATACACACAGGTGAAAAATAGTATGCTTTGATCTGAATTGAAAAGATAGCATATTTCTTAAAATACAAATTTGCCCAAAATACATCTTAAAATACAAAAATTTTGTTATTAGTTGTATAAACTTCACTTCTAAGTTTCTGTCTTCTGATCCAAGCATAAGCTAAAACATTTTTCCCAACTTATTTTTTCCTTCTTTCTGCTGCTAAAATAATTTACATCAGATTCTTTCAATCAGAGTGTTGGTAGGCACATACAAAGAGAAAGGAAACAAAGATGGAAAGGACCCATATATTTAAAAATATAAGAATATTTTTCACTATAGAAAAAAAGTGGAAACAGTGTGGTGTCCCTTAATTCCATCAATTGGGGATTGGTTGAATAAATTATGGCATATGCATATAATAGAATATTATATTCTGTAATAAGTGTGACTATGACAGATTTTGAGAAATCTGTGAAAATTAGAATAAACTAATGTATAGTAAAGTGAACAGAATCAGGAGAGAAATTTATAAAGTGAAACAATATTGGGAAATTGTGAAAAAAGTAAGAATTATGATCAATGGTCAAATATGACTAGAAGTTTGATCAAACTTCCCAATTATCAGAAGAGAGGTGATAGAATCAGGGTACAAAATGAAACATGGATTTTCAGATATGGACAATATGAGGATTTATTTTGCATGACAATATGTGAATTTTCTTTGCATGACTACGTATATTTGTTATAAGGAAAGGCTTTGTTTTTTTTTTTCTTTTTTGTGTGTGAATAGAGTTGGAGGAAATCAGGGGAGAAATAGTGGTTCTAAAAAAGGTAGAGGAGAAAGAAAAGAGCTTCAATGAATCATTTAAAAATGAACTTAAGAGATTAGAATGAAGTTCATAAGGTAAGCAGTGTATATATATATATGTATATATGTATATATGTATATGTATATATATATATGTGTGTGTATGTATATATATATAAACCCCAGGCTGTTCAAAACAGAAGTCTAAGGTTTTATAAATAATTTTTTTTGTTTCTTTGTATATTGAAATGCCCATGTTTGTAATGTTTATTAAATTCATAGTAAAAAATAAAATTAAAGAAAGAAAATGAATAATATTATGTGTGAGTTTGGAGTTAGAAGACTAGGTTCAAATTTGAGCTCTACTACTTGTTAGCTTCATAACCTTGGATAAATCACATCATATATAAAAATAATAGATCACATTCATAAAGAACATGTTTCCTCATCTCTAAAATGGGGACAATGATATCCTTACCTACTTCATGTGGCTGTTGTTAGGAAAGCATTTTGAAAACTTCAAAGTATTAAAGTACTTTGAAGTACTAATAAGTGAAAACTACTACTTTCTTGACATGGAGTATACAAAATGCAGGAAACAATAATATTGCTTCTTCTGTTCCCCAATTTTTGCCTGCTTCTGATAACTTGGAGAACAATAAGAGATACTAGATTCTTTAATATTTGGCAGACTCCACCTCCAATTTGTAACAAAAACTAAATTTGTAATCATCATTTAAATCAACTATATTTTAAAATTTAATATAACAAACATGATAATTTTATGATCAAATACATATACATAATACATTTTTATGCTCCCAAGCTAACAGTGTGACTTTAAATCTGTAAAGTGTGCTTGTTTAAAATATAAGTATTTGTATACATTAAATTTCTTCCATATTTCTGTTTTTAAAAGTCCACAGGGGAAAAACAGAGGAACATTTTCTCATGGTGTCAAAGTTCTCATAAATTTTGCATCTCTAATTCAAACCTATCTGGATTATTCTCAAAGCAAGTTTTTCCTTTACTTCTTTGTCTTCAACTTCCAATGTAGCTGAATAAATCCAGTTATCTCCTTATGATTCTTCACCTTCTGTTAAATCTTGTTCAGGCCATGTTTGCGCATCCCTCCTTCCCCACCCCCTCCATCTCATCTCCATCACCATATTAAGAATCTAATTTCATTTAACATTAAACAATAGCATAATATAAGCTCCTAAAACCAATGTATATATTTATATTCATGTATATATCTATTAAATTAATTATAGATATTAATTTATTTTAAAGCATTAACATATGTTTTTAGTGTGTAAATGGAATTATCTGTACCATATATTTGTCTATTTTTTATAATAACCCCATGCTTATCGTCCCTTTTATATGGTAAATTCCTAGAATTTATGCCCAATAAAGAACTCATTGTCCCTAGGGCAGTGTAGTAAGCTTATTTGCCATACTGCATAACTGTCAACATTATAGAAAGATATAAAAAGGTTTCTAGACTTAATTTCATTCACAATGTCAAGCACATATAGAAAGCACTATTTTTTGTCTTTATTAATTTGTTTCTTTACTTTTAGTTAACAAGATTCAGTTCCACAATCCCTTGAGTTTCAAATTTTCTCCCCAATTCTTTGCCACCACAAAAAGAGCTACTATAAATATTTTTGTACATATGGGTCTTCCTCCCATTTCTATAATCTCTTTGGGATGCAACCCTAGAAGTGGTATTGCTGGGTCAAAGGGTATGCAATTATTTATAGCCCTTTGGACATAGTTCCAGATTGCTCTTCAGAATGGCTGAATCAGTTCACAGCTCCAACAACAATGCATTAGTGTTCCAATTTTTCCACATCCTCTCCAGCATTTGTCATTTTACTGTTCTGTCATCTTAGCCAATCTGATAGGTGAGATGTAGTACTTCAGAGTTGTTTTGATTTGCATTTCTCTAATCAATAGTGATTTAGAGAATTTTTTCATATGCTTATAGATATCTTTAATTTCTTCCTCTGAAAAATTCCTGCTCATATCATTTGGCCATTTATCCATTGGGGAATGACTTGTATTCTTATATATTTGACTCAATTCTTTGTATATTTTAGAAATGAGGCCTTTATCAGAGACATGGGTTGTAAATTTTTTCCCCAATTTTCCACTTCCCTCTTAATCTTGGTTACACTGCCTTTGTTTGTACAGAAACTTTTCAATTTAATGTAATCAAAATTATCCATTTTGCATTTATTATGCTCTCTAGCTATTGTTTGTTCATAAAGTCTTTCCCTCTCCATAAATCTGACAGGTAAACTATTCCTTGCTTTCCCAGATTGCTTGCAGTATCAGCCTTTATACCTAGATTGTGAACCCATTTAGACTTGATTTTGGTATATGGTGTTAGATAATGGTCTATGACAATTTTCTGCCATACTATATTCCAGTTTTCCCAGCAATTTTTTTTGTCAAATATTGAGTTCTTATCCCCCAAACTGGGGTCTTTGGGTTTTTCAAACAGTTGATTACTATAGTCATTGATTGCTGAGTCTTGTGTACAAATTGAGGAATATGACACTTGTGGAGGACTTTAAATAGATTCTACGTATTATTTTAAGGAAGACTTCATTTATTCCTACGCTTTCTAGTGTTTTTTAATAGGAATGGATGTTGTATTTTGTCAAAAGCTTTTTGTGCATCTATTGAGATAATCTTACAGTTTACACTAATTTTATTGTTGATATGATTAATAATGGTTTTCCTAATATTGAATCATCCTTGCATTCCTAGAATAAATCCTACTTGATAAAAGTATATTATTCTTGTGATAAGTTGCTGTAGTCTTTTTGCTAATATTTTATTTAAAATATTTGTATCTATATTCATGAGGGAAATTGCTATATAATTTTCTTTCTGTTTTTGAATCTTTTTGATTTAGATATCAGTACCATATTTGTGTCATAAAAAGAATTTGGCAGGACTCCTTCTTCACTAATTTTCCCAAATAGTTTGTAGAGTACTGGAATCAATTGTTCTTTAAATGTTTGATAGAATTTGCTAGTAAATCCATCTGACCCTGGAGATTTTTTTTCCTAGGGAATTCACTGATAGCTTGTTTAATTTCTTTTTCTGAGATGAAATTATTTAAGTAATTTACTTCCTCTTCAGTTGATCTGGGCCACTTATATTTTCATAAATATTCATCCATTTCACTAATATTGTCAAATTTATGTGCATGCAAATAATCCCTAATTATTGTTTTAATTTCCTATTCATTGGAGGTAGATTCATTTTTTTCATTTTTGATACTCGTAATTTGGTTTTCTCTTTTTCTTATCATATTGACTAAAGGTCTATCAATTTTATTTTTTTCATAGAACTAGCTCTTAGTTTTATTTATTAATTCAATATTTTTCCTAATTTCAATGTTATTAATTTCTCCTTTGGTTTTCATTATTTCTAATTTAGTATTTAATTGGGGACTTTCAATTTGTTCTTTTTTCTAGCTTTTTCAATTGAATGCCCAATTCACTGACCTCCATTTTCTCTAATTTATTCATGTATGCATTCAGGGATATAAAACTTCCCCTAAGAACAGCCTTTGCTGCATCCCACAAGTTTTGGTATGTTGTCTCATTATTGTCATTCTCTTGAATGAAGTTACCGATTGTTTCTATAATTTCTTGTTTGACCCACTCATTCTTTAGGATTAAATTATTTAGTTTCCAATTAGTTTTTAGTCTATCTTTCTACGGCCCTTTATTGCATATGATTTTTATTGAATCTAGAAAGCAGTACTTTTTATTTTTATTTTTTAATTTTTTTGACACTGGCACTCACTTTTGTAATGTTTCTACTATAAATATACAGTCCCTGCTGCCTTGCGAGCCCTCCCAGGGCTGTGTTGGGCTCTTCACTGCACTGGCAGAGGTGCTCTGGCCACAGGTACTGGGGCTGCCACCTTCTGGCCTCTTTCAAAAGCAGTATTTGAAAAAAAAGATTTTGGGTTAAAAAAAATCCCCCAAACTCTTTAAAATGATTAAAAGGCAGCTAATCTTTGAATTTTATCATTCTGTTCATTGGGAAGCTTCAGAATTTTTTACTTTAAGGTACTTTAGAGGCAATGTCTAGCCTTGAATTGTATAGATAAGGAAATTAGCTGAGAAGCGAAATGTCTAGCTCAAGAATTTACACTCAGAAAGAAGTAGAATCCTAGTTTTCTCACCATCCTACTGGACATCTTGAACTTGATGTTTATTAGACATCTCAAACTCAGTGTGTGAAAAACAGAACTCACTGCTTTTCTCCTCACTCATAAACCCTTCCTTCTTTCCAAGTTCCTTATTCTTGTTGATGATACCATCATTCTTGAAGTTTCCCAAACTCACAACCATGATTGTGCCATACTCAACTTCTCATCCACAGTCATCATGCATATCTAATCTGTAATCAAGTCCTGTCAATTCTGTCTTCACAGCATCTCTCTTTCTTATGCATCTCTCTACTTACGCAGATTCCACCATGACATAGTGCTGAATCACCTCATGTCTAGACTGCTACAGGAGCCTTCTGGTTGGTATCACTTCCTTGAACCCCTCCCCATTCTAATCCATCTTCCACTCAGTTGGTGAAGTGGTATTTCCAAGGCCATCCATCCTCATCAGCCATCCATCAGACCATACCATCCTCCTATGCCATAAACTCTAGTGGTTCCCTATTTCCTTCAGGATCAAATATGAAATCCTTGATTTGACTTTTAGAGTTCTTTACAACTTAGTCCCTTCCTACCTTTCTGTTCTTCTTATACTTTACTTCTTTTTATGTATCCTAAGATCTAAAGATGCTGGCCTTTTTTGCTTTTCCTCATACACACTTCATTTGCCAAATTTGTGCCTTTTTACTGGCTTTATCCTATTCCTGAAATATTCTCCTTTCTCACTTTCGCATTTCAGCTTCCCTGGATTTCTTCCAAGACTCACCTCAAATTCATCTTATGGAGACCTTTCCCAGTTCTCGCCCTAACCCCTACATTGCTACTATTTCCCTTTTGAGATTACCTTTCATCTCCATGTAGTAAGAATCTGGGCTTCCAGAGTGGTGCTAGAAAACTTTTCCATGCAGAGTTCTAGAGATTCCTCTAAAAAGTCAAGGAAATTACTCTGATGTAATTATCTGTAACTCCAACTCATGTGTTTTTGCCCCTCCCATTAGTTCCCAGTTATTAGGGCTACAATTTCATTTAAGCAATTAATAACTAATTTTTACGAAGAAATATTTACTGCAAAGAAATAATAGGAATAGAAGCGCTCAGTCTCACCTTTCAGCCTGGCTTTTGGCAATTTTCAGTACTTACTCCAGTTTACCAACTTCATTATTCTGGGCTGTTGAAACTCACAGAGTCATAGGCTAAGGTAACTTGTCCTTCTCAAGTGTTGGACCAGCTGTAAAGAGTTCATCTGAGATAGGTGGTGTCTTTTGAATGCATGGATCCATACCCAATATAAAAGGGTCCTCTTAGCCATGTGGTTGGTGGACTTGAACCAGTTACAGAATGTTGGCATGTGCTACAAATTGAGGAACATGACACTTTCATTACATTTCATCATGCCCTTGTAGGAACAAACTCCCCAGGCTCTTTCAAGTAAGGATTGTATCAACTGAGCACACTCACCAGCACTTATTACATTCTATATAAACTTATATGTGAACTCTCTGAGGGTAGGGAACTATGTTCGTTGCCCTTTTTTTTGTATCTCTCATGCTTGTCCATAGTGTCTGACACTTAGTAAGCACTTAAATATTTGTTGACTGACTATGATCCCAGTACTATTTCTATGATATTATATTACTTCAATTAGATAAGTCCTGCATGTAGTTAATCAGCAGAAAACCAACTGTTGTATAGAATCATATGTAGATCTTACATTTCCTAATCCAAAATCCAACATTTCCTAACCTCTACTCTTTGAAATATTGTTCTATTTGATGTGAATTTTTGCTGCGGCAAAATTTGAGTGCTAAAGATACTTTTGTTTCCAAATGAGCATGTCTAAAATGATGTTTTTATAACAATTACTTATCATTACCCAACAATTTTCATCATTAAAATGTAATTAATGCCCTCTATTTTACTCCAAAATTGTCCTGGTTCTCTATAATAAGGATATTTTATATTTCCATAAGTTCTGGACCAACATTTGATCTCCAAATGACCACATAAGTTGGAAAATTGTAACTGCAGACTAATTTCTCGTTGTGTGGACAAGTAATCTGAGTTTCAAAGAAACTGAATGTTAAACTACTTTTCTGAGAAGAAATTTTTATGGTTGTGTTCTGGGTGAGACCTGACTCAGGACAGCCATATGGAAGTTTAGATCTGATCCTAGAACAAAATAAAATGAAACACTTTTATTTATTCAACACTTCAAAAGGAGATTTACTTTGTTGTAGCAAGGGAAGGATATACAATAAGGATTTACATCAAAGACAGCATGAGGTGATTGAGCTGGGTGAAATTCTCTTGCTTTCCAGATGCCTATGGTGGTCTATCAGCCAAGCAGCTGGAGATCTTCATGGCTGTTTGTTATTATGGTTGTTGTTGGTTTATTTATTTGTTTTGAGACTGGGTCTCCTTATCTTTCCCAGGCTGGAAATGCAATGGCCACTAACGGGCTGACCCCAGTACTGAATAGCTTAGGAGGTTTGACTTGTTCCATTTCCAACCTGGGCCAGTTTGCTTCTCTTTACATAGCCTGGTGGCCCCTACTCCCAGGGGTCTCTATTTTGGTGCTAGGCTCAATGCAAACTCCTACACCCTTAGCCCTCTGCAGTTCAGAACTCTTGAGCTTAAAGTGAGCCAGCAGCCCCAGCTTCTTCCAGTAGGAGGGATTACAGGCATATACTCTGTAGCTATTTGTACTCAGGCAAACTAGAAATGATGTTAACAACCTGAACCTTTAGTTCTCTAAGCCAATTATGTCTTAAAGATGGTTTCTATACATTTAAAGCAAAAAGTAGACTAATTTGCAGGGCAACAGAGGCTTAGGAAATTGCTGTCACCCTAATCTGCACTCAATAAACATTTCATGGTTGATTAATACTGCTTCTTTAAGTAAATTCACACAATTTTATAGCCTGATGGAACCTTAAATATAATTTCTTCTCACATCCTTTTTTTTTTTTTACAGATAAGAAAACTGAGGGTCATACAGTACTCTTTCTGCCACACCACACTGCTTTGGTAGAAACAGAAGATGAAATGGAGGAGAAAATGTATGATGCTGGGAAGAAACATCATTAAAAATGTTGCTAAACATAAGTTTAAAATCTCATTATGTACACATTGCTTTTAGTAGTGTTATGATTGTTCATCACCAAATGTACTTTACTTGATAAAGTGTCATAACTGACCAGCAAGATCAGGTGGCTAAGTCATTGGGAGTAAAATTGGGTAATAAATTAAAAGAAATACTCAGTTGCCATCCTAGTGATCTTAGAACACTATTCCAATTAGACCATTTACTACGCCAGTTTTGTATTCCTATTCACCCCCATCCCTTCGTCCCTCTCACATATGTATACTGGATAGAAATATGAAATTGATTTCTAAGGAGCATTTTTGGAATTCCATCTTGGACTTACTTAATTGAACACGGTGTTTTCTGTTACTATCATCCTTTCTCACTAAATTACAGTTAACATTTTTTTAAAAAAAGAAAATACTTCTCTGGTTCCCCCTCTTGTATAAAGTAAATCCCACCTTAACCTTTCAGTTGACACAGCAGATGGTTTTGCTGCTATTCAAAAAACTCAATATAAAAGTTATGTAGGATACAAAGCTTTTGATGGTTCTTTACAAGGAAGCTTGGTAAACTTGCCAAGCTTAATCAGGGCCAGGATTGCATTTTCAGACAAAGTCTATCATTTTGTGAGTCAAAGGAAGGTTAGTTTTGCATGATAAGCTCAAAAGGTGCTGTTGAAGAAGATCTGATAACTAATTTATGTCCACACTCAAGAAGAAATCCTAGTTTGTAAACAGAAATGTAGAGTCTTGGTGAACTCATTTAGCTTCCTTGTGCCTCAATATTTCTGTCCTTCAGATGAAGAACATAATAATGAATGAAATAAATTTTTAGCCTTTGAAGGATGAGGGGGTCTTTCAGATTAGATAATGTCATTCATTGACATATGTAATAAAACTAACTCAATACCTTCTGAGTCATTCATCTATCCTTAATTCATATTTACCAAGTGCCTATTATGTGCACAGCTCTGACTAGCAATGAAAAAGATGAAAATAAAAATAAGAGACTGGCTTTGTATTTCATGGAGCTTACAGAGTGGTAGAGAAAATGCATCAGAAAGAGGGATAAGAGAGCCTCTTAGGCCTCACCCTTTAGTCCTACTAGAGGTAGTATTATTATTCCCACTAATGTTATAATGGTAATGCCTCATACTTTACACTTTTCAAAATGCTTTTGCATCCATTATTCAGTGTATTTCCCACAATGGGACTATTGTGGGGGAGGGAGAGGCAGGCAGGGATTTTTGACCTCCATTCCACTGCTCATTCTTGCTTTTCCATTTGTCACACTTTGGAAACAGCAAGGGAAGAAAGCTAATACCCTTTGGAGGATATCAAGGAAATAGAAGCTAAACATCTCTCTGTCCTACTTTCAGTCTCAAAACACACTCAAATTTCACTCACTCTTTCATTTGACCTGGTGAGTGAGCTGGAAAGGCTGGAGAGCATTCAGTTACATGTAAACCTTGTGTAAGAGGTTTCAGACAGAAAGGAACTGACTGTGGTTTAGGGGACTACTCATTTCTCTAGGTCATTGCCCCTATCCAAATAATCTGAGAACTTCCTGTCTGACATCCCAGAGGGTACTCTTACTAACTCCCCTTGCAAGTACATGGCTCACTGTGAAGTCAAGCACGAGCAGCTCTCCAGAAGACTGCTTCTGTGAATTGCTTTAAGTTCTGATCACATAATATAGTGAACTCTTTATTTATTCAGCAATAAACTAAGGTGAAACATTCACAGAAACCAAAGTACAGCATTCACAATGATATAACTTATGACGAAAGAGGCCACATAGTTTTAAACAAAAAATATCATTCACTTAAACTGAAACATGGTGCTAAATAAATAACTGAAACAAGGTTCTAAGAACTTCTTTCCTTGCTATTACATTCACAAAACACAAAGAAGCAAAGGTTTATTTATAGGTCATTGAAAATAAATAGATGCCATAGTAGAATTCACAGAAATAACAATGCCTGCTAATAAACATTGCCTAGAGATCTAGTCAGGATACAATGAGACTCCTAGACCCACAGAGACTTAGAAACAAAGGGTACTTATAAACTTACCACCATACTTCTTCATTGGAAATCTTTTTGTGGAAAATAAGGATTCTGTGACCCTCAGCATTTCTCCTCTGCCTCCTGCCTGATGCTGATGCTGAACAAAAGTCATCAATTCCTGCTCATATTTGCCCAGTTCATTTTTGCAACTAGCCTTAAGTTAGTGTGAGGCTGCTGACATTCACTTATCTCTTTGTGAGTTGAAAATACCTTCTGGACTTATGTGCAAAACTCCCATTAAGGTTTATGAGAGTTATCTGTACTACCATGAAATGGTGCCCCTAAAGCTACTGAAAGGTATTTGACTGGGTTTTCAATGAAGATTAATTGTTAGAGGAAAAAAATTCAGTCTGTCACCTTGAAGTTTATCTGGAAAATACAGAAGAGAACCAAGCAGGAAATGTTACAATTGACGTACATCAGAGGAACCAATGTCGGAACAGAATCTTTGATAAATTACATGATTAATGCTATTGACAGTACTAGGTTCCAAAGTTTGTGGAGAGCAACAAACTGGGAAGCAGTGAAAAATAATGAGCAGTGCTATTCTCAGATTCAGAGGCATGTCGACAATCTATTTGTCCAAGAGAATTAAAAGCTAATGGATTTCACTGGGTTAAATTCATTTACTCTAATTGCTTTTGAAAGAAAGCTGTATGAAAAGAAAGAGAAGGTAAAGAAACATGGTTATACATCTTTTTTATTAATTTATTTTTTAGTTTTCAACATTCATTTCTACAAGATTTGATTTTCTCTCCCCATCTTTTCCCTACCCTCACCCCAAAACAGCAAACCTACTGAATACACCTTCCCCCAATCTGTTCTCTCTTATGCCCTCCTCTTCATCCCCCTAACTTTTTAGTAGGGCAAGATGGGTTTCTATACCCCAGTACCTGTATATCCTATTTCCCAGTTGCATGTAAAAAAACAATTTTAAAACATTTGTCTTCAAAATTTTGAATTCCAGATTTTCTTCCTCTCTTCCCTCCTCACCCACCCCCAGTGGGAAGACAAGCAATTCAATATAAATTGTACATGTGTAGTTACCAAAATAATTTCCATAGTAGTTATATTGTGGAAGACTAACTGTATTTTCCTCCATTTATTCCACTTTCTCCTTTAACCCTGTCCCTTCTCAAAAATGCTTGCTTCTAACTACCCTCTCCCCCAATCTGCCTTCCCTTATACCTTCCCCCTTCGTATCCCCTATCCCCTATTTTCCTATAGGGTAAGATACCCAATTGAGTGTGCATGTTATTCCCTCCTTAGGCCAAATTCAATGAGAATCAGGTTGTCCCAATCCCTTTCACCTTCCTGCTCTTCCCCTCCATTGTAACAATTTTCTCTTGCCTCTTTTATATGAGATAATTTATCCTAATCTATCACTCCCTTTTTTTCTTCTCCCAATAAATTCCTCTCCCATCTCTTAATTTTATTTTTAGATATCATTCCTTCATATTCCACTCATCCTGTGCCTTCTATGTATATATGAACATAGAAATGCCCTCTCACATATATATACACAAACATCCTCCTATACATACAAAAATATGTATGTATACATATATACATATATGTTCCCTTCAACTATCCTCATACTGAGAAAAGTCTTATGAGTTAAAATTATTGTTTTTCCATGTAATAAAATAAATAGTTCAACTTTACTAAGTTCCTTATGATTTCTTTTTCCTGTTTACTGTCTCATGCTTCTCTTGCTTCTTGTATTTGAAAGTCAAATTTTCTGTTCGGCTCTGTTTTTTTCATCAAGAGTGCTCGAAAGTCCTCTATTTCATTGAATGACCATATTTTTCCCTGTAACATTATACTCAGTTTTGCTGGGTAGTCGATTCTTGGTTTTAGTCCTAACTCCTTTGACCAATGGAATATCATATACCAAGCCCTTTGATCCCTTCATGTAGAAGCTGCTAGGTCTTGTGTCGTCCTGATTGTGTTTCCACAATACTCAAATTGTTTCTCCCTGTCTGCTTGCAGTATTTTTTCCTTGACCTGGGAACTCTGGAATTTGGCTCTAATATTCCTAGGAGTTTTCTTTTTGGGATCTTTGTCAAGAGGTGATTGGTGAATTATTTCAATTTATATTTTGCCCTCTGGTTCTAGAATATTGGGGCAATTTTGCTTGAGAATTTCTTGAAAGATGGTGTCTAGACTCTTTTTTTTTATCATGGCTTTCAGGTAGACCAATAATTTTAAAATGATCTCTCCTGGATCTATTTTTCAGGTAAGTGGTTTTTCTGATATGATATTTCACATTGCCTTCTATTTTTTCATTTGTTTGGATTGGTTTTATAGTATCTTGATTTCTCATAATGTCTTTAGTTTTCAATTGCTCCAACCTAATTTTGAAGAAGTTATTTTCTTCAGTGAACTTTTGAAATTTCTTTTCCATCTGGCAAATTCAGCTTTTTAAAGCATTTTTTTCCTTATTGGCTTTTTGGGTCTCTTTTACCATTTGAGTTAGTCTTTTTTTTTAAAGTGTTATTTTCTTCAATATTTTTTGAGTCTCCTTTAGCAGGCTGTTGACTTCCTTTTCATGATTTCCTTGGATCATTCTCATTTCTCTTCCCAATTTTTCCTCCACTTCTCTTACTTGATTTTCAAAGTCTTTCTTGAGCTCCTCCATGGCCTGTAATCAATCAATATTTTTCTTGGAGGCTTTTAATGCAGGAGTTCTGACTTCCTGGTCTTGCTCCTGCTCCATGCCTTGATCCTTTTTGTCCCCAGATCCTTTTGTCTCTTGTGTGCTTCCATTTCTTGGTCATGTTGGCAGCCAGTTACTTGTCTTTTGAGCTCTTTGCCATAGTAGAACTCTGCTTCCAAAATGGAGAGAGCTATGTCCCAAATTGCTGAGGTTTGTGAAGCTGCTGGAGCTATTCAATGGGTGCCTTCTCTGCAGCCTCCACATGCTCTGACTCAGTGGTCACACACCCCAGGACCATCACCTAAGACTGTAATCCAGATCCAAGCAGGTGAAATCAAGAGTGATGACCCTCTGAATGGTCGCTTGGTCCCCCTACAATCTTCAGGCCAGGAGCTCTAGAAGAATTCATGTGGCAGCATCTGTAGCCACCTTGCCTCCTCTGCATCTCACTCCAGTGGTAGCAGCCAAATTCCCCAGTCCAACAAAGTTCCACACTGACTTTTTGCATTGTCTTTGGCATTTATGGATCGAGACATCTGTAAACAGCTACAGCTGCTGGTGATTTACTCTTGTGAAGTCTGCTCCAGCTGATGCTGGTCGGGGCTGCCCTGTGGCTAAAACCGCAGCTCAGGTAGGACTGTGCTCCACTCCCAGTGTGATGGACCCTTCCTGCTGGCCTGCCGGGCTTCTTTCAGCAGTAGATTTGTTTCTCTCTGTCACTTTGTAGGTTCTGCGTCTCTAAAGTTTGTTTAGAGTAATTTTTTTCTGTATTGGAGGAGGTGGAAGCCACAGCCACGAGGAAGTCTTATTTCTACTCCACCATCCTGCCTTACCCCCTTTCTCCCCACCCCCCCACCATGGTTAGGCTTCTAATAGATGAAGAGTCCTTTGGATTTTCAACATTCACAATTCATTGTTATCATTATTGTATGTGGGCTCAGGCAGTAGGTGGGGCAGCTGGACAGGATATTACTCAGATTAATGGAAAAGGGTAATAACAGAATCTGCTCAGGAGCCCTAGTCTTACATATCCCCATTTTACTGCCACTTACATCTTATAAAAATTTAATCATGGCTTCTTCATCTTTGTGGCCCCTCTCATTTGTAAAAAGAAAATCTAGTAAAGGTAGTGGGTACAGTGGAAAGAACACTGGGCTTGGGGTCAGCTCTGTTCAGATCCTAACTTTGTGATAATTGTATGACTTTGTTGTTGTTCAGTTGTGTCTGACTCTTAGTGACTCTATTTGGGGTTTTCTTGGCAAAGATACTGCAGTGGTTTGATATTTTACAAATGAAGAAATTGAGGCAAACATGGTTAAGTGATCTGCTCAGGGTCACACAGGTAGTTATTATCTGAGGCCAGATCAGAACTCATGAGGATGAGACTTCCTGACTCCAGCCTCAGCATTTTATCCACTGCACTATCTATCTGTGTGACTTTGAACTTTTCCTTGACCTCAGATTCTTCAGTTCTAAAATGATGGAGTTGGATTATATCACCTCTAAATCTGTGATCTCAAAATGTGTGAACCTCTAATTCCTCCCTCCTTTTCCTTCCTTGAGTTTCAAATCTCTTCAGTCTTTCTGAAAGTGGTTGAGCCCAGGCTTCGAGATCAAGGGAGCTGGGATTAAAACCAAGAATCACCTACCCAGCAAAATTGAGTATAATGTTCCAGGGGAAAATATGGTCATTCAATGAGGTAGAGGACTTTCAAGCATTCTTGCTGGAAAAACCAGAACTGAACAGAAAATT
>CM053599.1:161553724-161598898 GCA_028646575.1 Pseudocheirus occidentalis | reverse complement strand
CTAAATTGGGTATCATGCCACACAGGAGAGTAGGGGGTATGGGGATGAGAGGTGGGATGATGGAGGTGAGGGCAGGGTCTGGGGGAGGGTTGCTGGAAGCACACACTTCAGTAAAGGGACAGGGACAGGGTAGAGAACAGAACAAGGGGGGGAGGGATAGGAAGGAGGAACACATGATCAGACTGTCGCAATATGCCCACTGTGAAGATGTTCTGCAGAATTACACATGCACATCCTGTGTTGAATTGCTTGTCCTTCCAGTGGGGGTGGGTGACAAGGGAGGAACTGAACGAATCTAGAATTTAAGGCTCTGCAATACATGCAACGAGGAATTAAGATATACAGGGACTGGGGTAGGGAGACTCTCCCTGCCCTACCAGAAAGTTAGAGTGGTGTTGGAGGAGGACATAAAAGAGAGCAGATTGGGAGAGGGGCTTTACAGTGGGATCTCTGGTTTGGGCTTGGGGGTAGGAGAAAGACAGGGAGAAAATTTGTAACTCAAAAATCTCATGGAAATCAATGATGTACACAAGAAAACAAAAAATTTAAATAAAAAAAGACTTAGGCAACATGGAGATTGGTTTTAGTCATAACAGACTCAGACTGATGCCGGTGGGGAGAAAATGGCAATGCTTTAGAATTTACTGAAGACTTTCTTCATATGATTTCATTTGATCCATACAATTGCCCTATGAAGTAGAGCAATGAGGAACTTGTGGTTTAGGGACATTAAATGATTTGCTCATGGCCACAGAGCTAGCAAGGAAGTGCCACTGGCAAGATTCAAACTCAGTGCTCTTCTGATTCATCCACATCCAATCCTCTTTTCACTAGATGGTGTTGCCTCTATGAAATTTATATTTTTAAGAATCAATTAAAAAAACCCAAACTTCCCTTGGTTAACATAACATTATGATATGATGATGACTCTGCATCTCAGATTTTGTGGTACAGTCTTCACTTCCAGAAAAGGAATAGTCTTGTCAGACCACATCTCCCCATTTTTAGCTTGGAAAATAGGGTTGTTTGCGGTTTTGCGGTGTGTTGCAGGGGTTGTCTCAAAGCACTTAGAGTCAGGTCATCTCTAATCCAAGTACAGACATTTATTGAGGGTTGAAGCCCCTCAGAAGCTGGCTAGCTTCCAAGAGGAACTTAGTAAGACAACTTAGTAAGACAGGCAATTTTATAGTGTAATATTGCTGACTATACCACAGAAATTATGAATATTAAAAAGGCAGGAGGGATTTGTTAAGGGATTAGGTAAAGGGGGAGGGGTTCCTTTTATGGTTCAGTGGCATTCTAGTGGTACTGCTTTCTGATGGGCTAACTATTGTAGTCCTGTCTGGTCAAGATGGATAGTTAGGTATTGTGCTCCTGTCTTGGGCTAAACGGATAACGTGACTGCGGTTGAGTACAAGGACGTACCTGTTCAAATACGGGAGCGGGGTGTGGCTAGCTAGGGGCAGTGGCTATATTCAGTCTGGGAACCTGTGGTATAGTTAAAGCCAGATTGTGTGATCAAATCAGGGCATGCAAATCAATCAGTGGGACCTATAAGGAAGTTAGAATATTGGAGCTGGAAGCAATTTATTAGGATTCCATTCTATCAGGGTCACCAGTATGGTGATGTCAAATGTTTCTCCTCTACAACCCATTCAGATCTGAATATTCTGGATACTCAAGAGTTATGCTTTACAACACAATTTCTAGGCCTCTTCTGTTCACAGCAATGTCCCCAGGCAATACTCTAAGAATTATGCCTGCTCAGAGCTTATTTTGTCCAACTCTAGGGTCTTAAAAATAGGATTCTATATTGCTCTCTGCTGGTGCACAGTTATTCTTCAATATTACACATTCTTGTAAGTCTGCCTAATATTACTTTTCCCTGGCCATAAATGTATTACCCTCAACAAGGTTCATAAAATGTAAACAAGAACATAGAGTTTCATAAACAGAGTGGAAAAATATCTACTTTCAGAATTTATTGCTCAGGCGCAAGTTTTGCTCAAATCAATGTTGTGACAGAAAAGTGAGAAGAGAATATGTGTTCTGGAAAGCTATTCTTGCTCTTGGCAACAATGTAATGATTTCTTTCTTCCAACCATGACAGATTTCCATTGTGACTCTTCATCAAAACAGGTAGGAGTGATGACTTGCTGTAGCATTCTCTGGATAGCAGATGCTGGACAGTAAGCTTAGTTCATGTCTTTTTCTAGGTAGGACATGTTGGTAGCTTGGAGAGCAATGGGTTAGGAAAATCTCCTTTATTGTTCTGGGGTTGTTTATCTGGTTGTTTTGTCTTTAAATTAAAAAGAAAGATGATACTCCACTGGAGCTGAAGTGCTATATTCTCTATGTAGTGGTTCTCAAAATATGGCTCAGGTAGCTCTAGGGATCCCTGAGACCCTTTCAGGGGATTCTCAAGTTCATAATTATGTTCATAATCATATTAAGATATTATATTTTCCAACAAAACAAGTATCAGTAGAAATAACCTATGTAAACAAAAACTCTTTGTGAAGGATTTGGGTCCTTAATAATTTTTAACAGTGTAAAGATTGAGACCAAAAAAGGTGAGAACTGCTACTTTTCAGTATAAGCTTTGGCAAAAGGTCAGTTCACCGTGGGCTTTGTTAAAGAAGATTTACGTACTAAAGTATCACTGAAACATTATTATGACAACTTCTTCAATAATGTAGATCTGTGGCATGGGTGTTACACTGGATTCTGTGAACTTGGTTTCTGAAAAAAATTTATAAGTGCATTTCAATATAAATGGTTTCTTTCATAATCCTTCATTATTAATTGGATTAATTCAATTTAAGGGAGGCAGAGTTGCAGGAAGTCATCTGCCTTGCTCTTTCTTCCAGAGTCATCACAGTCCAGTGGCAGGACAGAGTCAAGATGACTGGTGATGGCTCAAGATGCAGTGTATGGCCTTGGTGTCTTTGATGTCTAACCAAGCTCTAAGCACTCCACAATACCTTCTTCATGGCCATTGGAACAAATTATTCTTGTCTGTGCGTTTCACCAGGGGAAGTTTTCACATGCTTGGGATAGACTACAACCCCCTTGCAGTTCAGTGATGAACTTGAGATCCCTCACTTACCCTCAACTTGGTTTAACCTGTCTGCTGAAATGGCTTACTGGAGTGTGGTCATTGCATATGCTACAGCTTCTTAGAGCCACAGGTGAAAGTTAGAACAGGTGGGTAACAAAGATGGAAAGCAGCCCTGAAAAGGACTCAAGAGCCATCACACAAGAAGTACTAATCTTCCCTGAACATACCCTACACCTCATTAAAGGATTATAGGACACAAAACCAGTTAATACTTAGGAAGATAATCTTTTAGTGGATTTCCAGTGTAGAAGTTGCTTAATTTAAAAGTATGAGTTGGTTTCTAAGGATGGTCCAAAGGACCTTATCCTTTCATATCTGGAATTCCCATTCTGGGGCCCAACTACCCAACTGGTAATTGATTCAATCACCTACTACATGTTGGTCTGGTTACAGCCATGATTCAACACTCCCTAGACATCTATTTTCTATGCTCCATGCTTTCTTCTGCTATCTCCTTTTCCCTTAATTAACTTAATCAAGTTAACTTCACCATTGTTCCTGGAAAGGGTATGGCAATCTTTCACCCTTCAGCCCTGTATTTTTGCCCCTTCACTCTTGCCATAAGTGTATCTGTTTGATCCTCTCTTCTTTATACCTCTTCCAACTTAAGGCTAAGAGATTAAAGCAACAGTCTTGACACAATAGGAAAGTATCTGTGGGCAGGAGTACATCTCTCATGAGACTGTGTGCATATAGCAGAGGGTGTTTGTGTTAGTAGGTGTGGACTCTGATCTCTCCAATCTTCAGTCTGGCCATACAACAGAAATTTGTCATGGTCTTCACACTGGTGTGTGACTTGGAGTAGATTGTATCTCTTTACTTAGCAATTCGACCAAAAACTCCTGCGTGTGTGTGTGTGCGTGCATGTGTGTGCATGCGTGTGTGTGCATAGTACTTTCCTTTGTTAATAGTTTTCTTTATTTCTTTTTTTTTTCCTTTAGGGGTGGGGAATCAGATTGGCTATTTCATCCATGTACAGAAATCCTGATGAGAAAACTTGCACTCCACATGTGCTACGAAACCTATGACCCTATCTTGTCAAAAGAGTCAGAAACCAGGTCTGAGGAAGAAAACATCTATGAAGCCTGAACAATGGAGATGGAGAACAGACCATTATCAAAGGATATTGCCATGTCAGCTGTTTCCCCAACTTAGTTATATTTTTAAACCCTATATTATGTGTGTATATAACCTCAAGGCATGTGCTCACCAGCTTTATTAATATAAAGAAACATATAAGTTTAGCATAGTTATACCTTTGGCACAAGTGTCATATAGGTAAGCTTAGCTGGGCCTAAGACACTGATTAAGCTCACCTTTCTCCTTACATATAGTCACACCCTTCTAAAATTACATAAGGACCTGCGATTTTGTCCACTGGTCAGCCAGCCTTAGCCAGAGCAGACTAGCCAGCTTAGTCACTGAGGCTAACTCACTAGCGGGATGGGGAAGCCTACCTGACTCTGCCTAAGGGGAGCTATGATCTGACCTTGCCAGTGGCCCTAATGGGCTAATCCTGTACCCTTCACATGCAGTCTGTGGCTTTCCCTCCTTTGAAACAATCTCTACCTTAAGGAGCAGTGATCAGGCTTTGCAGACAGCTTGGAGGGGCCTTCCCAGATCCTTGTAAGTATGGACAGCTCTGAGGAGTCTTGCCCAACATCATACCTGGTTTTATGCACTTTGCCTTCCATTAAAATAAGCAAATATCTTGTGTCGAGCATCACTCTTGACTGAACCTGAGTCACTTGAGGAATTGTCACATCACTTCTGACACTGTAGATTGAAACCTGGTTTCAATTCTGATTAACTGTTTTACTTTTAAAACGCTTATCATTAGTATGCTCTGCATAAACTGAATTTAGGCCAGGAATTTTCAGATTGGGGTTTAGGAATTTGTTTATATATACATGCATAAACAAATTTAAATATATTTATATGTGTGTGGGTAACTAGGTAGCACAGTGGATTGCGTGCAGAAAGACTCATCTTCGTGAATTCAAATCTGGCATCAGACATGTTAGCTGTATGACCCTAGCCAAGTCACTTAACCCTGTTTGCCTCAGTTTCATTATCTGTAAAATTAACCAGAGAAAAAAATGGCAGACCTCTCTAATATCTTTGCCAGGAAAACTCGAAATGGAATAACGGAGAATTGGACATGACTGAAACCACTCAACAATAACACATGTGTCTGCATAAATATACATACAAATACACATCTATTTTATTACACACATATCTATACAAATATTAATGTACAATTATATATTTTTATTGTTCAGTTGTTTCAGTAGTGTATGATTCTTCATGACCCCATTTGGCTTTGTTTGGTTTTTTGGCAAAAATTCTAGAGTGCTTTGTCATTTCCTTTTCCTATTCATTTTACAGATGAAGAAACTAGGACAAACAGGGTTAAGTGACCTGCCCAGGGTGACAAAACTAGTAAGTGTCTGAGGCCTGATTTGAAGTCAGGGAGATGAGTTTTCTTAACTCCAGACTTGGTGCTCTATTCACTGGGCCACCTATACATACACACATACACACATATACACACATGCATATATAACTATAGTAATATAATTGCTTTTCTCTGTAAACCTATGTATTTCATTTCATGCACTCAAAAACATGATTTTGATTACCAGATTGTTAAGTGTTTTATGCCGCAACATGGTCAAGCACCCCTGTTCTATATCATCTTAGAGCTTCTCAGTGGAGCTGGTATGGGAATTTGAGTCAAATGAAACCATTTGTCATACAAAATACCCCACCTTGAACTCAGAAGTTCAAGTGAATCCAGAGTTGAGGGTAACACTAATGATATTTAGCAGTTTTTGATAGTTTTCTTCATTTGTATTAAGATAGATTTCCTCAAATAGTTCATGCACTATTTTAATGTTATGCATTATGCCGTGGTAGAAGGTCCTCACTGAGATCTTTGTGTTTCATGGAATCTTGAACGTACATTTTATTTGAGTTTTTAGTGGTAATTACTAGGTGTCTATGAGATACAAAAGATGAAGAATTGGACTTGGAGTCAGGAAAACCCAAATTCAAATTTGGCTTCAGACATTTACTAGATGTGGGATTCTGAGTAAGTCACTTTTTCAGCCTCAGTTTTTTCATCTATAAAATGGGGATAATAATAACACCTATTTCCCAGGGTGGTTATGAGGATAAAATAGAAGATATTTGTAAAGCACTGTACAAATAAGCTATAGAAATGCCAGTTATTATTATCATCATTATTCTATTGCCAACTGTCAAAGACTCTTGGAGGCTCTTAGGGGACTGGCTATTAAGCAACAATTGGGTTCCTCCTATTTCTAGAAGCAGTCCTGGTAATTTTTTACCCCTTCTCTATTTCAAACTTCTGGTGACTGCATTCTTGTATGATTCACCTCATCATGTTTCTATTTTACATAAAGTATATAAATGTAATCAAGTATATATGAAATCTATATGTAATGTATTTGATATAAAATATTCAAACTCTACTGGAAAGAATGTAACTATAATGGGCTGGCCATGTTGTTTGAATACCAAATGTATGCTTGCCTAAAAGACAATTTTATGGAGAACACACACAGGGCAAATTCTCACATGATAGTCAGAAGAAGTGATACAAAGACATTCTCAAGGTCTCTCTAAAGAACTTTGGAATTGATTTGTGACATGGGAGACACTGGCACAGTACCGGTCAGTATGGCATGCCCTCCTCAGAGAGGGTGCTGTGCTGTGTGAGCAAAGCAGAATTGAACTAACTCAAAAGAAACACAAAATGTGCAGATTTAGAGAATTCACTCCAAATGTTCATATGGACTATTTGTGGGACCTGTGGTAGAGCATTCAGAGCTCTTATTGGTCTGATCAGCCACAGCCAACTTCATTGTAACTTGACTCTTAACAGTGATGTTATTTTGGTCCTCTTCAAAAATGAAGGTCAACAACATAATAAATCATAATAAAGTATATATGTAGTCTACATATCAAGTACATAAATAGAAATTAATAAATTATGTATATATATGGTAGACAGACAGAAAGACAGACAGATAGATAGATAGACACACACAGACACACAGATAGAGGTAGATACTTTTACTTTATATTTCAGGATGACTATATGTTCTTGAGGTTTGATTATAGCAAAGAGGTAATCCTGGATTCAAATACAGGTTGACAGACAACTGAAATGTTCATAGAATGCAGTCCACTTGATAGATATTTTGGTTTAAGGTTGTTTACTTCATATTTCATTCAAAATTGGGTAAAATTTTTTCTAAAATCTGATAAATGATTCTGGAAATTTAGTAGCAAATGCCTGTCTTCAGTTTCCATTTCAATCTCTGACCTGGACCTTGTGCTTTATGTTATGAACTTTTCTACCACACATGTAGCAACCAAAAAGTATCGGCATGACTCAGGCAGTCAATTTACTTATTAAAAAATTTTACTCTTAAAGGACTAAGAAAAGAAACAGTATCACATAAGTGCTAATCCATAGGTTTTGATGACACTCAATTTATTCATTTTCTTTTTTTCTACTGAGACAGCACTGGTCTTGCAAAAAACATCTGTGTAACAGAATTGCCTTGTTAGAAGCTGAAGGGGTCATGGCCAGTAATGCTAGATCCACGCTTTGAGGGATTCTGTCAAGCGATAAACTGAGTGCAGCAAAAACTGTTATTCAAAGAAAGCTTTGTTTGTGGCTTGCCTTGGAACCTGGTTTGTGACTTTTTAGCTCATATTAATATCTGGGGGCTACTCTCTTATATTGACTCTCCATCTCAGTACTCATACTTGTATTGATCTCTACATTATTATCTGACTCACATTCTTTATTCCCATTAGTTACTGTGTAGTGTGAGTGTGTGTGTAGTGGCAACCACACTGGCATCCCCAGGATGGCTGCTAGTACAGGTTCTTAGAACTGCTTTACTAGGAAAGATAGATCAAAGGTGTCAATAGTCATCTTTTAATTACATTCATTAGTTCAGGGAAAAAGCCAGCATGCTGAACTTCAGAGAAAATCCGAAGAAAATAGAGAAAACACAAGTAGAGAAATAAAAACCAACAAACAGGGCTTCTAACCATCTGAGAAATTAGCAAAAACCAACAGATTTAACTGTCTGACCAACATAATACATACATAGTTGCCAGAGAGAGAAGCACCAACATCTGGGGTTTTCAAAGCTGGGGGTGGGGGGCACTCCTTAACAGCTACCCAGAATCTCATCTAGTCAAATCACAAGAACACTCTTCCAATGAGTGAGCCCCAAAGCAAAATCCTAACTTCATAGTATTTATACACTTCTTCAGGGTTAGAGGGCATCAAAATCCTCATGACCCACTGCCTAATTACAAAGTAGCAAAAGGTGTGAAAGCCTTTCTACAAGTAAGGCCCCCCTCCCCAAGCAAGCTTCCCTTAATGGGCTCCATGTGTATAAATCCAAGCACTAGCAGTTTTTCAGAAGAATGCTACTGTGAACAGATTTTTAAGGTTCTGATTATATAGTACAGTGAACACTCTATTTATTCCATGACAAATCAAAGCAAAACATTCACAGAAATCAAGGTACAGTATTCATAATATTACAACTTATCAGGGATAATCAGAATACAGCATTCACAACAACTTATCACAGAAAATGGCTACATAGTTTCCACTACAGTGGTCACAATGTTTTGAACAAAGAACCATCATCTAGAAACACAAGCATTTACAAAATCCTTAATTCAATCACAAAGTATGGTAGTCAAAATTTTCCACTCATGGGGTATACTAGGTTACAAATCAATTACTTATTCAGTCATCAATCACTAAGTATAATCATTTAGTCAAACAATCATCCTTCATTATTCACTATTCAGTTATCAGAAAATACACAGACCCTCCACCCCTAGGTCACTAATAATTGTAATCTTCTTAGTCAGTACACAGTATCCAAGTAAAGTCTTTTTTCAGCTTAACTCGGGGTGGCTTCTCAGATTCCATGGATCCCCTTTTGTGGTCCCAGATCCTACCTGGATTCACCAAACTGTCACCTGGGTTCAAAGGCAGACAGCTCCCAGGTCCTTGTCTAGTTCTCCAGGCAGTTCCCATTCCATATTGAAGTTCAGTGTCTAGTCTATCTCAGATCCCTCACAGTCTCCACCCCCAGAAAGTCAAGGCCCAACAAAGCCATAAACAGACAAAGTCTCAGCATCACAACCATGCTTCCGCAGTCCCTTGGCAGCTCTGGCTGGCCCATGGACCCAGAAGAAGTCTTAGGTGGCTCAGAGAATCAAAGTCACTCCACCCAGGTTTTCAAATTCAAAACCATTCTCTTCAGCCCTGGGGGGAGTGGGAGAAGTTTCCTCTTCAGCCTCCTAAGTTTCTCTTCAGCCTCCATGGAGCCTGCTCCAAGATCTCCCTCAGTTCTCAATTCTCAGTTCTCTCCAGCAGCTGCTCTGCCTCCAGATGCTGGTCCCAAGAAATTCTGACTGTCCCTCTCTGGGCCTTTTCCTTATATACACACAGCATCAGATGCTTCCTGTTTCAGCCAACCCCTTCCTGTTACATCAGCAACAGGAGACAGAAGTTCATACCTTCTGTTTACCAAAGGCTTGATCAATTACTAAGTGCTAAGTATCTGCTACCTCTGCTACCTTTGGCAACACAAAGGGATCTTCAAATTCAAATTACGTTACCATTACAACGTGAGGCCTATCAATGCATGGGGAAGATCTTATATCCCATCAACATTACTGTGTGTGTGTGTGTGAGAGAGAGAGAGAGAGAGAGAGAGAGAGACAGAGACAGAGACAGAGAGAGAGACAGAGAGAGAGAGACAGAGACAGAGAGACAGAGAGAGAGACAAAGAGACAGAGACAGAGAGACAGAGAAAGACAGAGACAGAGAGACAGAGAGATAGAGAGAAACAGAGACAGAGACAGAGAGATATAGAGAAACAGAGACAGAGACAAAGACAGAGACATAGAGACAGAGGACAGAGACATAGAGACAGAGAGACAGAGAGACAGAGACAGAGAGAAAGAGAGAAAGAAGGAGAGAATGATGGAAATGACTCTCTCTGTCTTCTTTGTTTGAACTACAGTTTCCCAATTCTCTCCTTTCGTCACTGGTAACTTCAATAACAAATGATAATTTCAGTGATAGTCTCCTCCTTCACCCTTCTGAAATATAGCTCTTCTTATTAACCTCTGTTTAACCTAGACTGGCTGACCAGGATTTGTCAGTTCCCAGTATATCAATTAATATATAATTAATTCAAGTCAAATCAACAGGCATTTTACAATGCCAAGAGCTAAGGATACAAAGAAAGGCAAAATCAGTGGCTGTCCTCAAGGAGTTCACAATCTATTATGGGGATGTAATACACAAGCAACTACATGTGAACAAGATAGCTACAGGAAAAATTGGAGTGATAATCTTGGAGGAAAGACATCAACATAAAGGAGGACTAAGGACTTTGTGCAGGAAGTGACTTTAAGTGATACTTAAAGTAATCCAGGGAAACTAGAAGGTGGAAGTAAAGAAATAGAACATAGTAGGTAAGGGAACAGGAGGGCAACCAGTGAAAACATATGGAATTGGGAAATGTAATACTTTGTGTGAATGAATAGCAAGGAGGTCAAAATCACTGTTTGTAGAGTATCTTAAGAAGAGTAAGGTGTAAGAATACTGAAAAGGTAGACAAAGGCCAGTTTATGAAGGAGATTTTATATTTGATCCTGGAGGCAATGGAAAGCCAGTGGAGCTCACTGAATGAGGCAATGTCATGTTCAGCGCTGAATTTTAGTGCTTACTAAGCACTTACTCTGAAACCCAGTAGCTAGGTGGATAGGTAGCTACTGCCAGGATTCTTGTGCTTATCTTAGCAGAGAAGAAAATATAACTTTTCCCCAAAGGCATAAAGGGAGGGGAAGAAGGTCACTGTGTCATCCTCTGCTCATATTGATCAGTAATATACACATTCAGTTCAGCCCATAGTCAATGTTGTAAACATCTCCATTGTTCCTTATCCTGGACCACTTTTGCATACATATTGACTGGATATCTAAAAGGCTATGATGTCTTTTCTCAGTAGCTACTAGTGATGATTCTACCTTGACTTGCACTTTTGAAGGCTTTCTTTTTCTTCCCACAGGCACTTTCAAACTTAAGGTCATGGACAAGTTCCCCTCAATTGGGGAACTTGGCTACACGACCTGACCAGCAATTCCCCTAACCTCAAGGCTTCAAGTGCAATTCTACTCTGAGTGGGGCCAGACTCAAATCATATAAGGATAGTGGAGAGTTGATCATGTTTGTTAGTAGCAACCAAGGAGCCAGGAGACAAGAAAAGATGGGAACTGATCAAAGGGGTGAGCTGCCTTAGGAGACAGAAGTGGATGCTATCAAGGGCAGAGGTGTATGATAAATACTTGCATAACTGAATTAGAGGAATGCATTTTAAAATCAGGAAATATAGTAAATGGCTAAATTGGGGGGGCCTTTAGATGATGATTGAAACTATAGACACTATTGAGAGCTGGCATTAATAGTGAGATTGACATGCATCTCATAAATCTCTAAAATGGATGCTACTATTATTCCTTCTTACAGATAGACTATAGGAGTTAATGTCTTTCCCATGATCACAGAACTATTAAGCAAAGGCAGAATTCAAACTCAGATCTCCCACTTTTTTCCAATCCCATACTTCGTCTCACACATTAGGAAATTTAGACTTTGTCTATTAAGAGATCAAACTATCTCATTTATCATGAAAAGACACTGGGCAAGTGACTTACTAATTCTAACCTGAGCATAATTTTAAAGATTTTGCTTCCTACTCCGTTAGAAATAAGCCTTACCTGTTGGTAATTTTCTTATTGCCTGGTTGAGCATCATTAGTCACTTCTTTCTTTCTGTCTTTTATCTGAACAGAAGCATGAAGTGAAATCAGCCAAGAGAGAAACCCTCCTGGGGAAGTAGAAAATTTCACACACACACAAAGAAGGCAGAGATACATTTCTTCTTGTTTGACATTTCTTGGTCACAATGTGTTCACCTATGTCCAATAGAGGATACATCACTGCCACCACAAAGCTGGATCTCAAATAGATGGTAAACAATAGACTGCAGGATTGCAACAAGACAAATCAACTGCAAAATGAGAGACTAGTAAAATTAATTTTGCATTTTTACTGTCTTGCTCATCTGTAGTCAGTTTAGTTTACTGTACAGCTTTATTGTTCTTAATTTGAATTTTTGTGTGCTGTTGTTACATTTATGCTTCCATATTCAGAGCTGCATGCTGGTTTTAGTTGCATGACTTCCATTGACTTAAATGGGAATAATGTAGTTCAGTCCCCCACTGAAAATTTAGAGTTAATATGTCTACATCATCTTCAATTTAAATGAAATTCTTTTCAATTTTAGGATGACTGCTAAGTATAATTTGTGTTCAGAATTATTTTACTAGATGACTGAGCAAAGCTTTCTAAATCTGTTTAGAAAAACATGTTTAAGATTTAAATTGGAGAAGTCTTCATATGACAATATATTTGAATCTGACAATCATGCAATTATTAGAAAACCTAGATATAGATATGAGATACTTAATTTGACTGGCTTGAAGTTCCTTTTAAAATAACACAATGAACTCTAATAAATTTCCTTGGCAGCCTCTTAAAGCAGGAAAAAAAAGATGTGATTCAAAACAATCTCTTCTTTAAACATCACAGTTCTCTTTTCTACCCTCTTTGCCCACCTCTTTATGCTAAAGAAAAGTGGAGTGTTATGAGGATTAATGAACAACAATTAGGTCATATTCAAAAGGCATGCAGTCATGGCTGATCCAATCCAATATAATCCCTTGGATCAGCTATGTGTAAAAGGAGGAGGAAGAATAACGATGAAAGAGGAGGGAGAAACACTTAAAATAGAGAACAAAGATGATTCCATCATCCCATGAACTCTTTTGTAAAATACTGCCTTAAGAAAGTCTGAATTTTTAGTATCTCCGTTCTATGAACCAAGACAGCAAGTACAGGCTTCTCTCCTTCATCTAGGTTCATGATGGAGTAGTAGTGAAGAGAGTGAAAGGAATACAATGAGAATAATTGCCCTCTATACTCCCCAAAGGTCACTAACATTGTACTTACCAAATCATTCAGACTGTAACTAGAAAAGAAACTAAGGTTCATTCTTGTCGCTTTGTACCAAGACCATGATCTTAAATTGTAGTTAATTTTCAGTACTTTCCCTTGAAAAGAGTGACTAGCCAAAGAACCTGAATGAGCTTAAAAGCTCTAACAGATGTCTGCCTGACTTAGGATACGATTTGTTTCATTTTGACTAACCTCTATGAGTTTTTCTCTATAATAACCATTATCATTTTGACTATATTGGAGTTGGAAAAAGTGAATTGGTTTCTTCCTTTAGGGAAGCTCTAATATAGCTGTTCTATGATATCTTGCAATCCTTCCCAAAGGCAGACATTACAAACTTAAATTATATAATGGTGGGCAAGGGTCTGAATTGGCCAGAAGCTGAGGTGAGCAAGGTCTGGGTTGGCTCAGGTCTAGGGACATGAAATGAAAGTGTCCCTAAGAGTAACTGCAATAATTTTGTTGGCTTGGTCAGGGGTAGGAAACCTGTGATCTTGAGGCCACATGAGGCCCTCCAAGCCTTCAAGTGCAACCTTTTGACTGAATCTAAACTTCATAGAACACATTCATTTAATAAGATGATTTGTTCTAAAAAATTGTGCTCATTCAAAATGCTGCATCCAAGGATCTAGAAGGTCACATGTGGCCTCAAGGCCACAGTTTTCCCATCCCTGGCTTAGGCTACTCCCCTGAGACTTTGGATATTATTACTGTACTTTATAGAGAGAAGGAACTGGATAACTTGGGAATTGGCAGTTGTTTGTTGTCTCTGAAGGAACCTGTATGCAGCACTGAGGGAGAACAAAGAACATTTTCCTGTGGAGTCCTGGAGAGTCAATTGCTATTGAGAAAGAAACTGGGAAAGACTTGAAGACTTTTGTGACCATGTTATCTCAAGGATATAGGGAATGGGATGAGGTTCATGGATCCTTGGGACTGACACATGAGATCTGTTAGACACTAAATGGAGTAAGAGATAGTTGTAAGAAGAATTCGGGGATGCAGTACTAATGGAGTTTTGATTACTCTCAATATTAAATTACAATATCAATGAAGAATTCTGAGAATTAGCCCTATTCTTTCTTTTGTTTTGACTTATCTTCCTTTATCTATTCCACCATAATTTTGGGTCTCTGTGACATCTCTAATTGGCATCTGATTTGTAGTTCAGAACTCTTCTTAAGCAAGAAGGACTGACATTTCAATCAGTCAATATTTATTGAGCACTTTCTATATACTTAGTACTAAGAAAGGAAAACAGAATGATAGCTTACTTCATATAATGACATGTTGTATGTATAGTATTATATATATAATGTATGTTTGTGTGTATATATGTATTTGTGTGTGTCTACACACACACGTATGTTCTAGGTCACACAGGCACATACCAGTTGTGTAATCCTGGGCAAGTCACTTAACTCTATTTGTCTCAGTTTCCTCATCTGTAAAATGAGCTGGAGAAGGAAATGGCAAACCACTCTAGTATCTTTGCCAAGAAAAGTCCCCCAAAATGGGGTCATGAAGAGTCAGACATAACTGAAAGAAACTTAGGAACTATCTATCTATTTACACACAAATGAATATATGTATGTATGTATATATCTCCAGTTATCTATATAGTGGTCAGTGTGTAAGACCTTTAATATAGCTCTCCAGAATCCTAGTTCACTGTTGTTTCCAATGCACCATAATGCCTTTTACAAAAGAGCAAATTATGGTCCCTGCCTTGAAAGATTTGATCATGTCATTCAGAAGACAAAATCCTAAAACCATAGTAAATGCACAGTATACAATTTCAAGTTTCCAGTTGTGTTCTCTTCTGGGCTTATAGTCAGTGGAGACCTACTATTGTTTCCAGTTTTTGTTAGTTCCTAAGTCTTTTTTTGGAAAGCACAAAGGCATTGAGAAATTTTCATTGTCTATATAGAAACTACTGAAGTTAGAACTCTATAAACTTCAAAGCACTCTGCAAATATGAATGTTTATTTCTCACTTTGTTCTCTAAATGGTGCCAGTGATTAGCACAATTTCAGATGTTGCTAGTGGCTGCTGAAAGAGTAATGTAGGTGGAACTTTCTAAAATACTTTGAATAATTAAGGCAGGGATGTGCTGGAGTCAACTTGAATTGGCTCATTAAAATGGATTGTTAAATTTTCAGTTGGAGCATTTACAATTTAGAAACTAGTTAATGCTGCAAATTAGGGATTGATTTATTATTTTATTGATTGTCTAGACTTAAGAAAGTGACAGAGAAAACGTTGTTAAGGTAGATTAAACTTAAAAGTACATCACAAATACATTTTTGGTAGTGAGAAAAAAGATGGTAATTAAATATTTACCAGAAAATCACTAGAAGTAATGTATATACTTAGGCTGCTTCAAGACTGGGCGGGGGGGGGGGGAAGTAAAGTGTGTTCTTTTAGTGGGAAGGAAAGACAATCTTTGTCTGGCCAGGGAACAAGGAAAAAAGAAGAAAGGGATTTTTACTCTTCAAGATCTGGCTCTAGTCTATCTTTCTAGGCTGGTTACATGTTACTCCTCCTCATAACACTTTATACTACAACCAAAATAAATGTCTTACTTATATTCTATACTTGTTATTCCATCTCCAGCTACCATTCCTTTGCCCTGTGCAAAGACCGTTTTCCATCCTCACTTTGACCTATTTGAACCCCTAACTTCCTTCAAGGCTCAACTCAAATGCCATCTGCTTCACTAGGCCTATTCTGGTTTCTTTACTTCTCAGTACTGAGCAACCACTTTGTATTTATTTTGCATGGAACCTCAGTTTAATAGCACCCCTTGTCCCCTGAGACTTTGGATATTATCACTATACTTTATAGAGAGAAGAAACAGGATAACCTGGGAATTGGCAGTTGTCTGTTACCTCTGAAGATGCCTGTATGAAGCACTGAGGGAGAACAAAGAAAATTTTCCTGAGGAATCCTGGAAAGTCAATTCCTATTGAGAAAGAATCTGGGCAAGACTTGAAGAATTGTTGTCGTTGTTGCTGAGTCATGTCCAACCCTTTGTGACCCCATGGACGTTGGCATGTGAGGCCCTTCCATCCTCCGCTGTCTCTCAAAGTAAGTACCATCTTTGAAAAAGTCTGAGGAAGCATTTTAAGAAAATTGGGTTTAATTTTTATTCTGTGTTGAAGATATTGTGTGTAGATGACATTTTGTGGAGAATTCTTAAATGATTTTAATTGTCATCCATCCATTTGTAGGACTATGGCTCCATTGCTTTGAAAGAGTAAGGGACTGAAGCTATTGTTAGAGATAACTATGATCTTTTTCATAGCTGACACATTGTTGGAAAATTTACTTATGTCTTTTCATTATTTATCACTGTTAATAATTATATTGTACAATTATGTTTTTCTAACTCTAAGAGCCAGATCTTGAAGAGTAAAAATCCCTTTCTTCTCCTTTTTTCTTTGTTCCCTGGCCAGACAAAGGTTGTCTTTCCTTTCCACTAAAATTTACTTATGTCTTTTCATTATTTATCACTGTTAATAATTATATAGTACAATTATGTTTTTCTAACTCTATGAAAATAGGGTTGTTTGAGACTGTAAGAGAAGGAAAAACGTTTTCTCTGGTTTTTACAGACCAGGGTGGGGGCTAATGGTTAAGTACTTACTGAGATAGTTTCTGAATTTGTGAGAATGTGTGAGGCAATTTCAGGCCGAATCTTTCGATTGCCTTTAAATGAAAGACAATAAAAGGAGAAATGAAGAGTAGGCTGAGGGGTGAAATTTGATCTGTTTGTCAGCAAGGGCACCTGAAAAGTATGCCATCAAAACCTAAATCTTACATTTTCATAGAGTATTACTTGAATGATAGAGCAAAAACTCCACTACCTGTGTATATGATACACTTACTTATCTGTGAACCAATATTTCTCCGTAGTATGTAAGCACCTTGAGAGTAGAGATAGTTTCACCTTCACATTTCTCTTTCTATCATTTTTCATGGTTCCTGGCATATCCAATAGCAGTTGCTTAATTTATGCTTGCTAATTGATTGAAAAGATGTCAGTACAAAAATTTACCAGGCAATTTCCTGATTTTTTATTTTTTTATGACAAAAATCAGGAATCACTTAAAGAAACAGACTTTCCTAGAGCATAAATTCAGATAAATATGATTCAAAAAATAAATTATCTTTTTATTGGTATGTATCTGGGGCAATGATTCCAGGAGATCAATAACTTCCTTCATTTATATGCCATTAGCTAAGATAAAAAGCCAAAGCTATGGTCTAATTAGCCTTCAGGCAGAGATGGACACTAGAAAAGCAACTGATACTGGGAAAAGGATAGGAGGGAAGAAAATTGTATGGGTAGAGGAAAAGGAGAGTATATTTAATTTTGCAGACTCAAATCCTGATGACTTCCTCCTAGAATGATTATGATATAAAGTAGAATTGAGTTCTTTTTGCTGGTGACTGTGACAGCCAGGGAATAGAAAAGAAAAATAATATTTCTCCTGAAATAAAGAAATGGACTTTTTTTTAGCAATAGAACTTAAGGTAAGCTGGACTCCTAGGATTTAGCTATTGCCATAACTCCTTTATTTAAGCATAATTCAATTAAATTCAAATCCTGCCTGACACATACTAGCTGTGTAACTATGGATAAATCAATTCAGTGTCTAAAAACTGTTCTTCTGAATTGGAGATTTCCTTATGAAATGTGATCAGTGGTCTCTATTCTCCCTCTCCTCCCACCCCTGGCAAAAATTTCACCTATATTTATATATCACCTTCCTCACTATAACTCTATGGGTTAGGTGGTACAGTTATCATTATACCCCATGTAACATGCTTGGCTCTGCCTCCCCCCAACCCTTATGATGATCAGAAGACATGGGCTTGAATCTTTTCTACTTCACTTAGCAACTTGTGACATTAAGCTTGTTATTTAATACTCTGAACCTGCTTTTTTATATGTAAGATGGTAAAAATAATTTTTACCCTACCAGTCTCAGAGGGTTGTAAGTGAGGATTCAGTGTGATAATGGACTAGAAAAGGGTTTGTCAATTATCAAAAGGCTATACAAATGTAAGGCATTATCATGAATAGTAGTTAACTTTTTATATAGCACTTTACTATTTGCAAAACACATTATCCATAATAATAGGTAAGTAATATATAATAATATATAATAATAGGTAAATAATAATAATAGGTTAGGTAAAGTAGGTATTAGTACCACTTTACATATGTAGCAACTGAGGGAAATAAACTGTTCTAGGTCAAACAAGTATATACTAGTTGTGTAACACTGGGCAAGTCACTTAATTATGCCTCAGTTTCCTCATCTCTAAAATGAGCTGGAGAAGGAAATGGCAAATCATTCCAGTATCTTTGCCAAGGAAATTCTACCAAAATGGGGTCACGAAGAGTCAGACATGACCAAAAGCAACTAAACAACCATAATCAAAGGTCACATAGCCAAATAGTTACAGAGATGGGACAGAATTCCTGATCCTAAATAGAGAGGTGTAAGGGACCCTGGGGGCAATCTAATCCAAAATTAATCCAACTCCTAAATTTTATAGATGATGAAAGTAAAATACAGCAGTACTAAGTGATTCACCCAAGGTAACACAGATAACTGGAAGAAGTGGAATTTAAACCTTTGACTCCAAATTAATTTATTTTCCCACTGTACCACTTGACTTTGACAAGAGTATTCCTACTACATCTCACTGCCTCTTGTCTTTCATAAGCATGTTGACTCTCCAAAAAGAATGGAAACTTCTTTGAGGCACTTGATTTCTGCTTTCTGTCTTTATATCATCAGCACCTAGAACAGTGCCTGGCACACAGTAGGTAATTTATTAAATGTTTGTTGACTGATTGTTCACTTACACTGAAGGTGACATTTTCTTTAAATTCTTGTTTGTTGGGTAGATACATCATTTCCAGTAAAACAGCTTCATTTGGATATCTGGAGATTTTCTAATTCTTCTTTCTGATCATTTATAAAAATGTAAGCTAAGAGTTAGCTAAGATGAACATTGTACCCTGGGGTCTTCAGTGTTCATGCTTCTTAATCTAGAAGAAAATACTTATTTATTTCCTAAAACTAACTCAATTCTCTAATTGCGACAAAACACTCTCCTCAATTTCATAGCAATTCTTCATTTTATTTTTTAAAAATACCCCGTGGATATAATTTATTTAGACCCTTTGAAAGTCAAAATAAATTACCTTCCCCAGTTTCTCTTTGCCTACATGCTTAATCACCTTTCCTATAAGAATTTTGCTATGTTATTCTTAAAGGTTACTAGGCATTAATGCACATGACTAGTAGACCTGGAGTTATGTGAAGAGAGAGTAGGCAATTGCTTACATGATAACGATTTAAGGGATTCTGGGTGAGGTCATTTACCTTCTGTACATTCCTACTCCTCTTCTACATAAATGAAGTACTGGGAACGAGGTTTTGAAGAGGAAACAAAAGGTGTAGAGATGGTGTTGGTAATGAATCAAGAGACCAGAAATATCAAAGGCAAAACTATTGTGTACTTCACAACTTTGTCTTAACTTCTGATAGCATCATTGGACAAGATCATATATCCTTTAATATGGGACCAGGATGATGAATAGCAAAACCTTCAGAAGAGGACACACCAGTGAGATCACAGAGCAAATTGTTATACTTCTTGACTCCTGGTTTAATTTGTCTTTTCTCTGACTTTCCTGCACCTTTGTTCATCTTGGTATTTTATATTTGTCTCAGATACCTGTAAATTTGACCCAGCCTATAAGAAGATGTGGATTTCTGCTGTTTTTCTTGATGTGGTGACTTGAATCTATTTATATATCCTTTCTCAGGTCACTTGACTTTTCAATTTCCTCATCTGTAAAATGATCTAAGTAATTTCTTGGACTCTTCCCATCTCTAAGTCCCACGAGACGATGGCTCTTAGAGTTTTAACTTTGTCCCTTAATTTCACCCACTTTTTAAAAAATGACTGTATTATTGGACATAACCCCTCTCTTTTTCTTATCTCCTCCAACTTCAAGCCCATGCACTTCTTTGCTTCCAGGGCTGACTATGTCCTTTTCTAGATAACTTTGGCTGTTTAGGGTAGCTAGGTGGTGCAGTGGATAGAATGATGATCCTATAGTTAAGAAGACTTTCTTCCTGATTTCAAATCTAGCGTTTAGATACTTACTGGCTGTGTAATCCTGGAAAATTCACTTAACCCTGTTTGCCTTAGTCTCCTCATGAGTAAAATGAACTGGAGAAGGAAATGGCAAAAACTCCAGTATTTCTGCCAAGAAAACCCGGAATTTGGAATTTGTTTTGGAATTTTGAAAAAGCTGAAAAATTTCTGAACAGCAATTTATACTTACATATGTATATATACAATATATATAAATATATACATATATGTATATATAGGCAATATACATATATGTGTACACACATATATGCTTTAAACAAATCCATTATCTAAGGTTATATTCCTTTGTTATTTCTGTTCAAATGCTTGAAAAAAGCTGTAATTTTAATTGCTAAATAATTCATTTTGAGAGACAGCTGTACACAGTGGATAAATGCACACTGACTTTTGTCATTGGACAATTCCTTAACCTCTCAGTGCCCCAGGTAACTCCAAGGCTATAAACTGAAGAGCTATTGCTTTATTGTATATATTATTAGAGCAAATTTTATCATTAGGAATTCCCTATACCAATGAAATTATGGGTCCAAACTAAAAAAAACACAACAAAAATAAAAACTAGCAGAAAAACAATTTTAAAATTACTCATATAACTGTTCTCTTTTGCAATAATCTCTGATAGTTGCCAGGGTTAAAAAAAGGAAAACAACATAGTCCTTGCCTTCAAGGAGTTTACACTCTAATAAGAGGGTACAATGAATGTATACACAAATCAGTATGATGAGGTAGAATGTGATATGGGCAAAGACAGATGTTTAAAGGAACTTTAGGAGTGAGGCAACATTATTTAGCATAGTGGAAAGGGAGCTAGTGTCAAAGGGCCTGGTAAAAACCTCAGTTCTACAACTTAACATTTGTATGACCTTGGCATATGTCATCCTTCTTCTCAGTTTTGTCATCTATAAAATGAGAGGACCGGATTAAATGACCTCAGTAGAAAGAGCCTTGGGACTGGAGTCAGGAAGGTTCATTATCTTGAATTCAAATCTGGCCTCAAATATTTATTATTCATGTGATCCTGTGCAAGTCATTTAACTCTATTTCCTCTGTTTCCTCATAGGTAAAATGATCTGGAGAAGGAAATTGCAAACTATTGTAGTATCTTTGCCAAGAAAATCTCAAATGGGATTATGAAAAGTTGTACATTACAGAAAAGTGATTCAACACACTTCTAATTCCTATGAATTTTTCCTATTACTTTCATTGATAGCAATCAAAAGAAAGATTTTTCTTTTCTTTGTCTTTTTTTCAACATTTGTTTTTAAAACTTTGATCTCCAGATTCTTTCCCTTCTTCCCTCCTCACCTACCCCACTGGGAAGATAAGCAATTCGGTACAGGTTGTACATGTGCAGTTATTCAAAACATTTCCATAGTAATTATGTTGTGAAAGACTAAATATATTTCCCTCCATCCTATCCCACTCCCCTACTTATTCTATTTTTCTCCTTTGACCTGTAACTTTTCAAAAATGTTTGCTTCTAACTACTCTCTCCACCAATCTGCCCTCCCTTCTATCACCCCTCATCTTATCCCCTTCCCCCCTACTTTCCTGTAGGATAAGATACCCAATTGAGTGTGTATATTATTTCCTCCTTAAGTCAAATTCAATGAGAATAAGGTTGACTCATTCCCTTTTACCTTCCTGCTCTTCCCCTCCATTGTAATCTCCTGCCTCTTTTATCTGAGGTAATTTACCCTATTCTATCTCTCCTTTTCTCCCTTCTCCCTCACCTCTAATTTTTTAGATACCATCCCTTCCTATTCAACTGGTCCTCTGCCCTCTATGTATACATGTAAACACATATACACATACTCACAAATATGTTGATGCGCACTTACATGCTCCTATAGATATATAGGATGTATATATGCATATATATGTGTATACACACACATACATATTTGCTTCAACTGTCCCCGTACTGAGAAATATCTCAAGAGTTACAATTATTGTTTTTCCATGCAGGAATGTAAATACTTCAACTTTAATAAGTTCCTTATGATTTCTTTTTCCTGTTTACCTTCTCATGCTTCTCTTGCTTCTTCTATTTGTAAGTCAATTTTTCTCTTCAGTTCTGGTTTTTTCATCAAGAATGCTTGAAAGTCCTCTATTTCACTGAATGACCATATTCTCCCTGGAAGCATTATATTCAGTTTTGCTGAGTATGTGATTCTTGGTTCTAATCCCAGCTCCTTTGACCTGCAGAATATCATATTCCAAGCCCTTCAATCCCTTAATGTAGAAGCTAGGTTGTGTGTTATCCTGATTGCATTTCCACAATACTCAAATTGTTTTTTCCTGACTGCTTGCAGTATTTTCTCCTTGATCTAGGAGCTTTCTTTTTGAGATCTTTCCCAAGAGACGATTGGTGAATTATTTCAATTTCTATTTTGCCCTCTGATTGTAGAATACATGGGCAATTTTGCTTGTTAATTTCTTGAAGGATGATTTCTAGGCTCTTTTTTGATCATGGCTTTCAGGCAGTCCAATAATTTTTAAATTATCTCTCCTGGATCTATTTTCCAGGTCAGGGGTTTTTCCAATGAGATATTTCACATTGCTTTCTATTTTTTCATTTGTTTGGATCTGTTTTATAGTATCTTGATTTCTCGTAATGTCATTAGCTTCCATTTGCTCCAGTCTAATTTTAAGGGATTATTATTTTCAGTGTGTTTTTGAAATTCCTTTTCCATCTGTCCAACATTGCTTTTTAAGGCATTCTTCTTCTCACTGGCTTTTTGGCCCTCTTTTCACATTTGATTTAGTCTAATTTTTAAGGTGCTATTCACACTCTTCCATCACCCATTTCCAACAGGTCTCTCCTTTTAGTTTTTCTTTGGTGATTACGGGTTGAGAAGTCTGGAAACCACCACAGCTGCTGGTGATTCACTCTCCTGTAGTCTGCTCTGGCTGGTCTGGGCTATGAGTTTGAGCAGATATGGCTCCTGCTCGACTGTGGTTGGCTCCTAGCCAGGTGTGATAGCTCCTTTCTGTCTGCCTGCCAGGCTGTCTTCAGTGGGATATTTGTTTCTCTCTGTCACTTTGTGGGTTCTGTAGCTCTAAAATTTGTTTAGAGTCATATTTTATAGTTATTGATGGTATTTGGTGTGGGAGTTTAGGCAAGTTCCTGCTTTTACTATGCCATCTTGGCTCTGACCCCCAAAATAAATTTTTCAGTAGTTTCTCTGGGGTCAGAGAAAAAGCTCAGCCACTGCAAGCTTACTCCTATTCTGAGCCATGTGGAGCTGTGCCCCAGAATCAGATTCTGGGGTAAGCATGACAAAAAGACTTGATTTACACAGATCTTTTCAGAAATACTTCCAGTCTGTTAAAACAGATCATGCCTTAACCTCAGCTCTTTATCTTAATTTCACTTTCAAGTTTTCTGACAAATTACCCCCTCCCTTTTATTTTTGATCTCTGTGTTTGTATCATGGCTCTCCTAGGATTAGTAAGGAAAGGTTCTTTGTTATATGATTCTTCTTTCTAGCTTCCTCTGGGCACTGCTGAGCCATCCAGTTATCATTTGGGAGGTAAGATTTGTTTTCCCTCTGGGTAGCAGATGTAGTAACCAATCACAGTAAGCGTCAAAGTGTTCCAAGAACTTCTGTAGTTAATAGCTAGAAGTTGTTCAGCAAATTGCAGTCATTGTTTGTTAGGCTGCCTGTGAATTTAGCTTGCTTAATTAAGTCTGTCCTATTGCCAATAGGTTGCTGTCATTCCTGAACAGAGGGAGAAATGAGGTGGTTCTTGATGCATTTTAACAGTCTCCTATTTTAATTTTTGCCATTAGTTAGTTGATTTAACTGAACTTGGTGGGAAATCCACTCACTATAATTTTGCAAAGACAGAACAAACTGAGAAGTCCCGTGTGACCTAGACTTTCCTTTAAAGACATGGTCTTTTGAATAGATTCTTTCTTTATCTATTCCAAAACTAAAGATAAACTTTGATACCATTGTGCTTTCGCCCTTCATTTAAAACAAAACTGAGGTTTAAAAGATTTTTTAACTTGTATTTTCCTTTTAAGGTAATTCAATATATTTTTATTGAGCCCTTAACTGTGTTTCATAAGGAATTCAAAGCAGTATTACACATAGTTCCAAGTACCAAGGAACTTAAAATCACCATGCTCTGCTCATATTTCGATACTCCAATGCAATTATGATTTCCTTGACATAAGGATTAGTTGATGTCCATGGCTACCAATCCATGCTCACCTATTTTATGTGACTCTTGTTCATATCCTCCTACATGTTCAATTTGGTGCCATATTTGTGTTCTTCTGAAATCACAAGGATACCAATGGCTTGTAAACTCTGCCCCCTAATCGGCTGAATGTGGGCACATGGAACCTGTTGTGGGAAGAGTTTGCTGAAGGGTGGAGCAGATCCCCCATCTGAGGTGAGGTTTTGCTTTGTGGCTAACTTTGATAAGAGTTGTGTGATTTGGCCAGATGAGACTCTGGGCAACTGTTGAACCCCTGGGCAGCTGTTGAGTCCTTCTGGCTTTGAAAACCCAGATTTGGTGCTTCTCTCTGTAGTGACTAACTAGGTATGGATTTAATGGTCAGACAGAAGTTCTGTCTGCTGAATTATTTTCTCTGTTTGTATTTTTGTCTGCTTGTAACTTCTATTTGTATTTTCTGACTTTTTCTGTTGAACTAGGTAAATTATATATGTTTGACTGATTAAAATAAGATTGTTGACCCTTTTTGAGTTGCTTTCCTTTAGAAAAGCAGATCAAAGAACCCATGCTAGCAGCCATCCTGGGTATGCTAGGATACTGGCATGGATATTGCAAAAGGACAATAAATTAGGCCCAGAAGAAGAAGACAATGGGGTGGATTGCTTTTGGGAAATCACAAATCTATTTTAATGACCCAACTCATCTGTGTGTAACATAAGCCTATCTTTCCAACAGCAATGTTTTTCTGGTATTGTATGTTTGCAAGACGAAGAACTCTATAGTCTCTGAATAACTGAAGTTGTAAATAAGGGTGATGGAGCAATATATAGAGGGTGTGATCAGACTATAACACATGACAAAAAATTACACAGGAGAGGCAGTGTCACCAAAGGAATGTGTTTTCAAAAAAGATGGGCTGGTTATATGGCTCCACTCATAGTAGGAGTTTAATAAAGGGTATATAAATATGTGAAAAGACAACTGGATTTTGAAAAATGGATAATACACAGATTGTGGAGGGGGAGGGAAGATGGTATGAGAAAAAGGACCTTGTACAATGCCTTACACAAAACAGTTGCTTAATAAATGTTGAATTGAATTAGATTGAAAACTGAGACAAGAAAACCCAAGATATGTTTTGAGGATAATGAAAACATTTTTGATAGGGATGGAGAATGTAGGTGAGTAGTTGGAGCAGAAGTATAATTAGAAATTCTGGTATCTGGGGAATATATATTTGAAGAGGTGTAGGATAGCAGAGATACCAGGGTCTAAGGTATGAGTAGTTTTGTGTGTGTTGAGGTATACTATTGAAGATAGAAGTCATGTGATTTGACATTAGAGGATGTTCTGGGGATGGTAAAGAATGGGTTGCAGCTGCTGCAGAGAGGCTGCAGATGGGGTTGTTCCACCCCTCATCTCTTCCTCCCCCCCACCCCCGCCAAAAAAAAATTATTTTTTGCTTCTCTAAGTTCTCAGGTTAGTGACTGGCTCCGTAAAAATCCTGTTGATAAGGGAGAGTGCTATAGAGAGACTATGAAGCATGTGTAGACATTCTGTAACTAAATTACTTTAAGTTCTCATTGCTAGAACTTATATTTAGTAAATTCTGGCCAGTTAACCATCAGGTAAAGAGCAGACTCTTTGGTTGTGGAGGTTTTCCAAAAGGCAGATCAGTCTCAACAACTCTTGTTTTCTTTTGTTTTTAAAACAGTTTTGTTTTTATTTTTTGTATTTTATTGTATTTATTTCTAATCCATAAATCAGGTAAATAAATTATTCAGATTTTACTATTGTGTATCCCCTTTAGAAGTCATTTGGGTATAAAGCATATACATATCATCACACTGAACAATGAAAAACAAAAATTGTAATCAATCAAATATTAAGTTTTTATAATGAGCATATTTTGGCTTTTAGATCACCCTGATTTCCAAATCCTCCCTCCCCTACCCAACAAAACTATGTTACAAAAAATAAAAAAGGAAAAAAAAGCATTTTAGCAAAACAAATCAACCTATCAACTATATCTAGTAGTATATGCAATATTCTCAATTCATAGTCCCTCATATCTCTCCAAAGAAGGAAGAGCAATGCAACAAACACATTTTGAATACAGGAAGGAAATGGGATACCCAGAAATATGTGGCAGATAGATAAAGCAGTTATTAGGGACTTAATATTTTCCCGGCCTTATAGATACAAAAACAAGAAAATTGTATCACTACTACTCTCAAATTTTGCATTCTAATATAGGAAGAAAAAACATAAAGTGGAGCTGGAACGTAAGGGTTGGGGTGGATGAAGGGTACTCACACAAGGGTAAGGTAATTAGTGGGGGGATAAGACAGTCTAGAAAATAAGTTGAGATGGGAGTGAAATAGGTAACATGGCTGGGGTCTCTCAAAAAATGGACTTGAAAAGCAGATCTTCAAGTGATAGTAAAGACTGATGGTTCTTATAACACCAGTCAATAGGAGCTTGAGCCTTCAGTTGATGGGAAAATATTTTAAAGAAATCTTTTACCAGAATCACATGCAATCTTACTATGGTTTAAAGTGAGGATTTTTGCAAATTCCTGAACCTAAGAGTGTCACTATCATCCTCTGCTTGAAAAAACAACTAAGGATTATACTTAAAAAGGCTTTATAAACACCTGACTATATGGCTGACAGCCAGGGCTATTTGTCCCTCAATGGGTTTCAGGTCTAATTGAATTGCTTTGAAACACCTAAAGTAGATGTTTTCTACAAATGGAAGAACAAAAGCTTTCCCCACAAATGACCCCACCTCCTCCACCACTACTCCTGACTGCAAAGACTTAAACAGTAAGTCATTTCTTTGAGTTATACTTAAGTCAGAAGGTCTATAAGGCCTGCCTCCTTCAAATCTGTCTTGCCTAGGATAAGAGCTGCAACTGGTTCATATGGGCACATTATGCTGCAAATATATGAATTGTTATTTCAAAGTCCCTATAGCTTTGGAACTACCCAAACTCAAAATTGCTCTGATGTCTCAGGGAAATTTAATACTAAAGGTTGAGACTCTGTACAATAAAGGCACAAAATGCATCTCCTTAATCAACATAACCATAAACTCTAATGTCTGATAATTACACATTGGGAAACGTAGATGACACCTTAGACCAGTGGTTCTCAACCTTCCTAATGCCACCACCTTCTAATATTCATATGTGGGTGTATCTGCATGTGGACAATCGGCCTGGAGACAGATAGAGGAGCAGTGTCTCCGTTCCTAAAACCATCGGAAATATGTGTTTTCCCATGGTCTTAGGCGACCCCTGTCACCCCTGTGAAAGGGTCATTAGACCCCCAAAGAGGTCGTGATCCACAGGTTGAGAACTTCTGCAGGCCAATGCACAGAACAATATTCACAGCTCATTTTTCAGTTTCATTGTGCAAGGGAAATGTTATATTCCTACTGAAAACAAAGTGCACAATTATACCCTAGGCTTACCATTGAGAAGGAAAGAGTCACTTTTCTGGAGGTTGACTCTCCAAGTGCTTCCAAAGAGCTGATGTCATTAAAAGAAACTGGAATAAAACTAAAGTTATCAGGGGTAAGGACTGGGGGAAGCTGACTGTCCATACCAGATGCTAGAAAACCAAACTAAAACTTTCCATGAGATCCAAATGCTGCTGCCAGTATCCATCCATTAATCTTGCTTTCTTCCATTTTTGAATATGTTTACAATTCATTTCATGATGAGCTGTTCCTCCCACAGAGACGAGAAGATTCCTCTTCTACACTCTGGGCCAGATCACCATTTTTAGCTCAGCCCTGAAGTTCCTTCTGTCTCTGATTTTTTTCATTTTCATTCAGCTGTAAATCACTTTGTATACACTCTCCCGCGCTGCTTTTTCATCTTCTTTGTGATTTTTAGCAGCTTCATTCAAAGGCATGTAGAATTCAAATGGATCACTGATATTTCTTGGTCCTGCTCTCGGGGTCAGCCCCCGTCTGCTGCTCGTGGTTTCACCGGCAGCTTCAGGGCCCTAGGCGCCAGAGTTCCCCGAGCTCGACGCCAGAGGTCTTCCTGTCTTTGGCGAGGCAAGCTCGGGGATGCCCACGGGGCCACGGCTGCCAGGCCGCCTCCCGGGCACTCTTCCTGCCTCATGCCGCTGTAGCCTCCACGCGCCCCGGGCCTCATTGATTAAGCATAGGCCCGGGCGCCTCTGCGAGGACGGGGGCGAGTGCGAGAGCTGGGGCGGGGGGGGGGCCAGGACGACCCCGAGGCACTCCCTCAACTCATGTTTTCTTGGTGGATCTTCTCGCTTACAGCATCCCGTGAATGGAGTGGAGTCTCCAACCTGGTGAGTTTTGAAGAGTCAGGAAAATGAGTCACAGAAATCCAGTAGTTGTGATCCAGACCAGGTTTTAGAGTCGGTCTAGCATTGGTGCGAAAGTAAACTGGACTTTTGAGAGTGATAATCAAGACCCAAGACTTTGGAAGCTGAAAAGGCTGGCGTATTTGCCAGGCATGATGAATTTGAACATGAACATGAAGGGAACAATGTTATGAAGGAAGTGAACTAAAATTTGCACCTGTTATTACAAGAGACCAAGGTGGTGCAGGAGAGAGTGTGTCCTGAGGTGTTGGAGATCTTGCTACGTCTTTAAAGAAAGCATTCCTTTGTGAAGACTAATTGATGTTGAGTGGTAAAATGGAATTTGTGTACTCTCCACTCACCTCTAAAACTTGAATCCATAGCGGTAGAAAAGAGGTTACCCTCTGGAACCCTTTGTGGTAACCTCCATTTTTGGAACACTTCCAAACCCTCTTCCCTATCAAGCTTACCTAAGAATCCAGCCCGACTCCTGTACCAGTCCCCTAAGTGACTCCCTCACCAGCAGATCCAGCCCGCCAGCCGAGTCAGGCCTGCCCAAGTCCGCCAAACAGAACACCGCAGCCCCTCACCCTTACCTAGGAACCAATCAAGGGATCTTTACTGTTTGAGTAACTGACAGATATTTAATCAATGCTGTTCTTTGGTTTCTGCATTTTCGGGCTTGATCTTAGAAACTGTTAAGTTGTGGTTTCCCTTAGCTACCCTTATGTTGTGGTTTTGGTTTATATAAACCTCAAGAAAATGAATCTTGGGAGCTTGATTTGTGTTCTAGCCCAGGCAGTGGCCGGCTAATTAATAAACTCCACTTCTAAAATGATTAATGGTCTCATGGTCTCATCTCTCTGAATTCTCCTTACAGCACCTAAGGGGCAGAAGGGAGCCAGAGCATACTAGTTTAGGCATTCCTTTTAAAATGACTGAGGAGGGCTTCATCATCTTATGAGAGTATACTTAGGGTGGGATGAGACAGGTAAGCAATGAGAAATGATTCCTAGTAAGACAGTGCCCCACCAAAGGGAAGCCCAGCAGGAGAACAGCAAGCTCCCTGGGAGAGCCTGGGATGCATAAGGAGATGGGGTTGGGTGAGGATGGCCATGCCAGTGTGCTTTCTAAGGTAGAGTCAACACTGCTGTCTTCAGTGAACAGCTTTCAAGGCTCCAACGTCCATTTTCACACTGTGATGATCCTATGAACTGTACCTTTCAGGGAAGAATTAGAAGCAGGACACAACAACTAAGAGCAGAAGAGTTTAAGAGGTAGTTTAAAAGGCAGAGCTAGGTGGTGTCATTGGTTAGAGTGTGGACCTAGGGTCAGGAAGATGAGTTCAAAGCCAACCTCAGACTACTACTAGCTGTGTGACCCTGGGAAAATCTCTGTGTCTCAGTTTCCTCCTCTGTAAAATGGGAATAATAATAGCATTACCTCCCAGGGATTTTTAATGAGGATCAAATGAGATAAAAATGGTAAAGAACTTGGTAAATTTTAAAGTCCTATATACATGCTAGTCTACTCCTGAATTTCCTTAAAGTCCCCATATTTTTACAATTAAGTCAATATCATTTTGATGGCTTCATTTGCCACCAACTGTTCTATGAGGTTTCAATTCCACCATCACAATCATCATGCCCCTCCAGTATGTGCGCTTTGGCACTCTCCCCATCCTTTTCACAACCTTCCTTTTATTTATTGTCTTTCCCATTGAGATCATAAACTCCCTGAGGAAAGGGACTCTTTCTTTCTTTCTTTCTTTCTTTCTTTCTTTCTTTCTTTCTTTCTTTCTTTCTTTCTTTCTTTCTTTCTTTCTTTCTTTCTTTCTTTCTTTCTTTCTTTCTTTCTTTCTTTCTTTCTTTCTTCCCTTCTTTCTTTCTTTTTTCTTTCTTTTTTCTTCCTTCCCTTCTTTCTTTCTTTCTTTCTTTCTTTCTTTCTTTCTTTCTTTCTTTCTTTCTTTCTTTCTTTCTTTCTATCTTTCTTTCTTCTTTATCTTCTTCTCTCTTTCTTTTTTTGTATGCTCAGTGCTTAGGGTTAATGCCTTACATAGTAAATTTTTAATAAATGCTTAATATGTCGCATCATAAATTCAATTCAACCAAAATTTATTCACCAAAATCCTACTATACGTAAGACACTTTGCAAGGCAAATGCCTTCTGTTCATTTCAATACGTGTTTATTAAAAGCACCTACTTTGTGTAAGGCACCTTGCAAAGTGTCTTGGATCAGATCAGCACTAAATATTTGAAACACAATCCCTTCCAAACAGGGACTGTTTCTTATGAATCTATGCCTCCTACATCAGCCCTTGTACATAGTCCCTTGTACATAGTAGTCATACAATAAATGTTTGTTGAATACATGAACATAAATTATTTTCAAAGACTTGAAGGTTCAAAACTGTTCATAATTCTTCTTAAAAAATCATGTCCCCATTGAGATGAATGAGAGTAACCTTTAATTTGTAATTGATAACATAAGAACTTAACCTTTCCAACTTGCTTAATTATGCAAGTCGCTAATAATTTCTTTATTCATTAGGGAATTTAAACATCATATTTTATAGCTGCTGCCTAAACATAATAACTTAAAAATAAAATCCCTATCACCATTGCAGTGAATCTCATGCTAATTTTATTACTTCTATTTAAGATATTGGGAGACAAATCTTTTTAATCAAGAAGAATATTCAGTGTTGTCAAGGAAGTTCTGAGACATTTAAAAAAAACTCTGCAGGTGTCTAAAAATTCCTATTTTATCCATCCTTTTTGAATGTTTTTAAAAAGATTATTTGCATAGATTACGTTTTAATTTATTTTAGTGTACATGGCTGCTGATAAATAAACTTTTATGGCCAAGGTAAATTTTGCACTCTACTGTCTAAATTGATATTTTGAATTAAAATTTTCATCTAGATTTCATCTAAATTTTCATAACACACTTGAACAAGATCACTTTAAAAATAGCCTTTCCTCTCCTCTCTAGTAGAGCCTTTCCTCAGCCTCTAGGCTGAGCTTCTTGAGCACAGCCTTTCCTCCCTCCAGGAGGCGTTGTGCTAAAGTGATAAGGAGGTGATCTCAGAGCCAGGAAAACCTGGGTTCAAGTCCAATTTACTGACCTATATTGACTGAGTGGTCCCAGCAAGTCACTTAATTTCTCAGTGCTTTAGTTAACTCTCTAAAAGGCAGAGGTGTATTGCTAGAGGAAGTTTCCTTCTATTATTGACATCAGAAAGCTAGTACTTTTCCAGGAATTTGACAAATATGTGCTATTACCTAGAATTGGGACTAGCTGCTCACTCTGCCCAGTGCAGAAGTGATATTCGGTAAAGATGAATGAATTAATGTTCTCGTTATCTCTTAATGCTACCTTGTTATTTTAAAGTCTCTTAAAAAGAGAGAAGGGAAGTGCTTTTTAAGAATCTTTAAAAGAAGAAGAAGAAAGCAGTAGGGAACATAGCTAGAAAAGAAGCATCAAACTGCCAGTTGTTAGAGTACCTAAAAAAAAAACAGAAAAAAAACAAACCAAAAACACTCAGAAAAGGAAAAATAAAATACTTCTCAATTTGTGGCTGTAGATAATGGCGATAGAACCTGACACCATTTGAAGCTCTGTCTTCATTTCTTAGGTTGCCCCATACCCTTAGCCTTTATTACTGCATTCTAACTGGGTCATTTTAATGCTACCTTATTTTACCAAAAAAAAACAATCCCCATGGACTATTTAGAATTTGCTCTCAATTCATCCCTGCCTCCCACTTTCCTGGCTTCCTTCAAGTACCAGCTAAAAATTCCAGCTTCTATAGGGAGACTTTCCCATACTTCCTTATTGCTAGTGCCTTCCTATTGTTTTTTCTTATTTTGTATATAGAATTTTTAAATGTAGTTGTTTATATGCAGTGTCCACCAGGCTGAGCTTCCTGAGAGCACAGGTTATCTTTTGCTTTTCTTTGTATCCTCAATGCTTGGCATTGTGTCTGGCACATATAGGCAATTAATGTTTGTTTGCTGACTGACTCTTCCTAGTTCTTAGCCATACATTAACTTATATGTAAGCTTGGATTTAGAAAAACTGAAATAACTCATCTGAGGTTAATCACAGGGATGTGAACTATCTCTTTCTTTAATAACCCACATGAGTCTAACACCTGCGTGGTATTTGTTGTTCAGTAACTTTAGTTATTTCAGACTCTTCTTGACTCCATTGGGAGTTTCTTTGGCAAAGATACTGGAGATGTTTGCCATTTTCTTCTTCAGCTCATTTTACAGATGATAAAACTGGGATAAACAAGGTTAAGTCACTTGTCCAGGGTCACACAGGTAGTAAGTGTGAGGCTGGACTTGAAGTCGGAAAAATAAGTCTTCCTGACTCCAAACCTAGCAGTCCAGCTGCTTTGGTGATATCTGGGACATATTTAATGAATACTTTCTTGTGGAAGAACCAAAATTTTTTCAGGAGAGGATAACAAATGTTCCCAGAATCTTATAAATACATTATTGGTCCAATATAGTACCTGACATTTATATAGTATTTTAAGATTTTGAAAGCCCTTATACACATTATCCCCTTGGAACCTCCTAATAGAACTATGAGCTATATGCTGTTTGAACACTTACTTTACGAATGTAGAATCTGAGGCTCATAAAGGTTAAGTGACTTGCCAATAGTCACATAGCTAAGAGGTGTTGAAAATGGAATTTGAGCCCAGATTTTTCCTTAGTCCAAGTTCAGACTAATTTTTAAAGATTTCAAAGAAAAATTATGAGGGTGATGAGGTTTAATGTCTTGATGAATATCAAATGAATGAATGTGTCCCAACACAGAACCAGTATTGAGTTAAGGGGATAAGGAAGAGTACCTAACATTCTTCTCTTCTACTAAAGTGACCCTAACTCTGGACTCATGAAGATAGTTAAGTCCTAGAGGAAACTGATCTCTAAGAAGAGGTGTCAGGATCATTTTTTCAAACCCTTTGGCACTTTATATTCCCCTACTTTGAGACTGAGGAAGAATCTCTTGAAGCTTAATTTTGACTCCTGTCTAAAGGTCTCCCCAAAAGAGGTATTAGAAAGGTACTCAAGTATAGGGCAGCTATTTATTTTTTCCGCATGAAAGATGTCTTAAAATACAAAAGACTCACAAACATGCATTGACAATGGCTTAATCATGAAGTAGTAACTTGGGACTACCATTATACATTTCAGGAGACTGGTATGTAGAACATGATGTGCTTAAATGCCCCTGTTGAATAAGCATTTCACTTTCACCTTAGTTTTGCAATGTCTGAAAAATGCCCTCAATGTTTATGTCTTTTGGCAAATCAGGACAGAAGTTATTTTATTCCTCTGGGAATGTGCTGTAGTAGCCATAGGGAGCATCTCCTATGGCACATCCAGCACTAAATGGGAGATGGAGGAACTCTTGAACTCTCTAATTAATAAAATTGTCTCCAAGGCTTGATCTCAGAACTACTACTCAGTCAGTTATGTTCAGGAAAAGAAACTCAAAGCAGAAGTGGTAATCAGGGCCTTGAGATCCTGAATCAGACTTACCTAGCTAGGCATTACTGTTGGGAAAAATGTTCGTATAGAAGGTGGGATTCTAACTAGGACTAAAAAACCCCAGGAGGTAGAGATTAGGAAGCAGAATATTCCAGATATAGACCTCAGAAAGATCCCTTCACGTAAATTTCCTTCTCTGTAAAATGAGGAATCTTGATTGCATAGAATCTGAAGCCCTCTTCAACTCTAAGGTCATGATTCTATGAAAATGTGCGCGGGTCGGGGGGGGGGGGGTTTACTACTCACTCTGACCTCCATAATCCCAAAACAACTGACTGATTTTACTTATTCAATGCAGAAACTGCTAAGATCAGAGGAGACCACAGTCAAATGAGTTATTTGGAATTTTATAGATTACATTGCTGCACCTCCCGCCGACCAATGAAAAACTAAAAACTTGACTTAAAAAATTTTTCAAGTGAATTATGATATTCTATTGTTAGAAGTGTCATCAGACTTTATCTAGCTAAGTGGTGTCAAGTTCTAATAAAACAGGTCACTAAACTGTACACAAGAATCCTTGTAGGTTGCATATTGATTCAGAAAACCACATGTTGACATTATCTAGGTTCTATTTGTTATATTTCTATATTTTATTTCTTTTTATTATTTTATTTCTACTTAGTATTATTTCATTTATTTTCTATATTTATATTTCTGTAATTTTATTTATTTTGTTAAATATTTCTCAATTACATTTTAATTTGGCTCCTCACTGGGGAGTATGTGTGTATATTGAATACCTCTTATCTAGTTTAAGCTATGGTAGAAGCTTGAATCTTTGGTACACTATGCCTCACAAGTAGTTGTCTAGCCTCTATAATATTGGGAAACTCATTGCCTACTGAGGTAACATATTCTACTCTTGGACAATTGTAATGATCTTCACATTGAGCTAAAAATCTGCTTCCCTGCATCTTTTATTCACTTGTCTTAATGTATCACTAGCACTTAGCACATAGAAATTAAGTCAAATCATCAAGCATTTGTTGCCCACATACTCTAACCTTCTGGCCTACTACTATAGTAGGTAGGATGGTAGATAATTAATGTTGGTTATTCAGTTGATTGACTGATTGATTAGCATGTACTCTGGGGTCAGGCAGAATAAGTCTAATCCTTCATGACAGTCCTTCAGATATTTGAAAACATCAATTATCCTCCTAGCCCTTAGCCCCATGTCTTACATTGAAAGTTTTTAAAAAAAATTATTCTACAGCTTGTCAACTTCTCTCCTAAAATGTGACACTCAAGAGAACATTACACTTCACATGTGCTCTGACCAGAGTTCTCTTGTTTTTCTGGGATCTCTAGAATATATTTCTAAATGTAAATAGAGATAATTCTAACTTCTGTAGTACCCACATCATATAACAAATTTGTACCTCTAGGTTTTTTGTCTCAGAAACTGTCATCTAGGCACATTTCCTAATCCTGTCATTGTGCTCTTGATTTTCTTGAGCACAAGCATCACTTTAAATTTATCATTACTGAATTTCAAATTGTTATAATCCTCTCATTGCTTACACTGTCACTAACAATCAATCAATAAACAAACACTTATTGAGTACCCACTAAGTATCACACACCATGCTATGGGCTGGGGATATAAAAACAAGTTGAGACTTTGAGAGACCTTGCCCTAAATGAATGTACAATCTAATAGATCTAAGTATCCTTCTAGATATTGACTTTCTAATTCAGTGCATTGGTATTTTCTATTATGGTATGGTAGAAAGGGCACTCGTTCTAGAATCAGATGACCTGAATTCAAATTCAAGGCAAGTCAACAATTTCATCAATTTTTATGATATTATTAGTATTAGTATTTTGGCTTTTTGGAGGGGGAAAGGTAGGGCAATTGGGGTTAAATGACCTGCCAAAGGTCACAGGGCTAGTTTTGTGTTAAGTGTCTGATGCCAGATTTGAACTCAGATCCTCCTGACTCCAGGGCCAATGCTCTATTCACTGCATCACCTAGCCACCCCTATTTTTATGTTATTGTTTGTTTGACCCTGGGCAGATCACTTAACCTCCCTGGGTCTCAGTTTCATTTACAAAATTCAATGGTTGGACTAGGTGGCTAGTGAGGTCCCTTTCAGTTCTACATCTATGGCCCTATGTCATCTGCTAATTTGATGTGTGCCATACATACATTCGTCTCTAAGCCATTAACAAAATCATTGAAAAAAATCATGAGCACAAACCTCCACTGCACCAGTAGAGATGGTCTTTTGGGTTAATCTCAAGAGTCTGTAAGAGGTACAGGCGAGTCAGAGGACCTGGGTTTGAAAGAATTGTACTATGATAATTTTACAAAATGATCATTTTCTCTCTTCTCCCTTCCAGACAGGAGAAATTCATGGAGAGAACTTGATTCTGTTCCCTACCGGTTGCAGCCCCAAAGCACCTGGCAAACCAACAAACTATACCTTGATTATTTACTGTCTTTCAAAGCTTCTTAATTTATTCATTTTAATTTTAAAGAAAACAAGTGGCAGCCCTTAATATTGACTTTTATGATTAATGATGACTGTAGGAAGAAGTGGGCAGAAGATAGATTTCATTTGGTTTTAGAGACATCAAAGCACTATTCCCTATCAGCATGAGCAGAAGTGTAGGAGTAGGCAAGGAGAGCCCTGGATCCTTACAGGAGAGATCATCATCATCATCATCATCATCATCATCATCATCATCATCATCATCATCATCATCATCACTACACCTAGGAACATTGCTAAGTGTGGACATCACCCAGAATAGGAACAGTATTGATGAAGCATGAATGCCAAGCTCTGTGGTAAGCGCTGGTGATACACATAAAGATGTGTAATTGGGGTGGTGATGCAATCCCACACATGGGGTGGAAGTGATTGGAGAGCCTCCTTCTAGATAATGATGATAACATGTCATAGATTGATTTGGAGCATGAACGGACATGCTGTAACTGTTTCCATTAGGAAAGGAGGGTTTTTGATTGGTTGTATAGTTAGAACTAGAAGGATTTCTAAAAGGCATTAGTCAGCAAGGGCACACACTTGGAATAGGCTCTTCTGGACTCAGGGCCTCTGGGTGGGCTACTCCACAGAAACCATGATGGTACAAGGAAGAATATGACCCTGAATTCTCTCACCTGAGAAATTTGCTCCATATTTTATAGAACCAGTTGAGTCCATTTGAAATGAACTCTATCTTCTACCCTCTTCCTCATCTCTTCTTAGTCATATGCCTTCTTCCCCTGTCTCATCCTGCACCCCTATTCACATGATGAGGACCTTACTCCTAACCAAGTCTAACCCCTCTACCTGCTCAAGCAATCCCATTCCATTCCAGTGTGCTACTTCTGTCTTTCCCACTCTATCACTTTTTTTCATACTCCTGCTATCTACTGGCTCTTTCCTTCATTTATAGCCTGCAAACATGCTCATTTCTCCCCCATTATTAAAAGAAAATGATCCTTCCTCATTTGATCCTTCCAGCTTAGCTAATTATTGTCTTACTGCTGTTTTTCAATTAGCCTTTGCGATTAAACTTCTTCAAAAGACCATTTACAACAGATGTCTACACTTTCTCTCCTTTTGTTTCTTAATCCTTTATAATCCAGTTTTCAGTCTCATTTCAATGAAACTCCTCTCTCCAAAGTTACCAGTGATCTTTTGCTTATTAAATACAATGGTTTTTTTCTCAGCCCTCATACTTCTCCATCTTTCTACTCTCTAGCCTTTAACACTTTTGAGGACTCTTCTTTGATACTCTCTTCTCTCTAGATTTGCAGGATATCACTCTCTCCTGATTCTTTTCCTCCTACCTGACCATTCCTCATTCTCCTTGGTCAAATCCTCCTACAGATCATCCCCTGTAACCATAGGTGTTCCTCAGGGTTCCCTCCTTCTACACTACTTCCCTTGGTGATCTCATTTGATACCATGGGCTTAATTACCATCTCTATGATAATTATTCTCAAGTCTACATTTCCTATCCCAAACTTTCTGATCTCTAATCTTGCATCTCAAATTACCTTTCAGACATCACCATTAGACATCTTAAATTCAACATGTTTAAAACTATACTCATTACTTTTCCCCCTAACCCCGCCCTTCCTCTTAATTTTTCTATTACTGTAGATATCAATATCCTCCTGGTTCTTCAGGTTTGCAACCTAGGTGTCATCCTTGACTTCCCACTATGCCCCCTCTCCTCCACCTATATCCAATCTGTTGCCAAGGTCTGCTGATTTCATCTTTGTAATATCTCTCAAATATGTTCCCTTTTCTCCTCTGACTCAGCCATCACTTTGCTACAGGCTCTCACCACCTCATCCCTGGACTACTGCAGTAGCCTGCTAGTAGGTCTGCCAGCCTCCAGTCTTCCAATCCAGTCTCACACTAATCCATTCTCTGTTCAACCACCAAAATGATTTTCTTAAAGCATAGGTCTGACCATGTCACCCTCATACTCTATAAACTCTAGTTATTTTCTATCGCTTCCAGGATCAAATATGAAACCCTGTGGAACCAAACCCCCTTCTACATTGCCTGTCTTATTATACCTGGGATGCTCTGCCTCCTCGCGTCTGTCTACTGCCTTCCTTTGCTTCCTTTAAACTCAAAATTCCATTAGAAATCTTTATCTAACCCATTTTATTCTCATACCTTCTTTCTTTTAATTGTTTCCTTTCTATCCTGCATATAGTTTTTTCATAAATAGTTGTTTGAATGTTGTCTCTCCTATTAGATTATAAGTTCTTTGAGAACAGGGACTGTCTTTTGCCTCTTTTTGTATTCCTAGCTCTTTGCCCAGTGTCTGGCCCTTAATACATGTTTATTGATTGACTGACATATCCTGTTGAGACTTGATAACCAATGTCTACTAATTTTTCACTTCTACATACTGGGAATTCCTTTGTAGAGCCTTGAGAAACTCTGCTTTACTAACTTAATAAGTAATCATGGTTATTGTACTTTTAATTAGTAAGCCAACATGAACCATTATGTCTCTTAGGATTAAATATAAATAGAAAATAGTTCAAGAATTTTTTCCACAATCGTGTCTGATTACCACCTTGCAAAGGGAATAGTCTTTGTACTTAGATAAAGGAGACTTTTACTTAGAAGGCATTAGAACGAACATAAGAACTGGGGTAGACTAAAGGCATATTGGCTTAATGTTAGAGAAAGGAGACTTCAAATAAAAGGTATTCACATTTAGGACCCTCTAGTAATAAGACTTAAAAAAGGATATGATACTATCCTTTCAACAGCTAAACTTCCAATAAATATTCACTATTCTGTCTCCAACTCTGTATTTTGGAATAATAGAGCTTTTCAATGTCACATCCAACACTGGCCTATCGTTGTCAAACTAATGATTTGTTTGAGTCTGCATGCACCGTGGGAGAAATTTCAATGAGTAGAAGGAACTCCTCTAAAGATATTTTTTGTTCCTGGCAATTACTGCTTGGTTATGTAAAGCAATACATTTATCTGAAAGCCTTTTCTTCAAATGAATGTTGCAGTATAATTAATACTAAATAAAATTGATAGAATACAGATTAATTTTTAATGAGTAGCTGTTGCGTACTGCATGTAATAATATTGAAATTAACACATAATTAAAGGTGATTTTTATAGGATGGTTCACTTGAGATTTTGAGTAACTAATTTGTACATTTTTAGACAAGTATCATGTTTCTATCCAGATTCCAAGACACTTAGAAATGTATAGGATGTATAACTCTGACCTTTTTGAGAGAAAAAGTCATACTCAGCAAAGATATTTGAGAATTCTTGACCAAGGCAGAAATATTCAGCCTTTCACTGTATAACATCAGCACCGAATGCTAAAATGAATGCAATTATAACAATAGTAGTTGACATTGTAAGAGTTTGCCTCTGTCATGTGGGATATACAGTTCAGATCCCTAATAAATAGGAATTCTCTGTGGATACAGAGGTGCTCCGTATGCTACTGTTTATGGATGACACACTGTTTACATAGAGACTTGCATCATTGCAAAGCTATCTCAATGGAATTAGTTACTACTTAAAGAGTTTGGCCTATTTATCTAAGAAGAACAAAGTGCATCAAAAATGATGTGATCTCTAAATAGGACATGGTGGCCTGATCCCAATGGGCCCAAGGTCCAACTTTAAGAGGTATATGATTAACCAATCAGAGAGTGGGAAATGTATCAATTCCCATCTTTCCTGTGATAGTCATTCCTAGAGCTTGTCTCCAGTATAACCACACCTACTGTAATCATTCAACATTCCCCCACTTTACCCCTGTTCTCCCCTGTACAAGTTCCCAACTTTTTCTCTCTTGAGCATGGTGTCATCATCTCTTGGTAGTTATAACTTAATCACTACCCAGGCACACATAGTAGCAGCTGGAGTGGGTGTCACTGGGAAAATTCTCACCATGCCCACTCCTCTCTTCACCTTGTAACTTTAGCAAGTGTACTTCAGAAGGTAGCTTTTGCACTTTGAAACAAGGACTATTACTCAAAACCCTCCTTTTCATTTTGGGTGAGACAGATTGAATTTCACAGGATATGCAGCATGGATGGGTTGTCATCTGTGTCACTAATTTTATCACATGGTCATTCTTCCAAAATCTACCCCTCCTCTACATTTGCCTAATTCTGTTAAGAGTCCTACCATATTTTCTATCACTTAGGTTTACTACCTCAGTGAATGAAATCAGTTGACAAATTTTGCTACAAACAGCTGCCAAAGTGATTTTCCTAAATCTTAGGTGTGACTATGTCACTCCTCTATGTAATAAGTACCTGTGATTCCCTATTATCTCCAAGGCCAAATATTATCTCATAGTCCTTTATGTCTATTTTTACATGTTTTATGCTGTAGATAATTGTGAACTGTATATAATTTCTAAGTATAAACATTTAGGGTTTGCACCGTTGAAAACTTTTTTGCTGACAAGGTTACATAAAAAAAGTTGGAGACCATTGGTTTTAGACTATACTATACAATCAGACAGATAGCTCCTTAAGTTGCCTTACCAATACACAGACTCTGGACAGATACTACAAATAAAAAATGAACTGAGCCCAAAATTTAATGACTGGACTACATATGAGAAATTGTAGAGTACTTTCAATGACCCCAAGTTGTTTTTTTTTTCCTGAAAAAAAAGTCTACATAAGATAACATTTTAAAAACAAATGTTATAGTGATACTATAAAATTGTGAATCTTGGAACATTATGCAATGTCCTAACTACACTCTTCAAAGTTTGATTGGTTTTGATCTGTGGGTTGTCCAAAGGAAATGGAAATGGGTTTTGGTTATAAATAACCTAAGGTTTATGTAAATATACATATAAAATTAGCAATTCATAGTGTATATGTGTATATATTTATATGTGTATATGTATTTGTATATATAATGTGTATATGGGCAAATAGAAACTATCATTTCATTGGTATAGGAAACATCCATGGTAGAATTCTCCTTTACCAATGCAGATCAACATTTAATGTAAATTCTCATGTTAGAGAGTTGCTTGAGGAACTAAGAGGTTAAATGATTTGCTCATGCTCACACAGCAGATATGAATCACAGGAAAGGTCTTTCAAATTTCAAAGTCAGTCCTCTCTCCACTAGGTCAAGCTGTCTCTATGCAGCATATTATTAAAGACATATTGCACATAAGATCTGGTGTATTTTTGGAAATGGAGGTATATTGGTCATATAGTAAAAGGAAGGATAACAAATGGAGAGTCTTTATAATGAACTAGTATCCTCTTAATGTTAAGAGAATTAGAGAAGGACTCTTGGCATGTTAGGTAGACCTGAGGAGGATTCTATGGGAGGAATGGACAAGACTTGCATAGGACAAAGTCTGGATTGTTTATGACCATTATTAGTGGAGGGAGTCCCCACATTAGTAAAAATCATAGAGCCTCTTTTAGCATGGATGAAGATGATATTAATACAGCACTTCATATTTTACAAATAGCCTGATGGGTATTATTTCATTTGATTTTTACAATGAATCTGTGAGGTAGGAATGGCAAGTTCCTATTTTCTGTTTTAATAGTGGCAGAAGCCAGTCAATTCAACAAGAATCTATTAAATACCTACTATGGGTGAGGTACTGTGCTAAGCAATATGGATACAAAGAAAGGCAAAAGAAAACAATCCATCCCTTAAGGAGCTATGAAGGAACTTGCAGTCTAATGGAGGAGACAATATGCAAATAACCATATATACGTATGTGCATAAGCATATAAATATATATAAGTACATACACATATATGCCTGTATCTGTCTATTCATACACACACAAACACACACACACTATACATAGGATAATGTTGAGATAAACTAAGATTAAGATTGATGGGGACCTAAAAAGGCTTCTTATACAAGGTAGTACTTCAACTAAGAACTGAAAGAAGTCAGGGAAACTTGGAAGGGTACTACAGTACTTTATTCTGACCCCGATGCTAGTTCTTTTTCTATTATATCATTATATAGCAGTCCATTCAAAGGCTGACAGAGTGTAGTCCTCTCTTCCACTTCCATCTACAGTATTATTTGTCCTTCTACATTTTTAGGTGCCAGTGTTCTGAAACCATGCTTCTCCAAGTCGGTCTGTTGGGTCAATCCTGGCATTATGTTAGAAAGAATGAAATAATGACCATTCATATTCTCACATAAATAATGCTTTTATCAGTATATACTACTCTTCAACCTCCCCCAACCATTACCAAAAAAAATGCCCTAGCAATAAAATTTGCTGCCATTTATCTTGTTATTGTTTAGTTGTCCAGTAATGTCCAATTCTTTGTGACCCATTTGAGGTTTTCTTGGAAAAGATACTGGAGTCATTTGCCATTTCTTTCTCGAACCCATTTTGCAGATGAGGAAATAGAAGCAAACAAGGTCAAGTGACTTGCCCAGGGTCACAGAGCTAGTAAATGTCTGAGGTTGGATTTGAATTCAGGAAGATGAGCCTTCCTGACTTCAGACCTGGCACTGTATCTGTTGTACCATGTAAATACCCACTACCTGGGAATGGAATTCAATGTGGGAAGCCATCATATTTTATCTAAGTCTTACATCTCATTCTATCTAGAGGCAGCTAGGTGGTGGAGTTGATGGAATGCTAGGTCTGAATTCACGACCCAGCTGAGTTCAAATCCAACCTCTGATATTTCCTAGCTGTGTGACTCTGGGTAATTCACTTAACCTCTGGCAGTTTCAGTCTCTTCAGCTATAAAATGGGAATAATAACAGCACCTTTCCTGTGGTGGTTCTGAGGGTCAAATAAAATAATGTTTGTAAAGTGCTTTGTGCTGTGCCTGGCACATTGTGTTGTTCAGTTGTGTCTGACTCTTCATCACTGTAGTGCCAATGCAATATTTATAGCACCCACAATCACGATAAAGACTGTGACTACAAATATTGCATGATGTTTGATTGCAAAATATAGCAAACTCCCCACACAGAGGGCAGAACCAAAGCATTTATTTAGACACCAGAAAACCGGATCTCAAAACCAGTAAGCTGACTCCATCATAGTACCAAAGACATTAAGTAGCCACAATAACATTGAGAGTCACAGCATCCATTGGTTTTCCCACAAACCAATATTAGATCAATATCTACTCAGAAACCCATCTGACTCTTTGCCTGAATCTCCTCTTTCTCTCACTGTATCTTTGGCTCTGCCTACCATATTCCTGTGGCTATGAGAAGGGTGCCCTCTCTACAGCCACCACAAATTCTGGCAGCTAGTGTTTGTCACCCCAGGACTGAGACTCAGATCTAAGCAGGTAAAAGCAAAAGTGATTACCCCATAAATGTTGACTTGGTTCCCCTATGATCTGTAGACCAGGAGCCATGAAGGCAGCCATGCCACAGCATCTGTGGCATCCACGCCTCTGCCATCCTCTCGCCCCAGGGGTGGGGGCCAGATGATGCTCTTCTCCACCCAGTTACAACAGAGTTCCCTATTGACCTTTTATTTTCTCTTTGGTGTTTATAGATTGAGAAGTCTAAAAACCACACACCTGCTGTTGATTCACTCTCCTGAACTCTGCTCTGGCTGGTCTGGGCCACTGGTCTGGGCCACCCTGGGTTTGGGCCCACATAGCTCACATAGGACTGCTCAGCCCCCAACCTGGTGCAATTGACCCTTCCTGTTATTCCCTCCTTAAGCCAAATTTGATGAGAGTAAGGTTAACTCATTCCTTACCTCCCCCCTTTTCCCCTCAATTGCAGAAGCTTTTTCATGCCTCTTTAATGTGAGATAATTTACCCCATTCTTTCATTCTGTTTCTCCTTCCCCCATTATATTCCTTTCTCATCCCTTAATCTTATTTTTTGAAAGAATCCCTCAATATTCAACTCACCCTGTGCCTTTTGTCTATCTATCTATTTCTCTAGCTACCTACCTTCCCTCCAAATACTCTAATACTGAGAAAGGTTTCATGAGTTACAAATTTCTTTCCATGTAGATTATGTAGACAGTTCAACTCTAATAAGTTCTTTATGATTTCTCTTTCCTGTTTACTGTTACATGCTCCTATTTATTCTT
>CM053599.1:161536408-161553624 GCA_028646575.1 Pseudocheirus occidentalis | reverse complement strand
GTGATTCTTGGTTTTAATCCTAGCCTATTTTTCTTACAATGGGAAAAATCTCTCCTTTTTTTTTTTGCTTTTTTTTTGGAGGGCAGTTGGGGTAAAGTGACTTGCCCAAGGTCACACAGCTAGTTTTTTGTGTGTGTGTTAAGTGTCTGAGGCTGGATTTGAACTCAGGTACTCCTGACTCCAGGGCCAGTGCTCTATTCACTGCACCACCTAGCCGCCCCAAAATCTCTCCTTTTTTTGCTCTTTTTTAGAGGGAAGATGGCAGGGAAATTGAGGTTAAGTGACTTGCCCAAAGTCACACCACTAGTCAGTATTAACTGTTTCAGATCAGATTTGAACTCAGGTCCTCCTGACTCCTGGGCTGGTGCTCTATTCACTGTGCCACATATCAGCCCCAGTCCTAGCTCTTTTGACCTTCATAATATCATATTCCAAGTCCTTTGATCTGTTTGTGTAGAAAGTGCTATATCTTGGGGATTGGAGCCAAGATGGTGGCATAGAAGTAGCAAAGTTTCACAGCTCCCACACAGCCACCCTAAACACCCATAAAATATAACCCCAGACAAAGTCTAGGACTCTCAGACTCACAAAAATACAGAAAACACATCTCTCGCTGAAAGCAGCGTGGCAGCAGGGGCTCATCACAGGGGGCTGGGAACCGAGGCCGGCCCAGCCTGAAGCCAAGACTCCGGCCAGGCCTGGGGTGGTGGGAAGGAGCTGAGCTGACCTGTGCCGAGCCACGCAGCAGCCAGTCTTCAGGAGAGAAGATTTACAGCCTCCAGCAACTCCTCATCTACAAGGGTGAGAAAAAAAGGGATTGGAGAGGGGCAGCTTGGCAGGAGGGGCTCATCCAGCAGGCCGGCAGGCCGGGACATAAGACCAGAACAGCCCAAAACTGAAACCCGGCGAGGCCAGGCCCCAGGGAGGTCAGGAGGAGCCGGGCCTCACAAACCACAGCTCGAGTCTACTTCAGAGAAGATCTACTGCACCTGAGGGAATCTTCACATCCAGCAAACCAGGATTAGAGATGGTCAGTGAAAGTGAAACTTTGAAACTTAATTTGGGGGAAGAAAAGCAGTTTGGCCAATCTGCCCCCAGGGCAAGGAAGCAGTGGGGGAAGGGCAGGAAATGCTGTAACCAGTGGCTCCCCCCACTGGGCTGCCTCAGAGCCCCTGGCCTGCAGACCCTCTTTAAAGCTTCTACCAGTTGGTCTTGGAAAATGGCAGGGTTTTCCCATTCTCTCTGAGCAACTTCCCTAATCTTCAGATAATTTACTTGCTTTTGAAATGCAATTCTTAGGCTTTGTAACAGGCAAAGTTTCCCCTATCCTGATGTGTTTGGTAATCCCATCCTAGATCATTAGTGGGAGCAAAAGCTATTTCTGGGGAATATTTTGGGGAGTCATTGCTAGTCAAATGATCCCCCAATTTTTGGGCTTGTTCCCAGATTCTTTTCTTCTCCTCAGTGGAACAGATAGAGAAGAAGATATGCAAATCACCCCAAGAAAGGTTGAATTGTATAGATATGTCTCTGAAACAGTCAGTAACCTTTGTGGGATCTTCAGGGAACCTCCTGAATTTTTCTTTAACTTGAATGAGATCCAAAATGGAGAATAGACATGCACTCTAGTTGTCCCACACAAGATACACACTTCCCTTAGGGGAAAAATTCCTGAAGGTGTTATGGGGACAGGGGTTTGGGAAGGGTGATAGGAAGTCCCTCTCCCTGTGAGGTAGTGCCTGGGTGGGGTGCTGTCTGAACTGGATCATAATGCAAGACTGGGGCGTCTGGCTGGCAAGGGGGAAGGTCATCTGGCCCCTGAGGAGTGGAAGGGGTCAGAAGAGGAGGTACCTCTAAGACTGCCATTGGTGTAGGGCCTGTGGCCTGAGCAGGTGTTGCCTCGGGGGAGGAGCCATAGAGTGAGGCACCTCAGCAAGACCAGTGGCTGGGACCTGAGCAGGGGTCACCTCAGAGTGAGAGGCCATGATGGGAGATACAGAGTAGGAGATGTGGATGGTATAGGATGCAGGAAACTAGGGGTGTTGGGCTACCAATGGCTGATCTTCGCTTTTGTACGTCAGCTTTCACTAACTCCCCTCCCTATTATAATTTTGTGGTGTTGGCCTATATAACGAAGATCTGAAGGTCCAGAAATCACTGCCAATTTGAGTGAGAACTCTGGCAGTCACGCACTTGCTTAATAAATCCACACCTAAATTTTATCATGAACCCAGGGCTCGCTCTTTTTTTCTCTGCACAGCACCATGTTTAGGGAAAGTTCAACAAAGTCCATCATATAGACAACGTCTACATCTTCCCTCTCTGAGATAGTATAATTCTAACTACAAGATAGTACTATCTATTAAAGTCCCAAAAAATAGGACACACTCTGTGGTCCTCTAAGTGATACCACAGCCAAACAGTGTTGCAAAAGAATGCCATTTTTGTTTCTTTTTAAGTTCTTTAGAGAAACTAAAATTGTCCCAATGTTGTAAAAGACAATCCCAAAGCAGACTTTTGGGAGTTAAAAAAGACTGCCCCAAAGCAGGCATAAGACCTGGAGGTCCCTTCCTCCTTAAAGGAAGATCTAGGAGTAAGTTTCAAAAAACAAACAAAACAAAACAAGACCAAAAAAAAAAACCCACACAGAAAGGTACCTGAAGTTTTCCCAATTCCCTAACGCCAAGAGAATTGAAAGAATCTGACTTACACTTCTGGATGGGGCATTTGTTCTTGTCCTCCATTATTTAGAAGCTGCACCCAGGTCTGCATCCTCCAACATAACCAAACTGGACCAAGAATCTGAGAGTGTCAGGCTGGGTACAAGACAGCCTCCTACCTGTCTGACCTAATGGGATCTGAAAGTTCAGGCACAAAAAAACCCCCAACAACAACAACAAAAAAACCCAACTGCAAGGTACATGGAGAACAAGAAGGGAATAGGGAAAGAGAGGCTTATGTACCTTCCAGCCTGGCTGCAGAAGAACTTGAGATTAGCAGTATTTCCCGGGATCAGGGAACAATAAAATGTTGAAGTCACCATGAAATGTTAAGGTCTAAGGTTTAGGGGTGCTCCAGATACCAACATGCCAGTTCCTGGTAAAAGAATTAGACTCAAATCTTCTCTCAAGCAAGGTAAACCAAAGTTTATTAAAAATTTGCCATATTGGGTAGACTCTTAAGGAGCCTTGGTATCTGATGCTTACATTGGACAAGGAGGCCAGAATCATCTGACACAGACTGAGTCTGCACTAGATAATTCTCATCCCCTTCTTGGAGGTAAGATAGGTGTGATATACAGAAAGGTTGTGGGAGAATTTAGGGGTGGTCAAGAGGAGTTTGGAGAGGGTCTTCAGGAGGAGTCAAATGGGAGTAGACTCCAGTAACGAGAGATTAAGGGTGGGAAATAGCTGGAGGCTTCCTGGGGATGACAGACAATGGAGGGCTAAGCTAGTTTAAGGGTTTATAGATATTTTGATAGGATTAAGGTGGGGGCTACCTGGACAAAGGTGGTCTAGGCTAGTTAAAGAGATTTGGGCCTAGCTATATGAAAGGCTTATGACCTCAGGCAAATGCCTCATCAAATGGGAAGATTCAAGGACAGTTCAAGGGGGTTCCTAGAGCCTGTACCTCATCATTAGGTGACTTGGAAATGTATTCACCTAAATAGATAATGGGAGTATTTAAAGAGCAACTTATCTAAATGTTATTAAACTGTATTGCTGGATTCTTATTTCACAGATGAGAATCCTAGGGCATATATTTACATATATTAATTTGGATGTATGTGAAATTTATAATATTTTGGGATTTTATATTACTTAAGGACACCAAATTAATTTTAAAGAATTCCCATATTTGAAGTTTTATTTTTTGCTTTAAGAACCAAAAGAAGCAGTTAAAATATTGGCCCAGCATATTTTAAAGTGACCTGATTATAATAGGTGATTTCAAATTACTTGTAAACTTTCCCAGGAAAATGTGAACATGAATGGGGAATTGAAATATTGAGAAGACATATAAATTTGTGGATAATATTTCCTTTTAGAGTGCCAAGGGTTTTAGAATTTAGCACTGTATGGCCCCAAGAATGTTTCATTTGCCTTCGTTTACTGTTTGTTAAGCAATGGGGGTAGAATCCACAACTTAGGGATTTTATGGGAGTAACATAATTGTAAAAGTGCTTGGCACAATGTTTGGGATAAAACAAATGCCATTTGAGTGTAAAAGGTGTAAGCTAAATTTACTTGTTTCTGTGTAAAGCAATTTGGAAAACAACTAAATTAAGGTAATCAGATTCGTAATTAATTGGTACTGATTTCAAAGTTTAAATTTCAGTATAGTGCTAGCCTTTCTCTTACTGTATAACTGCGTAAACAGTTGTATTATCTGTGTTGTCAGAGAAAGTTTCCCTTGTAGTCTAAAAAAACTGTTAAATTAAAAATTATACTGTCAGAGGATTCTGGGTATGAGGAGGCCAGGAGGGCTGGAGAATTAAAATTGAGAGAGGTACCTATACTGGTTCTCATCTCTGTCCTTGATCCCCATCTGACTCTTCCTGCTCCTGACTGGGGCGGTAGATCTAGGTGCTGAAAAAGATCCTCAAGGAATTAGCTCCTACCTGATGGGCATGAGGTACTGAATAAGATGAGATTGTTTTTACAACACTTACACCAGGGCAGGCATTGGAATGTCCAGAAGCTGTGTGTTGCTGTCTTGACCCAGTATGTATGTCCTGGAGCATATACATTGTTATGTCAAATGGTCGATGTCTGCATTGTGTGTCGAAGGACAAACAGATACAGCCAACATTGGACTCCAGTGAGAGGATGACCTCCAGGTATCAGGCCCTTTCTGATTTCGAAGTATAAAGTATGCAGGTGGACTGCATTGAGGTGCCCCCAGTAGGATAACTAAGATACCTGTTGGTCATGGTGGATCACCTCACATTGTGGGTGGAAGCCTTCCCTCTTGCATAAGGTGCTGCCCCTCTGATTACTAGAATCTTGTTGGAACAAATAATCCCTAGATATGCATTAGTGGAGCGTACAGACTCATATCAAGTTACACATTTATATAAAGAAACAATTAACTAAACTAATGGTGGAGATTCAGTTGCCTTAGACAACATGTTTACCCCTAACGCTATGAAGCCCTGGAGGGACATTGGCTTAACTCCCTATGAATTTCTCTATGGTCATCCCTATCCCACACAACCCTTTGACCTCTCCTCACTCACCCTTAGAGAACACCTTCTCTAGGGTTTCCAGTTCATAGATTCCAGTCTGGTGACTGAGTGTTGATCCAAACCTGGAAGGAGGAAGAGTTGACTCCTGCCTGAGAAAGTCTGTAGCAGATCCTCCTCACAGCTGACACTGAACCAAAGAAAGAGATTGGACTCATCACACCCAAGTGAAGGGACCTGTGCCACTCCTGACCCAGTGGACTGTGGTATTACCAGATCCTGGGGCCTTAAAACTGACTTTGAAAAAGGAAGTGACCCATTCATCACTGAGAGAACTGCTGTGATTTTATTGTTGCAGCTGGTTGCCATACCCTTGCTTTGCTTTGCTTTGCTTTGCTTCAGGCATTTTCTTTTGCCTCTGGCCTCTAGGCCTCAGTTCCTGGATTAGCATGTTATCCTCCTCCCCTTAGCCAAGAGAATCAGTACATATGATTAATAGAGAGTTTTCCTCCTGATAGCTTGTAGTGGAATTATCCCACTCCCAGTGTGTCTTCCCTGTATGATGTAACTGTTCCAAGACTCCATGTCCAGTTTGGTGAAAATAGAAGGGAAAGGAGATATTAAATTAATGGTTCTGAAGACCACCCTGATGGGGATTCTCAAGAAGAATTAGTGGAAGAGGTCTTCCAGCAGTGGTATGAAGAGTCTTCAAGTTGTAAGAAACAGAAAGGGAGGGATGTGAGGGATGATTTCTCAGACTCAAAAAAGTTAATAGTTTTTCCACCCTTTGCAACATAACCTAAACTGTGCATGCTTGCAGACCCTTGCAAAAACTTTCCTGCCTTTTCCTGTGCTTTGTAATTTGCTGATGGGGAAGATTTACGGAAATAGATTGTGCTCCCTGAAGCCCAGCCAATGGGATAAGGGAAAGGAGGCTGGGGGTGGGGGGAAGAGCCTCTGTTAGCGTATCAAAGGATCTTGCTTTCCAGAATCAACTTATACTTCCTTGGACGGCATCATTATGGTAACAAATTGGGGTGCCCTTTCTCATTAAAAAGCAATAAACTCATTTCTGCTCTTAGGTATCTATAAGTCTTTGTATTGATTTTTTTTATGGTAAGTGATCTCTGTCCCACACAGAGTTACTTATAGATAATCTAGTGAAGGATTCATAGGTGCAGCTTATTATTGTGCCAAGAGGAAATAAGCATTTGGTTGGGGCTTGATCATGAATGATTGCTGGGCAGAATATGGGTGCAGGGAGAAGAAGGTAGAGATAATGCTCTGAGGTTAGGGAGATTTGAGGCTAGGGAGAAATGTGATTTTGGAACTAACTGGATGTGATTTTATAAACTGGTTCAAGTAGACACACCCAAGTGTCCCATTAGTTTCAAAGGGTCCTCAATAATAAGAAGCCCCTATTGGAGAGGGATAAATTTTCCTTAAGAGTCAACAAACAGAACTGTTCTCAGGACTTAGTGAAGCTTTCTGATTACCTAAGGATATAAAAAGTCTCATCCATATGGAGTCCAACTTGGTGATTGTCTAAAGACCATAAAAGTCGCCATAACATGCCCTAAAAATCAGACATGTTTCCATGGGACATAAAGAATGTTATAACTATAGAAGCTACATACCATTGTATTCTTATTGTATATCATTGACATTTCAAGGCAAAATAAAACCTCCTTTGACTTACAAGTTTCCCATTGCATCCCCAAACAAAACCTAAACTCTGTTCTGATTTCAAGCTGATCCCTAACAAATGAATTTATAGTTTGTATATTTTCTGGAATAAAGGCTTGTAGAATAAATGAGCATATGGGAGGTAGGTTATTTATCCTACTTAAAATTCATCCTATCCAAAACAGAATAAATATACAAATTTTTAGGACAACTCAAAGGTTTAGTTTGGCTGACTTTTCCTTCCCTGGAACAGGATGGGGCAAGTTTAATTTTCAGCTTACCGGGAAAAAAAGCAGACTGAATATATTTCCAGAAATAAGATATGAGGTGAGTGGAAAAAACGTTAACATACAAATTAAGTTGAACTGATGCAATTTCTATCATGGGAAATAAGAGATTGAAAATGAAATTCTCTGGTCATTCCTTTTATTTATTTATTTTGCATGAACTGTATGCAAAATTGGCAATCTGGAAATTGGCCTATTTGGGGGAAGTATCATGTATGAAAATGAAGGCAATTTCCTGAGCTACTTTCAAAGTAAATAACCACTAGTGGGTATTACAATTGGTCTTTAACTTTATCATTGCATTAGTTTCATACCTTCTCACTTACCCTGCTTACTCAGTAGTCTTAAACTCTGGATATAAGCATCTTCTAAATGTAAATTTAGGTAGTAGAATTTGTCTAAGAATCAAGGTGCCTTTGTTTCATTTCAACCACTGCTATGAAACATCTATGTTAACTTTAGGCCAATTAACTCACCTGTCTGAGTCTCATTTTTTTTTATCTCACTTAACTCCAATCTGTGTAGTACTAAGTGCTTTCCTCCCAATAATCTTGTCTTTCAACAATAATAACAACTCTTTGCTTGAAGGTTTACAAAGTGCTTTATATACATTATCTTATTTCACAACAATCTTGTGTAGTAGGTGCTGAAGGTATTATTATACCCATTTTACAGATGAGAAAAGTGAGACTCATAAAGGTTTAGGTAACCTGTCTAGAATTATATAGTAAATATCAAAGGTGGGATTTGAATGCTGCTATAATCTGAATCAAATACCAATGACATTTAATTCAAATAGAAGTGGGGACATTATTGGGGATGTAAGAATCCCTGCAGGCAATATATTGACTTAGTTTTAAAATGTATTATTATTATCTATATTTTATTGGTTTTTAAAACAATTTATTAAGTGTTTCCCAATTACATTTTAATCTGATTCCTTAGACTCAGGAATGTTGTGGGCTGTATATTGCACAGGCTATTGTATTTGATGCCTCTACCTTGTTCCATGCTTTAAGTACTACTCTCAACTTGTATAGGTATAAAGTAAATTAAATTAAAGCAAAGATGGTTTAAGAGACTTGTCAGCGGTCACATGGTTTATCAACTTGGGTTTCGTGATTCCAAGATCAGTCCTCTTTCTCCTGTTGAGGTCAGAGTTGGGAGAGCTGGTTCAGATTTGAAAGAATTCACTTAGACCTCCTCTTTAGCCAATGAGAGTTTTATTGATGCAAAAGCATATGGCATTGATAATTGGAAAAGGATTAGACTTACATAGCCAGAAAGCTATATAGCCTATATGATGATGATGATGATGATGATGATATTATTTTGGGGATTTCTAATGGGGGTTGGAGATTGATGTCACAAGATAAGAGGAAATTTATGACCCAGGATGGGGGAGACAAGGAATGTTATGGTCTAGGATAAGGGGGAAGTTTTATGGTATTCTGAGATAGGAGACTTTAGGATATCTTCAGATTAGAGAACAAGTTAGAGGCTTCACAAAGTACTGGAAAAACAACTTTTAATATTATTTTTCACCATTAGGGATCCACATCACTACTACACCATGCTGAGGAGGTTATAATAAATGGTCTCTAAGGAAACTTCCAGCTTTGAAATTATATGAGAAATTCCATTTTTACATCTTATTTTAATGTACTGAGGGAATTGTTTCATTCTGTTTTGCATCCTTCTCCTTCACAATCCACACTAAGGCAACATTTTTGAAACCTCCAGAACAATAGCCATTATTCCTGTGTTGCAAGACTCTGGATTTTAATCCCAATCTCCAAACCCTCACCCCAAATACACATATTAACAGATTGAGTCCTCAGAAAAAAGCTGACTATATCTGCCCTCCAGTGTTTTAGGGATACGCCTTACAAGCAATGGGGCTCTTCTACTCTAGTCCCATTCAGGTGTGTTCTCCCTAATATTAATCATCAGTAATTCCTGCCCCAATAACATTTATCAGTGCCAGTTTTTATTTCCCATTATCATTTAACCTTTTGCTTTTTTCCTTGAAATCATTAATAAACAATCAAGATCAATTATCTTTTATGAAATAATATTTAAGGAGAAGATTTAGCAAGAACTGAAGTACAAAAATATTTCTGAGAACTAGGACACAATCTCCCCTCCACTCACTACCATTTTTTTCTCTATTGTAAAGAATGGATTTAAAGCGGTTGCTACTTTGAAAAATGATTTTCCTTAGTAATCAGTACTACAGTAATCAATAGAGACTCAGAGCTCCACTCCCTGCCGCCCCCCAACCTTTTTCTAAAGTTCTTCACAAGGACATCCTGGTCAAACTCCAACCTGAGCCTGAATTGATTTAATCAACAGTTTTGGGTGTAGAGGGATTCTTCTGCCTAGATAGCCCAAGGTTGGGAACGGTCTGGTATGATAAGAGAGTAGTCTGATAAAGCAGGCATTTCCTCTGTCCAGAGGTAAAATATTGGCAGGGATGATATCAGCCCCTGTTGGAAAAGTGTTGGACAGGGCAACCCAACTCACAAATGGAGCCAATTTTGGACTGGACCCCTTAGGGGGGCCCAGTTCTGGACTGCAAGTCCCATGCATATCACTAGCTTGAGAGAAATTAAAACATGGACACAGCCTAATTTAGTTTGTCTCTTTCTAATTTAAATGGTGCCATGTGACTTGGATTTGGACTGGGATTTATAGACTGGACTCTTATCCCCAGAAGCACTGGGACTAGGTACACAGAGTTCTCTTTTCTCCTGAAGTCCCAGCTCTCAAGGATGAGTGAGTCTTATCCCCCAAATCCCTTCTCCTTATCTCTCAGACTCCCTGTATTAGGTTGCAATCTGCTTTTCTCCCCAAGGAGCTCTGGGGGCAGAGACCTCAAAATGGGTTTTCTGGGAGGGGGCCTCAAGACGTGACTCCTTGTAATAGTAATGGAACTTGAAGATCCCCTTGTATTGGCAAACTGACAAATACTTAGCAATTAGTTTCAGGCTCATGATTGTGTCAAGTATTGAGATCCAGAGCTTGTGAGTCTGTAAAGCCAAGCACAAGCAGATTCCCAAAAGAATGCTACTGTGAACAGTTTTTCAGATTCGGATTACACAGTAATAGTGAACACTCTGTTCATTCCATTACAAATCAAGATTCAGTACAATATTCACAATATAATATTCTCCATATTACATCTTATCACATAAAGTCACAATATAGTGTTCATAACAGCTTAACATTAGAATGGCCCCACAGTTTTACCTACAGTGGTCACAATATTTAGAACAAGGAACAAAAGAAGAAATCTTTCCCCCTAAGGGGGAAACCCTTCTCACTTAAAAATTTGATCAATCAATTAACAAAAGAATAATCACCTGGTTTCCCTAAGGGGGAAACCCTTCTCACTTAAAGATTCAATCAAACAATTCACACACTATACCAATCCCACTTGTGGGGCAATCATTAACTTAATCAGTCACTCATCAAGCAGTCAGTCACTAAGCTAGATTCCCAATTACTAAATATCATTAGTCACTAATACAATCATTAGAAAACCACACACACTTTCCACCCCTTGGTTTCCAGAAAACCTCAGTTTCACCCAAGAGGAGGCCTTTTCTTCATCTTGACTCTGGGAGGTCTCTCTTATTCCCTAGATCCCTTTCCATGGTTCCAGCTCCCTCCTGAATCTGCCAAACAATCACCTGGATTCAGAAGCAGACAGCTGCCAGGTTCTTGTCCAGTCCTCAGAGGTAGACAGCTTCCAGGTCCTTGTCCAGTCCTCAGGGCAATCCCTGGCACACACTGAAGTTCACAGGGTTCAGTACATCTCAAACCCTTCACCAGTTCTTTTGCCTGGAACTCAAGGATCAGCCAGACCATGAATAAACAAAGTCTTATCCTGGTTATGCTTCTTTAGTCTTCTAGCAGTTCAGCTGGCTCTAGGACCCAGAAGGAATATCGGCCTTCTGTTTGGCCTTCACCAGATTCTGGTCTCAGGAAAGATCCAATTCTCTCTCTCTCTCTCTCTCTCTCTCTCTCTCTCTCTCTCTCTCTCTCTCTCTCTCTCTCTCTCTCTTTTTCTCAGCTGGCTTCAGTCTCCATGAATCTTCCTTCACTGAGGAGCCAATTCCAATTCTGTCTCTCTGTCTCTAGAATTCTTCTTTATATACAGCACTGGCTTCTTGTCTCAGCCAATGGCTTTCTTCCACGTCAACAGGGGAGTTCATGCCTTCTCAACAATGGACAGGATTTACACCTTCCTTACTTAGCTGTAAGTTACTAAGTGCTAAGTATCTGATAAACTGATTACTATTGCAGAGTCCCACAGTTGAAGGAACTTCTTGTTGTAACAGGAAGGGGTGAACAGGAAGGAGCTAATACCTTATATAAAGAAAAGCCCAAGCTAGAGAGACAGAGCTTCTGGGAGCAAGCAGCATGGAGGTTCAGGAGCTAAGAAATGAGAAGAGAGAAGATTTTGAGAATAGAACTTGTGGTAACACAACTTATGAAAGCTGTCAAGAACTAGTGAGGGCCAGCCAGAACTGCCGGGAATGCTGAGAGGTGAGAAGAAAGGAGAACTGGGAGAAAACCTGACTGTAGTGTCAGTACTTTGTCTGTTTTGATGTTACTTTGTCAGATTCATTTGTTGATAGAGGCCTCAGACCTTGTTGGTGGGTCTATGTTGATTTCACAGGCAGAAAGTGAATTGATGAGAACTCCAATAATGTTCATGAATGCTATTGTGGCTTTGTCAAGCTTTGTCTTCCCAGGAACAGAAACTGTGGGAAGGGAACCATGGAAGAGGAGAGCCAGCCTCAAGTTAAGATGAAAAGACCTCTCCTTGAGTATTTAATGTAAACTGAGAAGATCATGATTTACTAGGGGTGGAGGACTTTGATCCTTACATTTAGATGACTGAGTTAAGGACTTACTAATTAAGGATGACTAGAAACTAATCTCTAATTAAGAAGAAAGGAGACTTTTTGACTGAAGAGATTAAGACAAAGTGACTTAAGGGTAGACAACTTTTGACCTCTGTACTTTGTGTCAATTAAGGAGGCTTGCCTCCTTAAGAATGATTGAGTTACTAAATGAATGCTATCTTTTGCTTACAACTATGTGACCAGTTTGGCGAAAACTACATGGCCATTTTAGTGATAAATTGTTAAGCCATAATATTGTAAATGCTGCATTTTAATTTCTGTGAATGTTTTGCCTTAATTTGTTACTGAATAGACAGTTCACTATACTGTGTAATCAGAACCTTGAAAGCCATTCACAGCAGCAGTTCTCTAGAAAACTGTTTGTGCTTGGCTTTACACTCCTCTGAAAGGATATCCTTTATAATCTGGCTTTGGGTCAGTCAAAGTAAATTGGCAGGTAATAAATTTTAATTGTGATCTGAATTAATTGTGTTTAGAAAGATATGGAACTAAAAGATAACTTTGAATTTTGACCAGTCTAATTCTAATTCTAATTCTAAATTGGTTCCTAAAAAAGCATCAAGAAAATTTGATTTGTGCACACTGTCTGGTCACTATGTCTTGTCATCCTGTATGTGCCACTGCATTTGTAAAAATGACTGCCATGTTTGTGGTGAAAAATTTAAAATGCAGCCAGGAAAACTTCTATGGTCTGTAATTAGAGAGAGCACTGGGAAATAACTCCCATTTTAAGCTTTCAGGAGGAGATTAAGACTTTATTGGGGGGGGGGCGGCTAGGTGGCGCAGCAAATAGAGCACCGGCCCTGGAGTCAGGAGGACCTGAGTTCAAATCTTGCCTCAGACACTTAACACAAAAACTAGCCGTGTGACCTTGGGCAAGTCGCTTAACCCCAACTGCCCTCCAAAAAGCAAAAAAAAAAAAACTTTATTGGGGAAGGGGTCTCAACACTGGCCAAGTTGGGATACAAGAAAAAAGTGAGACAATAAAAATTGGAATTGAAAAAGCCATGTTAAGACAAGAAATCAGGAAGCAGTCGCCTGGATCTATAGAGCAAACAGCCCAAGATAGCAAGGGCTGAGAAACAAAGTTGAGAGTTTGAATTCAGGTTTAATTGGATCCTAAAGCTAATGTTTGTAGATTATGGGCTGGCTTCTACCTGTTGTTCTCTCCCTGCAGACAGCATGTGGGTGACAGGGGCACAGTCCTTTCTCATGAGAAAGAGTAAAGACTTTTTCTGACCTTAGATTCAGACTTTGAACTCTTTCATCTCACACACCTGATCACTAATTAAGTCAGCAGTTCTCAACCTTCCTAATGCTTCGACCTTTAACAACTTGTATGTGGGCATGTCTGCATGTGGGCAGACTTGTCTGGAGACAGATAGAAGAGCGTGGTGTCTCGGTTCCTAAGACCATCAGAAATATGTGTTTTCCGATGGTCTTAGGTGACCCCTGTGACCCCTGTAATAGGGTCATTCAATCCCCAAAGAGGTCATGACCCACAGGTTGAGAACCATTGAATTAAGTGGTTTTGCTTCAAATGTTAAATGTATGATAATTGTTTATGGTATTTTCATATGAATAAATTTTATTAAATTGTGTAATTTGGTAACAACTGTATCACCTTTGTTGCTGGAAGCAATTTTTCTTATAATCTAGATGTTTCTAGATTAAGAATTGTACTTCCAGAAAGAAAAAAAAATGGATCAGGAAGCTGTCAGGTCATTCTAACTGACCATGTGTTATAATATTCTGAAGTAGTATAATTCAGGAATTCATAAACTTCCAAGTTTTGTCTGTATTTAAAAGAAAGTTTCAGCTAAAATTATTTGATTATTACCTATGAAAATTTAGACTGTTATTTGGAGTTATTGTTAAAGACAACTATTTAATGGAAGTATTTTTGTGAAAGAGAACTTAGTAATTATGCAAAAAAAAAAAAGGCCGCGTAAAATCTTGTAATTCTTATTGAGCCTGTGCAAGAGTTTGGTGTTGTGGAATTCTTACTGAGTAAATGGGTCCTCATCACAAACAACTTTTTGACTAGAAAATTTAGGTTACTAGGAATTTTGTGTTAATTAGGAATTTAGTTTGCTATAGTAACCTCAAGATAAATTGTAAGTTGTTTTTAAGAAAGGGAAATACTTTTATGAAGAAATGTTTTGCAAAATCTTTTGTGTGATTTTTAGAAACCCTACTGTATTTCCATTTGCAAGCTAATTTGTTTCAGTAATAATTTGATGTTGATGACAATTATATCCAACCCTACTGTGAATTTCGAATTTCATTCCTAGGTTTGTTGTGTTCTTGGATTGGTCTTAATGGGTGCTTTCAAAGAAAGAGTCAGAGTCAGCAGGTCATTGATAGCAGCATTAGAGATCTAAGGCTAGTGATTAATACTAAAGCACCTAAATTACTGTAGTGAGCTGTAAATAGGAAAGATGTTGTTTTGATATGAATTCATTCCTTGGTCTAAATAAGAGTGAAAATTAGTGTTTGAATTTATCATATGTATAAGATTCAATTCCTTAATTCAGTTCCTCCCATCTAGAGGTTACAGTAATTCTTCCTCATCTGCTACCAAGGCAGGCAATGTGATTTGGTCTTTTTGTGCCTGGTGTAGGCACACTCAGTTTTGGCTTATTGCTACTTATCAGGCTCTTCCTACACAGTAAACTGAAATTAAACAGAATAGGCTGGGAGGATGGGCTTAGCGCTGCCTACCCTCTCCCAATGGCAGGACCTCGTGGGGTCCTGGGGTGGGCCCCTTATCACCTGATGCCACTGCCAGATCATTCCTACCATGGCTGCTCCAGATCAAGACTATCACGCTCCTCAATCGAGTCTCTACTGATCTCTGTAGCAGCTTCCATGCAGCATAGCATAGGTCCCTGTCACCTTTCTGCTGTCAACAAGTCTGTTCTAAGGCCCAAAGCAATGAATACCAACCCAGCAACATCAAACAGAAGCGGAAACATGGTTGGATTTGGAGACTCAGCATCCCTGGTAGAATCCACGTTATCTTGTAGCAAATGCTGAAGGGTCGAAAGTCATAGATCCACCTGAGGCCCTAAGCAAGCTCTGTCAAGAGGCCAGAAGGAACATCTAGGAACTGCATTAGCAAGATAGGATGGACAGGAATACCACCAAGACAAAGCTTGAGCTCCTATATACCAAGCCAGGACAATGGCTTCCCTTTCTTGGCATCGATGTCAGATAATTTACTAAGTGCAGAACTATTAAAGGAGTTAAACCCTGGGGGAAAGAAGGAAATTATAAACAGAATACATGTGCACACTCTGAAGTATAAGGCAGCATTCTCCATTCCAAATTTCTGAAAGTTAAGTTCCACTCATATCCATCTGGGGTGGCACAAGGCAGAATAAACTTCTAATCCTTAATGGACTAGGCATTAATCAATCCCTCATTGTATTTAAAGTAATATTCTTCAGAAGATTTTTACAATTTGAGATAACTCTTGGGCAAATCCTGTTATAGCAGAAATCTTGTAAAAACACAATAATAATCTTTCTGAGCCTCAATTTCCTCCATTTACAAAATGGTGATGAGTAAAAATACCTGCCCTGTCTGCCCCACAGAATGGTTGATAGGATAATGTTTGTGCAAGTAATTTTAAAATTGCAAAGTGTATTTAAATATAAGCTCTCATCATTGTTCTTGTTGTTACTATCATATTCTTTATCATCATTATCATTATTCAACACAATCAAACTTTTTTATTTATAATTATTAGCCTGTGGAAGACAATGACTCAAAGAGCCTACATTCTATGGGATTAGGGGAGGTGGAAGGGGAATAACAATTTATGAAATTATTTTTGTTATTATTATGTGGCAGGGAGTGGACTGGAGTACAGGATCCAACTGAGTGTTAAGCACGTACAGAGCTGAGAATTGTCCTACTAGCTTTTAGCTAATTACTATAATTACTATATGCTAGCTCAACAGCAAAGGACTCCAGAGCTTTATGCTGTCAGTACTAAACAATTTTCTTATTGATAATGAAGCAGGAAGAGCTTCTGATTTTAAAAGAGAGTGATCACCTTTGCCTTTGTCCTTCTCTTTCTGTCTCTGGATTGTGTTGGGAACATTAAAACTTCTGTTAGGAATAAGTAGATTGGGATTTATACATACTTCATCCCAGTTGCATGACAATTGTAAGCACATGGCAGCTAAAGTAGATGGCCTACTTGGGTGAGCCTGAGACTGCATCTCAGCCTCATTATCCTGATTACTGAATTCCTCACCCAGGATCACCAAAATTGTTGAGGTCAGGGAACCATAAAATGTAGAGGTTTAAGTTGTAGGGTCAGCAAGACCCCAAAATACCAGCATGATGCATCTTGCTGAATGAATTCAACTCAAGTCTTCTCTCAGCCAAAAAAATGCATAGTTTATTAGAGATTTGCCATAATGGGTAGACTCCTTTTTTTTTGCTTTTTGGAGGGCAATTGGGGTTAAGTGACTTGCCCAAGGTCCCTCAGCTAGTGTGTCAAGTGTCTGAGCCCAGATTTGAACTCAGATCCTCCTGACTCCAGGGCCAGTGCTCTGTTTACTATGCCACCTAGCCACCCCAGCGTAGACTCTTAAGAAGCCTAAATATCTGTGACATTTATACTGGACAAGCGGGCCAGAATCATTTAACACAGAGTGAGTCTGCACTAGATAATTCTTGGCCCCTTCATAGAGATAAGATGGAGCTTATATACAGAAAGGTTGTGGGAGGAATCTAGGGATGGTCTAGAGGAGGAGTTTGGAAAGGGTCTTCAAGAGGAGTCAAAGGAGTCAAATGCACCTCATCAAGATTATGAGTCACACAGGGAATATTCATTTCAGTTCCAATTGCATTCCTCCCTCAATCTTGGTTTTTCCATCTACTCACTGGTAGCCTCACCTCTGTATTTACCTGTAATTACCCTCCCCCTCATTCCCCTTTTAGGTTCCCTTTTTAGTATTGTTTTCCTCTTTTAGCGTGAGAGTTCCTTGGGAGTAGATACTGCCTTTTTGTTATTGTTATATATTTGTAGCCTTAGCACAATCCCTTCCTTTCTTCCTTCCTTCCTTCCTTCCTTCCTTCCTTCCTTCCTTCCTTCCTTCCTTC
>CM053599.1:161443798-161535908 GCA_028646575.1 Pseudocheirus occidentalis | reverse complement strand
CTTCTTCCCTCCATCCCTACCTTCTTCCTTCTCTCCCTCCCTCTTTCCCTCCCTCCCTTTCTTTTTTCTATCTATCCACCTCATAGAGCTAGGTATTGTCATCCTTGGAGGCCACCTCATGAGTTTGTGACAAGGTCTAGAGATCCTGGATCCTTACCCAGGATTGGCCTGTGTATGGATCCTTAGCTAGTGTAAAAGGTGTGTGCTACATCCACCATAGTGGTTTTTTTTCTAGAAGATCTGATGTGTTTTGCCAGGAAGGACACATTTCAATAGTTTGGAGCTGAGGTAAACTTTGAAATTCTGATTTAATACAAAATGTTTTGATGGTTTTAAGCCTCAACTTCTTTGTAGAGTGTAGCAATACCTTTAACTAATACTATTGCTTGCTTGATTATTGTTTACTAAAGTCTTGTCAATGCCTGATTATGACCACTTAGCATTTCTTATGTGGAAAAAAAATAGTATTATATCTGCTTTGCATAGTGCATCAATTACCTTTCTACTTCTCCATTTTGGGGGAGACCTTAGATATAAATCAGTTGTAAGTAATTTCCCCAGTTGTCTGGGATGGGGCTTTAATTAGGGCCAAAGGGTGGAAGGAAAGGAACTTAACTCCTCTTATGAATGGCCAGAGCCTTCCAGCATTGACTACAATCATCACATATATATAGGTGCAGATTGTTCCCTTTCCTCTTCAGGTTGCATGCCAGATTTTCTTTACCATGCTTCTGAAACTTCTTCTTAGAAAGTCACTCTAGTCCTGTAATTCACACATTTGCAGTGTCCTCTGTGTCTGCAGCCACTCCCTCTGGTTGGATGTTTCCTCCCAAAATGACCACTTAAGGAGTGTGTCCTGTTCAGCCATTCTTCATTCCTTTCCAAGCTGCACTCTGGACTTTCTCTCCCATGCCCTGTGTAGTGTGTTTTCCTTTCTACCATCTCCCCTTTTCAGCTTCCTTTTTGGTGTTGTATTCCCCCATTAGAATGCAGGGACTATCAGTCATTCCACTTGTATTTATATTCCCAGTGCCTAGTACATAATAAGTGTCTAATAAAGGTTTCTTGATTGACTTACTGAGGTTTGGGTTTAGGGGTACTCCAGACCGCAAAATATCAACACGTTGCTGGGTCCTGACAAATTAATTCAACTTGTCTTCTCTCAGCTAACGAAAAGCAAAGTTTATTAAAGATTCACCATAATGGGTAGACTCTTAAGGAGTCTAAGTATTTGTGACACTTGTATTGGATAAGCAGACCAAAACAATCTGACAGATTAAGTACACACTAAATTGAATCTGAGCCCCTTCATGAAGGCAAGATGGATCTCATATACAGAAAGACTGTGGGAGGGATCTAGAGGTGGTCTAGAGGAGAGGTTTGGGGAGGGCCTTGAGGAGGAGTCTAAGGAGGATCTTGAAGGGATTTAGGTCAGACTCCAGGAACAGGATTAAGAGTGGGAATTAGTTTATATCTACCTGTAGATAACAGACAATGGAGGGCTAAGCTAGTTTAAGCATCTGAATTTGGGTGTAGATATTCTGATAGGATAAAGGGTGGGAAGTAGCTGGACAAAGGAGGCCTCGATTAAACTAGATTAAGCTAAATCCCTAGGCTAGATTAAGAGTAACAGAGAATTGGGCCTAGTGATAATGAAAAATTTAAGGCCTCAGTCAAATGCTTCATCTACTAGGAAGATTCAAGGGGGTTCCAGGAGCCTAAACCCCATCAGACTGACTGATATTAAGGGAAATGGAGAGTTCCTGACCTTTCAGGGTCCAAACAGAATTGTATTTCTAATCAGATGTTTAGTTTCTATTGCAAATACTTAAAAAAAATTCCATGAGCTTTTCCCTCCTTTTCCCAGTATCTGTAATAGTATTGGGCACACATACAGGATATTTAATGCATGCTTGGAATGTTAGATTCACAGAATGTTAAAGCTGGAAGGAACCTCAGAAATTTTCTAGGTCATATGATCATAATAGTATACATTTAGGGACAGAAGGGAGCTCAGAGGCCATCAAATTCAACTTATCTCATTTTACAGATAAGCAAATTGAAGTCCAAGGAGGTGAAATTTGTTGAAATTAATCAAATCTCCAAGTTGTCATGATTTATCTGGAAAAGTGTTTGATATTTCAAAATTGAACGATAAGAATTTGAATCATTCCTTGGAGTTTACTGCTACTGAGGGAAATGTGACAGTTTAGTAAAAAGTACATTTTTGGGTTTCTTTCAAAATGTATGACCTAGTTTACCATAAGGTTCTATGAAGCAATATCTGAATTCGGGTCTTCCAGATTCCATCACCCAAGCTACCGTACCACTTAATTCTCTAATATTAGGGATTCTAGGAAGTGAAGGAAATGAGGAGTTACATTCCAATCATGGAATAAGTGATAAGTTCATGAGGGAATCTCCTATGTAAAGGGACAGAGATGGGAACTGAAGTGTTATGAACATCAACTTATTGCCCCCATTATCTGCACAGAATTTGCTTCTTAGATTTATATCAAAAGGGGTGGAAAGATGAAAATAGAAAGGAAAGAAGAAAATGGAATTTTTTGTTATTCTTATTTTTAGAAAGGTAGGGAAACTGTCATGTGGAAGCTGTTGCTGCTTGTCACTCAAAGCACTAAATAATTAACTTTTATGAACTCTTTGCTTTATCAATTATTTTACTCTCTTTTCCTTGTTTGAAAGCCCTCCTGACTTCTGTCTTGAAGCCTTAATGCTCTACAGGGTACAAGTTTTGAAGAGCAGTAAACACATTCTGAAATGTTATGATTAAAAATGACACCATGGCTGATCTGCATTTGAGATCAGAATATGTGGGATAAAGATTCTGAAGAGCCTTACCCAAATAAAACACAGAAGTTTCTCTAGGTAGAAATAGAAACTATTTATTCCTGTACAAATCTTTGAAGAGTTGGGTGTCACCTACCCACTATACATACCAGTGTATGGAGGAAAAGTACAAAATCAAACAAGCAATTTTATACCCTTGCACAAACAATTCTAGGAACACCCAAAAAGCCCCACATACCCTCCCCAGTAACCGGACCTCCATTCCCATTGGTGGGAAGCTGTGTCCTTACAATCCTTTTACCAAACACAAAATTATTTATCAGAAGTAAGCTTATCACAGATTATATATATTTTTTTTTCTTGTTTACCAAAAAGCAGACAATTTACAGAAACACCTGGCAGACATATTATTTGTTACAAAAAGTAGACAAGTTATAGATCACTTGTTTTTCTTATTTTCCAAAGACAGGCACCTGGCAGACACATTATAGAAAAATAAAATTTGGGCCTATCGAGACTAAAGCCTAGCTCAAGTTTGGTGACTGTCTCCTTTTATGAGAATGTTTTCACTTGTCCCACTCAAGGAGCTGCCGCAAACAGGAATAATAAAGCAGTCTTGCAATATACATGAATGACATAATTAGTCAGAAATCACCATGTTCATTTCACTTGCTGGGATAATCTTTAGGTATAGGTGTATTTATTTCAGTTTACTAAGGAACAGTTTCAGGCATTTGTTATTTGATGTAGTTTTTGTTCTCATCATTGTAAGAAAGGACTTTCCCACTCTTTTTTGCATAATATTTAGAAATGCAGTTACGATGATAATTTATGGGAAGCTATAAACACATTTATTTCTGACTATAATTCTGATGGGACTCATTTCTTTTATGACACAGTTACCATTGCTTCTAATGGAGGGAAATGGATGATTGAAAAGGGGAGCAATTTGGTGTGACAAACCATTAGGGAGTATTAACACTCATCCTAAAAAGGGAATGTACATTAACCTTGGTTCTGTGGAAACCTGAGAGCATGTGTAGATGCTTCTGGAATAATAATGGTAATATTTAGACCTAAGGCAGGTTGACATAGTGGGTAGCACTTGGACTTAGGAAAATCCGAGTTCAAATCCCACTTCTACAAATTGTGTGACCTTTGGGCAAATGACTTAAACTCTTTCCGCCTCAGTTTCCTCATCTACAAAAGGGGGATAAAAATATCTATCTCATACAAAGTTGTGGTGAGAATCAAATGGGATTATATATGTGTGTGTGTGTGTGTACATATATATATATATGTATATATGTATATACTTATATAAAGTACTTTGCAAACCTTAAAGCACAATATTAATGTTATGTATTATTATTATGAGATAAGCAAAATCAATTCCTTTTTATTTTTGAATGTATTGAATGATAGTTATGGGAAGTTTTCCATTCAGAAGCTCATGTTTTCATTGCAATTTACAAAGTTACAAATTTACAATCCTGTGAGGAGATATAAAAACTATGCAAAACAATCCTCCAATTTGTACCTCCTTTTTTATTGGTGTGTGGGAGCTCTCAGTGTGGACATTCCATCCACCAGTGCAAATTGTAGGCTTATCTGCAACTTGTAGTCTCAAAGAGTTACCTTGACTAAATGTCAGATGCAACACTTGAGGCTGAGTTGTTAGGATTCCTAGACTAGCCCTATATTCGCTATATTATGTTAAGGAGATATCATAGAAACACTTCTTATTTTATATAGAACAGGATGATTTCCCTTCAAGGAGTTTAGCAGACTGTCCTTAAGACTTGGTATGCTCAAAGAACTAGGGAAATAAAAAGTCCAACCTATACAGAGTTGGTGCTCCAGAGACAGAGCAGCATCTCCCTTTCCCTTCAGGGATGTCTTTCTGACCTACCAGTATTGTTGCCATGGTGAATACAGAGGTGGAGAGTAGTATTTTACTATATCAACTAGGAATTATATATTTTTAAAATCTTATTTTAAGTAATTTTAAGAATTGCCATCTACAGTTTATGAGTGTTGCATTGCTTTCCAATCCTGAAACTGAATTATTGGGTTGGCCTGAGTTAGGAATGGTCCAGAATGTTTCAAATTAGTTGACAGGGATAGATTGCAATGACTTTGTGGATGATTTTGTTGCCAAAATAGGGGAGGAGTGATACAGAAAAAAGGGAGCTTTGGGTAACAGATGGAATATGAGACCTGACTATTGTAGTGAATAAATGCAATAAAGTAGACTGAGGTACCGTCTCTGACCTAGATTGGTTTATTGACAGTAATACATGTAAACTGTTAATAAAGTGGGCCGCTCTGGAAACCTTGGCAAACCAGCAAACCCCCAGAGAAGGAGACTCTAATACATAACAAAGAAGGGGTCTCAGTAGATATGGAGAAAAGGTGATAGGTTGTAGCTTTAGGGCAAGAACGTTATGATTGGCTATACAGAGAAAGTCGGTCTGGCACTCAGTTAAGATAAATCACACACCTCTCTTATAATAAATAAGGAATGTTGATTGTTTAGAAGATAACAACTAACAGACTCTCCTTGAGAGAGATTTAAAATCCCCTCAACTACACAAAAACAAGAAAGGACAGGCTACATATCTTTTGAGCATGGTAAATTTGTGGGGTTAAACAAATAAATATACATAAAGTATCCTAGAGTATACTGGCATGAGAGATTACCACCTTTCTTTTAAACTACGCTAACTTTAACCTAGCCCTGCTGAATTCCTGAGCTCAACTTAAACCAGGTAAATACAGACTCAGCTGGATTCCTTGGCCTTAACTGAAGCCAAGTGGATGCAAACCCAATTACAAAATTAATGTAACATAAAGTCATTTGCATTGTAGAATCAATACAGTAGAAATCAGTGTAGAAGAAATCAGAAACAATATTAATTTTGTCTTTTCACAGCATCCTGCAGAATTGTCAGGAGTATATGGGGAACCCTCAAAAAGGGATACAGTTAGAGCCCCTTTAGAATTAGCTCAATGGATGGTCAAGGAACTTGACTAGAAGAGTAAAAATATAGCAATGATAAATATCTGCAAGCTTTTGCTAATGGTTTTAGAAAAATACTATCTCAGGTATAAGGAAAATGAAAATAAATTGTATTCAATGAAAGCAACACCTAACAAAAACATACTTCAAACAAATTGCCTGAATAGTTACTTTCCCTTTGCCCTGTGTGCATGTACCTCTGCTGTACTTTAGTTTCTCTGTGTTTGATAACTTGCTTCATGAATTATTATAGCATAGTAGGCTTGACTCTTGGGAAGATGGATAAGTATGTTTATTTTCTGCATTTTGTGGTCCTATAGTTTCTTTTTCTTAAAGAGTATTGCTTTATTGGGCAGGCTTATCTAGTCCTGTGACAACACCAGCACAGCAGAGAAAGGAGACCATCGATAGTGTACTAGTGTTGGTAGGTAGGAAGTATAATCTTCAACTTCTAGTGAAAGTGCAGAATAAGCAAAGATAGTGGATGTGGGGATGAGGTTGAGAATTGGGAATTTATGGTAAAATATACTTACCTTCATTCCATTACTACCTTTCAGAGAGTGAATTCTTATGTAAGAGAATCAGAACTTGGAGGGTTTTCACCACCAAGAAACTAGCTAGCAAAATCATCATAGAAAACGAACTGGAAACTAAGGTATTGGTCATCAGTTGGATTATGACCAAGTTATGCTGTATGACTATAATGGAATATTATTGCACAATAATCAATAACAAAAAAACCAGTGGCTTCAAAGAAACATGAAAAGATTTGCATGGAGTCACAGAGAGTAAAATGAGGAGAACCAAAACAACTTATATAGTAATGACAACATAATAAACACAAAAAATTTGACAGACATTGCAAATATTGATAACTTAGTCTATGTTTATGAGAACTGATGAAGATTCCTACCTGCTGAATTAGAAGTGATAGACTTAAAGTTGCAGAATAAGAACTATATTTTCAGACACAGCCAATAGGGCAAATTACTTTTTCTCCTAACAGTTTTGTTATCTTTTTTTTTTTTGGAGGGGGGAAGGTAGGGCAATTGGGGTTAAGTGATTTGCCCAAGGTCACATGGCTAGTTTTTGTGTTAAGTTTCTGAGGCCGAATTTGAACTTGGATCCTCCTGACTCCAGGGCCAGCGCTCTATTCACTGTGCCACCTAGCTACCAGTTTTGTTATCTTTTTTTTTTTTTTTTGCTTTTTTGGAGAGCAGTTGGGGTTAAGTGACTTGCTCAAGGTCACATGACTAGTTTTTTGTATTAAATGTCTGAGGCCGGATTTGAACTCAGGTACTCCTGACTCCAGGGGCGGTACTGTATTCACTGTGCCACCTAGCCACCCCACTGTGCCATCTAGCCACGCCCAGTTTTGTTATCTTTTAAAAGAAATTGGAGAAAGGAAGTAGAAATCAGTTGAAAAAAAAAACAAAAGAAAAAAATCATTGAAAAATTTCTTTTAAATGTATAGGAAAAAACCCCACAGAAAGAAACATAGACAAAACAACTTTTTAAGTTACATGCTAAATTTATTATATATTTAAGAAAAACAAGCTCTATGTAATAGAGATTTGCAGTTTCATGTATAATACATTTTCTGTTCTACAATATATATGGAAGAGCCCATTTTAGGTGGAATTTATGAAGTTGAAGAAATTTTTTTTTAATCACAGAAAAGACAAAAAAAAGTACATTATGAAGCTAAGTAGGTGGGTGTGGGTGAGAGTGCATAGTTCTTAGGCTGTTTGTGAAATGGTCACTGTTCTATGCTGGCCTATGATGAGATTATAGGGTTTTTTTTTCCTTCCCCAATATATTGTTAGTACAATCAGTGGCAGTGTGGTGTACAGAACTGGCCTATATCTGGGAAGACATAGATTCAAGTTCATCCGAAACATACTGGCTGGGTGACCCTGGGTGAGTCACTTAACTTCTCAGTACTTTAGGCCAGAAGTGTCAAACTCAGAAAAAGGGACCATTAAAGCATATGTAAGGCCCCTGTGGCCAAGGCATATTGACCTAGTAATACTATCTAAGTGTAATTGTATTTTCTTATTTTGTTAACTATTTCCTAATTACATTTTAATTTAGTTTGAGCTAATTAATTAGATTTAATTTAGTACTTAGAAGCAGGCTGCAAGAATCAGGAAGGCACCTTATTTGACACCTCTTTCTAGGCAACTCTCTAAGATTCCTTCAGAGGAGGTGCTGAACTGCATATATTTTCCTGACCGAGGAATTTCCTATAGCATTGAATCTTGCATTCAATTCCCATTCCACTCCTGATTACTTCAACCAGAAAGGGAGCAATTGTTCCCAGTAGCCTTGTTGAGGACATGAACCTCACTTCTCCACAGATAATTCCATTCGGCAGCCTATAAAAGAAGAGATAGTCCAGGCTTCTAAACTAGACCTCATGCTGTAGAATTTACTTGTTAGGGGATGGAGAAAGCAAAATAACCATGTGAGAATTCTGAGTGGTGTAATAATGCAGCAGCTCAGAAAAATTTGGTTATTTAGGTGACTTTTTTTTTCTTTGTTTATGTACTCTACATTCCTGGAATCTCCTGCAGTGTATTTATTATACTATCAACTACTGGGCATCTTATGGCATAGTACATGGAAAAGGATTGAACAATGATGCCAATAAAGTTAGCAATGGCATAATCCTTGTGTTATGGCAATCTGAAGATCTTCCCCGCCCCTAGACCCTTTGCTTAAGTGGCATAAGTGGCTCTGAGAATCTTCCCTGATTTGAAAGTATACTCTGTCACCTAATAGACTGAATGTGGTCACATGGAACCTGTGGTGGGAGGCTTGCTTTTCAGGAATGCCCTAGCCTTGTTGCTTTGTGATTAGGCGGTGGGTCAAGAGGGCTATGACATTCTCTGACCCAGGAGAAGGCTATATATACACCCTGATGTGAAGTTTTTGCTTTGGGGCTCACTTTGAGAAGAGTTGTATGATTTGGCCAGATGAGACTCTGGGAAGCTGCTGAGCACCCCCTGCTTTGAAAAACTCAAATGTTGGTGCTTCCCTCTCTGGTAACTGAATAGGTATGGATGTGATGGTCAGATGGCTGGAAGCCCATCTGCTGATCTGTTTCTTTGTCTTCTTGTAACTTGTGTTTATATTCTCTGAAGTTCAGGGTGCTGACTTTTTCCCCTGAACTAGGTAAATGATATGTATTTGATTGATTAAAGTGAGACTGTTAACCAATTTTGAGTTGCTTTCCTTTAGAAAAACAGATCTAAGAACATGTGCTAGCAGCCACCCTAGGTATGCTAGGGTGCTTGCTGATACACCTTGACAACACCTTCTGAGCCATTTTCTATTTTCTTGGATGTGCCTGTGCTAAAGATGATGAAACTCTGGAAGTCAGAGGTTATAAAGCCCTAACACATGCAACTTCTCCACTGGCAAATGCTTTCTTTTATAATGATTTCACGATAATCACATCTCCCTCACTCTACTGCATCAGTGCTGACTTGCATTTGGATAGTGTTGACAAAATATAATCATAGGACCTTAGATTATGAGCTGGAAGGAGGTCATTGAACCCAACAGTACCATTTTGCAGATGACAAAACTGAGGTCCAGGGAAGTTGGGACTTACTAGTAAGTTACCATCAATGGAAACCATGGATATCTTTGGATTATCCCACTCTGTCTCCTTCTCAGGTTGTATGTACATCATTGATACAAAAAAAAATTCCCTTGTGTCACAAGGTTTCATGCTCTATGAGTCTCTCTTTACACTGACTCTCCCAGAAGTCAGTGGTTTTGCTACAATGCTTGGAGCTGGACTTCAGTGTGCCTGAACAGGGTTTTGTACATCCTCTAAATTTCAGTCACCATTCTATATGTAATAGTAATGCCTCCTTCCTCTACCTATCTGAACTATATTGAAAGCAAGCAAGCTTTGCTTCAGTGGTGTTAACCTGGCTGTGTTTAAGGTCTGATTATTAATACTTTGCTTTTTGCTTTACTCCATTTAGGAAAAAATCTCAGGGGAGAGGGACTCAATGGTCATGACACTGCCTCTCCCAAACTTTTTAGCACCATTTTTTCCCTCCATATTCCCTCTGTCTTTGTCAGCTAGACCAAATTGGCCTTTAACCTGTGGATTAGTGAAAACAGAGCAGTCTAGACACAGGAGATTCAGGAATCAAACACAAGTTTAATTTCAAAGTGAATGAAATGGCTTACAAGCAAGGAGGGAAATTAGACACATATGCCCAGGTCCTACCCCTTAGTGGGGGGACGCGCCTTACTATAGCAAAATCTTGATTTGTATATTTGTGGCTAGACAAAGAGTCAGACAATGTAGTGTAACAGCAGTGGTGAGATACAACAACAACAGTGAGGCAAGGTTGTCTAGTGACAAAAAATCTGTTCATAGCAGGGCTTCATGTCTGGGCCTGTTGGCACTTGCCTGAGCTCAGCATCCATCAGTTCTAAAATTTGGTTGTAGCAGTGTTCATCCAGAGGGTAAACTCAAAGGATTGTCCTTATGCCAATCTTAGGGCACAGCTTGCTCTCTGGGCCTTAGCTCTGGAAAAGTCTCTCCTAATATCTTGACATCTCATAATCCTTATAATGCTCACTTGTAATCAATGTAATCAACCTTCCTCCCAGTGCTCTTCTCAGAGAGACAAGAGTAATCTATTTCTTTACAATAAAAACTTTTGGTGCAACTTTTATTCACTAATTGGTGTATAGCTCACTGGGATGGGGGTGGTGGTGGTGGGGAAGTGGTTCAACATTGGTTTCCAATCTATTTTAACTCTACTGGTCCTCATCAGGATCTATGTGTCACCAGATAACACCTAGAAATACAGATAGAACTGCCACAGTTTGGGAGGAGTTCTACCCTCTTGCCTTCATCCTTTACCCTGAGGGTATCCTAGAAGCTATACCAGATGGCCAGGTGGCAAAAAAGTGCAACTACAGGATAGCTTTCCATCATGCTTCCCCCATTCCACCTCTGCCCTGACTGCTCACAGAGACTGGATGAGATTGTAGTTAATAATTCCAATCTTCTTGATAAGTCAAGATAGGCCAAGTCAGCAAGAATTTATTAAGCTTCTACTTCGTACTAAATACTAAACCAAGTACAGAAAAGAGCAATACAGCAATACAGCAATGACAGCAGCAGCAACAGCGACAAAAACAACGTAATGATAAAATGGAGGATCACTTGGTTTTTACCGTATTTCCTGACCCTGCATCCCAAGATCATCCAGGATTTACCATCTGCCTGCATTTATGCTCTGAAGTTCCCTTTTGGCTCTGTCATCTTATCTGCTTATGTAAACTAAGGACCTATCACCCTGCCCTTGGATTTAGAAGTCTTTCTATTTGACCTCTTCCTGAAATTTTTTTATATGTTGTCTCCTTTAATCAAAACATGAGCTCCTTGAGTACAGGGACTGTCTTATTTTTCTCTTATCTTTCTCTACTTATATATTCTATACCTACTTAACATAGTGACATGACAACAATGATGGTTTCTACCTTTTATGTAACTTCATAAAGTTCTTTTAAGTTTGCAAAACACTTTGAAAATATTTCATTAGATACAACAGCACTGGTAGGTAGGTGCTATTTATTATCCCTAGTTTACAGATGAGGAAACTGAATAAGAAAGAAATTAAGTGACTTGCCCAGGTTAACAAAGCTAGTAAGTGTCCGAGTCACTATACAAACTTAGATCTTCCTCAATATGGGTTCATTCATTCATTCATTCATTCATTCATTTATTCACATTAGCCTTTATTAAAGACCTATAGTACTTCATTTTATCCTTAACTTCCATAATTGCCTTTTACTGTATATACCACCTTTGGGGATGAAATTCCCTCATGGTAGAATGGAAGGCAGTTACTTGTTTGTTTTTTTCTACCTCTATTTTTCCCCTTTGTCTCAGATGCCACTTGTCCAAGTCTACACTTCATCCCCACAGGATCAGGTTTTCTTTTAAGTATACTATTCTCATCCAACTAGTGTATGTCAATTATCTGTTACATTTAATATTGTATGTAAGGGGGATTTTGTTATCCTGCTTAGGGTTAGTCTCTCAGGATCCATGGCCATGGGAATGTTTAGTTTCCAGGTGTTTGATAATAAATCCCAGAACAGCCCCAAGGATTTTAGATGGTAGCTCCCAGAACCATGGTGACAGACAGTCCTAATGAGGCTGCTCTGTGAGATAAGGGGAGACATAACATACTATTTACTCCACTTGAAGAATGATGATATTGCTAAAGTTAACCTGTGAGCTTAAGGTTGGAAAGATGCCTTCTGTGTTGCCCTATAAAGCAGGTGGATACTGGTCAGTGAGTGGTGAAAAAACTATGAGGAACCAATACGGGAATCGGTGTATGCCTCAACCATCCCCCATTGAAGCTTGAAGGAATTTAGGGGAGCATGTAAGTTGTGCCTATCTTGAATGACCCCATCAAGATGTAAGGGTAGGGCGGAATCAAAAGGACCTGAGTTAAAATCTGGTCTCATACATTTAACACAAAAACGAGTGGTGTGACCTTGGGCAAGTCGCTTAATCCTAATTGCCCTACCTTCCCCCCTCCAAAAAGCAAAAAATAAAATAAAAAATAAAAAATGATGTAAGGGTAGTTGCCCCCCTACCCCTTCTCACCAAACCCTTTGAGAAGGGTGATTAAGGAATGCTGTAGGAGCTGGTTCTCCCAGCAACCCTCTGAGAAGACTAGACTAGAATAAAACTGATTACTAACCTCCCTAAAGCTGTCTGACCAGATCAAGAGTGAATCTGTTATAGTATGAAGACTGAGAACTACAGTACCTTCTGTTTTATTTGTGAAACAGACATATTTATCATTTTAAATCCTCAATGTGCCAAGTAGGTCCTTGTTATGTATGTGCTGGAGCCAACTTGAAAGTTCCTGAGCTGATTGTTAATTTTCTCTTTTTTTTAACCATATTTTAAAAAAGTTTTTGTCTTTATTAATTTGTTTGTTTACTTTTAGTTTACAAGATTCAGTTCCACAATCCCTTGAGTTTCAAATTTTCTCCCCCTTGCTCTCCTCCCCTCTCTTCCATGGCAGCATGTAATCAAGTGTAGGATCTGCAAATACTTTCACATTAGGCATCAATCAGGTTGCAAAGAAAGATTATAACTGATGGAATGAATAATGGGAAAGAAGAAATAAAACCAAAGAAGAAAAAGAAAGAGAGCAGGTTTGCTTCTAATTGTTAAATTTTTAGTGGGAACATTTACAACTCAGACATTTGCATACAATATAAAACAGGGTTTGATTTATTTACTTTTTAAAAATAGTGTCCAGACTCAAGAAAGTGAAGATGTTAATGATAATTCCAGTTAAATTTAAGTTATGTGATATACACACACATACATATTGTGGAGCGATGGTTGTTAAATATTTATCAACACACTGATGGTCCTTGTGGTTCCAATTCTATATCAAAGGCCCTTCACCAACTTTCATGTAGGTCAGGCTAGGAGGAAAGATTTAAAATAAATTATCTTGGGATATATGTAGTTGGTAGCTCTTCTCTAAGAGTCAGCATAATAGGAAGGATAAAACACTTTGGGGCACAAAAGTCAGAAAGAACACAGACTGAATAGTAAACTAGTCTACAGAGTAGAGGCTATTCCAAGAGATTTCTGCCATGCCTGAAGCTACCAAAATAGCTTTGTCAAGGCCAGTTGATTGAACTAGCTTTTCTGCCTGGAGCTGCTAAAAACAGAAAATTCCAAGCAAGGAAATGGTTCAAGTGAACACTGCCAGGGTGTCTTTGGACAAAAGTAGCCTTTACAATTATACAACTTTTTGAGAGATTGACTATGAGGATAGATTAAGAGGAGCCAAAAGAGATTTATGGACAAGTAAAGTCTGCAGGTTTATATTACTTACTTCATGGTAAGTAATGGATGGGAGCCCCAGGAGTATTCCTTGAGAGAATGTGTGTGTGTGTGTGTGTGTGTGTATGTTTTCATATCTATCTATATCTACATATTCTGCATATTTTCCTTTCTTTGGGAATGGAATTTGAGGAAGTAATATTCTTTGTCTTCCTGAATTTTCAGGCCTTAAACTAAAAGGGCCAGGTCTCCCACTACATCCTGAGTCATCTCCAGTCATCTTGATGAATATGGTCACAGGACCCAGATGACTGGAGGAGAAAGTAAGGTTGGTGACCTTGCACAGCCTGCCCTCAATCAAATCAAAGACAATTGCAAGTCACATCATCATTTCCTTGATGTTATGGTCCTCTTCAAAAAAACAAAGGAGAAACATAACCTGTGAGTAGTCCAAGCTGCCTGAATGGGGACCCAGCCAGTTGGCTAACTCAGTTCATCCTTGCCCTCTCCCTCTCCTTCTCTTCTCCAAAGGAAGGTAAATTTCGATGGCTGTAAGCTGTGCAATAACTTGGGGTTTGCTGGGAAGATTCCTTCAATCCTCCCTCCTTCTGTCCCTCCCTTTTTTCCTTCCTTCCTTTCTTCTTCCCTCCCTCTCTTTCTCTCAAAGTCCCAACTTTAAACCCATTTCACTCTGGAGTTCATATATTGGACCACAATATGTCCCCAAGCTCCTTTTAATGGCTACGTTTTGGGCCCTCCTGGCTTAGAATGAAAGTCCAAAGTAACTGTGTCTTTTTTGATCAGCAACTCTGAGGGTCTTCCCCTCCCAGTTTCATTTTTGTTTTGTGTTAAGGGGCCATCCCTTGACTCACTTCTTAAAGGCCTATTCACTGAATGGGCATTACGTCATTCAAAGAAAAAGCGTCATCCTAAAAGGGCGAGGGTCTTCCATTGCATCCTGAGTCATCTCCAGTTGACCTGATGAATATCTGGTCACTGGACACAGATGTCTCTGGAGGAGAAAGTGAGGTTGGTGACCTAGCACAGCCCTCAATCAAATCAAAGTCAATTGCAAGTCATGTCACCATTTCCCTGATGTTATGACCCTTTATGGAAACAAAGGACAAACACAACCTGTGAATAGTCTGAACTGCCTTGAATGGGAACCCAGTTAGTTGAGGAACTCAGTTCAAGTTCACCCTTGCCCTCTCTCCTTCCTTCTCCTTTCCAAAGGAAGGTAAATTTTGATGGCCAGAAGCTGTTCAGTTAACTTGGGGATTACTGGCAAAATTCCTTCCATTCTCTCTCTCTCTCTCTCTCTCTCTCTCTCTCTCTCTCTCTCTCTCAATTGTTGACCTTGCACAACCCTCACTTACTCAAATCCAAGTCATGTCATCACTTCCCTGATGTCATGGTCCTCTTTGAAAACTAAGGACAAACACAACAACAATGTGCTGGTGTCTATGATATACCCAGTGATAGAGGCTGTGATGAAAAGACTTGCTCAGATTCAATGGATACAAAATCCCTGAGTATACTCTTTTAGAGTTTTTATGGTGGACAAATCATTTTTTATTAATTAGTTTGTTTATTCACTTTTATTTTACATCATTCAGATCCACAATCCCTTAAGTTTCAAATTTTCTTCCCTCCCCACGCTTGGGCAGGATGCATTCAAATATTGACTCTACAAATACCTTCACATTAAACATTAGTCAGGTTGTAAAGAAGGATTATAGGATTATAACCAAAGTAATGAACAATGGGAAAGAGGAAACACAACAAAGCAAGAAAAAGAAAGAGAACAAGTAGTTCGCTTCAATCTACATTCAGATTCTGCAGCTCTTTCCTTTTTGTCTCTTCCTGATTTAGGTATCAGCACCATATTTGTGTCATAAAAAGAGTTTAGTAGGACTCCTTTTTTCCCCCAGTTTTTCCAAATAGTTTGTGAAGCATTGGAATCAATGGTTCTTTAAATCTTTGATAGAATTTGCTAGTAAATCCATCTGGCCCTGGAGATATTTTCCTAGGGAGGGATGTCTTTTTCAATATCTTTTTCTGAGATGGAGTTATTTAAGTGATTTATTTCCCCTTTAGATAAACTGTGTAATTTATATTTTTGTAAATATTCATCCATTTCACTAAGATTTTCAAGTTTATGTGCATACCGTTGAGCAAAATAATTCCTAATTATTGTTTTAATTTCCTCTTCATTGGAAGTTAATTCACCCTTTTCATTTTTGACACTTGTAATTTGATTTTCTTGTTACTTTTTTTTTTACATATTGACTAAAGTTGTTATTTTTATCAATTTTGTTGTTTTTTTCATAAAACCAGCTCTTAGTTTTATTTATTAATCCAATATTTATTAATTTCAATTGTATTAATCTCTCCTTTGCTTTTCATTATTTCTAATTTAGTATTTAATTGGGGATTTTCAATTTGTTCTTTTTAGGTTTTTCAGTTGCATGCCCAATTTATTGACCTCCATTTTCTTTTGTTTATTCATGTATGCATTCAGGGATAGAAAACTTTCCTTATGATCTGTTTTTGCTACATCCCGTAAGTTTTGATATGTTGTCTCGTTATTGTCATGTTCTTGAATGAAGTTACTGATTATTTCTAAAATTTCTTCTTTGGCCCACCCATTCTTTAGGTTTAAATTATTTAGTTTCTAATAAGTTTTTTTTTTGGAGGGCAGTTGGGGTTAAGTGACTTGCCCAAAGTCACACGGCTAGTTTTTTGTGTTAAGTGTCTGAGGCCAGATTTGAACTCAGGTACTCCTGACTCCAGGGCCAGTGCTCTATTCACTGCACCACCTAGGTTCCCCTCTCTAATAAGTTTTAAATCTATTTTCCATGGCCCTTTATTGCATGTAATTTTTATTGCATCGTGATCTGAGAATGATTCATGTAATATTTCTGCCTTTCTGCACTGAGTTGTGAGGTTTTTATGCCCTAGTACATTGTCAACTTTTGAGTATGTGCCATGTACCACTGAGCAGAAGGTATACTCCTTTTTATGTCCATTCAGTTTTCTCCTGAGGTCTATCATATCTACCCTCTCTAAAATTCTATTTTCCTCCTTAACTTCTTTCTTGTTTATTTTGAGGTTAGATTTATCAAGTTCAGAGAGGGGGAGATTGAGGTACCCCACTACTATAGTTTTGCTATCTATTTCTTTCTCTAATTTCCTTAACTTCTCTAGGAATCTGGATGCTCTACTGCGTGGTGCATACATGTTAAGTAATGATATTGCTTCATTCTTGATGGTGCCTTATAGCTGGATATAATTTCTTTCATTTTCTCTTTTAATTAGATCTATTTTTGCTTTTGCTTTATCTGAGAAAAGAATTACTACGCCTGCTTTTTTTTTTTACTTTAGCTGAAACATAATATATTCTACTCCCGCATTTTACCTTTACTCTGTGCATATCCCCTTGTTTCAAATGTGTTTTGGTTAGACAGCATATTGTAGGATTATGCTTTCTAATCCGTTCTGCTCTCTGCTTTTGTTTTATTGGAGAGTTCATTTCATTCAGACTCACAGATATGATTACTATCTATGCCTTTCCCTCCATCCTATTCCATCCTGTTTATGTTTTTAGTTCTTCCTTCTCCCTTCCCCTCCTTAAAAGTTTTCCTTTTGGGGGGCAGAGACAAGGTGGCAGAGTAAAGACAGGACCTCTGTGTGGCTGCAGCTCCCACCACCTCCAATACATGTGAAGAAATGACTCTAGGCAAATTTTCGAGCTCCAGAACTCACAAACTGACAGAGAGAAGCAAATCTCTGACTGAGGGCAGCCTGACAGGCCTACAGGAAGGGTCTAATGCACCAAGCTGGGTGCTGAGCACAGTCCTGCCTGAGCTGTGGGGTTCTGGCCCTAGGGTAGACTGGCCAGCAAAAGCCTGAGTAGACTTCAGGAGAGTGAATCAACAGGAGCTGTGGTAGTTTCCAGACTTCTTAACCCATAAACACTGAAAAAATTGTAAAAGGTCAGTTGGGACCTCTGTTGCAACTGGGTGGAGGAGAGCACTATCCAGCCTCTGCTGTTGGAGTGATAAGTGGTGGAGGTGTGGCAGTTGCAGCTGCTATATAGCTGCCTCTGGAGATCCTAGTCTGCAGATCACAGGGGGGCCAAGCAACCATTTAGAGGGTAATTTCTCTTGCTTTGACCTGCTTGGATCTGGATTGCAGTCTTGGGTGGTGGTCCTGGACTGTGTGGAAAGTGTGCCAGAGCTTGTGATGCTGCAGAAAGGGTGCCCTCCTAATAGTTTCTGGCAGTTGCAAAAACAATAGCGATTTGTGACATGGAGTTCTACCATGGCAAAGAATCCTTTTTTGGGGTACAAAAAAGAATCAAAGCATGGAATGAGAGAAAGACAACAGGGTCAGAACTATTGCATCAAAAAATTCCAAGAAAAATATGAACTACTTACAGTCCATGGAGGAGCTCAAGAAGCATTTGGAAAATCAAGTAAGAGAAGTGGAGGAATAATTGGGAAGAAAAATGAGAATGATGCAAGAAAAATCAGGAAAAGTGAGTCAACAGACTGCTAAAAGAGACCCCCAAAATACTGAAGGAAATAATTCCTTAAAAATAGACTGAGATAAAAGGCAGAAGAGGCCTAAAAAGCTAATAAGGAGAGGAATGCCTTAAAAAGCCAAATTGGCCAGATGGAAAAGAAATTTCAAAAGCTCACTGAAGAGAATAATTGCTTCAAAATTAGACTGGAGCAAATGGAAGCTAATGACTTTATGAGAAATCAATCAAGATGCTATAAAACAGATCCAAACAAATGAAAAAATAAAAGGCAATGTGAAATATCTCATTGGAAAAACCACTGACCTGAAAAATAAATCTAGGAGGCATAATTTTAAAATTATTGGACTACCTAAAAGCCATGATAAAAAAGAACCTAGACACCATCATTCAAGAAATTACCAAGCAAAATTGCCCTGATATTCTAGAACCAGAGGGAAAAATAGAAATTGAAAAAATTCACTGATTGTCTCTTGAAAAAAATTCCAAAAAGAAAACTCCTAGGAATAGTATAGCCAAATTCCAGAGTTCTCAGGTCAAGGAGAAAATACTATAAGCAGTCACAAAGAAACAATTTAAGTGTTCTGGAAACACAATCAGGATAACACAGAATCTAGCAGCTTCTACATTAAGGGATCAAAGGATTTGGAATATGATATTCCAGAGGTCAAAGGAGCTAGGATTAAAACCAAGAATCACCTATGCAGCAAAACTGAGTATAATGTTTCAGGATAAAATATGGTATTTCAATGATGTGGAGGACTTTCAATCATTCTTGATGAAAAAACAAGAGTTACATAGAAAATTTGACATCCCAATACAAGAAGCAAGAGAAGCATGAGAAGGTAAACAGGAAAGCAGGGGTGAGGGGGATAAGAGGGGAATGAGTGTACTTAGAAGAAAACTCTTTTGGAAATGGACAGGATCAAAGGGGAATATAGAATAAATGGGGTGGGATAGGATGGCAGGAAATATAGTTAGTCTTTCACAGTATAACTTCTATAGAAATGTTTTGCATGACTAAACATGTGAAGTATATATTGAATTCCTAATCTTCCCAGTGAGGGTGGGTAAGTTGGAAAGAAGGGAAAAAATCTGGAACTCAAAGTTTTAAAAACAAATGTTTAAAAAATTGCTTTTTACATGCAACTGGGAAATAATATATATGGGCACTGGGGTATAGAAATTCATCTTGCCCTACTAGAAATGTCAGGGTGGGGGGATGATGAAGGATGTAAGAGAGAACAGATTAGAGGAAGGGGTATTTAGCAGGCTTGCTATTTTTGGGGGGTGGAGGTAGGGGAAAGATGGGAAAAATATTTGCAACTCAAAATGTTGCTGAAATGAATGATGAAAACTAAAAATGAATAAGTTAAAAAAAAAAGAGTTGTCCTTTTGGCCACCACCTCCCTTGGTATTCCTTCCCTATGCACCTCCCTCCCTTTACCTACTCTTCCCCCTTACTACCATTTCCCTCCCTTTAAATCACACCCCCCCCTTTTTTTCTTCTTCTGTATCCCTTCTATTGCCTGTAGGCACAATTTATTTTTATACTTAACAGAATATATAATTCCCTCCTCGGACCCAACCAGATGAGAGTAAATTTCATACAGTGCTCCTCTCTTTCCCCCCTTTCCCTCTACTACAATGAGTTTTTGTTTTTTCACATTAGAATTCTTAACTGATTATGTTGATCCCTCCTTGATCCAGAACCAATGAGATTAAAGTTCATAGGATGTTCATATCCCTCCTTTCTTTCCCTCTACTATAGTATGCTTTTATGTCACTCCGTGTGGCACAATTACCATTTTCTGCCTCATCCTTTCCTTTTCTCCCATTACAATCCTTTTGTATCCCTTAATAAGGTATTTTATAATTGGATTAGTTCATTTATACTCACACCCTCTATCTACATATATTCCTTTTAAATTTCATGATAATTATATACATCTCAGTATTGACAGGTATCAACTTCCCATATAAGGATATAAACAGTTTACTGTTGATGAATCACAAGTTATGTGCATGCATGTGTGGGTGTGTTTTCCTTGTTTACCTTTTTATGTCTCTTTTGAGTCACGTATTTGGGGATCAGATTTTCCACTGAATACTGTCTTTTTCATCAGGAAAGTTTGGAAGTCCCTCATTTCATTGAATGACAATGTCCTTGATTGATAGATTATGCTCAGTTTAGCTGGGTAGTTGATCCTTGGTTGCAGTTCAAGCTCTTTTGCCTTATGAAATATCAAATTCCCATTCCTCTCATCTTTTAATGTAGAAGCTGCTAGGTCCTGTGTAATCTTGACTGTAGTTCCACCATATTTGAATGTTTTCTTTCTGGCTGCTTACAGTATTTTCTCCTTGAACTTATAATTCTGGAATTTGACTACTATATTTCTTGGAGTTTTCAATTTGGTATCTTGTTTAGGAGGAGATGTAATTTTTTGATAACTGTTTTATCCTCTGATTCTAGGACTTCAGGGGAGTTTTCTTTGACAATCTCTTGGAGGATGTTGTCTAGGCTGTTTTTTTTTCATCATGGCTTTCAGGAAGAACAATAATTTTTAGGTTATCTCTCTTGATCTATTCTCCAGGTCAGTTGTTTTTCCAATGAGATATTTTAGACTTTTTTCTAATTTTTCAATCTTTATGTTTTGTTTGACTTATTCTTGATGTGTCAGAGAGTCTTTGGCTTCAATTTGACTGCTTCTAATTTTTAGTGAATTATTTTCCTTGGTTAGTCTTTGAAACTCCTTTATAGGAAGGTATTTTCTCCAGTTCGATTTTGAACCTCCTGTCACAGTTCACAAATTTTACTTTTAAGGATTTGTTTTCTTCAGTGAGATTTTTTCCCCCAAATTTGGTAAATTTATCTTTCATCTCTCTAATTAGGCTTTTAAAGTCTTTTTTAAGCTCCTCCAAGAATGCTATTTAGGCTTGAGACCAGATTATATATTTCCTTCTGTGGTCTCTGGTATGAGTATAGCATACATGTTGTCCTCTGAATTTGGTTGCTCTTGCTCACTATAATAGGATAAGATTGTTTTTGCTTTTGATTTCTCAGCTTCTTTCTTGTGCATTATGACTGCCTATTTCCTGACTTTTAGAGTGGATTTCTGTTTCTGGGGTCCAGAGGGCTCTGACCCATGCTTCTCAAGCTGGGAACTAGGGCCTTGGTTGTTGACTTTGTTTGCTGTAGCCTCTGGATTTCTAGACTGACGCCAAGTGTGAGGCTCACCATGTAACGTGTGGGGGAGGTATGGTGGCCACTTCAGGTTTCTACCTCTTTGCTCCTGGGCTACAGCTCAGGCAGGCTCAGCTGCTGGTGGCTGGTGGCTGGCAGTGCTGGTGTCTATAGATTCCCCTGGTTGTGCTAAGGCAGACTTGAGCTTCTGTTCTTATGGCTTGCTGGCTCCACCCCCTGGGCTTCCAGATCTCCTGCTGGTCAGCTGAGGTGGGGCTTGTTGGGATGCCCCCACCTTTCATTTCAGGTGGGTGACAGGTTGTCACACCCTTTCTTTAGGGCTCCCAGGCCTGCAGTCCATGGTCCATTCTACTATTTCAGGATTTTATACTGGGTGGGGTATTAAATTCTGGGTTTTCAGCGTCAGGGAGGGAAATTAGAGCAGCTAAGGTTTACTTTGTCATCTTGGCTTTGGAAGGTTCAGGTAGGTGATTTTTGATCATCCAGGCTGTTGACTGATAGCTCCAGGAGAAGCTGCTGTTGCAGGCCCTGACTGTTCTCTTACCCAGATCCTCTGTCCAGTGGTGAGACACCTACGAATCACCCTTGGGGTTGGCAAATCTGCTGGCCAGGGCTTGCTCTCAGTCTGCTGTGCTCTGCTGTCAGGTCCATGTTTGTGCAGCCCCTTGGGTGTTCCATGTTCCTCCTGCCCAGTCCTATGTGGGCACTTTCCTGGACTGGGAATCTTCCATGCTCTATCTCCAAGTGGATTGTTGCTCTAAAATCCAATCAGATTCACTTTTTAGAGGCTAGTGATGGATTTCATGGAGGAGCTCAGAAAAGTACCTGCTTACATTCTGCCATCCTGACTCTGCCCTCACTAGACAAATCTTATAGTATAAAAGTTTGTGTTGGTGTACCAGAACCCTGAGTCAGAATTCTCAGAACCCTGAAACTGACTTCTTGTTGTGCTTGTCCTTCTTCTGCAAAGAGGGCCATGTCATCAAGGGAATGACTACATGACTTGCAGTTGACTGTGATTTGAATGAGGGAGGATTGTGCAGGGTCACCAGCCTCACTTTCTCCTCCAGAGCCATCTGGATCCAATGGCTAGATATTCATCAGGATAACCCTGAAAATGGTAGAGGAGTGAGGAAAGAGACATGATTATGTACACTTGAGTCTAAGAACCAGAAAGAAACAGGAGATCATTAGGGCCAGCTCCAGACTATCGTAAACCATTCAGCCTGTATCATGACCTGTTCTCTCCTTTAATATTTCTGGTGATTAAAAGATCTCCTTGTAGTTCATTCCACTGTTTTATTGCCTGAATGGTCAAGAAGTTATGACTCATCAGAGTGTGTAGAACAACAACCACCAGAATCAAAAGTTTGGAGTCTGAGTCAGAGATCAGAAAAGGTCTATATTCTTTCTCATGAGAAAAGGGACAGCTCTTGTCACTCAAGCAGCATCTGCCAGGGAGAGCAAACTGTGGAAGCTCACAGGCTTCTCTGGTCATAATCCTAACCTCACTTCCAACCCCTGTCCCACCTTACCAATTGATTGGTAAGACAAACTCACAGTCTTCTCTTTCATGCTAACTAATTGGCACAAAGCAATTCCAATCCTTCATTACCATAATTATTACTAATGAGGCTCTAATTCTGTTAGATATTATACATAATACATGAGGTTCATTAAGCAAGCACAGTAACAACTCCAGAATATTTGCAACTTTCCCCCCATCAGTCTAACCTAATCCTTATCTGGGCCTGCAAATATCAAGGCTGCTATCTGCTTTCTAATTGATCAAATCCACCTGCTGCTGCCAGTTCCTTCTTATTCTACATTATTTCACTTTTAGTATTACCTAGAAGTTCTATGGGAACTGGGAATCCAACTGTCTGGTATCATTAGCCTTGTTTCAGCAATTTTTTCAGTTCTGTAGAAACTTAACCCTTTGCTATCTCTTACAATAAAATTCCTTTCCCAAAACTAAAAATGTCTCTAATTAGGTGCAAAAGTTAATTCAATCAATTGTATTAATACCCAATAGATATTATATCACTTTGAAATACACAATAATCCCATATGTATGGAGGAATGAAACTGAACTTATTTACAAAGTGCAGAAGAGAAGAATTTAACAGGATATTAAGAATGTGGAAACTTCACTGTGAATCATCTCTCACAAGAGAATGTGAGAGCTGAAATATAAATTTTCTAGTCCAACCCCATCATTTTAGATTGAACTCAACTTTCTTCTACCTTTATATATGACTTTTTTTAAAGTCCTGTGCACATATGAATCAGTCATTTCTTACCAACTTTTCACATAAGATACTCTGAAGATAAACACTGAGTTTAATTTTCACATTTCACTAAGATAAGGAGATATGTAAGATGCGAAATGAAATTAGAGTGGGATAAAAAGAAAATGACTTTAAAGATTCATGGACTTATTAATTCAGTGCTGGAAGGGACCAAAAGAGCCAACTGGTCAACTCCTTCATTTTATGAACAAGGAAATGGAAGTTCTAATGGAACTTAAATAACTTGCTCAAAGTCACATAGTAATTGGCAGAGCTATAATTTGAACTCAGATCTAGTGATTGTGGAACTCCTTTGAAAACAACTTTTCATTTTCTTGAGTTTTAAGATTACTAATGGTAGACAAGGAGGGATGGTAATGTTCTGGTGGTGCATATCTCTCTCTCTCTCTCTCTCCCTCTGTCTATCCCTTTCTCCTCTCTCTTTCTCTCTCACTTTCTCTTTTTCCCCCTTTCTCTTTCTCTCTACCTATCTCTCTATGTGTATATGTGTGTGTGTAGACATTTCACATACATATATCTATATATTCCTGTCTATATACACATTTCACAAAACACCACCCTATATTCAGTGGGGATGGGTGGTTTGGGGAGGGGCAAATTCCATATTGGGAAAAGTAGGAATTTAGGATTCCCTGACTTTGGGAAGAGAGAAATAGAAAAAATGTGTTATTGATGACTAAATCATCAATAGAAAGATTGATTAGAAAGAAAAGCTATATGAGCAGGGAGAGAAGTGTTGAGGTTTGGAAAGAAATGTCAATATTATGTGTGATGGTCATGGAACCAAGTAGGAATTATGCCAGAAAGCAGATGAATGCATATGACTGAGCTGTGGGTAAAAATGAAGGTTTAAAAATAAAGTAACAGAGCCAGTTAATGCCTGGGAAGTTTAACTGCAAACCTTGCAAGGCACTAAAAAGGGGCCACTCACATTTCCCTGTCAAAAACGAGATAGATCATGCTCTGTGTGTGAGGTAGAATGGTAGGTTTGGTTGTTTTTCGTTTGTTTTTTCCCCTCCCAGTGATTGCACTGTGTATGAATGTAATTATTGCATACAGTGTTATTAGCTTTCATACAGCATTTAAGAAGGTCATTTGGGCACATTTTGTCCAATTTGTTTACATTTACAATTAGCTCAGCAAGAAAAGTTCCATCCTCTCAGGTCATTTTACCTGTCATTTTTGCTGTGTCTGAGTGTCATTAAACCTGAGACTTTAATAGCAGCAGAATTCAGAAACTTACATGACAGAAATATATGATGCTGTGCTGTTTTTAAATTATACAAGAATTAGAAATCTGTAAATGAGAACAGAATTCACTAAGGCCCTAAAGGTAGAAAATGTGATTAAGTAGAATGTTAGAGAAGTTAAGATTTTGTTTTTCTTTCCTGGAAAAAAAGTTCTTTTTCAGCAATTAACATGGAAGTACAAAGGCTCAGAAATGAGAAGTTGAAGTCACTTTTTGAGTAGATGGATTGGAATATATTTTCAGGCAACACTGGTAAAAAGCTAGAGTGAGCATCTGGAAGACTGGAACCATCTGTGTTCAAATGCTGTCTTAGAGAATCACTAGTTTTGTGACCCTGAGTTAGTCACTTAATTTCTCTGAGCCTCAGCTCCCTTATCTATAATACTGGAAAAATAATAATAGCACCTACCACACTAGATTATTGTGAGGATCAGGTGAGAGTTAAGAGAAAACCACAAATAATTTGAATGTGAACTCTATATTCTAGTATTGATGGAGCAGCTATATAATACAATAGAATAGAAGACCTAGAATCAAGAAACCTGAGTTCAAATTCTGTCTCAGAAACTATCTGTGTGACCCTGGGCAAGTTACCTGATTCCTCAGTTTAGTCATCTATATAATGGTTATAATAAAAGCACCTACTTTTCAGGATTGTTGTGAGTGTTAAATGAGATAGCACATGTAAAGCTACAAAATGCTAGCTATTAGCTGTTATTAACAATCTGTCTTTTTCTTTTTTCAAATTAGCCAAGCACATTGAGAAGCACAGTGGTCACAGGAGGCCTGTAAATGAATTTATACCTCTACCTTCCTCTTTCTTTCTCTCTCTCCCCAGTGTCTCCCTTTATCTTTCTATCTCTAGCTATACCTATATCTCTATTTTTATATCTCTATTTCTCTATCTATGCCTATCCCTATAACTCTTTATCTCAATCTATCTTTACCTATATCTACATCCATCTGTCTCTATCTAGTTAGCTATAGGGTGTCTCAAAAAGTCTTAGTATGTATCAATATTCATTCAGTTATACCAGAGAGGAGAGGGCAAATTAAATGGCAAAACATTTTCTGTACAGATAAGTTGAAAACAGTTGGAGTAAATGTTTTACTTCCAATAGCATCACTTCTAGTCATTTCTTTCAGATAGTAATTTTATTCTGAGTGAATAATCTAAGATTTGTAATGAGACTTGAGAAGGCTAAATCAAGGTCATGGCAATAGTGTTCCCATGTTTCATTTGGTCACAAGAGATTGTCTCATTTCCTTTGATCACATGAGATTTAGTCAATTTATGTACCATAAATAACATTAGTTTTTTAGAACCTAGGGGAAACTGGCACTGCTTCTCCACTGAGGGAAATTTCCAATATCTGTTTTGATCTGTGAAGTGATCAAATTAGACAAAACTTCTATGTTGTCAGGGCTCAGTCTACTGACATGCTAACATTCATTTTTCAGCTTCATATGTAGGTTTTAAGGGTAATGTTGGTAGTGTGATTGATCTGGCGTCTTGCTAGGTTTGTCCCTTTTTCATTTCTATCTTAGGCTGAAGGAGTTTGCTTCAATTCCTCCCCATTGCATTTTTTTTTTGTCTTCCAAATCCTCTATTGGCTATTGTTGATCTCACTTGCTTTTTCTCCCCATTCCTCTTTATTTTTTGGCCTGTTTGGGTTTTATCTTTTATTGTAAAATAACATTTCTACTGTCACAATCTCCCTTCCATCTTCAGAATAGCAATAAGCTTTTCTGGAACCTTACATGAACATGAGGATGTGACCTGCTCAATACAGTTAAATGACAGGTATCCAAAGGACACACACACACACACACACACACGCACACACACACACACACACACACACCATTTCGAATTACCAAAAAACTCACAGACCACAATATGTAACACAGACCTTGTTTAAATAATGAAAACAAAACTGTCCTTCTGTGTTTAACTCTACAATATTGTGGTTGACAAGGGGCCTGCACCCTGAGGTGGTAAGACAGAAAGCTCAGACAGAGATCTGAAAATTAGCCCATGCTCACGTTGTCTCTACCATCTGAAGGATTCTATGGTTCTAACTTAGCTGACAATTTTATTGATAGTGCATGTGGGAAGAATGGAACCTTGGTTTGTTCTTCCGGAATTGCTGTGGCTTTACAGTAGCAACAGAAGTGAAAGGGAGTTGAACAGATCATTAAATACTACAAACATAGCTACTGCTGCAGGCTGCACACTGATCCAGTGGATGGACTGACAGAGAAAGGGTAACCAGCTGGAAATGCGCCAATTAGAATTAAGGGCTTCAGTGGTGCAGAGACCTGTCCAACAGCCTTGGGTACAGGGAGAAGGGGGAAGTCATTATTAAAGAAGAAAATCATACTGGGCACTGGGAGTAGGCAGCAAGGCCCTCAGAGAGTTCTGTAATCAATTGTGCTAAGATTTCTGGACAGCAGGGAAGTGAGGTATGCAGTTATTGGGGGGAGAAGGCGTGAAAGCCCTCTATGTCAGCATTCTGGTTCAAAATGCTTTTGATTCTGTTTCAGTTATAGCTCTGGCTAACAGAGCTGATTGCCAGAAAGTCCAGGATAGGTTGGATGAAGGGCATTTTGCTACCACATCCTACTAGCCCATGTAATTTTGGATTAGTTTTAGGATTGGTGATGGTGGAGGCCTAGCTGCTGAAGGGAAGGCTGCAGATTAGGATGTGTCTGGTAAATATTTAACAATTGGCTCCCCCACTCCCACCCCTCATCCCCCATGGAAGCAATGCTCTCTATTTACTTTAAAAAAATTTATTTACATTTTGATTCCTAGAATAAAACAAGCATTTCTATAACATAGTGTAATTAAAAAAAAGATGATTGCACATAAAATTGCAAATCTATTACATACAACTTGCTTTCTCTTTTAAATATTTAATAATGCTATATACTTTTTTTCTTCCTTTCCTTTCTCCCATCTCCCCTCCCTCCATGACTACCATTAGACACAAGTATGCTCTGCACTTTCTATCAGCAGCTCAGCTTTGTTTGAACTCCCAGGAACAAGATATCCCTCCCATATAAATTGATCACTCAAAATCTCATCATCCTGCTATTTAACTTGATATTGTAAACTCCCCAGCTTCTCAAGACCCTCATCCTCCTTTTTTCTGTGCATGGAAGCTTGCGGGGTGGATCACTAAACTCCCAAATCTTTTCTTCATATGGGGTAGGTTCTGGAATTTCCAGCTCACTTCCCACTTTGCATCTGCAGCTCTCCTTGGTTTGACTTCCGTGGAAGGAGCCTGCTAGGTACTCCCTGGTCCACTTTGTAATCCCCCTTCTACTTTCTTCTATGTGTTATCTTTCCTCATGAGGGCAGCTAGGTGGTGCAGTGGATTAAGAGGCTGGCTTGGAGTCATGAATATTCCTTTTCTTGAATTCAAATGTGGCCTTAGACACTATCTGTGTGACCCTGGGCAAGTCACTTAACCTCATCTGCTTCAGTTTTCTCATCTGTGAAATGAGCTGGAGAAGGAAAATATCCCAGTATCTTTGCCATGAGAACCCCAAATAACTTTAGACATTGAACAACAACTTCACCCATTAGATGGTAAGTTCCTTGAGTACAGAGGCTGTTTTTTCCTCAGTTATTTCATCAGCATTTCTGAGTACCTGGCCCATAGTAGGAGCTTAACTAATGTTTATTGAATTTAATAGGACATACTTTTAAGTTTAATCTGCTTTATTAACATTTTCTCCATCACTTTCTTGAATCTAGACAATCCGCAAAAAAAAAAAATAAATCAAGTCCTTATTTGTAGCATTTTCCAATTTCCTAGGTGTATTTAATGTTCACATGAAAATTTAACAACTGGCTCTCATAAGCCTATGTGATTTGGCTTCAGTACACTCGTGGCTCCAGATTGATTAGTGTTTGGGGAGTAACAGGTTTTCATAGGATCATAGGTTTAGATCTGGTCCAAACCCTCATTTTATATATGAGGAAACCATGGCTTGGAGAAATTAGATGACTTTCTCATGGTCTAGTAAACACCGGAAGCTGGATTTTAAAGTAAATATTCCTAAGTCTAAACCCTGTGTTGGTCTCTGTTCCATGATGCTTCCCTTTGTTTGTTCATGCTAAAAGTAGCTTTGCAGTAGGACCAGGGATACTCCAGATATTTTAATCTGCTGCAGAGATCTATACAAATGATCAGATCCCATTCATGTAATTTTAAGTGGTTGAGTAGTGAGGATTAATCTAAAGTCTTAATTGTATGATATTTGACAACAAAAACACATTCTCTGTTGCCCTCTGCTAGTCCAAAAGTAGCCAAGATAATAAGCTTTTATTAAGATTGCACTATTTGTACTATTATAAATGCTAGTGATACAAATATAAGCAAAAAAGCCAGTCCTTGACCTTACAGAATTTTCAATCCAAGAAGACAATACAAATAAATATAAAATAAAGGGGGAGGGAACTCCAGGCATGCAGGAGCATGATGATGATAAGAGTGGTATTGGGAAGAGCAGTTGGTAGGAAATGAAGAGTTGGTTCTAATTCTGAGCCCTCTATATAGTGATCCCTGGCGAGGAGTTTGGAGAATAAGAGGCAACTGAGGGCACAGATAAGGGGCGAGTCCCAAAGCTGAAGCAATCTCCAGTCTCTGTGAGTTTACTGGTGATGAGACTGTGGGGGTCAGGGGGCCCCAAAGAATATGATGATGGTGCAGTAGAAACCAAATAGAACTACTGAAGGGAAATGAAATGTTCATATTTAGCATTTATATGGCACTTCAAAATTTACAAAGTACTTTATACCTGTTATCTCTTTTGATCCTGATATAATACTGTAAAATATTATTATCTTCTTTTTTACATATGGGAAAACTAAGGCTCAAAGAAATTAAGCTACCTGCTTAGGGTCACATAGCTAGTGTCCGAGGCAGGATCTGAACTAGATCTTCCTGACTCCAAATAATGCCATCTATAATTTCACAATATTTTGAATTTATGATCATTCTAACAAACTGAGTCATTTACTTTTGCATGTTCCATGCCAGGAAATTCACAAAACAAAGTATTTGTTTATAAGGAAAGGTGAATCCTACTTAAGAACAAAACTTTTTAATATACTTGGAAAAAACTCATTTAGCATAAATATGAATAATCTATAAATATATCAATGAATAAAACAAATCATCTCAAAGCCTTCTGAGAAGTCATAAAAAACATTGTAATTCAACTCCCCTCCCTATTCCGATTAGTTTCAAGACTTTTCGTCCTTCTCAATGCTCAGCTTACTCACAGAAGGCAGCTAACACACTTGAAAAATCTAATGCGGTATAATTGTTACTGGGAAGCTAGGTAACACAACAGATGGAATGCAGAGCCTAGAGTCAGGAAGGCTCATCTTTCTGAGCTTAAATCTGGCTTCAGATATTTTCTAGCAGTGTGACCCTGGGCAAGTGTGACTGCTGCACATACAGCAAATATTTATTATATACCAGGTGCTATGATAAACTAGACAGAATTGTACACTGCACTTATGCAGCACTGACTTTAGAAAATTCTTTCAGGGACAGAGCCAAGATTGTGGCATAGAAGCAGGAAAACTCCATCAGCTCCCCCCATAACCTATAAAATATGACTTTAAATAAACTTTAGAGCTACAGAACCCACAAAGTGACAGAGAGAAACAAATCTCCCTCTGAAGGCAGCCTAGCATGCAGACAGGAAGGGTCCATCACATCACTACTGGGAGCCCAGCCCAGACCAGCTTGAGCCCACATTTTTAGCCCCAGGGCGGCTCCAATTAGCCATGGCTGGAGGGACTTCAAGAAAGTGGATCACTAGCAGCTGTGGCTATTTCCAGAATTATCAACCCATAAATTCCAAAGCCAAAGTAAAAGGTCAGTGTGGACATTGGGAACAGGGGGACGGAGAATATGGTCCAGCCTGTGCCCCCAAAAGAAAGATGCAGCTCAGGCACGTGGCCATGCAGCCACCTCCATGTGGCAGCTTCAGAGCTCATGGCCTGATGATTGTAGGGGATCCAAGTGACTATTCTGAGGGTAATCACTCTTGCTTTAAACTGCTTGCATCTGGATCACTGTCTTGGGTGGAGGTTCTGCAGTGTGTGACCAGGTGCCAGAGCCTGTGGAAGCTTCAGAGAGGGAACACTGTGAAAACCCCAGCAATTTGGGTCAAAGCTCTCCTCTCTGGAAGCAGAGTTCTACTGTGGATAAAAGCTCAAAAGGCAAGTAATTTAGTGGCAACATGAGCAAGCAAAGGAAGCAAAGCAAGCACAGCCATCCAACTTTATTTTCCTTTTTTGGGGGACAAAAAATATCAAAGCATGGAACGGGAGGAAGACAACACAGTCAGAACTCCTGCACCAAAAGCTTCCAAGAAAAATGTAAACTGATTACAGTCCATAGAGGAGCTTAAGAAGGATTTTGAAAACCAAATAAGAGAAGTGGAGGAAAAATTGGAGAGAGAAATGAGAATGATGCAAGAAAATCATGAAAAGAGAGTCAACAAACTGACTGAAGAAAATAATATCTTAAGAAATAGACTAACTCAAATGGCAAAAGAGGCCCAAAAAGCCAATGAGGAGAAGAATGCCTTAAAAAGCCAAATTTGCCAGATGGAAAAATAATTTCAAAAGCTCACTGAAGAGAATAATTCCTTCAGAATTATATAAGAGCAACTGGAGTACCTGAAAGCCATGATCAAAAAAAGAGCTTAGGAATCATCCTTCAAGAAATTCTCAAAGAAAACTGCACTCACATTTTAGTACCAGAGGGCAAAATAGAAGTTGAAAGAATTCACTGATTGCCTCTTGAAAAAGATCCCAAAAAGAAAGCTCCTAGGAATATTGTAGTCAGGTTTTGGAGTTCCCAGATCGAGGAGAAAATATTAGAAGCAGTCAAGAAAAAAATAATCTGAATACTGTGGAAACACAATCAGCATAACACAGGATCTGGCAGCTTCTACATTGAGGGAATCAAAAAACTTGGAATATGATATTCTGGAGATCAAAGGAGCTGGGATTAAAACCAAGAATCACCTTCCCAGCAAAACTGAGTACAATGTTTAAAGAGAAAATATGGTCATTCAATGAAATAGAGCCCTTTAAAGCTTTCTTGATAAAAAAAAAACACAGGAAAAATTTGTCATTCAGATACAAGAAGCAAGAGAAGCATGAGAAGGTAAACAGGGAAAAGAAATCATAAGGAACTTATCAAAGTTGAACTATTTACATGCCAACATGGAAAAATGATAATTGTAACTTATGAAACTTTTCTCAGTATGAGGATAGGTGAAGGGAATATAAATGTATATATATATATATATGTATACATGCATTTATATATCTATATAGGAGGGTATATGGGTGTATGAATACATATGTGAGTGTGTGCATATATGTCTACAGGTATACATAGACAGAAGGCACAGGATCAATTGAATAGGAAGGGACGATACTAAAAATCTGAAATTGAGAGATGAGAGAGGAATGAGAGGAGATGGGGAGAGATGGAATAGGGTAAATTATCTCATATAGAAGAGGCAAGGGAAAACTGTTACAATGGAAGGGAAGAACAGGAAAGGAAAATGGAATGGGTCAACCTTACTCTAATTGAATTTGGCTTAGGGAGGGAATGACATACACACTAAATTGCGTATCTTGCCCTACAGGAGAACAGGGAGGAAGGGGATAAGAGGGGGATGATAGAGGGGAGGGCAGTTTGGGGGGGAGGGGAGTTAGAAGCACACAGTTTTGAAAAGGGATAGGGTCAAAATAGAAAATAGAACAGGGGCAGGGCAGGATAGGATTTAAAGGAGGGAAATATAGTCAGTCTTTCACAATATACCACTATGTAAATGTTTTGTGCAGCTAAACATGCGCAACCTATATTGAATTGCTTATCTTCCCAGTAAGGGTGGGTGATGAGGGAGGACAGGAAAGAATCTGGAATTCAAAATTTTTAAAATCAAATGTTTAAAAATAAATAAAAAAAGAAAATTCTTTCTATTTACTACTTAGATCCAAATACTCAAGGGTAAATTGGGCTCAATTAGTTTTATCTGTAGTAGTAGAATTCAGGGCCCTCTGGTTTCCCTGGAATTTTTAATTTACTATGAGTACTTAGGAACTCCATCTTCCAAATCATAGAAAACTCAGTCCATTGTAGGGATCCACTATTAGGATTTGGGATCTATATTTTTTCAGTTAAGTAAGAATTGATCTAAAATTCTGTATTTATTTAGACAATGGTAAATGCATTCATATTTATAGTCAGAAAATCAATATATAGCCCATGCATATATCCCTAGACTATACCTTCTTGGGAGCAACAGGATATGAATGGTACTAGTGATTGAAGATTTGGAAGTCAAAAGAAAAAACATATAAAATGAAGTCTAGTTCTCTATGAGAAAATACACTTTATTTGGGAGAGATAGTGAAGTGAACTAATTGGTTATAGTTTAAGACTGGCATTTAAATCTTATTTTAAAATCTCACCCAGTGGATCAATTGAATTGGATTTAAGTCCTAGAGAGCTGCCTTGCTAATGATTGTGACTGATTGATCAGAAGTTAGGAAGTTTTAATGGAACTGAAATAATGACAAATGATCAGGGAGGCAGTGTTGTGTAGTGAATATAGCATTGATTTAGAATCACAAAGGCCTGGGTTAAAATCCTAGCTCAGACAATCACTTGTTGTATGACTATGAAAGTTACTTATTCTTTTTGTATCTCAGGTTCAAATTTAAATTAGGGGTCTGGACTTGATGGCTTTTGAAGTTCTCTGGTAGTTGTAAATCTTTGAGTCTACGAAGTTCTAATCTGGGTTCTATAATTTGTTATTTAGTTGAATAACTTATGGTACAGTGGAAAGAACTCTGAGTATAGAGTCAGAGGATCAGGCTCCAAATCTCTCCTTTGTCACAGCTACTGGTGTGACTCTGAATAAGTGTTGAGTCTCAGTTTCATCATCTGTAAAATGAGAATTTGGGATTAGATAGTTTTTCAGATCTTTTTCAGTTGATACAGTTTTTAATTTATGATCCTAGGAAATGTTCTTTCTGTTTGCAATTTACTAGGCAACTACCTCGAAGGGTTGTTGGGGGACTCAAACGAGCAAGTATATGTAAAAACTTTGCAAGCCTTAAAAGCACTATATGAATGCTAACTGTCATTGCTGTTTGTTAACTTGTAAATGGGGTTAATCATTTATCTACTTCAGAAGATTGTCCTGAGGCTCAAGTAATGTGTTGGTTCCAAAAGTACTTTTGAAACTGTAATGACTAGATTTTTATATTAATATTGTACAATGTTGATATTATATGACCAGTGCACTAAACAGAGACTCTTGAATACTGTAATTTCTCCCCTAAATTGGGGAATCTTATATACTACCAGTTTGGCAATTTATTCTTTTGAAGCAAATTTTCCCAAAAGATAACAAAAATAAAACATCTAATGCCGTGTTTTTACATCATACAAAACATGATACTTATGGTAACCATTTGAGTTAAATAGAACAAATTTGTGGGTTTTTTTCTTTGAATTGTGGTTTCATCAATATGAACAAACTCTGTATATTTACCTGCCTTCTATATAGCAGGCCTTACAGAATACAGCAGCAGCATCTGCCATGACTTGGAAGAAGGGCCTGAACCAGTCTGATCTTCTGGCTCTCTACCCACTATGACTCTCTAGCTCCTCACTGCTTGGAACTCACTCCTCTTATTTGAGGCTTAGAGAGCTTAAGTGACATAAAGTTAGATCCACTGCAGTAGAAAACACAGTTCAGATGCTCAAGACATAATTGTTAATTATTTGAAATACCTAGAATCATAGTAATAAAAGTCCTTAATATTTGAGACCTGATGCTTATTGATAATGAGAAGTCAGAAGAGGCATAAAATTGACTTGTTCTGGCAAGTTAGAAAGCTTCATTTAATGTTTCTAGAATAAAATTTATTTCTCCCTTCGCAAGTCTCTGGACAACTGAAACACAACAAAATTAATGTCTTGCTTTAATACTCCCATTTTCAGTCATATTGACAATCAATCAGAATTTCTGTCAGTGCCCAAAGAGACAAGGACATTTAATTCACAACAATCTCCCTTTCCCTTCTCTCAGTGACTGCCAAATAAAACATGATGGATCACAGTCTGCATTTGCATTTATTCTAAAACAGCCAGTGCAACACTAGCAAAAAGAAGAAGGAAGAAGAAAGGGGAGGAGAAAATGGAATAAAGAGAGAAAAAGTGAGAAAGCCTGGGAGATAGAGAAAGACAGAGACAGAGAGTACTGCCCAGAGTTTAGTTAGCAAAATGATTAAGGGAAAACTGCACTGGAGATCTTGTAAATTCAATCAGCAGATTTTAAAAAAGTGTTTCATAGCATTTCCAACTTTGGGAAAGAGACTCAGTAAATAGCCAGAAGAAAACTTGGAAGCTATATTTATATAACACTGCATTCAAATCAATTAGGATCACCCCCCTCTCTATCTAATTAAGATGAGTTTTTACTTTCTCCTTATCTTAAAGTGAAAAGCAGTAAGACAAACTGGCTACTTCATAATAAGGGGCTGTGGCCTTTAATTTCTTCTCTCTTACACAAATTAAAATGGATATTTAGATGAAACTCCATTTAGAGGTAACTATCCATCTTTCCTGTTTCCTCTTTAAAGTTCCTGGAGTTATAATGTTTCCTTGTGCATGTTTTTAGAGTAACAATATAAATCTTAAACCAATACTATGAATTCATTGGTATGGATATTCCTTCCACTGACACACATCATAGCTTTCTTATACCTAAGTAAATGGATTGATTTCTGAGGCTAACATATTACCTAGTAGTCTACTTTCTGCTGATGAATCTCTTCAAACTTAAAATGGTTTTCTGATTGACCTTAGCTTCAAATTCATGCTCAATCAGTATTTAAATTATTTCTCATTAGGGAGGACTTGGCAGAACTTTGGTTCCAAAGGCATATTCCATGTTAGCAAAATATAAATTATCAGTAATTCACATATAGGATAATATATCCTTGAGAAGGAAGGAACCTTTAGTTGATCCAGTCCCTGCCTTTATCAGAGAAAATATTTTTATCCTAATTTCATAGATCATTGAGGTCTACATGGGTTTAGATAATTTTCTAGGGTCAACATCTATAAAGTAGTGATGGGAGTATTAGAATTCAGGTCCAAAGTACTGTTGATTCTGGCCATGACATTTCACATCCATTCCACCCTTTCTACTTACATGGCGATCACCCTAATTCAGTTCCTCATCACATTTCCTTTAGATTTTTGAGTTCCCTAACTCTCTCCTGATATCTGTTCTTTTCTTTCTCCAATCCATATTCAACTAAACTACCAAAGTGATAGCAGGTAAAGCAAAGACTGACTATTATTTCTCTATTTGAGAAGCTACGGTATTGTGGTAAAGTGTTAAGATGGTAAAGTGTATATATGGCACTAACCTTGGAGTCAGGAAGATGTGAATTCAAATATAACCTCAGATGCTTACTAGCTGTGTGACCCTGAACAAGTCACTTATTCTTAACTGTCCCCCCCCCAAAAATAACCCAACCAAGAATAAAAACAAGTAATAGTATTTCCCTATTACCTCTAGGATCAAAAACAAATTCCTCAGTTTGACAATGAAAATTTTTCACAGTCTTGAGCTTACCTTTCCATGTATTTTATACACACACAAACATACATATACACACACACAAATATATATATATATATATATATATTTACATATACATGCATACACACACATATGCCATATGCAAGCACTCAATAATCCAGTCAAACTGGAATCACACATGACATTCTACCTCTGAGCCTTTTCCCTGTCTCTCTGTCCCTCATGGCTGGAATACAATACTTCTTCATTTCCATCTCTTAGAATGCTGACCTTCGTGGAGCATATCTTATAGGAAGCAACTTCTGATTCTCCTTTATCCAGAAGCTCATGCCTCTCCCCTGACATTGCTATTCTTTGTGCATATTTTATGACTATTTACATGTGTACGTTTTGTTTTTGTTCTTGAGAGCAGACATTGTTATGTTGGCATTGCTCTGAATCACAAAATATAACAGACTGCCCATATAGGAGACAGAAGCAAAAACATTTATTCAGATGCCAGAAAGCCAAATCCCAACATAGTAACAAAGAAATTTATATACAAAAACAATGGAGAGAGCAACATCACCCCAAAACCTTCCCACAAACACTCACAAGCCTAGTTGTCTTCTTGCCTGTGTTTTCTCTCTCACAATACAATAACTGCTCTTACTCCCAGTTTCCTCTGAGCTTCACTGCACCCTTCCTGTTCTGCCCTTCAGCAAACTCCTCCCATCACAGGCTCTATGTGATTACATTCAGCCTATTTAGGGGCAGGGAAGATCTTCAAATTTCCATTACCATTACATTTAGCCCCAAGATCTTTCATGTTGCTTACATAACAAAAATACACGAACAAAACATTTTATTGCACAGGTTAATGGGAGTTTAGGGGCAATTCATGTCAACAGAACTTTACAACAATATAATGGGGATAACACAAATTAAGTACATAAAACAGTATCTTAGGGTGGGGTTTGAACTCAAGCATCCCATCATTCCCCCTTTGAACAAATGGTGTTCAAAATCTTGGGGTAAGGGGCAACCATCTCCTCCTCTGTAGCTACTTCCTGCTGAAATTGGACACAGAACTGTTCTTGCTCCAAGAGGTCCCATTTGAGAGGTCACTTCTTTACCTAGTAGCCAGAGCTTTGACCCCAGGTGAAATCCATCAAAAATCACTCTGTGTTGTAAGTAAAAGAGGACCATGAAAGAAGGTACTGCATAATGTAATGATTACATTTTTATTGCTTTTTTAGTTTCTCCAGGGTAAGCTATACCTAATCAGCCAAGATGTATTGGGGTGATGTCCTCATCGTAATGTTTTGATATTTTATTCCATTTTCCTACAAAGTTGTTGTTGTTGTTGGTTTTTTTGGCAAAATTAGTGATATTCAAACTCCTGATGTTCTACTAGTTCTCAGTATTTGATGAAATATCTTTCTGCCTCTGTCCTTATAAGATGGATTTGCATTATATGTCACCTGCTACTTTTTTGGAGAAGGTAGAGGTGAGTCTTCTCAAGAGGAAGAATCATCTTATGTTGAAAGAAATTCTTATACAGGTAAACAGATGCCATTAAGAGAAGAGCCATTTGTTAATAATTTAAAAAAAGCAATGAGTACTAGTGGTTAGTTATTCACTCCATTTATAGACTATCCCAAAACAAAACACCACCACCAACAAAAACCAACCTACCAACAAACAGGGCCAGCTTATAGTAACTGTGATAAGTATGCTCTGCACCCAGGGAATATATCTGGGATGTGACAGAAACCCCCTGAGTCTTGTCAAACTTGTCACCCATAATGCACTCATACATATCCATGGGGAGCAAACAAAATTGAAAAACTGAACTTCAAAAGCACTGCTAGTGATTATAAAATCCTGAACAATAATTTGAAACCCTCAGGGCCTCAGGTAGTATTTTACTCACTACTGTTAATTTAAGGGCTGCCCTGGGAAAAAAGGTAGATATGAGAAGTAAAGAGATGGGTAAGAAAATGGCATCTGAGAATGGGTGTGGATTTTCAAACTGTATTTTAAAATATAGGAATAGCAGGATATTGGAGGAATTAATATATAGGAAGGATTGAGTATACCTGATGAGAGAGGGCCAATTGTGTGTGTGTGTGTGTGTGTGTGTGTGCCTAGAATCTTGCAGATCTGGATAAGAAGCTTAAGCTGAAAATGGAAAGGCAGGGAGAAAATTGCTGTGGTGATTGAAAAGGGTAGAGAGACATAGTTCCCGGGTAATTTGATGAAACTTTTAGAATAAGGCTAGCACATTTGTTAATTAATTAGCTAATTAATTTTTTCTGCTTGTACCTAAAATTTATCTCCCCTAGACCAACAGTATTTAGTGAAAGGGGAGATAGACTCCAATCACAGCTCTGCCTTGGAATGATCAGTGAGATTCTAAATTGGTAGTACTGATAACCTAGCTATACAAAAAGAGTATGGATAAAAATTTGATGAACATTTAAGCTGAACAGAAGTCTCAGGGGGCATATCACTGGGCTGAGTGCATTGCTTGGTTCTATTTAACTTGAACCATGATTTGTTGTCTTGACTGTTTTGCCAATGGACTTTGATGACTCTTGGAGATTTGAGGGTTCAGTTCCAGACCATTTCTCATGCTTCTCTTACTTCTTGTATTTGAAAGTCAAATTTTCTGTTCAGCTCTGTTTTTTTTTTTCATCAAGAATACTTGAACATCCTCTATTTCATTGAAAGGCCATATTTTCCACTGAAGCATTTTAATCAGTTTTGCTGGGTAGGTGATTCTTGGTTTTAATCCTAGCTCCTTTGACTTCTGGAATATCATATTCCAAGCCCTTCTGTCCCTTTAATATAGAAGCTTCTAGATCTTGTGTTATCCTGGTTGTATTTCCACAATACTCAAATTATTTCTTCCTGACTGCTTGTAATATTTTCTTTTTGATCTGGGAACTCTGGAATTTGGCTTTGGTACTCTTAGGAGTTTTCTTTTTGGGATCTTTTTCAAGAGGTGCTCAATGAATTCTTATATTTCTATTTTCCTCTCTGGTTCTAAAATATCAGGGCAATTTTCCTTGACAATTTCTTGAAGGATGACTTCTAGTTTCTTTTTTTTATCAAAGTTTTCAGGTAGTCTAATAATTTTTAAATGATCTCTCCTGGATCTTTTTTCCAGGTCAGTGGTTTTTCCAATGAGACATTTCACATTGCCTTCTAGTTTTCATTTGATTGGATCTGTTTTATAGTATCTTGATTTTTCATAAAGTCATTACCTTCCATTTGCACCAATCTAATTTTGAAGGAATCATTCTCTGCAGTGAGTTCCTGATATTCCTTTTCCATCTGGGTAATTCGGCTTTTTAAGGCATTCATCACTGGCTTTTGGGTGTCTTTTTCCATTTGAGTTAGTCTATTTTTTAAGGTGTTGTTTTCTTCAATATTTTTGGGGGGTCTTCTTTAGCAGGCTGTTGATTCCCTTTTCATGTCTTTCTTGTATCATTCTTATTTCTCTTCCCATTTTTCCCTCCACTTCTCTTACTTGATTTTCAAAAGCCTTCCTGAGCTCCTCCTTGGCCTGTTACCAAGTTGTATTTTTCTTGGAAACTTTTGATGCAGGAGTTTTGACTTTGTTCACTTTTTCTGGTTCCATCTTTTGATCCTTTTTGACCTCCCAAAATGATTCTATGGTCTGATTGTGTTTCCTCTGTTTGCTCATCTTGCCAGCCAATTACTTCACTTTTGAGCTCCTTGTCATGGTAGAACTCTGCTTCCAGGGTAGACAGAGAGCTATGTCTCAAATTGCTGAGGTTCTTCTCACAGTTGTCAGAGGTCTGAGGAGGGTGCCCTCTCTACAGCCACCACAAGATCAGGTATACTGGTGTTTCTCACGCCAGGACCCCTACTCAATACTGCAACCTAGATCCAAGCAGGTCCAAGCAAGAGCCATTACCCTCTCTATGGTTGCTTGGTGCCCCTGTGATTTGCAGGCTGCTGCTGCAGCCACTGTGCCACCACCACCTCTTGCCCCAGGGACTGCTGTTGGACCACACTCTTCCATCACCCATTTCCAGAAGATCTCTCCTTTTTCTTTCACTTAGGTGTTTTTGGGTTGAGAAGTCTGGAAACCACCACAGCTTCTGGTGACTCACTCTCCTGAAGTCTGCTCCAGCAGGTCTGTGTCGCTGATCAGGGCTGCCCTGGGTCTGCACCCACACAGCTCAAGGCAGAGTGCACTTGGCTTCCAGCTCAGTGTGATAGATGTTTCCTGTAGGCCTGCCAGGCTGCCTTCAATAGGAGATTTGTTTCTCTCTGTCACTTTGTGGGTTCTGTAGCTCTAAAATTTGTTTGGAGTCATATTTTACAGGTATTGGAGGTGGTTGGTGCAGGAGCTCACCCTAGTTCCTGCTTTTACTCTGCCATCTTGGCTCTACCCCCCAAATTGTTAAATTTTAAAAAATGGTCATTTGACATCTCTCTTAGACCAAAAACAATCATGGTGGGGCTCAGGGTTTATATGTTCTTTTGGAAAGGGAGTGTTCAAAAGGATGGCACTCAACTCTGGTTAATAATTAGTGAAAAAAAAGAATATTGAAATGACAGACTGGACCTGAACCTTGATTAAGTCATCTCCTTCTAAGTTAACCACAGTGTTGGGCAATCTATTCACAGAAGTTATACCCCACCGAAGCCTGAGCAGAACACAAAGGTTCCACTTGGGTGGAGTTTGAACAAGTGAGTTAGATAAAACTCATAATCAGCAGTGCCCTTCAAGCAACTGAACTTTTAAAATCAGAACTTTTTTAAAAAAGGAGGGGGAACTCTGACTTACCCTAAGTCATTGGTTATTAATAATCATTTCTCCTACTACTCACATCTGCCAAGCAGAAAGTAGGTAGAAGGTACAACATTAGGTTGAAGAATATTAGGAGAGACAAATAATCCATAGGAGATGATATGTAAGAAGAGAATACACAATAAAACCCATGAGTATCAACTGTCTACACAGAAATACATGAAGTGTGGATCATAGACAAGGTAAACTCTTGAGAGCTTAACCCAGTGAAATAGACTTGGCTTCTTAGGTATTCCTGAGACTTGTTGAGGTTGGAACCCATGACAAAAGTATTGATATTGAATGTCGTATTTAACTTGGTAAAGCAAAATAGATTAAAAGGGAGATGGATATTAGCATTGCTTATTAATGAAGGAGGTTATATGCTGGAGCCAAACTCAAATTAGTTTGGGAGAAGCCATTGCTAAATTTTCAGTTCCAGAAATTGACAATCAGTACAAATCAGGGATAATTTATTCTGTTGATTGTTTAGACTTAAGTGTTAACAATGTAGATTAAATTTAAAAGTGCGTTCATACATTCATTCATAAGACCTAAAATTCTATAGGTAATGTCTGCCCGAAGGTGTATGGAGGAAAAGTTTAATAATATCAAGACAAACTATGCAGATAAGGAAAATAAAGGGGTGCTGTCTAGAGATGAACACAAAGCATAGAGATTTCAATGAAAAATTTATATTGAACAAAAACATGTTTAGAAGATGGAAGCAAGAAGAAGTAATAAATGACAAGTACGGAAGCGTGACATGATGCAATAGCATTATATATTAGGAAATAGACTCATATAAGTGTAGCCATGGGAGCCCTTCTCACACACAAGTAGGTCCCCTGAGAACTATTTTATTTGATGCATGTTAGCATCTACTCAAAACTGTAACTGATAGGGTCTTGTCAATGCTTTTTCATTCTTTTCTTTTTTTCTTCTTTTTTTTTAACCAGACTAACCATAGAACTGTAGTGCCAACATAATATTCATAGCACCGATGGTGACTATGAATACCCAAGAATAGTTCTGAATCACAAAATGTAACAGACTCTCCACTTAGAAAACAGAAGCAAAACATTTATTCAGACATCAGAAAGCCACATCCCAACACCAGAAAACTGAATCCATCATAGCAACAAAGAAGTCAATACATGATAACACAGAAGAGAGCAACACTATCCCAAATCCTTCCCATAAGCAAGCACACACAAGCCTAGCTTTGTCCTTGCCTGCTTCCTCTCCTTCCCCAGCTTTAACTGCTCTGACTCACAGTTTCCTCTGTACTCTATTCCACTATTCAGCAAACTCTTCCCACCACAGGCTCCATGTGATTATGTGTGGTCTATTTGAGGCAGAGAAGATCTTTAAAGCAGGGAAGATCTTCAAATTCCCTTAGACCAGTAGTTCCCAACCTTCCTAATGCCGGGACACTTTAATAGTCCTATGTGATTGTATCCGCATGTGGGCAGACCCACCTGGAGATGGATAGAGGAGGTTGCTAAGACCATTGGAAAACATGTGTTTTCCAATCGTCTTAGGTGACCCCTGTGACCTCTGTGAAATGGTCATTTGACCCCAAAGGGTTACAACCCACAGGTTGAGAATCGCTGCCTTAGACCCATTAAGGGGCATGGAAGATCTTCAAATTTCATTACCATTACAAGGATACAATTCAAAGAAAAATCCATTTAGGAAAACAGCATAGTGAAATAAATGATGGTCAGTCAATTAATAAGCATTTATTAAGTAACTTTTGTGTACTAGGCATAAAGTGGATCTCCCTATGCACATAGGGGTATATTCTCTTCCAGGATAACTCATTATCAACTGGACAGGGAATAAATGCAAGGAATACATGTAGCAGGGAACAGACATAAAAGGGTCCCATACAGGTAGGGGAAATCACAATTCCACATTAGAAAACATCTCTGGCTTCAGAGCTGTTGCTGGCTTATCTGCAGACAACTAGTGTCATCTGTGGTCCCATTTGCCACATTAGACCTTTTTGGACATGCCTGCCTTCTCCAGGAAATTAATCATTGGGAAATCTCATTAACAGGTGAGATTGAATCTGCCTCAGAACTCACATCTAACCAGGGAACTAGAGGGTAAGGCCATGAGCTCCAGGGTCTGCATTTAAAGAATGGGCTCAGCACAATCTTTTCTCCATTTACTACTGGCTATATTCTGGGCCACTTCCAGTGGCCAGTCATCTTGACTTTTTTCTTCCCAATGGACTCTATTGACTCTGGAGGAAAAAGTAAGGCTGATGACTTTATCCAGCTCTACATCATTTAAATCCAATTCACACCCAAGTCAAGATATCACCATTGCTCCTCTTTGAGAACAAAGAATGAACAGCAATAACAACAAACACAGTTTTTGGACTTCTCCATCATGTCCCCGGTCCTTCCTTCCTTTCCCTCTACCTCCACCCCTCTTTTCAGTTTCTTTTTGTATGTGAAACCCCATTAAATTGTAAGCACCTTGATGGCAGGGACTGTCTTTGTTTTAATTTGTATCCCCAGGATTTAGCACCATGTCTAGAACATAGTAGGTGCTTAATAAATGTTTATTGACTGTCACATCGACTTTCAAACTACTTTCTCAACTGAAGAAGGATTGGCCCCTGGGCTCTTCTCCCTACTCTCAGCTTTCCCCTGTTGTTCTACGGTTGCTAGGGTTCCTCTTTCTTTTTGTTCTACAAGTGAGGAAACTAAGACTCAGAATCAAACCCCAAGATTAAGACTTTGGACCCTAAATCCAGTGATATTTTCAGTGGATTGCTCGGTCTTTTGAGTTTAGATGATTTATTGAAATCGGTGGATCCGAATCATCAATGATCAAACACAATTAGCTACGCAAAAGGCCATCTGAATTGAAAAGTAGTCATTCTGCCAAGAGTGGCTGGTGGTGTAATGGATAGAATTCTGGGTTTGGAATCAAGAAGACCTGAGTTCAAATCCAATCTTTGACTCTAGCTGTGTGACCCTGGACAAGCCATTCAACACCTACTTGCCTCCATTTATTCAACTGTACAATGGGGATCTTGGAGAAGGAAATGGCAGACCAGTATTTTTGTCAAACAAGGAGTTTAAATGACTTAACAGCAAAGGTGACTTTACCACCTATCGACATTAAGTGTCAGGAGTGAAGTTACCTTAGACCAAGAGTGTCAGAAAAGGAAACCTAGCATGGAATTTTAGTACCAAAACTGGGGCACATGGTTAAAAAAGTATGTGACCAAGTAGAAGCCAAGTAATCAGTTTTATGAATACACAAACTAGAAAGGGTATTATGATTAGTTTTAATATATTAAAGCTTTAACTTGCACTTTGGGGATGCCTTGTATCTGCATATAAATTCCACTTTACAAATGAAGAAACTGAAGGACAGAAAGGTTCAATAATTCATCAAAGGCCAAACTGCAAGTAAAATAGCATCATGTTATAATTTATATATGTAATATGAAAATATAGACATATAGTTCATTCATTGCCTTTTTATCCATTAAATTGAACTAGTTAAAATAAGATATTACTCATAGTTCATTTTCTCCTTCTTCATTGTTGTACATACTATAGTGTACACTATGAATGTTTTAGTAAATGAAACTTTGATTAAATATTCTTCATTAATGAACCAATCAGGTGCTATATTTTCTACAATTCAAATTCAATATATGTTAGTCAATATGATTGATTTCTGTTGCATGTTAATTTGGTGCTTTCAAAGAGGATCAGAACTTGACTCTCTTGCATCATAAATAAAGGCCTTCACAGCAAAACAAGGCATTTCAGAAAAGTTTTCATCTTCCAGAGTTGTCAGTGAAAACTAGAATATTTAGTGACTTTGGAATCTTGCTTAGGAACTATGTTCTTAAGGAACATCATGAGTGAAACCAAATGACAGCATTTTGCTATTTGCATTAATCAAAAGCCTTACAGTTTGTAAGTGGATTGCAAGATTTATGCATGTTAAAATCTATAAAGTGTTGTATTAAATTGATATTTATAAGACCTTGAAATACAAGAGAATTTGTATATCATATAGGCATTAAATGTCACAGTGGGTAGAGTATGGGGACCTGTAGTCAGAAAGAGCTGAGTTCAAATTCAGCCTCAGACTCTTACTAGCCATGTGATCATAGGCAATTCACATGACTTCTCTATGCCTCATTATTCTTTTCTGTAAAATGGGGATAATAATAGCAATTACCTTTCAGGGTTGTTGTGAGGATAAAATGAGCTGATATTTGTAAAGCATTTTGCAAACCTTAAAGTGCTGTATAAATACTATCTATTTCTGTTGATGATGATGATGATGTCCAACCTCATTTTTATAGATGTGATGAAGTTTTTACTTTTCATCACTTAAACAGATTCATAATGAGAAAATAAAAAATATATTACAATCTTAAATATTGAAACTTAAGTGCAAAATAAGAAAATAAAAAATGCATGCCCTGCGCACAACAGAACATGAGTATTAAAAATATATAGCAATAAATTTCCATTTCCATACAATAGGTACTACATATTGTGTTGAGAACAGTTCATCTTTGCTTCCTTGTTAGTTTTCTTTTGTTCTTTGCTGTGCATGTTTTACTTTATCCTTTTTTCCCTTCCTCTCACTCTCCTAGAAAGCTACAATTAAGCATTGATATATTTATATATAAATTTATTGCTTCACATATCCATATATACACATACGTACATATATAGATGTACACTTTCCCTAACAAATTTTTCTTCTGATCTTTATTTTTATGTTTGTGTGTTTATCTTATTTCCTATTCCTCCTAACTCTTCTACTTTACTTCTGCCCTCTACCTGGCCTTCCTATTACTTAACCTTCTCCACCTCCAAAAGTCTCTCCTTTATCCTCCCATTCCCATAAATCTAAACATCCTTCCGGTCTTTTCTATTCCCATAGTAACTCTCTATGTTTAGATTGTTGGCTTTTTAAATTTTTTGCTTTTTGGAAAGGGGAGGATAGGGAAATTGGGGTTAAGTGACTTGACTGAGGTCACATGGCTAGTAAGTGTTGAATGCCTGAGGCCGAATTTGAACTCAGGTCCTCCTGACTTCAGGGTTGGTGCTCTATCCATTGTGATATCTAGCTGCCCCAGATATTGATTTTTTTTTTTTGGTTAACGAATGGAAGGCTTGTGGCAACTTGGTGTTGAGCAAATCTATCAATGCCATTTTTCCAATAGCAGCTGTTCATACTGTATTTTTTTGTGCCCCATTTTGGTAGTTCTCACAATACTTGAAACTTTTCCATTATTATTATATCTTTTATGGTGACTTGTGATCAGTGATCTTTGATGTTAGTATTGTAAATTGTTTTGGGGTGCCCCCAACCATGCCCGTATAAGAAATTAATTGAGACATGTTGGGTGTGTTCTAATTGCTCCACCAACTGGCTGTTCCTGGTCTCTCTACATCTCTTCAGCCCTTTTTCATTCCCTGAGACACAACAATATTGAAATTAGGTCAATTAATAACCCTACAATAGATTTTGAACCTTCAGTGTTCAAATGAAAGGAAAGTCCATCAATGTGGCAAATTTGATTGTTGTCTTATTTTATGATGTTGCTGCCTCAAACTTTAGCAACTACCAACCTGATCAGTAGAAGCCATTGACACGATTATGACTTGATGAAGGCTCAGACGATAGTTGGCATTTTTGGCAAGAAAGTATTTTAACATAATGTACATTGCTATTTTAGACATAATACTATTGCACTCTTAATAGACTATAGTATAAACATAACTTTTATATGCACTGTGAAACACACAAAAAATTTTTGTTCTATTCACTTTATTGTAATATTGGATCTGCAATATCTTTGAGGTATACCTGTATTCACTTGGGTCCTTAAATTTAGACAAAATCAGTACTAGATAAAGCAGGCAATTCAGTCTAATGTGATATAATTGAAAGTGCACTGAATTTGGATTCAATTCCCCTTGTTCAAATCCCTCCTGTCACTTACTTACTGCCTGTGGGATCCTGGGCAATTTTCTGTCTTTGACCTGTAAATGCTTCATCCTGACTCCTGAATTCAGTTATAGTTATTAAAAACCAACAAATGAACAGAAATCAAATACATTCAAAGAAAATAAACAAAACAAAGTCATGATGCAAACAAAAAACAAAATCTCAAACTAAAAAGTCACATTTCCTTATACATTGCATACATATTTTATGCTTAATACACAAATACATTATTCATATATTTTATAATTTAAAAACATTAAATAATGTTTATGAATTTGTAATGGAAAGAGCTGTGGACTTGAAGTCGCAGAAACATGCATATGAATCCCTAGAATCCTCCTAGAAAATTGTGACTTTGGACAAATGACTTTTTGAGACTCAGTTTTTTCATCTGTAAAATGGGAATGCTAATAATTGTACTAGATACCTCATAAGATTGTTGTGGTTAGATAAGTATGTTATAAATCATATAGTGCCTTAGAAAGTCTAATTGTAGTTAAATAATAGGAGAGTAAAGCTCTGAACTTATTCTAAGTTATGAGTTCAGCATTCCATCTTTTCTTATTGTATGAAATTAAATTGTTCACTTGACCTCATTTCATCTACCCTGAAAGAACACTATTATAGTAGGTTTTGCAGATAAGTGAGAAATTAAAAAAATTCTGGCTTCACATGACTTAGAAATGTCACTGAAAATGGTTGTCATTTCAGGATGCCATTTTCAAAGACCCCATAAATAGACACATTAACTTTTAGTTTTAAGAAAACAATATACTTGGAGCAGCTAGATGGTACAGTGAGTAGAGTATTGGCCCTGGAGTCAGGAGAACCTGAGTTCAAATTTGTTCTCAGACACTTAACACTTACTAGCTGTATGACCTTGGACAACTCACTTGACTCCAGTTGCCCTGCTTTACCCCCAATACTACATTAAACTTAACATTTATACATCTTACCTATTAACTGGAGTCCCAAAATATTTACCACTTTTATTGTTTTAAAAACATTTTGTTTTTATTTTTATGAAACTAAGATCAACAAAGCATGATCATTTCAATATATAAAAACCAGAAAGGTTAGATGGTACGTGAAATTTCAAATTCCTATTACAAATATCTTTTATAGCATATATACAACACGTGCACATAGTTAAGTATATAACTTTACATGATGCAATTTTTAAATGATTTAATGACACATTTTTCTTCTTTTTCCATATTGTTATAATGTACTATATTATTACAGCTAAGTATAGTTAAGCAAAATTAATTTATATCTTGCTATTTCTGAGAAATTAAATGTCATCTTGCCTCTCTAGCTACCACCTTGTTGTCAAAAAGGGGTGAGCATTATTCATCATTATTGATTTGGACATGTTTATTGTTTTAAAAGAGCAAATGATCCAGTTTCTTGTAGCATTCAATAAAAAGCATAATCTTTGCCCTGCCTTTCACATTGACTTAGTAAATAAAATTGCCATTTTTCCTTCTTAAGGTTTCTATAATCCTCCATTGAACATGGTAGCTAGCAACATCTTAAATCTCTCCCTCCAGGTATATACAATTATCCTCCCTGAGATTATTCTCTTCTTGATTATCCTTCCTTGACCCTCAGTGCTCCACTCAATTCTAGTTCTTCCAATCCCTCCACCATTCCCAGGACAATGAGATATATTTACCTCTGTGAGATTTAATTAATTTGATTCAGTAGATGCTCCCAGTTTCAGGGAGATTATTTCCACTGTGGTTTATTTTTTGGCAAATTGTAGTCTCAAATTAAGTGAGAGATAACACCTACTTTTTGCAAATATTTGCTTTGTTGACCAGGGACAGTTCTTGGTTTGAGTACTTAATCTACTTTACAATTTTGTTATCATTTTAACTTCCTGGATTTACTTCAGGTGTTTGAGGCTGTTGGTAATTCAAATACCTAAGCTTTTCTGATTCAGGGAAGATTTGGTAGGGTATAGAGAGGCAAACCTTCAGTTTGCCTGAGGGATAGAAAATAAGAGGAATCTGTTCTCTTCATGGCAGAAAAACAAGGAGGAACAGAACAAAGATTCAACATCTAGAACCTGGAAAATTTCCCAACTCCTTGAAAGACAGATCTTGATAGAGAGACTTCTTTATGGTTTGAATTGAGCTTCCAGAGCAGCAGGAATACTCACAATAACAATTTAAGCATAATGAGCATTTCTAAATACCAAAAAGAAGTTAACTTGAGATAAGTTAGTATTTGAATTCTATTCTTTCATTTGCACATTTACTATGCGTAAGCTCTGTAACAGAAATTGAAGTTTAATGTATATTATAGTTATGTGGAAAAGTAGATAGAGTTACCAGGGTTGAGGTCAGGAAGACTCCTCTTCCTCAATTCAAATCTAACCTCAGACAATACTAGCTGTGTGACCCTGGGCAAGTCACTTAACTCTACCTCAGTTTCTTGCAACTGAAGAAGGAAATGGAAAGCCACTCCATTAACTTTGCCAAGATCGTCGTGACCCAAAGCAGATCACAAAGAGTCTGGACACAACTGAAAAAAGACTAAATAACAACAACAATAGCAACATACATACACATGTGTATGCATGCCTACATGCATAATGTATATGTCAGCACCTAATATGTTTGAGATTTTTCAAGTCAGAGCTCAAATCTCACCTTTTGCAGTGTTTTTTTTCTTCTTCCCAATTATTAATCTTCTCCTTTAAGATTACCTTCCATCTACTCTCCGTGTATTTTATATTTAACTATTTCTTTGTATTTTCTCTCCTATTAAAAATTAAATTCCTTAGAACACATGCTTATGTGTGTGTGTGTGTGTGTGTGTGTGTGTGTACATTTTTGTACCTCCAAAACTTAACAGAGTATTGTTGTTGACTTGTTTCATTTGTGTTCAGCTCTTTATGACCCCATTTTGGGTTTTCTTGACAAAGGTACCGGAGTGGTTTGCTGTTTCCTTCTCCAGTTCATTTTACAGATGAGGAAACTGAAGAAAACAAGGTTAAGAGTCTTGCCCAGGAATACATAGCTAGTAAGTGTCTGAAGCCAGATTTGAATTCAGGGAGAAGGGTCTTCCTGATGCCAGGCTCCACTCTCTATCTACTCCACTATCTAGCTGATGGCCAGTACCTGGCATAGCTTGTTAAATGCTTAATATAAGATTGACATATACAGGGCATCCCAAGACTCTTAGTGCAGTTTTAAGTTTTCACAAATTAAAATTTCACCCTGGCTTTTGGGACAACCTGTATAGATACAACCACACCCAACTACACCCACCCACTCAGACAATTGAGAATGAGGGAAAGCCCCCTGCAGAAGGTCAGATTTTAGTTCAGACTTGCAGAAATTTAAATATATTATGTAGATTAAAGCGTATTATGTGCATATATGTATATATGCATGTGTGATTTGGCTAGATGAGATTCTGAGCAACTTTGAGTCCCTCACCCCTTCCACATTTGAAAACCTACATGTTGGTGCTTCTTTTTCTGGTAAGTAATTAGGTATGGATGTAATGGTCAGACAGCTAGAAGCCCTGTCTGTTGATTTGTTGAACTATGTTATTTTCTCTGGGTATTTTTTGTCTGCTTGTAATTTCTATTTGTATTTTCTCTGAAGTTGAAGGTGCTGAAATTTTCTCCTGAACTAAGTGAATGATATCTATGTTTGATTAAAGTAAGATTGTTAACCCCTTTTGAGTTGCTTTCCTTTAGGAAAGCAGATGAAAGAACCTGTGCTAGCAGCCACCCTGGGTATGCTAGGATGCTTGCTGTTACGATACCTACTAGACAATTTTTCATGATCTTGGTCTTCAATATATATTAAATCATGGACTGGTTATCCTTGGTAGTTATACCAAGCCCAGTGTGCTCTGTTAAATTCCAATTCATTTCCAAGATGTCCTGGTGTGGCATTAACTCCAGATTCTTTTTGGAGACTGTATTAGTGAGGCACAAGAGCTGCCAGGTCCTACCAAGCTGGAAAAGCTTGATTCAAACAGGGGCCTGGCAATGTACAGCATGTCAACTGTCCATGGACCAATCAGTGTAGCTTAGTTCAGACAGAGAGGTGCGTTACCCAGTTGGCCTTAGGGTTGAACCTTCCTAGGTTCAGCCATAGACCACCCATTAGGTTACAGTCTACATCAATGGTTAAAGTTCCTACACAGGTAAAATTACAAGTTAATTAATATTGACTTATCTTACAGCAGGCAAGATTTATTTTATCCAGAAGTGGAAGCATCCCAAATGTTCTCTATGTAGAGAGGTATCACATCATTTTGAATAGAGATCTGGTCTTGAAACTAGGAAAACCTGGGTTTAAGCACTGCCTGTGATAATTGCTTTCTATGTAGCCTTAAGGAAGTTACTTAACCTTTCAGAGTTTTTGACAACTCTCTGAACCTGTAAATTATTAATAAGGTGCCAGCCTATAGTAACAAAAACAGCTTTCTCTTCAATGCATTCCCTATTCTAATAAAATATCAGCCCTATCCTTATTCCTATGATGAAAAATCTTAATGGTTTAATGACAAAAAGTTCAGGAATTTCCTTCTCTGGGATCTTCTTTGGGTGTCTTGTTAGTGTGTAGATAGCTATAGAAAAGGAATGGGCTAAGAGGGACTAGGCGAGGGAGGATTATGGCAGATAAAAGTTTGGTTAGGAAATTTGTCAGATTCAGTGAAATAAGGCAAAGCAGAAAGGAAAATGAAGGTAGAATAAGTGTATGGAGGTAGGTAGGGCCCAGAGTACAAGAGATGAGACAATCAGTAAGGGTGCACTTAAAAAAATGCCTGCAGAGTGTGAGCTGGCAGGTATTGATTATTGTCAGAAAGAGGTCAGAGGCTGATGAATAAATCCAGACTTTGATTAAACAAAGGGACGGAAGTGCAAGGATGACTTCCTCCTTCGAAAGCTATGTAGTGCCTATGCAATTTTTACAATGCCCATGATCAAGACCATGACCACAAATAAATGCATGACATTTGATTGCAAAATATACCAGACTCTCCAGGTACAGGACAGAACTGAAACATTTATTTGGACATCAGAATACTTAATCCCCAAACCAGTAAGGCAGTTCCATCTAATTACCAAAGATATTAAGAAGCCATAATCATGCTGAGAGCCACAGCATCCTTCAGCCTTCCCACAAGCCAATAAAAAATCAATATTTACTCACAAACCTCTCTCCGTCCTTGCCCAAGCACATTTCACTCCCACCTTCTCTCTGGCTCTGACTCTCAACTTCTTGTGGGCTCTGCTTCTCTTCAACAAACTCCTCCCACCACAGCCTATCAGTGGGCAGAATTTACTTGCAAAGACTACAATATTTGAAAGCACATTCCCTCCTAAGTCTATTAAGGGGCAGGGAAGATCTTCAAATTCTCATTTCCATTATAAGCTAAAGAATAGAATCTTTCAAGGGTAGTTTAAAGAACTACCTGGGGACATCAGAGGAAGCTTGTAAATAATTTTCTGGGGATTTTCACAAGGAGGCCTGATTTCACAAAGTCACTTAAATGTTCTGAGGCTTATTTTTCTCATCCAGAATGTTTGCCACTCATATCACAAGGAAGAAGATATTGCTTGAACCCCTTGAAATCTTCTTGTTATAGTAATGATTCTTTAAAGAAGCAGAATAAATCAATTTCCTAAGTACAAGAAAGGAAGGCAAGGTTACACAGCTGTTCTGAAAAAAAAAGCTGGAGTTTTTAGAGGACTGAAAATTCAGTAAGTGTCTGCAATGTGACCTGGTAGCCAAAAAAGTTGATTTGTTCTTGGACTCCATTAGGAGGGGATAGCTTTTAGGAGCAGTGTTATGCAGATAAATAAGAACAAGCTGAGACCTGGGTTCATGATAAATTTAGATGTGGATTTATTAAGCAAGTGAACAACTGCCAGAGTTCTCACTCAAATTGGCAGCAATTTCTGGATTTTCAGATCTTGGTTATATAGGCTAAAACCACAAAATTATCATAGGGAGGGAAACTAGCAAAAGCTGTGATGTACAGAAACAAAGATTAGCCATTGGTCAAATCTATATGACTCAGGGGAGTATGGTACAAAGGTACAAGGGGTCTTGTCTAGAACTGGGTGGAGAGCGCTGGGTGGAGGGTCATGGGATAAGGGCGACTGGAATTCCTCAGGTTGTAGTCAGAGGGGGCTGGAATTTCCGAGGACTGGCCAGGGTCACGTTCAGACAAAGGAGGTAAAGGCCCGGCTTGGGCAGGACAGGTTGGTACTTAGATAAGATCCTTGTACTGTAATGAGCCTGGTACGCTATAATGATTTAAGAAGAAAATACGAAATACTGATTAGGGGAGACAGAGTCAGGGATCACCTTGAGCAATATGTCCAGACATGCTATAAGCAGTTTCAAGCTAAAATAAAACAGGGACAAAGACAGAAATACAAGAAGGGCTTAATGGTGAGCCACAAGTTAGGTGGTGTGCAGTGACCTGGGATCTGGGTTTGGGTACAACAGTAGGGATATTTTAGTCCCGTTGTATTCTACCCTTATCATACCTCATATGATGTATTTGGAAGCTAGAAAGTACAGATAGAATTCTAGACTTGGAGTTAAGATGACTTTAGTCAAAACCAGCCTAAGATGCTTATTAGCTGTGTGACCCTGGGTAAGTCATTAATGCATCAGTTTCCTCACTGTAAAGTGGGAGATAATAGTAGCCCCTACCTTCTACTATTGTTTTGAGAATCATATGAAATAACATTTCTAAGATACTTGGAAAATGTTTAAGATTAATATTTAATCTTTAATAAAATTAAAATATTTAAGAATAATAGCTCTATATAAGAGCTATTATTACTACTACTATTCTTATAATATTACAATTAATTAATTAATTTCTCAGAAAGAAAAAATATCTTCTATAATGGAGGTCTGGCATATTCGCAGAGTATCTGAGATGGTATCTCAATATCAGGAGGATAAGGGCAGATCTTCATTATTTTTGTAATGAGACAATATTTGCAAGGTCTCATCACATTGCTTAATAAATGCTTGTAACAAGCACAGTCAAGAAAAGTGAACCCGCATACTGATCATTTGCAGAAATGCATGCCGATACACGTTCTGTCCTCCTCTCTGTTAGCAGTGGGTGATACACTTCATAGTCCTCTCTAGATGTCTGGTCATTGTACCGATCAGACTTAAGCCTTTCAAAGTTATTTTTCTTTACAATGTTGCTATCCTTTTATAAATTATTCTGTGGGTTCTGTTCACTTCACTTTGTTAGTTTATACCTTCTAGGACTCAGAAAATTTTTCTTTCATCAATTCTTATTAGTAAATACCTTTAGATATTTTATTATATTCACATGCCACATTTATTCATCCATTTAGTTTAAGAGTAGTTTAAGAGGCAATTCAAGTAGTAGTTTACTGCTCATAGTAGTTTGAGGCAATTCAAAGTTTAAGAGGCACCTCCCTTAGATTCTAGCTATTTTTCTTTCTTCTTTTAATTGCCTATCAGGAAGTTATCTTTGTTTAAAACTATTTTGATTTTGATATTTCCCACACTCTTAGCCACTTCACTCCCTGTTCCCATTCTTGTTTCCCCATTGGATTTGATGTAATTCTGCACTGTACTCTCTCTCTCTCTCTCTCTCTCTCTCTCTCTCTGTGAGCTCAATTATTCTTTGTGCAATTCAGATAAGAGTGAGGTTCATCTAACATAAACTCCCCACCCCTTCCTTCATATTTGTATACCTTCTTATTCACCTCAATTATTATAAATGGCATGTTCTATTCTTTCCTCTTTTCTACACTAGTATATTCTTTACCATTTGTAATAGGACTAATATGTGAGAGTTTTTCCTACTAGTCCTCCCACAACAGGAGTTAAACCTATGACTCTTCCTTTCCCATCCGCCATATAGATTAGTTTATGCTAAACTGTGAAAAAGCTGTAACAGGACCTGATTGGCCCCTACCTCCTTTAATGTAGCTTTCTGGTCACCTAAGGGCATAAAAAGTCCAAAAACTGTGGTGTTGGAGTTTCTGACTTGGGGAACATCCGGAGACCACATAAATCACCATGCTCTACTTTTCTGACCAGTCATATTTGCAAATGGGAACATAGAGGGCCACATCTATAGAAGTGTCACTGAATCCTTATTGCATATCCTCCCTATAATAGGGTTGCATAAACTTCTCTTTGCCATTCCAAAACTGAACTTGAAATAATAATGTGACAGCATCAGGCCCACCACTAATATTTTGGATAATTAGTAACTGGTAAGAGAAGGCCTAGTATCTCACAACATGGTTGAGTTGGAGGATGATGCTGCAAATAAGGTGAGTTGGATGATCAGAAGGGTCGATACTACATGAAGGTATTTCATGGAATTAGCTATCCTAGTCATGTAAATGTGTTCTAGTCAGTGGAACAGAGTGAAAAGGCCATAGAGGAAGAGGTGTGTTCTAGTGCGAGAAGTCTGTGGGACATTGTAGAGAAATCTAGAGAGTCAGGGGTGTAGTTGGGGGAGAACTGAAGGAATGAAAATGGCTGGCCCGGACACTTCCTTAGAATGGGAAATGTAGTGTTACGTCATTCACAGTCACATAACATCCATAAAAGAAAGAGCTGGAAAGATGGATTTTGCAGAGTTAACAGCTTGGGAATTTTTAAAGTACAAACTCACAAATGCAAATAAATTAAACTAAGTATCCTAATATTTAAATTGAGTGCATTACATTGTCTTGTCAAAATTATATACATATATATGTGTATATATGTGTATACACACTTATACATAAGCCATATGCACATGTGTTCAGACATACGTGCATGTTTGTGTATATAGATACATGATCGGGGATTAACTCAACAGAATTCCAATCCATGTTATGATCTAGACAATATTATTCATTTTTCATTTTTTTGTCATATGTAGATGTAATGGTAATGTAAATGGAAAGATTTTTCACATCCATCAATAGATCCGTGTGATTTGCTTAAGTCACATGGAAATCTCAGTCATTTGAATTTGAGTCATGTGAAGCCTGTGGGGGAAGGAACTTGCTGAATGGGTGGAGCAGGAAGGAGCAGAGCCCAGAGGAAGTTGGTCAGAGAAGTTAGAGCTGAGGGAGAGAGAGGAAGCAGGCAGTGAGCTCTGAGTGTTCATTTGTGACAAGGCCCTAGCAAGAGGAAGGCTTTGGGATGGATGTGCCCCCTGCGTTGTTATTGTGTATAGATGTCTTTGTTGCTATGATGGATTTGGATTTCTGGTGTTTGAATAAATGTTTTGTTTCTTTTGTCTTCTATGTGGAGAGTCTGTTATATTTTGTGATTCAAAACTAGGCCGGCATATTCGTAGCTGCTGTAGGCACTGTGAATATCATGTTGACACTACAGTGGATTATTAAGTCAATCTCATTTGAGTGGATATAAATGTTATTGAAGAACCTCTATATCATTCTACAGCTTGATGCAGTTATCACAAAGACGTAATAGCAAAACTAATGGCTAACTTTTTTATAACACTTACTATGTGCCACATACTGTGCAAAACACTTTTCAAAAATTATATCATTTCTTCCTCACAACAATTCTAGGAGATAGATATTATTATTCCCATTTTATAGGCAATGAAACAAGCAGATAGAGATTAAGTGGCTTGTCTAGGGTCATACAGCTATGAAGTGTCTGAACCAGATTTGAACTTTGGTCTTCCTGAATACAGATCCAGTATTCATTATAGCACCTAGCTCTCCATATGCAAACATTAACATAAAGAGGACATCATTGGAGGGATTCCTTTTTCATTTTGTGTTAGTATAAGAATTCTCTATGAAAAGCATTCTACGTGAACTGGCAAGCATGTCTCTGTTTCATCCTTTGATATTTATGTAGTGTGAATGTTAGTCAGGGAAACCTTGAGTGAGTCCCCTGATTCTCTGAATGAAGTGATAGGATGTAATGGGTAAGTAACAGAAACAATGAGATATAAAGATGCATCTGCTTTCAGACTTTAATTAGTCCAGTTACACCTTCTGAGGGCATTAGAATTTTGCCTATTTGTAGGTGAAAGGGTAAGTAAAAACTACTTAGGATTGCTAGAGACAATGGGACTTGCCTCTGAGTGTGAATTGCCCTGGTGCCCTTTTTGTCTGCTCATTCACTAATGTATGTGAACTGGAGGGACTGAGAGTTTAAAAATGGAAGGAATCAGGCTTCAGAGAGAAGTGCTTTTAGGAACACTTCTAGAAGAATGAAGCAAGAAAGGGAGTTGGGGTTAATCTGTGTTCCCATAGCCAGTAGACTATTGCAGCAGAAGCATATAACATGTCCTTTACTCAAACATAACACTTTGCCTAACACCTAGTTTGAAAATTCTGTAGTCTCAAAGAATATTTCCCCCCTTCTCCTTATTCAGTGCCTTCAAATTAAACTCATGGTAGTGGACAGCCCTTGTCACTAGATTGATCAATTGACATTTCCACCATATCATTGGTCCTATTTGTCATTTCTAGCCTGCCAGGTCTGAAAGGAGGAGGTGATAACTGACTGGCCATTATTTGTGTGGAAATTTGAGGGAGGCGACCCAATCCAACCCAATCCAGTAAGCTATCGTTAAGTGCTTGCCTTATAGTACTGACCAGAAATTATACCCTTAAAACTTAAATCTTTTATCTCCCAAATTCTGACCCTGTGGACCTACTGGTTTGATTAATGACAACCTCTTGGGGCTCACTATTTCAGCCTGGCTCTGGTCATGCCTCACCTTATTCCCTAGACATCTCATCAGCTGCCTTTTCTCCACATAAATACTCTATAGAATTCTTTCCCCTATGCATCAGGCCTTTAGGTTCTTCTACCAATATCAAATCATTATTGCCGTCACTTCTAGAAAGGAGAAGTCTAATCTGTTCTCTTCTGATTCCTTTCACCATCCCTTTAACTTTTCAAAACACAGTACCTCTCCCTGGCCAGATTCCCTTTATGTGTTAACTCCTAAAAGAACAAAGTTCCTTTCAAATGCCTGGCACATAATATATTCTTTTTCATTAATTAATTAATTCATTTAATGTGCAAGGCATTGGGCTAGAATCTGAGAATATAAACAAAATATGAAAATCCATATTTAAGTGAACTAAATTTTAATGGGGGTGGGGTAAGGCATACAACTTGTCAACAGGTAATTGTATACAAGGTAATTTGGGAAGGATGCAGAGGATAGAAGCAACTATATAGGGAAGCAACTATAAGAGAATCAGAAAGGACTTCTTGGAGAAAATGGCATATGAAATGTGCCTTGAAACAGATCATATCTCAGGTAAGAGATAAAGAAAAGCTGAATATGTAGATGTGGGAATCATTTATATGATGATAATTTATCATATGAAAGCCCATGAGATTGGTAAGAGATACTATCAAGAGATAAACAAGAAGGCCTATGACAGAGCATTGGGAGACATTCGTGGTTGGGGACGAGGCATAGATAACAATTCAACAAACATCACTGAGACAGTACAGATACATGGCAAAATAACAGCAGTGTAATGAAAACTCAGTAGTTTGCTGTTATACCCAGGAGGATGGGGTGATTCACAATGCCAAATGCTGAAGAGAGAGCAAGAAGAATGAGGACTGAGAATAGACTGTTTTAACATTAAGAAATAATTGCCAACCATTGAGAAAACAGTTCCATTTGGGAAGTAAATAGAGGGAGTGGAAATAGAAGTGATAAATGTAGACTCTTTTTCAGAGTTTAGCTGTGAAAGTGAGGATAGATATAAGACATTAGCTCAAAAAGTTGATAGACTCAATCAAATAATTTTTTAAGAATGGGGAAAAACTGGGTATGTTTTTCAGGTAGTTGGGAAGAGGCTAATTTTCAAAGGTTCCCAAAGTGAATGATAGCACCCCCTGGGGGATGCTAGAATGATTCAAGGGAGTGGGAGTAGCCTTGAGTGCAGTTGGAGAGTACTGAATAAAAATAAGGAAGCTATGGAAGTATACGGAAAGAAGAAAAGATAAAATTTTGAAAAACAGTTAGTATATGTTTTATCTGTTGTGCAACAGAGTTAAAATTGTAATGATTACATCATTTTTCAAATAAACCATTTCTTGCTCCCCTAATTTGCTTTTAGTATAAGTCTTTATATCTAAATCATGTACCCATTTTGACTTTATCTTGGTATAAGATTTACAATGCTGGTTTATGCCTAGTTTCTGCCATACTATTTTCCAGTTTTCCCAGCAGTTTTTGTAAATAATGTGTTCTCATCCTAGAAGCTAGAGTCTTTGCATTGGTCAAACAGTAGATTAGTATCAGCATTGACTACTATGTCTTGTAAACCATCCTATTCTACTGATCTAGCATTCTGCTTCTTAGCCAGTAACACATAGTTTTGGTGATTGCTGCTTTACATACAGTTTAAGATCTGGTATGGCCAAGCCACCTTCCCTTACAATTCTTTCATTAATTATGTTGAAGTTCTGAACCTTTTGTTCTTCCAGAATCTAGCAGAAAAAAGATTTTCTTTTTTTTCTGCTCTACAGAATTTATTGAGTTGATAACTGGACAAGTCACATGTGTACAAAATGGAGCTCACACTATCCCAAAGCAGGGGGCTGAGGGAAGAAGGAGGGGGAAGGAGGCAGCTTTACTGGCCTTTCAGGGAGGTGCAGAGGCTAGGTAGGGGCTCCGACATTCCAGCTTGGTCCCCCTCCCCTACCTCTGGGAGAGGTCAGAGGTTTGGTCACCCAAGAGACCATGGCACGACTTTGGTCACAAAACTCAAACAGCCCAGAACTGGGCTGGGCTGGACAAAATGAGAGGTAGAGGAACTTCAGGGGCCTAAGGGCCACTCTGTTCATCCCCTTCATGGTAGATTGTAGAGGACAATGTGAGTCCAAAGCACCTTTGTCCCACAGGAAATCAGGAACTCCCTCAGGGCCTCTTGGTTTCAAGGCCTCCCTATACCATGAGAGATAAGGAAGTGCTGAGGGTCACAGTCCAGTTATCAACTCACAAGGTAGTCTCCTATGGGACAACTTACTTGGTGAGCAGCAGTTGACATGACTGGTTCACCCTCCCCCACCCATTGGTCCATATTCCCTGTGCACAAGTAGATCATGCTTGAATCATGTTGCCTTTAGAGTATATAAGGCGCACCATGATGAAATAAACTACAGCCGCATGTTTTTCTCCTCTCTGGTCTCTTCATTCCCTCCTGAGAAGACAATCTAAGGCTTGTCCTTAGGTTAATGAACTGAGAGGCCGTTGCAGTAGAGTTGGTCCAGACCTAGGCTAAGGTCTTGTGCAGGGGGTATACCGTGATGCAGGAAAGAGGAGACACCAATAGGGAGGAGATGGGACAGACAGCCCAGCCTGGCTCCTCCGCAGGAGGCACCCAGGTTGATAAAGGTTTTGTGAGACCATGCCCAGGCAGCAAGCAGCAGGTTTCATCACATTCCCCCACTGTCCCCCACTCCCATTGGCTGGGAGGCAGGCTCACAGCTTAAGGTGCGAAGGAAGACAAAGAGCAGGGGGGGTGGGGTGGGGCGGGAAGCCTGTCCAATCCAAATATATATAAAAGTACTACTGCAGGGAAAATGGAGAGTTTCTAAAAAAAAGCTTTGAAAAGGTTTAATGTTAATGTACCAGCAAGGAAAGAGAAAGGGAATTGTGTACTTTTCTTAGGGAAGCCAGGACTCTGATCCAATTTCTTCCTCTCCTTCCTTATTATGGGAAGTTTTCACTGAGAGCACAGAGAGTGCATCCCATTCAGAACTTTGTGAGCCAATTAGTAATTTAGGGACCTTCCCTAACTGTAGGGCTCCCTAGAAGTTGAGATGTTATGTTGTTGGCTACATTTAAAATATATTTGCTATGTTATTGCATTGAATGGAAATGAGAACATGTACACGAATTTTCATTATAGCAGTATCTGGTTCAAGAGTTCTGATTTACATTTTCTCTTTACAGAAAAAGAGAGTGTCAGACAATATTCTGTGGTAAGAACACTGGTATTAGATTAAGATGTAGAGGGAGTTAGCGGTACTGTGAAAAAGTGGGGAAAGGAATAGATGTGAGGAAAAGGCAGTATAATTTGATAGCACATAATTGATAAGAATCGACAATTGTTTAGTTCTTTACACATTTTTTTCTCATTTGAATCTTAAAACAACTTTATGAGGCAGATACTACACTTATTATCATTTCCATTTTACAAATGAGCAAATGGTCTCAGAAAGACTTCCCATAGTCACACAGCTATAAAGTATCGGGGATGTGGTTTGAATTCAGGTCTTCCCCACTGTGTCTAATACTCTACCATATCATGCTGCCTTCCAAATATTTGCCATTAAATCTCTATGTTTTCTTACATATTGCATTCCAACATCTGTGGCATATGGAATGATCAAGTTAAAAGGCATGTAAAAGTCCTCCAAAGAGATTCCTCTACAGAGGCTCTTGACTAACTTTAAAAATATTTTGATAACAATGTTCCTATGTAATTAGTTTTCTTTGTAATTCCATGGATTTTTTATGCATTTAAAAATGTTAGTCCATCATTCTGACCAGGGTTTCATGGTCTTCACCAGACTGCCAGACAACAAAATCTCTAGAACCTCTGCTCCATAAGGACAGTTTAAAAACAGTAGTGTCATCCCTGAGCTCATGAAATTGGCATAACCTCTATTGTAAGAATAAAAAAAAAATTATTACCTTGTTTGCACTCCAGTAAAGGCTAAGATTTCCATTCCACGGAGCTATGGAGTGGGGATAATGCAGTAGTGAACCTTGGGGGAAAAAACAAAATAAAAGTCAGCCTGTGCATTCATATCTCCTCTTTTGAGCTTTTTCTGACAACTAGATGAATTTGGCCATTGACTTGATTATTTAGACCTTTCTTAATATTTACACATTTTGTTGAATAAATAGATTGCTTTAGATCTACCAGGAGGAAATACAACAAATTAAGTCTAGCCTCATGCTTCAGCATCAAACAAATTCCCAATCACAGATGGACTTCATTGTAGCACAGAATCATGCCTTTTTAAAAAAACTCAGCATTGGGATTGTCATCTGATTACAGATGAGGTGGGAACCATGGAGGGAAAGAAACTCTGACTTTGGAAATTGGCTAAACCCAAAATTATTTGGGTTTTTTTTAGTTAGGCATTTTAATCTTCCTAGACTCAATTTATGTAGTAATGTCTTTGCTATTTTAATGTTAGGCCAATTAGCTTACTCAAATCATCAAAACCCTATTTGAAACCCTGTGTGAATTTCACAAATAGAAAGATTCCGTATCCAACAGCAAAGAACAATGACAGGTCCATACTATGCCCACTTATTTGGGTATATCTGGCATTAATTTAATGCATAGTACTCATTGTAAGTCTTTCAGAATTGTCCCCCAAAATCAACCTGTCCATGTAAGGTTTTATGTTTTATTGACAAGCCAAGTTTATTTGCATGATGAGAAAATTAAGTAAGTATATCATTTAGGTACTAAACCAACCAGATTTATAAGACATGGAAGATAAAAATTAGGTCTCTTATTTCTATCTTTATCTGTCTCTATTATCCTTATCTTAATCTATTTCTATTTGTACACTGCATATATATATATATATATATATATACGTACATATATGTATATACACACAATGTGTATATGAGTTCGTACATTTAAACACATATAAATATATAAAGTCAGAGAGATAATCCTATATACATACACATATGTTTGTGCATATACATGTATATATGTGTATATGATTGCATTTACAACCTAATTTGATTTTGTGGAAAGACGGATGGGTTTAGAGTCAGAGGCAATGGGCTTGGTCTTGAATCCAAGTTCTTGCCCTAGCTACCTGTGTGATCTGGAACAATAATAATGATTATATGTAATGGGGATAAGCTAGAAGCATTTACAATAAGATCAGGGGTGAAGCAAGGATGTCTACTATTATCCCCTCTTACTCAATTTGGTACTAGAAATGTTACCAGTAGCAATAAGAGAAGAAAAAGAAATTGAAGGAATCAAATTAGGCAAAGAAAAGACTAAGTCATCACTCTCTGCAGATGATATGATGATATATTTAGAGAATCCTAGAGAATCAAGTAAAAAACTACTTGAGATAATAAACAAATTTGGCAAAGTTGCAGAATATAAAATAAACCCACCTAAATCCTCGGCATTCCTATATATCTCTAATGAAATCCAATAGCAAGAGCTAGAAAGAGAAATTCCATTTAAAGTTACTGGAGACATTATAAAATATTTGGGAATTTACCTGCCAAAACAAACCCAGGACTTATATTAACAGAATTATAAAATACTTTTCACATGAATAAAGTCAGATCTAACTAATTGGAAAAACATCAATTGCTCATGGCTAGGTCAAGCTAATACAATAAAAATAACAATTTTACCTAAACTAAATCACATGATTAGCACCATACCAATCAATTTACCAAAAGTTACTTTGTAGAGCTAGAAATGTAGTAGAAAAATTCATTTTGAAGAACAAAAGGTACAGAATATCAAGGTGATTAATGAAAAGAAATTCTAGGGAAGATGACCTAGCCATACCAGATTTTATCTTTTATAAAGCAGCAGTCTTCAAAACTACTTGGTACTGGCTGAGGAATAGAGGAGTAGATCAATGGAATAGACTGGGTTCATGAGACTCAGCAGCCAATGACTATAGTAATACATTGTTTGATAAATGCAAAGACCACAGTTTTGGGGATAAGAACACACTATTTGACAAAAACTGCTGGGAAAACTGGAACATAGTATGGCAGATATTGGACACAGACCAATATCTAATACCATACACCAAAACAAAGTCAAAATGTGTGCATAATCTAGTTATGAAGGGTGATACTGTAAGCAATCTGTGAGAGCAAGGAATAGTTTACTTTTCAAATCTATGGAGAGGGGAAGACTTCATGATGAAACAAGAGTTAGAGAGCATTATAAAATGAAAAATCGATCATTTTGATTATGTTAAATTGAAAAGCTTATGTACAAACAAAGCCAATGTTACCAAGATTAAAAGGGAAGTGGAAAATTGGGCAAGTATTTTTACAATTAGTGTGTATGATAGAGGCATCATTTCTAAAATATACCAATAATTGAGTTAAATCTATAAGAATATAAGCCACTCCCCAGTTGATAAATGGTCAAAGGATATTAACAGGCAGTTTTCAAAAGATGGAATTAAATATATCTATAAGCATATGAAAAAATGTTCCAAATCACTAATGATTAAAGAAATGCAAATCAAAACAACTCTGAGGTACCACATCTCACAGGTCAGATTGGCTAAGACAAAAAAGGAAAATGATAAATGCTGGAGAGGATGTGGAATCATTGGAACACTAATGCATAGCTGGTGGAGCTGTGAACCGATCCAGCCATTCTGAAGAGCCATATAATTGGGAACTATTCCCAAAGGGCTATAAATAAGTGCATACCCTTTGACCCAGCAATACCACTTCTAGGGTTATATCTCAAAGAGATCAGAGAAGTGGGAAGAGGACCCGTATGTACAAAAATATTTATAGTGGCTCTTTTTGTGGTGGCAAACAATTGGAAAACAAGGGGATGCCCATCAATTGGGGAATGGCTAAACAAGTTGTGATATATGAATGTAATGGAATACTACTGTGCTATAAGAAATGAGGAGCAGAAGAACTTCATAATAACCTGGAGAGATTTATATAAACTGATGCTAATCAAGAAGAGTAGAACCAGGAGAAATTTGTACACAGTCACAGACACAATGTATGTGTGATGACTAACCTCAATAGACTGGGTTCCTCTCAGCAATGTAAGATTATAAGACAACTCCAAAAGACTCATGACTGAAAGAGATATTCACATCCAGAGAAAGAGAAGCAGAGTCTGAATGAAGACTGAAACAAACTACTTGCTGTGTTTCTTTTTCTTGTTTTGTCTTGTTTCCTCTTTCCCACTGATCATTCCATCAGTTATAATCCTTTACAAAATGATTAATGCTTAATATAAAGATATTTGTAGATCCTGTATTCGATTGAATGCTGCCATGATTGGGGGCAGGGGGAGGAGAGAAAGGGGGAGAAAATCTGAAACTCAAGGGATTGTGAAACTGAATGTTGTAAACTAAAAGTAAATAGACCAATTTAATTAATAAAAACCAATAATGGCTTGAAAATCAGGAAAAAATGGAGTCAGGAAAACATGGTTGCCAATTTGCTTCTGAGAATAGTTGTGTGACCCTGGGAAAGTAATTTAATCCTGTTTGCCTCAGTTTTTCATCTGTAAAATAAGCTGGAGAAGGAAATGCTAAATCTCTCCAATAAGAAAACCCCAAACGGGGTCATGAGAAGTTGAACACAACTGAAATAACTGAACTGAGAACTGACCTGAACTGAGCTATGAAAATGGACACCTAGGAAACATCTAAATTGACAATTACTGATTGCTTTCGAAGTTCCATTGTTTACTCACTTATTCAGTAAATATGTTTATTATAATTTCTACCACAAGAACAGCACCTGTGCTGGCAATAAAGGATGCAGAGGAAGAGAAGATTCGATTTTCAAACTGAAGTGCTTCAAATCTAACTGGGTAGAAAAAAGTAACATGATGGAAATGTCAATAATAGTTTGCATTTATCTAGTGCTTTATGGTTTTCAGAACTCATTACATATTATGTCATTTGATCTTTATAATAACTCAATCAATCAACAACATTTCTTAAGAGCCTACTATCACTGTGGTAATCCCTGGAGACACAAAAAAAGAGGCAAAACACAGTCCCTGACCTCAAGGAGCTTACAATCTAATGGAGGAGGCAACAAGCAAACAAATTAATAGGAATATGCTATTCATATGGACAATCCTATATAGGATAAATGGGAAAGTAACAGAGGGAAGGGGATGGAACTAAGAAGAATTGGGAAAGGCTTCCTATGGAAGATGAAATTTTAGTTGAGATTTCAAGGAAACCAGGGAACCAGTAGACTGAGATATGCAAGAGCATTCTAGATATGGGGGAAAGCCAGAAATAATTTCCAGAGCTGAGAGATGGTCATGGAACAGCAAAGAGGTCTTTGTCTCTGAAATGAATAACACATGTTGGAGAATGAAGTACAAGACTATGAAAACTAAGAGGAGGCTAGGTTATGGAAGACTTTGAATGTCAAGAAGATTTTGTATTTGATACTGGAGTTGATAGGGAGTCACTGAAATTTATTGAGTAAGGTGATGATGTGATCAGATGGTTGCTTTAGGAAAATTACTGCCTGATTAGTGAATAGATTAGAGTGAGGGGAGACTTGAGGCAGGCAAACCCATCAGCAGGCTATTGCAATAGTTTATGCAAGAAGATAATACTGTCATCACCCCCATTTTACAGATGAGGAAACTCAGGCTCATGGAAGCTAAATAAGCCATTCAGATAATAACTGTCTGGGTTGGACTTTGACCTCAGGTCACCCTGATGTCTAGTGCTATATCCACTCTACCAAGATGTCTCTTTCCCTAAACTACTAAAGACAATGTAATCTCAACTATTCATATGCACTGGTTAAGGGTGCCAAAGAAGGAAGAGATTAATGTAAGATGAGAGGCCAGTTTGGAAGGGCCCCTTTGTAGAAGAAATTCTTGATCTTAGTTTTATAGGAATTGATTTGTATTGATTAAGGGAGGTCTCAGATGAACTCAGAGACTCATTTTAATGGAGAGAATAGCAACAGAAAAATTAGGAGGCAGCAATATAACAGAGGTCTTGTCTACCAGAACATAGGTACCATGATGGGGAGTATAGAGATCAAGCTGAATATACCACAGATTTTGAGTAAGCAGGGTAATGAGGGGAGAGAGGAATGTTGGGAATTGTAGAAGGTACACAAGTTTTTGAATAGGGTAATAATGGAATCTCTGAAAGAGAACCTAAATATCTTGTATGGAGAGGCAGAATGGTAGGAGAAAAGAGATGACCAATCATAATATCTAAGTGTATCTGCATAACCCAAGAGACTTCAATTACACAACTTTAAGCAGAACTCCCCCTGCCCCAACTCCCATCAATTTAACACCCTTTCCTTCCCCTTATCATTCCAGTCAAGGCTATACATCCAGATGCCACTTTTGGTTGTTGTTGCAATCTGTCATGAAAATGAAGGTGACAAACAGGGATTGTAATGAAACTAGGTAATGGAATTACCTAGGAACTAATCTGTCCTTGTCACACTGAAAAGCTAACAGACTTTTTTAGAGTTAGTTACTAAAATCAGCTTTTTTTTCCTAGTAAAGAATTTTGAGCTATTTGATTAATGATAAAAGATTTAAACTATATATTCAGTTCTGTTAAGTGCTTGGGGAAAAACTAAAGGGAAGGACATTATTGACCATTTTGATGGGTTGATTGAATTGTGTTTGCCTGTAGATGCATGCTCTCCCATAGGAAAAAGTCTAACTTTCGGGTGAAAGGCAGAAGAGAGATGGGTGATAATGGGTTGGAGGAAAGTGGAAAATATTTCTTCCTAAACTCAGTCATTTCAGTGTTGCTCTAATATTTAGTGAATGCCCAGGAAAAAAGGAGAGGAATTAAAACAAATAAAACCTTTTTCCTAAACATTTTCTCAGAAAATTATGTGTGTGAATGTATAGTAATAGATATGTGTGTAATATACATCCAAATTTATACACATGCATATGCACATTATATTAATATATTATACATAAACATGTATGCATATGCACATCTAGCTACATATCCTTGTACACATATAAACCTTAATAGCTTAAAACTACACTAAGACTTTTGCAACATCCTACACACAAACACACACATTCATACACCCATAAATGGCTGTAGAATTATAGTGGACAGTGAACTTGGCCTTGGGGCCAGGAAAATGTGAGTGTGCCTACCTGTGTCTCTGAGTTTCTGTTATAAGGGGCTTATGGTTTGTGATCCTGGGAAATTTGTTTTACTTTTGAGTGCTCTAGTCAGCTGCCTAAAATACTTGGCAAGATAAGGTGTCACTTACACTGGTGAAAAGAGGTTACCTTAATGAATGACATAAGAAGTCTAGTCCTATATACATTATACATACATATGTATACCTATCTGTGTTTTTATATATAGATATCTGTACACAAATATGCACACATATATGTATATGTATGTGTAATGGTTTGGTCTTCCTGGAGTGTGTCTCACACCTTTCCCCTAGGCTTGTGAACATTTTGCTATAAGAGTAGGGGTGAAACCACATCATCTGACTCTGATGCCTTGACTAAGTAAGGACAGTTCTTTGGTTGAATAAAACAAATAGAACTGAGTGTGAAGAGGGCCCATAAAACTCTTTAAATCAATAAAAACAATTGTAAGAGATGGTGTCATGACCCAAGCAATTCGTATTTAAGAAAGAAGCTATGTTAGAACCAGGGGAAATAAATTACGAGAATCTGTCATCTAGAGATTTGGGGCAAACACTGAGTGAAGGGAAGATTGAATTGTTTGCAAGAAGGGAGATATCTTGGAGAGTCATTGGCTCTATAAGCATCTCAGAGAAGTAGACCCAAGCTGGGGGAATTTCCAAGAAAAGGTCAACTCTTTCCCCAATTTCCCCTCCTTATGCCTTTCTATACATAAGACACATTAATTTAATCTGTTGTTTTGTTGCCTATATGTTTCTAGTAAACTGAATTTTCCCTCAACCACAAAGAAGTTAGGGGTTAATCCACTGTTGAGCTATTTCATTCCTATCCAACTCTTCATGACCCCATTTTAGTGTTTTCTTGGCTGAGATACTTGAGTGGTTTACCATTTCCTTCTCTGGCTCATTTTATAGATGAGGAACCTGAGGTAAAGAGGGTTAAATTAAGTGACTTGTCTAGGATCACACTGCTAGCAAGGCTAGATTTGAGTTTAGGAAGATGAGCCTTTCTGAGACTAACTCCATTTCTCTATCCATTGTACCACTTAGCTACCTACAAACATATATATGTATATGTATATGTATATGTATATGTATATGTATATGTATATGTATATGTATATGTATATGTATATGTATATGTATATGTATATGTATATGTATATGTATATGTAAGGTTAAGCGCAGAGTCCAAACTCTGCTTAGGTATTAGGAATTATTCTAACTGAGATATATGTGTATTGTGAGAGTGGATTTGGAATGATTGTGTCTGAATTCAGAACTTTTCATCTAAAATAAACTCCTTAGGGGTGACTAGGTGGTGCAGTGAATAAAGCACTGGCCCTGGAGTCAGGAGGACCTGAGTTCAAATCCAGCCTCAGACACTTACTAGCCATATGACCTTGGGCAAGTCACTTAATCCCAACTGCCCCTCCAAAAAAGCAACAAATAAGTAAGTAAACAAACAAACAAATAAATGACTAAACAAACAAACAAATAAAATAAATTCCCTAAACCAAAGAGGAAGGAAAGGAACCTGGAGGACAATTTTAACTGTAATTGCCACCATAATTGGCAATATGAGCAAGTAGAGGAAGTGCAATCAGAACATACAATCTTTTCTTTGGGGACAAAAAGGATGAAAGCATGGAACAGGAGGAGGGCAAAGAAGTCAGAATTTCTGCATCAAAAGTTTCCAAGAAAAATATGAATTGGTCACAGGTCATGAAAATCAAGTAAGAGAAATGGAGGAGAAATTGGGAACAGAAATGAGAATGTTGCAAGAAAATAATGAAAGGTGAGTCAACAGCCTTCTAAAGGAGACCCCCAAAATACTGAAGAAATTAACACCTTAAAAAGTAGACTAAGTCAAATGACAAAAGAGGCCCAACAAGCCAATGAGGAGAAGAATGCCTTAAAAATCCAAATTAGCCAGATGGAGAAGGAATTTCAAAAAAATCACTAAAGAGAATAATTCTGTCAAAATTAGATTGGAGAAAATGGAAGCTAATGACCTTATGAAAAATCAAGATATTATAAAACAGATCTAAACAAATGAAAAAATAGAAGGCAATGTGTAATATCTCATTGGAAAAAAACACTGACCTGGAAATTGATCCAGGAGAGATAATTTAAAAATTATTGGACTAACTGAAAGGATGATAAAAAAAGAGCCTAGAAATGATCCTTCAAGAAATTCTCAAGGACAATTGCCCTGATATTCTAGACTCAGAAGGCAAATAAATTTAAATAATTTACCAATCATCTCTTGAAAAGATCCCCAAAATAAAACTCCTAGAAATATTATAGCCAAATTCCAAAGTTCTTAGGTCCAGGAGAAAATACTGCAAGCAGTCAGGAAGAAACAATTTGAGTATTGTGGAAACACAGTCAAGGATAATACAAGACCTAGCTGCTTCTACCTTAAGGGATTGAAGGGCTTGGAATATGATATTCTGGGGGTGAAAGGCGATAGGATTAAAAGCAAGAATCACCTACCCATCAAAACTGTGTATAATGCTTCAGAGGAAAATATGGTCATTCAATGAGGTGGAGGACTTCTAAGCATTCTTGATGAAAAAACCAGAGCTGAACAGAAAATTTGACTTTCATGTACAAGAATCAAGAGAAGCATGAGAACATAAACAGGAAAAAAGAAATCATAAGGAACTTATTAAAGTTGATCAATTTACATTCCTACATGGATAAACAATAATTGTAACTCATGAGACTTTCCTCATTATGAGGATAGTTGAAAGGAATATATATTTATATAAATATATGTATATATACATATGCATGTATGTATAGGAGAGTATATGTATGCATATGTGTGTACATGTATACATAGACAGACAGCACAGGATGAGTTGAATATGAAGGGCTAAGATCTAAAAAATGAAATTAAGAAGTGAGAGAGGAATATATTACGGGAAGGAGAAAGGGAGAGATTGATTAGGGTAAATTATCTCATATAAAAGGCACAAGAAAACTGTTACAATGGAGGGGAAGAGCAGGAAAGGTGAAAAGGAATGGGTCAACCTTACTCATTGAATTTGGCTTAAGGAGGCAATAACATACACATTCAATTGGGTATCCTGCCCTACAGGAAAGCAGGGGGAAGGGGATAAGAGAGGGGATGATAGAAGGAGGGTAGGTTGGGGGAGAGGGTAGTTAGAAGGAAACAGTTTTGGAAAGGACCAGGGTTAAGGCACACTATAGAATTAAGTGGTGGGTGGGATAGGATGGAAGGAAATATGGTTAGTCTTTCACAATATAACTACTATGGAAATGCTTTGTGTGGCTGCACATGTGCAACCTATGTTGAATTGCTTGTCTTCCCAGTGAGGGTGGGTGAGGAGGGAGGAAGGCAGGGACTCTGGAACCCAAATTTCAAAAACAAATGTTAATTTTTTTTACATGCAACTGGGAAATAAGATATACAGGCACTGGGGTATAGAAATCCATCTTGCCCTACTAGAAAGTTAGGGGTGGATATGGGGGAGAATATAAGGGAGAACAGATTGGGGAAGGGGTATTCAATAGGCTCGCTATTTTAGGGTGAGGGTAGGTGAAAGATAGGGAGAAAAATTTGCACTTCACAGTCTTGTGGAAATGAATGGTGAAAACTAAAAATAAATAAATAAACTGGGGGGAAAAAGAACCTACAGATCAATTCCTAAAAGAAATCCCAACATGACAAATCCCAGGAAAATTCTGACTAAATTCTATAGCTCTCAAGTCAAGGACAAAATATTGCAGGCAACCAGAAAGAGATAATTCAAATATTGTGGAGCCATAACACAGGATTTAACAACTTCTATGTGAAAGGATCACAAGGTTTGGAATGTGATATTTTGGAGGGCAAAGGAACTAGGATTAAAACCAAGAATCACCAACTAGCAAAACACAGTATAATCCTCCCCCCAGAATAAATGGATATTTAGTGAAATGGAAGAATCTCAAGCATTCCTGATGAAAAGACCATAGGTGAATAGAAAATTTGCCTTTCCAATTCAAGACTCAAGAGAAGCATAAAAAAGATAAACAGGAAAGGGAAATCATAGGGCACTTAATAAGGTAAACTATTTACATTACTACATGGGAAAAATCCTACCCTACAGAAAAATAGGAGGGGAAAGGGATAATAGAAAGAGGTGGGTGATAGAAGAGAGGGCAACTTTGTGCCAAGTGCTGGAGATCCAAAGAAAAGTAAATAAAAGGGTCACTGTTCTTTAAAGGATAGGGCAATAGTTATCAGGGATAGAGGGATCAAGTCAGGCATTATTTTGTGGATGGAGGAGAGAGGAGAATGTTTGTAAGCAATAAGAAATTGTGTATAAGGTCTGACCAGGTGTGAATATGTTCATCATTAAGTGAGAGGCAGCTCTCCATTTCCCATTTACAGATCAAGCAGGAGACATAAGCAGCACAAGATGCAAAGTGTGTGGTCAGATGGGAGTCCTCCCCACCACCCATTTCTTTTCTTTCTGTAGCTCTGTAGGCCCCTCCTTACACTGCCTCTGAAGGTGCTACCATTTCTGGCTCCTCAGCAGCCATAGCTGCTGAAGACCTAGGAAAGAAAGTTCTTGGCATGAAACTCCTCAGTAATGTAAAATGGTTCTGAATAAGACATAGATATTTCCATGATTTTCCACCTGGCTATTCTATACTTCATGATCCGCAGGAACTTATCATCCTGCATAATAACATCAACTCTGAAACTCATATGTCCTCAGTATGCCCTGACCCTGGGGCTTTTCCCAAATCCTTCATTTAAGAAAGGGACTCAGGGTGGCCATATCATAATTTTCCACCTTGCTTTATCTTATTCTCCCAAATATCCTCTTTTAGGTTATTTTTATGTGTTGTCTTCTCTACTTAGATGGTTAACTCCTTGAGGACAGGGACTGCCTTTTGCTTTTCATTCTACCCCAGTGCTTAGCAAAGTTCCTGGCACACAGTAGGTACTTAATAAGTGTTAGTAACTGACTATTGATTACATGGTTTTATTGTTAGAGATGACATCATCTGGTTTGCCATAATACCTTAAGGAACATGAGGTCTTTTCATCAACACAGTCTATATATATATTAATTATTAGAATGTGAGCTCCAAAAGATCAAGAACTGTCCTTTTATGTTCGTATTCTCAGTGTTAGCACAAGGCTTTCCCCACAGTTAGTGATCAATACGTGTTTGTTTTTCACTTATTCATTCATACTACTTAAATTTCACTGATGAAGCCCTTGTGTTAGGGTTGAGAATATCTCTATATACAATGTGGAAACATATATATTGAAACCACATTTGTTATGTGGTCATAGCTAGTCATACTCCCGAGTCATGTCCTTAACAAGAAAAACCATAGAGGAATGGAGAGAACCAGAGCTGAGAGACAGATAGGATAGGGGAAGCACACAGAAACTTAGACTCAATTACCTGGAGTGAAAGTCTTTGCATCTGCAAGGCTCCTCTGGGTAATCACTTGGCCTCAGTAGAGGAGGAAAACATGACCACAGCAGTGGTCAGAGTCAGTTAGGGCCAAGATTGAATCTGTAGGAACGCAATTCAGCAGTAATGATAGATCTGTAGAGGAGTTCCTGAACAAAGGGATTCCAGGAACAAGTTTCCTAGACACTGAGGGGGTTAGACCTGGAAAATGTCAGATTCCTGGAGCTCCTGGTTGACACTGAATTACCAGACAATACTGGAACTAGAACTCAGGCTTTATATGGGAATGATATGAAGGAGCGGAGACAGAACTTTAATCTCCCCTAGTACCATGTGTTATGAGAACTATGAATAAATATCAAGGTAGAAGGGGACAGGTATTTATTAAAGGCCTGCTTTATATCAGCCACTGCTCCAAGTGCCTTATAATGTCTCATTTAATCTTCACACAACCCTGGGGAAATAGTTCCTATCCCTGTTTTATAGATGAGGAACTGAGGCAGACAGAGCTTATGTGATTACTCCAGGGTCACACATCTTGTAAGTGTCTGAGGTCAGATGTAAAATCAGGTCTTCCTGATTGCAGGCCCAGTGCCCACCAGATGTCTCTATCAAGGGGGAAAGAATCAACTCTCTAGTTACTCCAAACACTCCCTTTGGTAATAGAAAGTGCAATCAATGTAATATTGTATGGGTCTCAGCCTTCGTTATATATGCCACTTTAAGCGGAAGGCACCACAATTGCCTTGTGTCAAACCACACAGGCAAACTGTCATTGAGTTGTCTAACAACTCTGATATCCCCATATCCAGTTCCTTAATATTATCTTCCTACTGAAGTGGCAAGTTTTTTAACAGAGTGACCCCAGAGTCCAAATAAAAAGTTTTAAGGAGCTTTAATTAGCCAATCAGCAGCTGTACTTCTTGTGCCAATTTGAAAGAATCAGCAAATAGGACAGAAAATTCAGGCTCTTTTATACAGTTCACCTTCATTGTCCAACTAACATAATTTGTTACTAAGCAAGTGTAAACAGAAGCTAATACTAAGGCAAGTGGGGGACGGTGAAGTGGTGGTAGAAGGAGGGACATGGGGCATGATGACTTGGGCACAAGGAGAAGAAAAATGAGGAAAAAGACAAATTACCCAGTTTCGTTCCCAGGCCGGTTCACTGACTTCTAGCTTACTGATTTCTACTTTCACAAAGTATCACTTAACTGTTTCCTGGCCAGTTTCTTGACTCCTATCTTGAGTCCATATCTTAACTAGTTCCTGGCCATTTCACTACTCCTGGGTATTCACCCAACCGGAACTCTTTGACTTCTGCTTTATGCAACTTTGTTGGAATGACAACTCTTTCTTCTGTCTCTCACACACATACACACAATGTTCTGATGTTGAAGTTGATCTCATATTTTTCTTAATTCTGATTTTGATTCTCAGTTACATCCTTTATCTGAATAATAGCTGCTTGACATTAGCCTTTACCTAATGGGTTGTGATAGTCTCTGTTCTTTGATGCCTAAAATCACCTCTTGTTCTGATCCTAATTGGTATTATTCCATAATGAATCCTAAAATGCTTCCATGAGTGAACAAATTTGGATTAATTAATACCACATAATATGTTAGCTAATAACTATTTTGGCTACTACCCATCCCAATGACATTTGGATTATATTGGTACACTACTGAGAGAGAAAAATCTTTGAAGGAATATCTTCTGTAATGATGAATTTCCTAAATGAAAAGCTGAAGAGTCATCCATGAAGAAGATTTTGAAAGAAATAAAATTTGCCTTTGGTGCCCTTAAAAATATGTATGTGCATTATACACACACATGCATACATACATATATACATTTATACATACATACATCTATCTATCTATCTATCTATCTATCTATCTATCTATCTATCTATCTATCTATCTATCTATATACACACAAACATTTAATCTTTGTCTCCCATATCATCCTACCATTGAAAAAGAAAGACAAAAACATTTGCACAATGAAAAAATTCTTTTGTTGGCCATGTCCAAAAATGTATGTATCATTCTGCATCTTGAGTGCATTTTGTTGCCATGCTAATTAAGTAAGTGTGGTTAGCAGATTTGAAAAACAAGTTAGATTTAAAGGCCAATAGGACAGTTATTGATCATTATCCCAGCCATTATAGCATATGGGATGAAGAATATAAAAATTTCTCCTCTGCCTTCACACACACACACACACACATTTCAAGTAGAATAACGTATATGAGAAAATGGAAAGGTTGAAAATTCCCCAAAGGCTAGGTGGTACAGTGTTGGAACTAGAGTCAGAAAGACCTAAGTTCAAATCCAGCCATGTTCAAATTCAGACACTTTCTAGCTCTGTGACCCTGGGCAAGTCACTTAGACTCTATCTGCCTCAAGTTTCCTCATTTGTAAAATGGGGAAATAGATTGAAGAAAGCTAATTTTAAAACTATTGCCTGGGGAGCCAAGATGGTGGAGTAAAAGCAGGAACTTGTTTAACTTTTCTCCTAAACCCTTCCAAAAACCTACAAAAATGACTCTAAACAAATTCTAGATCATCAGAATTCATAAAATGACAGAGTGAAACAAATTTTTAGCTGGAGACAACCTGAAAGGTTGATAGGAAAGGTCTATTACACTAGTCTGAGAGAGGAGTGCAGTGCAGCGCAAAACATTCCAGGAGGAGCCCATTATATGTTGTGTGATGGGAAGGCAGAAGGGGAATAACTATGGGTGGTCTTCTAATTCTATCTCTTCTCTTTCCTAACTCCTGCTTGTAGCTCTTAAACAGTTTCGACATTGACTAAACCTAGAGCTTTAGATATGTCCTCCGGACAGAATTCTTTTGGGACTTCCTGAATCAGCCTTAGAACAGAATCCTTCAGACCTGCTTCTAGCAGAGTCACATCCTGAGACTGGCCAGAATTAAGTTGGTTTGGGATGATAGGGTGGTGTAATATTATCTTTCTTTTTGACCCCTAGTATAGAAATAACCACACAGCTGTACTGACTGCTAAGTGGATGGAGTAATGCTTAGTCTTTTTCTTTTTTTAGCATATGCATGATGATTAAATTTCATTAAAATTTCTTTATACAGAACATGAAAGAAGTCTAAAAGTGGCAGGTGTGAGGTGTTTCAGATTTCCACTGAAACTCTACATACAGTGGCAGATCCCTTTGGCCACTGCCTTTCTGGCTATTTCTTGGAACAATCGTTATGATGACATGAATACAGAGTGATTAGTCTGTTTTCCCACCTCTAATTTACATAATTTGCTCTGTGGGCAGCATGTTTAGAATTTACATGAATAAGATGAAAGATGATGGCTGTGGTGCACATTTTCTTTATGCCTGTGGTGCTTTTCATTTGACTATAAGAAAAATGACTATTTCTGAGGACCCGCCGTCACTTTCTACTTCTAATGCCCACAGTTCTTAAGTTTGTGACTGAAGCTATAGAAAGAACTAGGGCAGGCCTCCATATAATTGAGGGGGAAACACCCATTATCTTGCTGATTTAATTGTGGCCATAGGGGTGGAGTATAGGAAGTAGAGCTGTTCAACCATTCCTATTTCCCTCCCTTAACCTCTCCCCCAGAGCAGTCTATTACTGATATCACCTGGATGATTGTCTCTTTCCTAATTTAACAATCCTTCTTTATCATTAGAAGTTGTATTAAAATGATCTGTAATTCTGTAGAGGACCACAAACCATTGGGGCTCTGACCCTGATGACTGAATAAGCCCTGTCAGCTAAAGACCCTGTTACCAGGCTTGTATCGGTTCCTCACCCCCCAGAAAGGCTCACAGGCATGACCCTGAAATCCTTGTGAGAAGCGTGGTATGCACTCCCGGCTTGGGAACAGGGTTGTTTGCAGTGTTCTCAGGGGAAAATAACCATACTGTTGCAACTTAGCACAAACTAGATAACTAGAAGCCTTGGGTTCATGCCATCTGCTTCTAGGGAGATTATGGAGGTTTGGAACATCCTGCTGAGTACTTGGCCCCAGATAACTAGGATAGAGTACATGTATGAGGCAAATGGGAACTAGGGCAATGCTGGAATCCCAAAGATAGTGGCTTAAGATGACTATGCGGTTTTGCACTATATATACTGGACTCTTAGCTGAATTAAATTGGCTCTGTTTACCAATCTCAGAGTCCCATCTTATTCATGATCATCAACTTCTACATAAGTAACTCTTTCATGCATCTCTTTTTCACCTAACATTTCCTTCTCAGTCCTGCTGCGGTTTGGCAGGCTCCTCTAACACTATCTCAGCAGCTCTGCCACAGCATGGCAGTGTCCCCTGAACTTGGCTCCCCACATAATTCTATCTTTTTTTTTAAGTTTTGAGACTCCAAATTTGGATGGTACTCTGGTAACATCTATCTCTTTCACTAGTTCACACTGTTTTACAAGACAAAGGAAACATATTCAACAAAGAATGGTCAATAGGCCTTCCTGTGCTCATAGAGAAAGGTTTCAGAGTTCCATGTGGGGTACAAGGGAATTAAGAACAAGTGGCTAAGGATGTGGTCCTTTAAAGTCTATTAGGTAATTACATATAATGGACCAATAAAGTGTTAAACTAATAGTAAAAGCTTCTATTAAGTATGACAAACTTTTTATAAGGTAAAAATTAGTCCCTTGAATGACTCAGTGAGGACACAATTGCAATAGATCAATTATACTGTGCCATGGGGTAAAACCAAGATTGTGGAGTAGAGTTATCATATTTACATTTTTTAATACAAATTTTTAAAGTTTGTTTTCTTGTTTACATCATTCATTTCCATGAGATTTTTGAGTTACAGATTTTCTCCCCATCTTTCCCCTATACCCAACCCCAAAACAGCAATCTCACTGTAAAGCCCCTCCCCTGATCTGCTCTTTTATGCCCTCCTTCAATACGCCTCTAACTTTCTGTTAGGGCAAGGAGGGTCTCCCTACCCCAGCCCCTGTACATCTTAATTCCTAATTGCATGTATTGCAGAGCTTTAAATTCTAGATTCTTTCAGTTCCTCCCTTGTCACCCACCCCCACTGGAAGGACAAGCAATTCAATACAGGTTGTGCATGTGTAATTACGCAATGGACATATTGTGACAGTCTGATCATATGTCCCTCCTTCCTATCTTGCCCTACCTTGTTCTGTTCTTCACCCTGTCCCTGTGCCTTTACTGAAATGTATAACTTTACTGAAATGTATTTCTTGATGTATAACTCCATTATACATCAAGAAATAATAAAACAAAGTCAAGAGAATAAAATAAAATAGAGAAACATGAAATATCACATAGGAAAGCAATTGAAGTGTAAAATAAATTGAGGGAAAAAATTTAGCATGTTAAGACTAATTTTTTTAATCAGGGCTTTTAAAAATGATCCTCAACATTCTACTTCAAGAAATTATAAAGGAAAACCATCCTGATATCTTAGAACCAGATGACAAAATATAAATTGAAAGAATCCACAAATCAATTCCTGAAAAAGATCCTAAATGAAAACACTGAGGAATATTATAGTCAAATTCCAGAACTTCCAGGTAAGGATAAAATATCAAAAATAGCCAGAAAGAAAGAACTAAAATAAAGCAGAGTCATAGTCAATATGACAAAGATTTAGCAGTTGCCACTATTAAGAAGTGGAAGGCTGTCTTTCTATCCCAGGCTCTGTCTAGAGCAGCAACTGCCACCACCAAGATGTTGATGCCCAAAAAGAACTGAATTGCTATCTATGAACTCCTTTTTAAGGAGGGAGTGATGGTAGCCAAGAAGGATGTTCACATGCCAAAGCACCCTGAGCTGGCAGACAAGAATGTGCCCAAGCTCCATGTCATGAAGGTCATGCAGTCTCTAAAGTCTCCTGGCTATGTTAAGGAGCAGTTCGCATGGAGGCATTTCTACTGGTACCTTACCAATGAGGGCATTCAGTCCCTCCGGGTTTACCTTCACCTTTCCCCTGAGATTGTGCCTGCCATGTTTAGAAGAGGTCACCTGGAGGCAGGAAGGCCAAGGGCCAAAGGTCTAGAGGGTGAGCAACCTGCCCGACTTACTCGGGGTGAAGCTGACAGAGACCCATACAGACGAACTGCTGCTCCTCCTGGTGCTGACAAGAAGGCTTAGGCTGGGGCTGGGTCAGCAACAGAATTCCAATTTAGAGGTGGATTTGGTCATGGACATGGTCAACTTCCTTAATAAAAACTGTAGAGATATGTTTGATATTGAATAAAATTTGGGAAAAAATAAAGAAAAAGAAGTGGAAGGCTTAGAATATAATATTCTAGAAAGAGAAGATGATAGAATTACAATCAAGAATAACCTGTCCAGAAAAAAGAGTATTATTCTACAAGAAAAAAAAATTGCATTTAATGAAATAGAGAACTTCAAGCATTGCTAATGAAATGACCAGGGTTGGATTAAAGAAAAATAGCATCCAAATACAAGACTCAAGAGAAGAATATAAGATGCAAAATCAAGTGCAAAATCATAAAGAAGTTAATAAGGCTAAACTGTTTACCTATCCAAATAGGAAGATGGTACATCTTAAGAATTTTATCATTATTAGGGCAGTTAGAAGGAATCTACTTAGAAATCATGGGTGTGAGTCTTTTAAGTTGGGATAATCTCAAAGGAAAAATGAATGGGTGAGAAAGAAGGATGTATTGGGAGGAGGAAGGGAGAGGAAGAATGAAGAAAATTATCTCCCCAAAAAGTTATGGCAGGGAGAATTTTTACAGCGGAGGAGAAAATCAAGGGTGGAAAGTGGTAATATTTAAACCTCCCTATCATCTGACTTCATTCAAAGATCTCTCTCTCTCTCTCTCTCTCTCTCTCTCTCTCTCTCTCTCTCTCTCTCTCTCTCTCTCTCTCTCTTTTCTCTGTGTGTGTAAAGTTGAGTATAGAAATTTATCAGACCCAACAGAGGAGTAAGAAGGAAAGGGACCAAGAGAAAGTGGGAGGTCATAAGAGGGAGGGAAGATTAAGGGAAGCATGATCAAAATCTAAACAGAATTTTGAGGAGGGGACAAGGTTAAAAAGAAGAGGACATGTAGAAGAGAACAAGATGGAAGAAAATACATAGTTAGTAATCACAATTGTTTATGTGAATGGGATGAACTAACCCCTAAAACTGAAGATTTTAGCAGAATGGATTAGAAACCATAAACCAAGATGTTGTTTGTAAGAGACACATTTGAAAGAAAAAGACACAGTTAAATAAAGACACAGAGTTAAACTAAAGGGCTCAATCACTATCTGTTATGCTTTAACCGAAATAAAAATGGTAGGGTAGCAATCATGACCTTAAGCAAAGTAATAGCGAAAATAGACCTTGTTAAAATAGATGAACTGTTTTAATAAACATTTTAATAAACAGTACTAAAGACAATGAAGTGATATCAGTACTAACATACATACATACATACATACATATATATATATATATATATATATATATACACCAAATGGCATAGCAACCACATCCTTGAAGGAAAAATTAAATTAATTACAAAAGAAAACATTAAAATTGTACTAATAAAGTATCTCAATTTACCCATCAGACCTAGTAATTCTAACCATGAAGGGAATAAGAAAGAAACTAAATAAATGGATAGAATTTTTAAACAATTAGATACAATAGACCTCTGGGAAAAGAAGAATGGGTGTAGAAAGGAGTTTGCCCTTTTCTCAGTTGTAAATAGCACCTTTTCAAAAATTGATCATGTTACTAGAGCATAAAAATATCACCAACAAATGCTGTAAAGTAGAACCATTTAATACATACTTTTCATGCTAGAATATACTAAAAATATACTCAATAAAGGATCTTTAAAGCATACAGTTAATTGCAAACAAAATAATCTAATTTTAAAGAATGAATCAAAGAAAAAATTATAGAAACAACCAATTCTTTCATTAAAGTGAATCATAGCAGTAAGACAACTTGCTAAAATTTGTGGGGATTATGTCAAAACAATGCTTAGGGGTAAATTTATATTTCTAAATGCCTATATTAATAAAAGAAAAAAAGAAAAAAGTAGATTAATAAATTGGTCATGAAACAAAAAAATCCTAGAACAATGGTTCTCAACCTTCCTAATGCCACAACCCTTCAATACTTGTATGTGGGTGTATCTGCATGTGGGTGGACTAGCCTGGAGATGGGTAGAGGAGCAGTGTCTTGGTTCTTAAGACCATTAGAAATATGTGTTTTCCAATGGTTTTAGGTGACCTCTGTGAAAGGCTGGTTCGACCCCCAAAAGAGTCGGGACCCACAGGTTGAGAACCATTGCCCTAGAAAAATAATAAGCTAAAAAAACCCAATTATACACCAAAATAAAAATCTTGAAAATCAAAAGAGATGAATAAAGTTGAAGGTAAAAAAGACATTGAACTTATCTTGGGGGCGGCTAGGTAACATAGTGAATAGAGCACTGGCCCTGGAGTCAGGAGTACCTGAGTTCAAATACGGCCTCAGACACTTAACGCACACACAAAAGTAACTAGCCATGTGACCTTGGGCAAGTCACTTAACCCCAACTGCCCTCCAAAAAAACAAACAAAAAAAAACAAAAACAAAAAACAAAAAAGACATTGAACTAATCTAAAAATAGGAGCTGCTCTTATGAAAAAGTCATACAATAGATAAACCATTGGTTAATTTGATCTTAAGAAAAAGAAGAAAAGCAAATTACAAGTATAAAAAATAAAAGAGTGAATGCACCACCAATGAAGATGAAATTATTGCAATCATTAGCAGCTATTTTGCCCAATTATATGTCAATTAAACCGACAATCTACATGAAATAGATGAATATTTGCCAAAAGCATAAATTGCCACAATTAAGAGAAAAGGAATTAGAATATTTAAACAATATTTAAGGAAAGAAATGAGCTCATAAATGAGCTCCCTAGGGGGAAGGAGAGAACCCTATGACCAGATAAATTTACAAGTGAATTCTACCAAACACTTAAAGGACAATTAATTCTAATATTACATGAGCTATTTAAAAATATAAATAAAGTAGGAATTCTATCAACTTCATTATCTTATACAAATATGGTCTTAATACCTAAACCAGGAAGAGCAAAGTCAAAGAAAGAAAACTATAGGCCAATTTCCCTAAGGGATCCTGAAATGAAAAATTTCGATAAAATGCTACCACAGAATTTATGACCAAATGGAATTTATTCCAAGGCTATCTCAATGTTAGGAAAACTATAAGCATAATCAATAATAATAGCAAAAATAGGAAAAAATCATATGATTATATCAAAAGATGTAGAAAACACCTTCGATAAAATACAACACTTATTCCTATTAAAAATACCAGAAATGGGGTAACTAGGCTGCACAGTAAATAGAGAACCAGCCCTGGAGTCAAGAGGACCTGAGTTCAAATCCTGCCTCAGACACTTAACACTTACTAGCTGTGTGACTAGCAAGTCACTTAACCCCAATTGCCTTGCCTTTTACCCTCCAAAAATACACTGGAAATCAGAGGAAAAGGCTGAGCCTTTCTTAAAATGATAAATAGTATCTATCTACAACCAAGAACTAGTATGATTTGTAAAGGGATGAAAGAAGGATGTTCACTATCATTGTTGGTATTAGTGTTGTGCTAGAAATGCTAACCACAGCAGTAAGACCAAAAAATAAATTAAATAAATAAGAATGATCAATGAGGAAACAAAACTATCACTTTGTGTGAAAGATATAATAATATGCTTATAAAACCCTAGAGAATCAACTAAAAACTAGGTGAAAAAATTTACAACTTTAGCAAAGGTATAGGATAAAACAAAGTCACATAAATCATCAACATTTCTATATATTACCAACAAAGCCTATCAGGAAGGGATAGAGAAATTCCATTTAAAATACCTCTAGACAGTAAGAAATACTTGGGATTCTACCTGCCAAGACAGACATAGGAACTTTACGAACACAATAACAAAACACTTTTCAGATAAAAAAGGATCTAAACAACTGGAAAAATATTAATTGTTCCTGAATAGATTAAGCTGATATAATAAAATAACAATACTACTTAAATTAATTTTCTTATTCTGTGCCATTCCAATCAAACTACCAAAGAATTCTTTATAGATCAAGAAAAATTAATAAAATACATCTGTAAGAGCAAAAGAATATAAATGGAATCAAAGGGGAAAAAAAGTGAAGAAAGGCAGTACCAAAATTTCAAACCATGCTACCAAGTAGTAATGATGAAAATAATCTAGTAATGGATAAGTATTAAAATCTTTAATAGGAGTGGCTAGGTGGCAAAGTGAATAGAGCACTGGCCCAGGATTCAGGAGGATCTGTGTTCAAATCTGGCCTCAGACACTTAACACTTACTAGCCATGTGACCTTGGGCAAGTCACTTAACCCCAATTGCCCAGCCTTCCCCCCTCCATAAAACAAAACCAAAAATGTTTAATATATGAAATGTATTAGATACACAATATATGCAAATGATGACAGTAACCTAATGTGTGATATACCAAAGATCTAAGATAGTAGAGCAAGGATTTACCATTTGACAAAAATTGCAGGGAAAACTGACAAGCATTTTTAGCAGAAACTAGGAATAAACCACCTTCTTACATGATATGCCAAAAAAAACACCTCAAAATGAGTACATTATTTAGACATAAAAGGTTATATTGTAAGCAAACTATGCAAACGTGGAAAAATGCTGTCAGACATATAAGAGGATAGTTCATAACCAAACAGGAAGTGAAATGGATAATTTTGATTATAGTACATTAAAAAGGTTTTTCATAAACAAAACCAATGACGACAAAATTAGAAGGAAAGCAAGAAATTTTGTATCAAATTTCTCCAGTAAAGGTCTCATTTCTGAAATGTATAAGGAACTGAACCAAATTTATAAACATAAGAATCATTCTCTTATTGATAGTCAAGAGATAAGAAGAGATAATTTTCAGAAGAATCAAAGGCATCAAGTCACCTAAAATTGCTCTAAATAGCTAATAATTAGAGGAATACAATTGAAACAATACTTATATACCACCTCAAACCCATCATTTTGGCTAAGATTATAGAAAGAGAAATGACAAATATTGGAGGGGAAATGCAAAAATAGATACACTAAGACAGTTTTGAGCTGGTCCAATCATTCTGGAAAACATTTTGGAATGACACCCCAAAGACTATAAAACTGCACATACCATTTTACCCAGAAATACTTGTACGATATCCCAAAAAGATCGACAAAAAAGAAAAAGACTCATATTTACAAAAATATTTTTATTAGATTTTATTCTAGTAGCAAAGAATTGGAAACTGAGGGGATAGTCATTAATTGGGGAATAGGTGAACAAGTTGTGACATAGGATTGTGATGGAATGCTGCTGCAATGTAAGAAATTATGAAGAGGAGATGTAAAGTGAAGTGAGCAAAACTAGAACACTGAACACAGTAATGGAAATATTGCAATAATAATCAACCATGAAAGACTTATCAATATAATCAATACAATTATTGATGGCAATATAAAAGACTCATGATGAAAAACAATATTATCCTCCAGAGGGAGAAATGATGAACTTTGAGTGAAGGTTGAAGAATATTTTTCTTTGTTTTTCATAATTTTGCAACATAGCTAATATAGAACTATTGCATACATCACGTATATATTGCATAATTTCATATGCACAGTGGTATTATTTTTCTTCTCAGTGGGTGGGGAAGAAGAAAATTGGAGCTAAAAGTAAAAAGAAAAATTAACAACAATAACAAAAATGGAATACTGGGCCACAACTTTTGATAACTTTTAATAGTTCTATGTTTTCAGGAGACAGACTTGAACAGAACTAACTTCCTTATTGGAAGAATACAGAAAACCATGGAATGGGAGAAACAGAAGCTGCAGAAACTACCCAGAGCTGAGAGAGAAGCATAGGCAAAAGCAACCACCAAAAATCAAAGCCTAAGATTCTGTATTTGAGATTTCTTGGACTGATTTGACATGCATGAGGTATATTGGTATAGAAACTATATTACTGAAACCTCCACCCCACATGGGATGATATACCTAAAAGGTGTTATCTCCTCTTTCCCCTTTAATTACTTTATGAAGACCTAAAGTTTTTCCCTTTGGCTTGGGGTTAGTGAGTTGATTAAATTTCTTTGTTTTAATAACATTTTAATAATTTAATAAAATTTTAATAATTGTTCTAATTTCTATAATTTAATAAATGTCTTAATAACATTTATTAGTGTTTCATCTATGTAATCTCTTTCAATATAATGAAAGTCAATATAATAAAATAGCCATGCTACCTAAATTAATTTGGTTATTCTGTGCCATTCCAATTAAACGACCAAATAATTTTTTATAGAGATAGAATAATTAATATTTTATCTATGTGACCAGTAGTGTTTGCTAATTGGGATGTGCTTTTGGAAAATACATTTGGATGGAAGTAACTGAGGAGTAAGCATCCCCAGGGAAGCAAAGAAAATAACTATAACACCGAGGTGTTTTGCCAGAACTACTGTCTCTGGCTGAGGACTCAGAAAAATTAAATGAGTAAAAGTATTACTAATCCGTTGATACTGTACTTCCCAAAGTGGAGAAGGGGCATTTATACTGGAAATTCATCTGGTGAGCAAGTCAGTAGTAGAATTCAGGAACAAAAGGAATGATTAAATAACTTTGATCACCACATTATCACTTTAATACTGTTACACAGAATTATTGCTTTGGGAGACTTTTAGCACCATAGCATTTCTTCTGATACTTCTTGTAACTGATCAGACTGTAAAACCTTACTAATACTGATTCTTGTGGCAGCTACATCTCCACAAGCTTCTACTCGCACAATTCTGCCTGTCTGCTTGTGGCTTCCTTTTTTCCACCTCCACATATTGTCTGTGTATCTCATCAGGATTTGTATTCTTCCAGTTTGAGTTTTGCCTTCAGTAACTGAACGGACTTTTAAAGATAATACAAGAATGTGGTCAATTGCTGTTCATCCCAAAGTGTTACTCTTTTTAAAATTTACTCCAAGGACTTGATAATACCTCATAAACGTTTATCTGATGTGGTTATATCTTTTTCAGTGTGTTATTTGTCCCCTTTCTGTGATTAGGTCAAATGATTTTAAAGACCAGTTCCTTTACATAATATTGTCCATAGTTTGACATTGTCCCTAATGAGATAACATTCAAAGAAGCCATTTTCCTCCCTCTTTAAAGATATAATTAATTCAGCTTCAAAATACATTCATTGAACAAAGCTTGGGGAACTATTCCTTTTCAATGGGCTGCTAGGGTGGCAAATAAAGGGGAGGCAATATCCAGAGTTTATCTCTAGTATTAGTAGAATATTATCATCTATCTATTTGAAAATAAATGTTTCCCTGTTGAATTTCAACTCATATAGTTTCCTGAAATGTGCCTCATGCAGATTATCATGAGCTCAACTGTATGGCCACACATTGTTACAATTGCAAAGTTTTGTGTCGTATCAAATATTAATTAAATAAACTTAACATTTTTCAACTTCAGCAGTGTATCTACAAGTGAAATGTAGCATGATATGGCCAAAATGCAGTTAGGAAGACCTGGATTTAACACAATCTGCCTATGTGACCATGAATGAGTCATTTAACCTCTCAAGTGCCAAGGCATGTTTCTAAGGCAGAGGAATTGCTGATCCAGACCAGAAAAATATGTTTTTCAACAATCTGGAATTCGGGCTGAATTACAGACCCAGATATACTTAAAATGGAAAGAGCACTGATCCTAGAATCAGAAGAACTGTATTGTTTTTATTTTTAAAGGAACTGACACTAATTAGCTTCTTGATCTTGGGATCATTACTTCATTTCATTTTTCTTTCTTCTCTAAAATATGAGTTAGATAAGATTACCTCTGTCCTAGATCTATTAATTCTTTGAATGACTCACTTTTTTCTGATGGTTTGAGAGACCTGACATAGTCCTATTTGGGTGCAAAAAAGGAACAGTTCATTTTTTACATCTACTTGACTAATGAGGGAACAATTTGCTTTGTTACCAGAAAAAAACAAATAAAACTAGCAAAAAGCCTAAATTATTTTTTATTGTCTAATGATTCTCAAAGTTCTATTTGTGTACATGCCATATTGGCTCATTATGAAAGGGAACTGTTGCTAGGTTTGCTCAAAAAGTATAAGGCAAGGTGACTTACCTTAATTTCTCCTCTTTGATCTTTCCTTCTCATTTCCATCAGTTCTTCAAGACACTTAGTTGTTAGGGCCTAAGGAACAGTTAGAGAAAGGATAAAGAAAGCCATAATCATATAAAGATTAAGAAATAGAGTCACCGACTTTGCAAACTTGCCAAAGATAGCGTATCAAATCAACCAAGTAAACCATGGAACTGGAGACAACACATTTATCTTTCCCTTTGGTGATAGTACAAGGACACTTATGCAATGCCTCCCTCTCCTTCTTCATCTTTAGATGGGTCAATAATTGGAAGGGGACATCAGCCAAAGAAACTCCAAATATAGCACTCATTGCCTTTTATTCTACTTAAGTGAAAATAGTCATCCCTTTATAATGTCATGACAAAGGGCTTTATATTAGAGATTTACAGAAGGAAAATGTTAGAATTAATAACCCTTTAGATTTGTATGTGAAATTATAGACATACATTTTTAGGAAAAGACCTTATATCCAGGGATACAGCCTGGTATGGCATGAAGTATACTGGCATCAGGAGAACTGGGTTTTGATTTTTTAATTTTAATTAAAGATTTTTAATTAAGATTTAATTAAAGATTTTTAATCTTCAATAAGTGACTTAGCTTTTATGGGCTGTGGCTTTCTCATCCACGCAATGAAGAAATTAGGATAGATAATCTCTAGGGTTAAGCTATAACTGCATCTGGGGACAGTTTAGTTGGGGACAACTGTGCTGGTGCAGAGCATAATTCCCTTACAGGCTCAACTGCACTGAGAAAAGATTTGCTTGCCTCCAAAGAGTCTATTCATTTCCCCCTCCCTCCCCCAGAGTTGAGGGGAGAAAGTAGGCCCTAGGACAGGGGTGCTAAGATGATGAAACTCTAAAAACTGTGATTGGGCAAGATTGTGCTATGCACTGTCAGTGAGATTCAAGGTAGAGTTGTGGTGAATGTGAAGTGGCTTTTCCTTATTACCCCTTCCATATCAAAAACCATGGGGAAAAATCCCATTTATTCTATTTGCAACTCTACTCTAAAATCACCTACCATCAGTCTATTCTATTTTTTTCATTTTATAGATGAGAAAATTGAACTCTAGTGAGAAATAATTTGCCCAAAGTCACAAAGTGAATTTCCCTTGCAGTTCTAAAATTTTATGACTGTGTGGAGCAGATAAAGCACGCAACAAAACAGAAATAGAGTGATACTTCAACAATAGAAGACAATTGAGTCAAAGAAGTGTCTCAAGGAATTGTTTCTCATCCCATGCCACTCTGCTGGTGTACTTTACAATGAAATGCTTCAAGTACAGCTCTTCCCAATAAACCATAAAAGAAAAAGGTTTCAACATGACAGGTGTCAAGTAAGATAAATTTTCAGTGTCAAAGAATATCTTTGATCAGAAGAAATATTATGAAATGTCAAGAGATTATCATGCCTCAGAGGGGCATTCATAACAGAATGAAGCCTACTACCACCGGTTATTTTGCAAAAGTATCAATTTTTTTGTTTTTCTTTACATAGGGTATTTCTTCACATGATGAACAAACAACCTATGTGTTACTCAGTATGTTATTTCTTCTGATAGATTTGAATCATCAATCTCTTACCATTCATAGAGAAAAATGAGGGAGATTGTTGATTGTTTTATTCATTGTACAACCCCATGCTCGAAAGATGAGCAGAGAATACTTTGTACAAATGCATAAACTTTTCACAAGACAAAAAATGTAAGCAAACCTCAGCAATTGTACTAAGTGACCTACACCAATTGGCTTGAATTGAAAAATCAAGTCAATTTTAGACTGTCCATATTTCCAAAAGAGGGAAATGTATCAAGCATTGCCCATTTTGACAATTCCAAATCCTTTATATGGCTGAAACATCCTAAATCATATTCTTTAGGGATTTTATACATACTAGTTGGTGTGATGTAGTACAAAAAAAACCCCAGTGAAATAAGAATCAAGAAACCTGGGTCTAACCGTGACTCTGCTCCTTACTAACTGTTACTCAGTGTTTTTAGACCTCAATTGTCTCATATGTAAAATGAAAAGGAAATAAGTGTAGGTGATTTTCCAGGTCCCTTCTGGGTATCTCTCTCTCTGTCTCTCTCTCTGTCTCTCTGTCTCTCTCTCTCTCTCTCTCTCTCTCTCTCTCTCTCTTCCTGTAGTGTTAGTAGATATCTATTCCTGTACTCTTCTTTGCCTGCTATATAAATTAGTTCAGCAGTGAGGGCTGATAGCTTATAGAACCTTTACAGAGTTGCTGGTGGCATTGAGAGATTATGTGACTTACCCTGTGCCAAACAGCTAGTGTATGTTAGATGTAGACCTTGAACCTAGATCTTTCTGATTCCAAGGCCAGCCTTGGCATTCAATAAACCAAGGTGCCTTTCACATTTAGTTTACTCATCTGTAAAATGGAGATAATAATACTTACTTCAGGCTGTTATGAGGATCAAATGAGGAAAATTATGTGGAAAAAATTGGCAGTAATAGGTGACTTCCATATTTTTAATGATTTGTTTTACAAAGCACTTAAATACGTTTTCTTTATTTGGCCCTTACTTTTTTAACCTTGTGAAGGAAACACTACCTATTTTATTATTCCACTTATACAGATGATGAAACCAAGGTCTAGCAGAGTTGACGTAACTTGCTGTGACTTATGACGTACAAATGGCCAAGGCAGGTTTCAACTCAGGTCTTACTTAACTCCAGGTCCTGTGCTTTTTACATTATACAATGGTCATGATCCTACCCTGCCTCTGAAAATCTAAAATGTTGTTTGCTTCTGCTGCCTTCATTTCTGAACTCTACTAATATGGTCACATGTACTTCCACTTTGTGCATTGTTTCTAGTAGAGGTCAAAGCGGCCTGAGGTCATCCCATAGAATATGCTCAGAGTTGCCAATCCTGTTTTCAGTTGATCACAGGAAAGCTTTGGAACCTGCTTAAAGACCTGCTTAAAAACTTACTTGAGAGGTATCCCTGTATTGATTCTGGGAATAGAAGACTTGATAATGAAAAGGGAGCAATTCTTCCCTTTAATCTCTTCTTTTCATGTCAGGATTGTTTAAAACCTTTTCCTGAGAGGGCCTTATCTTGTACCCCAGCTACTATGTGGCACATGGCCTGTCTAAGAAAACTCACCACAGCTTCCTGGAGGCGGAGCCAAGATGGTGGCATAGAAGCAGCAAGGTCCTGCAGCTCCCACAAAATGAACCAAAATGCCCATAAATATGACTCTCAACAAAGTCTAGGACTATCAAACTCACAAAAATACAGAAAACACATCTCTCGCTGAAGGCAGCTCGGCAAGAGGGGCTCACTGTGGCAGGCTGGGAGCTGAGGCCAGCCCAACCTGGAACAGAAATGTGGCTACGCCCCAGGGCAGGTTGGGAGGAGCAGAGTCAAGCTGCAGCCAGTCTACAAGAGAGAAGATCTACAGTGCTTCCAGCAACTCCACATCTACAAAGGCATGAAAAACAAGGATTAGAGAAAGGCAGCTTGGCAGCAGGGACTCATCTCACAGGCCAGCAGGCCAGGAGCAGAGACCAGCTCAGCCCAAAACCTCGCAGCCAGGCCTCAGGGTAGTCAGGAGGAGCCAAGCCTCCCAAGCCACAGTGTGAGTCTACCCTGGGGAGCAGATCTACAGCACCTGGAGGGATTTTCACATCTAGCAAGCCAGGATTACAGAAGGTCAGTGAAAGTGGAAGTTTGAAACTTAATTTAGGGGAGGAAAAGCAGTTCTGGCCAACCTGCCCCCAGGGCAAAGAAGTAGTGGGGGAAGAGCAGGAACTGCTGTAACTGGCAGCAGCCCCCACTGGGCTGCTTAAGAGCCCCTGGCCTTCAGACCCGGCAGGGGGGTGAGTTGATTGATCAGGGTCAAGTGCTCTTGCATTGAGTGGCCTGCATCTGGATTGTGGTCTTGGGTGGTGGTCCTGGGGTGTGCTCTCAGCAAGCCAAAGCTGGCGGGGGGCTGCAACACCTCC
>CM053599.1:161412017-161443298 GCA_028646575.1 Pseudocheirus occidentalis | reverse complement strand
AAGAGAGCTGGGATTAAAACCAAGAGTCACCTACCCAGAAAAACTGAGTACAATGTTCCAGGGGAAAATATGGTCATTCAGCGAGGTAGAGGACTTTCAAGCATTCTTGATGAAAAACCCAAAACTGAACCGAAAATTTGCCACTCAAACACAAGAAGCATAAGAAGGTAAACACTGGAAAGAAATCATAAGGAACTTATCAAAGTTGAACTATTTACATGCCAATACGGAAAAAACAATAATAGTGACATGAAACTTTTCTTATTATGAGGCTAGGTGAAGGGAATACAAATGTATATATGTGTATACCTACTTATATGTCTATACAGGAGGGTATATATGTGTATGAATACATATCTGAGCATGGGTATATATGTGTACATAGAGGGTTCAGGATCAATTGATTAGGAAGAGATGATACTTCAAAAGGTGAAATTTTGAAGTGGGTGAGGACTTGAATGAGAGGAGACAGGGAGAGACAAAATGGGTTTAATCATCCCATATAAAAGAGGCAAGGGATAACTATTACAACTTTACTTTCATTTACTCTCATGAAATTTGGCTTAGTGAAGGAATGACATAAAGTCTAAACTGAGTATCTTGCCACACAGGAGAGTAGGGGGGGCGATGGGGATGAGAGGGAGGGTGATGGAGGGAAGGGCGGGGTGGGGAGAAGGGTTGTGGGAAGCACACACCTCAGTAAACAGACAGGGACAAGATAGAGAACAAAACAAGAGGGATTGCAGGATAGGAAGGAGGGACATATTATCAACCTCTCACAATATGCCCACCATGAAGATGTCCTGCATATTTACACATGTACAGCCTGTATTGAATTGCTAATCCTTCCAGTGGGAGTGGGTAACAAGGGAAGAATTGCAAGAATCTAGAATTTAAAGGTATATAGTCAAATGCAACTGGAAAATTAGATATACAGGGATGGGGTTAGGGAGACCCTCCCTGTCCTAGTAGAAATTTAGAGGGACATTGGAAGAGGACATAAAAGGGAAGAGATTGTGGGAGGGGCTTTACAGTGGGATTACTGTTTTGAGCTTGGGGGTAGGGGAAAGAAGGGAAGAATATATGTAACTCAAAACTGGAAATGAATGATGTAATAAAGAAAATAAATTAAAATTAAACAATTAAAAAAATCAACAACAACAAAAAAAATCATTGAATTCTTCTGAGTGGAATTTTTTTTACATTTCAAACTGATAAATGTCAGTATGAGGATTAGGTGATTTTAGGAAGCTAAACCTGAAAATGGTGGTATTTGAAAACTCTAATTTTTGTGTTATTAATGTACCACTTGAAAAATATCACCTGAAATTTAGCCAAAGGGTCTGTTCTTTTGGCTGTTAAAAGATAATTTTTCAGTGGGCACTACAGAAGATTCACCTATTTTAATAGTAGGTTTCCTCCAAGCAAAACCAAAGGGTTTCATTAATTGAAAAACTAGCTCATAGAACTTGTAAATGATGGGCTGATTATGAAATCATGATTATTTGAAAATAGCTTCTTCCAATGTCTTTTCTTGGTTTGTGTCAAATAGAAGAAGGCAACTAAAAAAATATATTTATTTTTAGTTTTCAAAAATCACTTCCATAGTCTTAAAATTTTCTCCCCCCTGCTGTACGTCCTCCCCAAGATGGCTTGCAATCTGATATGGGCTCTACACTGATAACCATTAAATATCATATTTTGGCCAAAGTCTGAAATAATCAAACAGGCTATTTTGTCTCATTTTAAAAAGGCTCCTTTTTTGTTATATCAGCCATTCCAGAGACCAGATAAGGCTGGGAGTAGGATCATAAATCCAAACAGACCCATCTTTGTTTCACTCTCTGAGTGAGCTTGGAGAATACCTCTTCTTATGTCAACAAACCAGAAGAAACTTACTATATGGCCCTTCAAGACAAGATCACCAATTCAGGGCATTAACTTGAGAAATGGCACTTTTTCTTATTTTAAGATTTTTGCAACATATACCATGTTATGGAATGCTAATGATGAAGAAAACACAGATTTCCTGGTTCATAATTTCAATCGACACTTTGTCATCTCTCTTGTTTTATTGTATTTACCATTTATCCAATTATTAAAATTCCTTTCTTAATAAAATGATTAAACCATTATTGGGATCATAAATTTGTGTAACTCAGCCACCCCTAATTAAGATGTTCCTAAAATGTACTTAAGCTCTCTCATCCTTTTGTTCATCAGTAAGGACTCTAGTCCTGCACTCCATGTACAAGTAGTAGAGTTAGCCTTAAGGGAATAATGAATAAATGTAATTGTATGCTACTCTTTGTTTGTCTCCTTTAACCAAACCTTTGAAACAGGTTGATAGCACACACATTCCTATTTAACACATTTACACATTAGTCATGTTGAATGGAAGAAATATAAGAAATAGGAAAAACCACGAGAAAGAAAAAGAAACAAAATGAAACCAAAAAATCAAAAAAGAAAAAAATCTGCTTTTTCTGCAATCTGACTTGATAGTTTGTTCTCTTGATGTGGCTGGCATCTTCTATTATGCATTGTTTGGAATTGTTTTAGGTCCTTGCATTGATAAGAAGGCATAAGTCTATCAATATCAGTCCTCACACACTGCTACTTTGTACAGTTACTATGTACAATGTTCTCCTGGTTCTGCTCCCCTCACTCAGCATCAGTTCATATAAGTATTTCCAGGATTTTCTGTAGTCTGCCTGTTGCTCATTTGGAATACAATAGTATTCTATTACATTCACATATCACACCATGTTTAGCCATTCCCCAGGTGATGGGCATCCCCTCAATTTACAGTTCTTGACCACCACAAAAAAAGGTTGCTATAAATATTTTTGTACATGTGGGTCCTTTTCCCAATTTATGATCTCTTTGGGATATAGCCTTAGAAGTGTTATTGCTGGGTCAAAGGGTATGTACATTTTGATAGCCTTTTGGGAATAGTTCCAAAATTTTTTTCCAGAATTTTTGGATCAGCTCACAGCTCCACCAAAAATGAATTAGTGTTCAACTTTCCCACATTGTCTTCAACATTTATCATTTTCCTGTTAAACCATGTTAGTCAGACTGAAAGGTGTGATGTGGTCCTCGGAGTTGTCTTGATTTGCATCTCTCTAATCAATAGTGATTTAGAGCAGTTTTTCATGTGACTATAGACAGCTTTAATTCTTCCTCCAAAAACTGCCTATTCATATCCTTTGACCATTTATCAACAGGGGAATCACTTGTATTCTTGTAAACTTGATGCAGGTCTCTATATATTTTAGAAATGAGGCCTTTATCAGCGACCCCGGTTGTAAAAATTATTTCCCAGTTTTCTGCTTCCCTCTTAATCTTGGTTGTATTGGTTTTGTTTTTGCAAAAATAAACTTTTCAATTTAATATAATCAAAAATATGTGTTGCACGCCATAATATTCTCTGTCTCTTGTTTGGTCATAAATTCCTCCATTCTCTATAAATCTGTCAGATAAGCTATTCCTTGCCCCCTTAATTTGTTTATAGTATCAACCTTTATACCTAGATCATATATCCATTTGGACTTTATTTTGGCATACAGTGCCAGACATTGGTCTATGTCCAGTTTCTGCCATACTATTTTCCATTTTTCTCAGAAGTTTTTTTCACCAGTGAGTTCTTATTTCAACAGCTGGGGTCTTTAGGTTTCTCAAACAGTAGATTCCTATAATCATTGTCTACTGTGTCATGTGTACCTAACCTATTCCACTGATTGATCCTTTTATTTCTTTGCCAATAACAAGTGGTTTTGATTGCTGTTTTATAATAATTTTAGATCCGATGTAACTAGGACACATTAACTAGCATTTCTTTTCATTAATTGTCTTGATATTCAGGGCTTCTGTTCTTCCAGATGAATTTCGATACTAGGTTTTTAAGTTCTAAAAAAATAATTGTTGGTAGTTTGATTGGTATGGCACTGAATAGGTGAATTAATTAAGCTAGAATCATCATTTTTGTTATATTAGCACAGTCAACCCAAGAGCAACTGATGTTTGTTATGTTTTTCCCCAGTTTTAGATATGACTTTATTTGTGTGAAAAGTGTTTTGTAATTGTGTTCACATAGTACCTGGGTTTGTTTTGGCAGGTAGAATTCCCAGTATTTTATTATGTCTACAGTAACTTAAAAACACATTTCTCTTTCTATCTCTTACTGTTGGGCTTTATCAGTAATACATAGAAATACCAATGATTTCTGTGGGTTTATTTTATTTCCTGAAATTGTGCTGAATTTATTATTTCACTAATTTTTTACTTGATTCTCTAGGATTATCTCTATATACCATCATATCATCTACAAAGAGTGATAACTTAGTTTCTTCTTAACCTACTCTAATTCCTTCAATTTCTTTTTCTTCTCTTATTGCTAAAGCTAATGTTTCTAGTGCCATTTTGAATAACAACAATGATACTGGACATCCTTGTTTCACCACCCATCTTAATGGAAATGTATCTACATTACATATAATGTAATTATATATTATTACATTAGATATAATTACATTACATATAATGCTTGCTGATGGTTTTAATTAGGTGTTACTTATCATTTTAAGGAAGGCTCTATTTATTCCTATGTTCTCCAGTATTTTTTAATAGAAATGGTTGATTTTTGTCAAAAGATTTTTCTGCAGCTATTGAGACAATTCTATTTTGTCGTCACTCATTTTGTTGTTGATATGATCAATTATGCTGATAGTTCTCCTAATGTTGAACAAGCCCTGAAGTCCTGGTATAAATCTTAAGTGATCAAAATGAATTACTCTCATGATAAGTTACTGTAATATTTTTTATTTTTTTCATAAAGCCGGCTCTTAGTTTTATTTATTAGTTGAATAGTATTTTTTATACTTCAATTTTATTAATCTCTCCACTGCTTTTCAGTATTTCTAATTTGGTATTTAATTGGGGTTTTTAATTCATTCTTTTTCTAGCTTTTTCATTTGCAAGCCCAAATCATTGAACTCCTTTTCGTCTTTTTTTTTCCTTTCAAGCATTCAGAAATATAAAGCATCTTCTGGTACCTTTTCCTACATTGCATAAATTTTGGTATGTTATCTCATTACTATTTTTCTCTTGAATGAAATTATTGATTGTTTCTATGATTTGTTGTTTGACCCACTCATTTTTAAGATTATGTTATTTAGTTTCCAATTTTTTTTAGCCTATCTTCCCATGATCCTTTATTAAGTATCATTTTTATTGCATTATGATCTGAAAAAGATGCATTTAAAATTTCTCCCTTTCTGCACTGGATTTTGAGGTTTTCATGCCACCAAACTTGGTCAGTTTTTATGTGCCATATACTGGTGGGAAAAAGATAAATTCCATTCCATCCCCATAATTTTTTCCCAGAGTCTACCATATCTATCTTTTATAAAATTCTATTCACCTCCTCAACTTTGTTATTTATTTTGAAGTTAGAATCATCAAGTTCAGAGATGAGAAGGTGGAGGTTCCCACTAGTGTACTTTTTCTCTCTATTTCTTTATGTAACTTCCATATTCTCTAAGAATATGGATGCTATATCACTTGGTGCATATATGTTTAATAATGATGTTCCTTCATTGTCTATTGTGCCTTTTAACAGGATATAGTTTCCTTCCTTATCTCTGTTGATTAGATCTGTTTTTGCTTTTGCTTTATCTGACATTAGGATTGCTACCCCTGATTTATATATTTTTTAACTTTAGCTGAAGCTTAATGCATTCTATTCCAGCCTTCTACCTTTAGTCTGTGTGTATCTCCCTCTTTCAAATATGTTTCTTGTAAATAGCATATTATAGGATAATGGTTTTTAATCCATTCTGCTATTTTCTTCACATTCACAGTTTTGATCACTATCCTTGTCTTTCCACACAATTTCCCCTCCTGTTTATGCTTTTCTTTTTCCTGCCTTCCCCTCCTCAAAAGAGTTTTGCTTTTGACCACTGTCTTCCTCAATCTTTCCACACTTCTAACAGTCTCCCCTCCATTTTCTTTTCCTTTTCCCTTCTTCATCCCTTCCTTCTATCCACTCTCTCCCTTTTCTCTCCTCATTGCCCTCCTACTACCTCTAGGGAAGTTTAGATTCCTATACTTAACTGAGAATACTATTCCCTCCTTGAACCAAAACTGAGAAGAGTAAAGCTCAAACAATGCTCATCTCTGTCCCTTCTTTCCCTCTACTATAATATGTTTTTGTGCTTCTTCATATGTTGTAATTTACCATTTTCTTCCTCCTCCTTTCCTCTTCTACCATTACAATCCCTTTGTACTACTTAATTAGTTCTTTTTATCATCATATCAGTTAATTCATACCCACACACTCTATCTATGTATATCTTTGTAAAATGTCATAATAAATATACTGTTCTCAAGATTAATAAGTACCATCCTTCCACATAATAATGCAAACAGTTTGTTCTTATTGAAAAATAATCTATTTTTTACTTCTAATTACTTTTTATTGTCTCTCATCAGTCCGGTATTTGAAGATAAAATTTTCCCTTAAGTTCTGACCTTTTCATCAGGAAGATCTAGAAGTGCCTTATTTCATTGAATATCTATTTCCTTGCCTGAAAGATTATGCTGAATTTTGGTAGGTAGTTGATTCCTGTTCATAGTCAGAGCTCTTTTGCCTTATGATATATCATATTACAATCCATTTGATCTTTTAATGAAGAAGCTGAAAGATTCTGTATGTTTATGACTGTAGCTCTATGATATTTGAATTGTTTCTTTCTGGCTGCTTGTATTTTCTCTTTGACTTGATAATTCTGGAATTTGGCTAGAATATTGATTAGTGTCTTTAATTTGGGATTTCTTTTAGTAGGTGATCAGTCGATTCCTTAGGTGACTTTTATTCTCTGGTTCAAGGATATCGTGGCAGTTTTCCTTGATGATTTTTTGGAAAGATGCTATTCAGGCTCTCTTTTTCATTGTGGCTTTCTGGCAGACCAATAATTGTCAGATTCTTGCTCCTGGCTCTCTTTTCCAGGTCAGTTGTTTTTCCAATGAGATATCTTACATTTTCTTTTATTTTTTTGATTCTTTAGATTTTGTTTGTCTGATTTTCAAAGGCTCATAGATTCATTAACGTCTACTTTTCCAATTCTAATTTATAACAAATTGTTTTCTTCAGTTAGTTTTTATACTTCCTTTTCTATTTTGCCATTTTTTTCATTTAATGTATTTATTTTCTCCAGTTAGATTGTGTTTCTCTTTATACATTTTGCCCATTGTACTTTTTAAGTATTTGTTCTCTTCAGTGATTTTTTTTATTTTGACAATTTTGTTTTTAAAATACTCAGTCAATTTTTCTTTTACTTCTCTAATTTGAAAGTCTTTCTTAAGTTCTTCCAAGAATGTTTTTAGGGCTTAAGACTAGTTCATATTCCGTTTTCAGATTTCAGATGTGGGAGTAATGTCAATGCTGTCCTCTCCTGAATTTGTATTTTGATCTTCTCTGTCTCCATGGTAGGATTCCATGGTCTTTGCTTTTCCAGTTTTTTTTCCTGTTGTGATTGCCTATTTCCTGGCTTTTAAAGTGGACTTCTGTTTCTGGGACACAGAAGGTTCCATCCCATGCTTCTTGTGCTGGGGACTATGGGCCTGGTTACTGACTTTGTAATTAAAAGCTACATAATGCTATATTCAGCTCACCTAGTTCTGAGCTGAAGCTATGCTGAGGCCGAGACCAGGTCTTCCTATGTTTCTCTTGAGTTACATTTGAAGCTCATATCCTTGGGTGTGAGTGAGATGTGTTCTGGTCACTTCAGGTGTCTACCTCCCCACTCTCAGACAGGCTCTTCCTCTGGTGTTTGCCAGTTCCCCTGACTGTGTGAAGGCATGCCTGGGGTCTTGGTGTTGGCATGTGCTGGCTGTACACCCAGGAGTTCAGGATCTCCTGCTGGTCTACTGAGGTGGGACTCTCAAGGATGTCTCTCATCCTGCACTGGTCCCCTTCAGGCACAACAAGAGGGACCATTCCCACTAACCTTCCCAGCCTCTGAAGCTAAAGGACTGCTGTACCCCTTCGGCTGTTCCCTCCATTCCAGTATCTTTCCTGGGGCCAATATACTCTGGGTTTTTCAAGGACAACAAGAGGAGGATGAGAGCATTTCATGCCCAGAAGTTCAAGTCAGAAGGCAATTCAAAAAAAATTTCCCATCATAAATACACGCGTGTGCACGCACACACACACACACACAATTATATTTACTCTTGGAAAAGACAAGGGAATTTTGCTTTTGTTGTTTCTTGGATTTTAGAAAGAGGGCTTGAGAAAAGTTAAATGTTAAGGGCAAAGTTATATAATTACTTGAACCACTAATGTTCATTGTGTTTTGAAACTGATTAAGATGACAGGGAATGATTAATTCACTTAGTCACCCCACCCATTTAAAGTAAATATCTTAATCAAGTTAAAGGCTTCTATTGAATTAGATAATCAAGAGAATACATTAAATTACATCTGAAAACTACATCTGAAAACTACATCTATGCTTAATCAGCATAGATGAAATAAAATAATACAACACATGAAAGTGTTTTTGGATTGATTGATGAGACTCAGTCAGTCTTTTTTGGGCATGGATAAACTAGCAATATATCTTGAAACTTAGGACAGAAATGTCTCATTTTATTGCACTTCACAGATATTGCATTACTTCCAAATCAGAGATTTGTGGCATCCCTGCCTCATATAAGTCTATTGACACCGTTGTTAATAACATGTGATTGCTCCTCTATGTTATGTTAACGTATTGGTACCATATGCACTAGGAAAGCAAAAGAAAAATGTGTGACTTGCTTTATGGCAATGATTATGTCTTTGTTTTGGTGGTCTAAGACCAAACCCCCAATATCTGCAAAGTGCCTTTATTCAAATAGTAGGTGTGCCTAAAACAGAGAAAAGAGATTGACCTTGTGAGCTTTGATGTGGGAAAGATTTAGACTTCTAATTTGCCTCCTAGCAATTCCCTTGGAATGTCAGTGAATAATGGCAATGTATACACTGGTTGCCAAGGAAAATCTATCCAAATTGAGGAAAAATAACTTCATGATTTCTATGAAAAACTATAACACTGCCAAAGGGAACATCATAAGAACTTGACAAAAGAAGAAGAAGGACTAAAAGTAAAGACATGTGAGTTATATTTCACAACATATGCCTTAAGTTCAGAGAATAAAGATTGCTCACCAATGGCAGACCTGGTGACTAATAAGAACAACAACAGCAATAATCATAGTAATTTTTTAGTACTTTAAAGTTCCCAGAGTTCCTTACATTCCTTTCTTTCACTTGAGTCTCACATTACCTCTCTGTTTAGGATTGTTCTAGAAAGAGCAGTAACTCATTCAATTAGCTCACCATAGTAAAATGCTTGTAGGACTCTAACACATAATATTAAAACCGAAATTATGCTACAAGAGTGAACAACAACTTAACCACTATTTCTAGAAGAGGGACCTTAAGAAATTCAAGTAAATATAGACTCATGAAACATATCCATAAAAACTAATAATGAATGTAATTAAAATTATGTTTTTTTTAATACACAGAAGAATAAAATTGAATTGGTTCAGACTAAGACTATTTTTCTCCAAGGTTAAATCAAATTACTTAAAAATTTAAGAACTTTGGGGGGAAAAGAAAACAAAATCAATTAAAAGGCAGGTGAGCATAATGCAATAAAAACTATTTCCTTGTCTTCTGAGATTAATTTATGAACTATAACAATTAGAATTTGAGGAAATTTAAAATTACATGGTAAAAGAAGTTTATTCAGACTGTTTTCCATAACAGAGTTAATTAATTTTTTTATGTGTTGGGAACAATGCTAGATTCAAGGTTAAAAACAAAATAGTCTGCATACACAAGGAGTTTATGTTCTACTAGATTTAGCAAGAAGAAAAATAATCTGATAAAAGGACTATTTCTGATAGTGGCAATAACCTTACAACTTAGTTTCATACATAATAAGAGAGGCAGCATGGCATAGAAAACTGAAAAGAAGGAAGATCTGGGTTCAAGTACTATTTCTGACACATCCTGAAGGTACGACCTTGGGAAAGTAGCTCAACCAACCTTTCACTACTCTAAGCAATTCTCTAAGATAAGGTTTTTTAACTTGGATCTCATGAAGATTAAAATAATATAGAGATAACTATTTCAATATAATTGGTACATACTCATTAACTAGCCTATCTCTCCTTTCCCCCTTCTCTTCCCCTCCTTCCCATCTCTCATTGCGCATTCACTCTTTCTTTGAATACATTCTCCACATACTAAAAATTCATTCTCATAAACTTTGTCACAAGTACCTAGGTGGGGGGGTGAGCAATTTAAAAAGTGGAATATTCCACTAAATATCATTGTCTGCACAATAGGAATGACATGAGGAAAGTGGGGAATCAATAACTCTGAGCAGTTGCTCTCAACTCTTCAATGTATGCTCTCCAGTGACTGAACAGTATGTTCATCAGAAATATACAATTCACAAAGTGCAACAGAAAGTATACGTTAATAAGTGAACTAATATATACCTAGATGATTCTATCTAACTACTGAAGTTTTGGGATATATTAGGAGTAACTGAGTTAATCAGTATCAAAACAGTATGCTGTTTAATGGTTTATATGGAAATAAAAAAGATACTTAGTATAATCATGCACACAGTAACCATGATCAACACATTTGCCTAGGAACTTATTTACTAGTTATATGAATACTGTTTTAAATTTATATTCAGTTTAATTTTTAAAGGAAAAGCTACAGTTGATATATTAAGCATATAGAAAAAAAAAATCCCTCCATTTTGGTCATCTTCCTAGTTATCTGTTTTGACACTTGAAAACATGCCCATGAATCTGGTGGTTTTTAATTCTTTCATCTCCAGAACTCGATGTTAAAGTTAGGCTCTATACATTAAAAAAAATTATCTACTATTAGATTACAGCATTCGTTTCCACAAGATTTTGAGTTTCAGATTTTCTCCCCTCCCTTTCCCCCTTCCTGCCACTCATGATGGCAAGCAATCTGATATAAGTTCTAAATATAATTTCACATTAAGCATTAGTCAAGTTGTAAAGAATTATCAATAGAATGAAAAACGAGGAAGAAGAAACAAAACAAAATGAAAGGAAAAAGAGAGAGAACAAATAGTTTGTTTCAATCTGCATTCAGACTCTATAATTCTTTCTCTGAATGTCGATAACCTTTTCCATCATGAGTCCTTTGTCGTTGTCTTATAATCTTGCATTGTTGAGGGGAGTCTAGTTTATCAAAGTCAGTCATCACAGATACAGTGTGTCTGTAATTATGTACAGTCTTCTCCTGGTTCTGTTCCTCTCATTCACCATCACTTTATATAAGTCTCTCCCAGTTATTATGAAGTCCATCTGCCCCTCATTTCTTATAGCACGATATTCTATTACATTCATATTCCATAACTTGTTTAGCTATTCCCCAATTGATGGGAATCCTCTTAATTTCCAATTCTTTGTCACCACAAGAAGAATTGTTATAAAAATTTTTGTACATACAAGGGCTCTATCAATTTCTGAAGGGATTTTGACTTTTATAATTTATTTCCTAATTATGACATCAGAGCAATAGCACTAAAGTCCTGTTTTGCTTCCAGAATCTGGTTCTGGCATACTCTTCTTCTGAGACAGAACAAAACAATAGTGAACTTTGCCCTTTGGAAATGAATATTAGATATTCAGACCACAAACAGAACAACAACACTATAGCTATCTTTTGCTCCAAGATTTCTCTCCCGGTCACTGAACTTTACATCAAATTTATGATCTGGTTTGTAGAAAGATGACCTAGTGTTTTTACCCTAGATGTCTTATTGCTTCTCAATTTACCACTTAGATAATCAAGAATAAGTAATTAAATCAGAACTTTCCATTATGAGGTAAAAATTTACAAACTTCTTTGTTAGATTTTAAATGAACAGTTCTCATTTATTAAAACCCAAAGACTCAAAAATTTTCTTTGGTTTATTATATTGTGAGCTTTAACTTCTTAGGCCTTAATAATACTTACATGCAAATGACCTGAGGGAGCACAATCTTCTGCAACCTGGGCTTTCTTAATCTTCAAATTGCTGTTCTTAGCATTCTATATAGTTGAAAAAATTAACTTCACATTTGCATTTGATATTTTAGTACATAAAAAGTTCCTTTTCTGTCCCCAAACTGTTTATAAATCAAAGGCGTATCACCTTACATCATTAGCAAGATTATTGCCACCAATCAGACAAATGCATGCCCTGTTATACTGTGTCCATTTGAATTTTTTGCCTTGTTCTTCCCTTCAGAACTGGGATTGGTCCCAGCTCTTCTGGGTTACAGTCTTTCTGACCTGTCAGCTACACATATGCACTCCGTAGTACATTCCCTCCTCTCAGTATGAGGTTTATGAATCCCATGATGGGATAATGAGGTTCTAATGCTATGCTGGATATGTCAATTACTTCAGTTACTATGTACAAGGCTAGTTAAGTACGTGTATTAGTAAAGAGCTGGTGACCATCCTTCAACTCTAGCCAGCTTAAGCCATTTTACCCAGGTCAGTTCCAAGGGTGAACTTACAGATTTATTTTAGCTATATGATTGGATAGGATGTTCTACCCTCCCTCCCTTATTCTGATTTACACCTTCCTGCACATCCTGTGCAACATTCATTTGTTCCGATATAATTTATGGAAACCAAACTACTAACATTTCTCACAACCTCCCGCCCCAATTTTCTTTTAAATAAAGATTTGGTTTCAAAACGCTGTAAGCTACTCTTTTCTCAAACTATTTCAACAACAGTTTGCATTCCTCATCCTAACAATTGTTTCCACCCGGAACCAATGAACCAACACATCCAGGATGTGCCAAAAGGGATCTGCAAAAGTTTGAACAGGGGTATGGGCTAGTTTTCTAATGTTTTTAGATATTTCTTTTACCCTTTTTCCATTATCATCAATCCTTATGCAACAGTTTAATAGGTTCAGCTTGCCACACATCCCTCCTTCTTCTCCCAACAAATAGTCTAACACTAACCAGTGCAGAATGACTACCTGTCTTATTTAAGTGACCTGATAAGCTAACAGATCTGGCAGTTTCATTGGTAATAATCTCTGTTACTGTTAAAAGCCTTATGAACCTGTTCAGTATGTAAATGGGAGTCTGTTAACCTTAATATCTGTCTCGCCTTTAGGTAAGATTGACTCATTGACAAATCATAATGGAGAAGTCCCCTTTATGAGTACAGATAAAGCGAAATAATAGAGAAAATAATAACCAAAAATCAATTGTCCCTTCAATGTCCAGAAGTCTCTTCTCACATAACTGTTAGAGAGGGACTGGAGGACATCATCTGACTGAAGTTCTCTGGTCCTTAGGGTGCTTGTTCCAGCCATCTTCAGCACTGCATCTCAGACTCTTTATCTCCTGTCCTATTATGTCCACTCTTCTACAAAAGTGACCTTTGAAAAATTTTAAGTTACCATTACTAAAGCTTGTACCCTTTTCATTCTTACAAAATCAAAACTGGAACCTTGACCAATTGTCACACTCAAGAAATTGACATTAGAACTGAGTTTCTTATACCTTATATTAATCCATTATTATCTTCCACCAGGAGGATGAGATTTCACTAAGCAATTTACATTGTGATCACTTTTTCAAACAATAAAACAATTCCATCTTCTGGTCATGTTATGCCTTTTGAAAGCATTTACAAAACAGACAACAAGCCATTAATCTTTTAACATTGACTAAGTATAACAAAACTTACACAAGTATGGTATTAACTAGGTAACAAAATAATATACTCACAAGCCCTTGACCTAGTTGTCTCCATACTAATACAAAGAATTAAAGGACCATGAATTATACACTAATACATATACTAACAATGGATCCCAAGTCTAAATAACTAGTTGTTTGGGCTAAAATCCTAAACTTAACAGCTCAATCTTATAGTAACCTAAGATTTCCAAAGTCAATTATTTCATAGATTTAGTACTATGCTTAAAAATTTTGATTAGGGACATTTGCCATTAAGAGAGTAGAGACATAACTAAAGTACTCCCCAACTTCATGTCAAATCCAGGCAGAAGGTATGTCAAATTGCAAGCTGCATTACTGAGCCAGGCCTCTTCTAGGAGTAAATTAAATTGAGAAAAGTCTATCCACCTCAGCATATGCTGACAAGTTATTTTCTCAACCTCCCCGTGAGATCATCCTCTCAATTCATAGATGTACCGTCTCTGGCATCATGAATCAATGGCTCAGATAGCCTTTGACCTTTCTTGATATCCACATCTATAATCAGACTCAGGAAAACAGTCAGTTAACAGTCCCATCAAATCTTAACTAGCAAGCTCCAGTAATCAGCTTCAGATATGACTATAACCTCATATTGGTTAAGGAACATCTTTAAAGTGAACCTTAAATAACCTTCATTAATTTCTACACTCACTCTTGTTCATAAAAATCAAATATCCCATTGAGATCATAAGTTATTGCTCCAACAGATTTGGATCTGCTTCCCAAGCTTTCCTGTCTTCCTCTAACCATGACTGTTCTGAACTAACACTGAAAGTCTTTACCCCAAACTGAACTGCTCTGTTCTGGAATCCCAGCTTAAATAAAACAAAGAGGTTAATGGCTAAACAAACAAGTTGATGAATTTATGTATCTAATCCTTCCCATAATATTCAGAAAGAATGTTCTTGTCTTCCAAATCAGTATATCTGAAAATGCCAATTTACCCAGCTATTTGATTGAAAACAGTAAAATTTCATACACTTGCATTATACTTTACTGTAAAGATGAAAAGTAGGGACCTAATTAGACAAAAGCAGCTGAATGCAGTATCACATCTATCTTATAGCTAGACTCAGTCAGGTGGGAAACATTCCCTTTTAAAGGACAAATGTAGACCTCCACCTGTTAATGATACACACCTCCTGACTGATTTGATGTGGAAAATCATACTTAAATTCAAATTCAAAACAAAATTAGTTATGGTCCCAAGAACCCTTTACCTTAACCAATAACCTAACCAATTACAACTTAGAGCTTAGAGCTAGATATTTTACTCTCAAGGAGTTGCAATAAGCAATTAATATTCACCAGGTGAATATACATAAGCAATTCAATATAATATCTTATAGTAACCTAATATCTTTCTCTTCTCAAATTTAAACCTGTCCTGGTATAAAATCCAATTGATAGAAATCCCTTTTATCTATTGTACATGAGGCTGTAACTCCTCAGCAAACGGAGTTCAATGCTTAGGAACTTAATAATTAAAACAAGTTCCTTTCCCTGGGCTGATGACCCTGCCCACACAGAGGTCTCCCAGGGGCCTTGTTAAGTTTATATGCTGACTGGCAGACTGCTCTACCTGCAGTCCCTCCCCTTGCTTCCTTTTTCTCTGGGCAGTCCCTGTGTTCTGGCATGCCTCTTCGAGTGAGGAGAATGGAGTGAAGGAAGGATGACGATATTACTTCCCTCCTCCTAGTTCATAAAACTTTCCTTGTCTCCCCTAGCCTGTGCCTCCCATCCTGTTTCCAAATACTGGAGCCTCATTTAGCCTTGTCTTCTGCTAATTTGTTTTCCTTGCACATCCCAATGTTTTCAAATGTGTTTTCAAACACTACCGTATAAGCATATTTGGAACATTCACAGTAAGCCTGGTCTAATCGTGACCAATATCAATAACTGTAACTAATCAGTTTGCAAATAAGAATTTAGTAGGCCCTCTAAAAATAATAACAAAGATCTAGTAAAATTTTTCTCCATAAGAGTATTTCTACTTTCAAAAACAGTTTACAAATACATCCTTATATTATTAACTGTCAGGAGCCAGTTTCTGACCTGGTCCATACATGGGAAGAGTCTGGTCCAGGATTTCTCCCAAGCCAGCTAGCCATGAAGGCTATATTATGTCTTAAGATTGGTTCACCATCTCTTTCTGACTTGCTGGAGTTTAGGACGTGATAACTGAGCAGTGACCCAGACACAGATGCAGGCAAGGGAACAAGGACATTAAAACATACAGATGTATGTAAATGAACAAGAACAGTAAACATTCTCTCATGGAAACCTAAGATATATTGTTTTACCTTCATTATATAAACCCTGCTCTCTGATCAATAAATGGGAACTGCTATGACAGAACCTGCCTGGCTTGTGTCCAATCATTCCACACTCTTCAGTTTGGCTCATGCCCATTTTGATTCAGGCATCAATTAACCACCCCACAATTAAATCACATTATTTCAAAATAATATAACACATGGTTGGAATTCCCTAGTCATCATTTGTTCTGTTCCTCTGACCGTATAATTCTTAATTTAACAACATTTAGACAATAAGAGAAATTCCTTCTCTTAGAACATAGATGATACAACTGTTTACCAGTAACAGTATCATAAACAATAGTCATGTTAACCAAAAGCAATTAATTACCAATCTGGTGATTTTAATTTAGTCAGATGTGTTTCCAAATTGCTTTACACAGAAAATCATTCATTTCATCACCATTAGCATAAAGTTAACAAACATTAAGCAATTATTAACTTAAACACTTAACATTCAGATAGCATATTTTATGTGAAACCCCTTTACAATTATGAGATTCTCATAATATCCCCTAGGAAGTGGATTACACTACCTCTGCTTATTGAACAGTAAACTAAGGTAAGTGAAACTTTATTGATGCTACACAGCCATTCAACCTTTTAGTGCCAAAAAATAACATGTACTTTTACATTTTATAACTGTACATTTCTAAGTTCCAATACCCTTGGCCTTTGAAAAGGAAATAATATCCACAAATTTATAGACTTCCCAAAAAGACATTCAGTTATGTATATTCCTGTGTCTGAACAGCCCTTCAGACAGCTGAAGTCCTGTCCCCCTCCAGAGAACTCTGACAAAACTATTTAACTCCCCAATGCCCCATCATCTGAGAGGCTTGTAAAAAGTTCCGATCAGATTAGACAAAGGATTTGGCTCAAACAAAACACCTAAAGAATTCAAATCTAAGCGGGATTTTAATAGTAATCATTAAAATCCACAGTACTCAATACCTTTACCTTAGCCAATATTTTGTAGCATTAGATTTAATAAGGAATTCCTACAAAATTATCCTGAAAGTCTGTAATGGTGATGGAATTTAAAGATCCATCCTGGGTATGCTAGGGTGCTTGATGATACAAAGGCTTGTGGACATATTCCTTCTAAATTCCCATAACTTTGCCAGTAAGTTAATTAATCAGGCTACAAATCAGGCCCCTGATCTTAATGCTCTCTTTTAACATACCCAAATCCTTGAAGTGGGATGGGGGAAGGGAGTGACTAAGGAGGAAATGGGCTTGAAAGCACATCTTACTCCCTTCCAAACACTTTTTATCTTTCTGAATTCTGTTTTTGCTTCTACCTCTCTCTTTTACCAATCTCCACTCACACTGCCCCATATAGTTCAAATAAAAAATATTTTCACTTATTCCAATCCTATTCACTCTCCAGCACCAAAGAAACTTTGGGTTAAGTCAAATGTACAACAATTTACCTACTAAAAGACTTGAATTTCTCTCTCTCAGCCTTCTGCAGAGAGCTACTCATAATGCATTTTAACAGAACACTGAAACCCCAAAATAATTCCATTATCAGACAGAAGAACCCTTTAATGTTGCATTTCCAAACAAACTACCTGAGATCAGATACATTGATTTTAAAATAAACATAAAATACATGTTTTTCAAACTTGGAGCTTTTAACCAACCCTAATTCAAAGACTTGGTTTTCCTTGAGTAACTGCCTGCTGGAGATACTTTGTTTTGCTAATTAACCCCACTTTGACCCCGGGAAAAGCTCTCCAAGCCAGGTGTAAAAACCTCCTAAAGGTTTTATTTTCCTCCTCCTTGAAACATCCTAAAGGTTATTCTAGTGGCATTTCAAATCTCAAAAACAGGTTTACACAAACATGAAATATTTCATACACATATAGACACAGACCAGACATGACACACACTTAACATCATTACAGAGTACACTCTGTTTGAGATATGGTGAAGACCCTTCATAAAACTTTTAGGCTAAGGGACCCTTATAGAATGAAAGGTTGGATTTTCAATTCAGTTTTTCTGTAAAAACAAGTTGCTGACCCTGAGTTCCAGGAGAGGAGGACAGGAACACAGGATGCAAATACATCTGCATGGTTACCCAGGTGAAGAGACTAACGAGGGTGGGAGTTGTACAAGAATTCCTAGATGACTAAAGCTGCAGGATGATCATGTCTGCTTAGTTCCTTGCTCAGTTATACTGTAAGGGCAAGTTGACTATGAAGTGTTACAGGAACAAGGACAAGAACACAGGCTTTGATGATGTCTATTCATTAATCAAAGGAAAAGGGGTCCCCGAAAAAGGTAGGAGTTTTGCCAAAGTCAATGGACTGCTAATTACATCTGCTTACTGTATGTATGTATGTATGTATGTATGTGTGCATGCGTGCATGTGCGTGTATGTATATGCATACACACATATGCATGCATACGTATGTGTGTGTATATATGTACATACATGTGTGTGCATATATATATATATATACACATATGCCATCCTTGTCCTTGGGTTAGATTTATCGTGTTTTAGATTGTGCTCTCAAAGCTGGTAAGAATGGGCTGAGAGGAAGGGGACTAGGGAGTGGGGATTGTAATTAGGTAATGAGGCTGGGGCTATGAAAATATGTATCTTCTCTATGTCTGACACTGAGAATGTATGGAATTCACTCAGTGTGAGTCATCCTTTTCTCTTGAGAATCGTAATAAATTCGTTTGTACTTTCTACCTTGAGTAGCTTCTAAATTTAATTTGGGTAAGGGTCTTTGATACCTCACACAACTCCAATTTAGAAAACAATATAGAATTCAAATTCATACCCATCAAGAACTCAGAGTTGTAATTTACTCTGACTCAGTTCAAGTCAATTTCAAAAGAATCCTTACCAAATTTTTTCTTCCTTGTTTTCCTATTCACATTTACTTTCTTAAAAATCAGGACTAAAAATTTTCCCCCTTGATATCTTTCCCCCTGAACTCCACTTCTAGAGCGTCACCTGGCAGCCCCACTGGTGCTATCCACAACAGTCCCCAGAAGTGGATGTACTCCTTCCTCATCCATCTCATTCTCCCTCTCTCTGTTTTGTAGCAGACATGTGGTAAGGGGATCTCTCCCATCTGGGGGAAGGGATAATCAGAATGCACACCATCTTGGGATGGGTGATAGGAGAAAGATGGGGAGAAAATTTGGAAGTCAAAATCTTGTGGAAATGAATGTTGAAAACTAAAATAAATAAATACATCCTGAAATAAATGAATAAATAAGTAGATGCTAGATAGACAAAAGAATGAATGAATGAATGAATGAATGTATGAATAGCTATTGTGTTGACATGGAAGCTTAAGACACAAACCCAGAATAAGAGAAATACCCCCAAGGCATTTGTAACCAAAAATGCTGAGCAAAATGTAACCAAGATTAGACGTGAAGTGGAGAATTGTAAAATAATTTTTACAAGCAGTGTCTCTGATAAAGGCCTCATTTATAAAATATGCAGAGAACTGAGTCATTCCTTAATTGATAAATGGTCAAAGTATATGAAGAGGCAATTTTCAGAGAAAGAAATTAAAGATATCTATAAGGGTATGAAAAATTTTCTAAATCACTGTTGATTAAAGAAATGCAAATTTAAACAACTGGGAGGCACCACATCTCACTGATCAGATTGGCTAAAATGACAAAAGAGGAAAATGACAATTGTTGGAGTATATATGAAAAAATGGGAAAACTAATGCATTGTTGGTGGAGTTGTGAACAGATCCAACCATTTTGGAGAGAATCTGGAACTATGCCGCAAGGGTTATAAAAAAGAAGTGCATTACCCTTTGATACAGCAATACAACTTCTGGGGCTGTATCCCCAAGAGATCATAGAAGTGGAAAAAGGACCCTTTTGTACAAAAATATTTATAGTAGCTCTTTTTGTGGTGGCAAAGAGTTGGAAATCAAGGGGATCCTCATCAATTGGGGAATTGCTAAACAATTTGTGATGTATGAATGTAATAGAATGTAATGGAATACTATAAGAAATGAGGAGCAGATGGACTTCATAATAGCTTGAAGAGACATGTATAAACTGATGCTAAGTGAGGAGAGCTGAACCAGGAAAACTTTGTACACAATTACAGACTCATTGTATGTGTGATGACTCACTTTGATAGATTGGACTCCTTTCAGCAATACAAGGTTATAAGACAACTCTGAAAGATTCATGAAGGAAAGGAATATTCATAACCAGAGAAAGAATCCAGTCTGAAGCAAACTACTTGCTCTCTCTCTCTCTCTCTCTCTCTCTCTCTCTCTCTCTCTCTCTCTCTCTCTCTCGTTTCTTCTTTCTCATTGTTCACTCCATTGGTTACAATCCTTCTTTACAACTTGACTAATGTTTAATGTGAAGGTATTTGTAGATCCTATATTTGATTGGATACCTCCATGGTGGGGAAGGTGGGAGAAAAGGCAAGGGGAAAAAATTTGAAACTCAAGAGATTGTGGAACTGAATGTTGTGAACGAAAATTAAAGAAATAAGTTTTTTTAAAATGCAGAGCAAAACACAGCTTGAGTAAATGTTCAGCTAGAATTCCTGGAAGAGATGAAGCAAGCATTCCTTTTTATTTATTTGTTTATTTATTTATTTATTTTATTTATTAAGAGCCAAGAGTTTTTGTTGGGACTCTGAGAGCAGAGAGTTAACTTATGTTGCCCGAAGTGTATATCATAGTATTGTAGCCCAAAACAGTCCATAAGGTATTCCCTGCAGGCAGAAAGTGCTTCAACAAAACTTCTGAGGGTTCCTTGGATGGATATTTAATGACTCAGGTGTCCAATGCCTTCCAATTCTCCTTAAAGTACCAATCTAGTTTATGTAGTAGCTGCCTTATATGTGAGGCCCTTGGCAGGCTGTTGTGGAGAGAATGGGAGGGAGAGTGAAGGGCAGAGGTGTGTAATCATTTTTCTGTCCTCAACAGGAGCTAGGTGGATGACTTCTATAGGCTGCCTTCTACAGCAAGCCTTTCCAATACCTCCTAATTCTATTGCCTTCCTCCAGTTCAATATCTCCTGTTTTTTTCCCTATATTTAGCTTGTTTGTACATAGGTTTTCACATATTGTCTCCATGCAAACTCCTTGAGGGCAGAGACCATATTTTGCCTCCCTTTGTATTTCAACTGTTTAACACAACACCTTAGACACTGTAGACACTTAACAAATGTTTATTGACTGACTAATTGGAAAGTCCTCCTCAGCAGTGAACCTGGTGCCCAATCACCATCTATTTCCATTGCTAAGGGAACAGTAAGCAGAGTGAATGCAAAAATGCTTAAACAACATGTACACAGGCATACACTGTGATAGTTACTTTTATTTTTATGATTAATAATGTATATGATGAATATTTATTTGGGACTATTAAACAAGAAAGAAAGGGTAAAAATAACCTTTGAGACATAAGCTTAATGGACAGAAGTGATGGACTTTTCAATGACTTATATTTTGCCACAACTCTGAACTTGAAATTAATTTAAATTGAAGAAACCATTGAAAGTGTAACCAACAGACCTTGATATGTGTGAAATAATATCTTAGATTTTTGATTTCAGTTTGTTCTGAGTTTGAGTTTGAATCTGAGTTCTGAATTTGAATCCTGTTAAAATTGTTTATGCTACTGGGTTAAATTCCTCCCATCCCTAGGAAGATGACAACTTCTAAATATAAGGAGTACTGCCTTACAGAAAGAAATTTTATAATCAGTTTTAGGTGAATGTAGATTGCTTGGGAATGTTGAAGTAAATAGCCTTATGTAGGCATTGTTAAGAACCTTTTGATTTAATTTCATCTTTTTGCCATGTTCTCTTTTACTGGAAATGTTTTCTACTGTCAGAATATAGGCTTGAACAATATCACATTTGATAATGTCGAGGTCTGATGAATGAAAAAGCCTTTTCAGAAAGTATGTATGATATTAAGTTGTGATCCAGAAAAAGCTAACAAAATCTTATCACATTATGCTTAAGATAATTTGGTCTGTGACTGACTTTCAGAAGTAAGCCTCACCAGACAAGTTCCAATACTTTTACAACCAAGTCTCTTCTATTCACAACAAATTACTATAACTTTCTTTAACACGCAAAAATATTTTGATGAATATTTCTTTCATGAGACATCTTTGAGTCTGTAATAATGGGAATTGCAAGGGTAGATGTTGGGGGCCAAGACTTTCTGGGGTCTTGGCACACTAGCTCCCCAGTTCTACAAGGGCATTATGCAAGGAAAGTATAATCTTGTTGGGTGGATGCTTTCATTGATTTTGTGAATATCTAAAGAAAGTACTGAAAGTTAATTTGCAAGTCCTGATTAGGGACACCTGGTTTGTTGTGCCTCAGGAAGTGGTTTTAGGAAAAAGATCTTAATGAGTGATTAGCCCTTGGCTGAGGTCAGGGAAAGGCAAGACCCAAGTCAAGTAGTCACCCCTGCAATAAAGAATATAAGCTCCGTGATTTTCTTGTATCCTTGGGTTGGTATGGAGTAGCTCTGCAATAAACAGACTATGAAATACATCCCCATCTCTCTGTCTCTTTCCTTTATTCAGCTGCAAGCTTTCACTCACTTTCTCTTTATTTTCCTCAGCTAGGCCCAGACTGTGCTGGCCACACTAAAATGGCCCAACTACTTATTTTTGTTACTTGCTTATTAATGTGTTTGTTTTTACTTCTTTGAATTTGTAGAGGCCTTTATGTTATTTGGGGTGGGTAGGACAGTGGGGTCTGACCTGGAATCCAGTAGATTTGCATGTAAGTAAGACTTTGTCACTTCCCTGATTAAAGGAATTGATTTGGCTCTAGGAAGAGTGGCTTTAATTAGCTGTGCAAACATCATTAATTCCAATTAATCTTCTCACGCCTGTCAAGACAAAAATCCAAAGTGAAGATAAATTTAAAATAAATCAATATAATCCTTGTTTCTATCAGAAGCAGGTACTTGTGGAAAGATGAATATCATTAATAGGTTTCTTCATCAAGAAGTATTTAAACAAGACTATTTCAATGTACCTAACCTCTAGATGGTTCGTTAAAATATGTTTATATATCTCTTTAACTGTTTTGAATTTGATGGAAATCAATTAAACTATAGGTCTTGGGAATTATTCCAATCCCTATATAAAATCTAAATGCCAAATGCCAACCTTATTTTCTATTAAGAAAGTCTAATAATCAAGGTGCATTGGGGGAAATCTTCACTGCTTTATATTAACTGTTTAGATCAGGGATTTTTAACCTGGTATTCATGGTCCCCAAAAGGGCCTACAGATAAATTTCATGGAGGGGGAGTCTATAAACTGGATGGGAAAAACATAATTTTATTTTCATTAACATATGACTGAAATTGAGCATTTCCTTCAATTGTTTATAAAAGCTATTCCATTTTCAGACTGCTAAAGGGGCATACATTTGGATGTATTATTTTTAGTTAGGAAAAATGAAAGTTAAAGAAAAAATTACATGTGAAGAATTCATTCTCACTTTAGTATGAGGAAAGATTTTTCTTTCTTTTCTTCCCTTCCTTCCTTCCTTCCTTCCTTCCTTCCTTCCTTCCTTCCTTCCTTCCTTCCTTCCTTCTTCCTTCCTTTCTTCCTTCCTTCCTTCTTCCTTCCTTTCTTCCTTCCTTCCTTTCTTCCTTCCTCCCTCCCATTTTTCTTCCCTTTCCCTTTTATTTCCATTTATTTATCTGTGATTTTTAAAAGATGACAATTATTTTTAAATGGAATTCAAGCATAATTTTTAAAATTAATGTATATTTATTTGACTAAGCACTTTCAAATAAATTTCCCCAAAACATAAGATTATACGTGGTACTTCATCTTTTTTTTAGTTCATTTATTTATTTGCTTGTTTACATCATTCATTTACACAAGATTTTGAGCTACAAATTTTCTCCCCATCATTCCCCTACCCAACACTTCAAAACAGCCATCCCACTATATAATCTCTCCCCCAATCTGCTCTCTCCTATGTCCTCTCCCTCCCTCTCTGACTTTCCAGTAGGGCAGGATGGATTTCCCTACCATAGTGCCTGTATATCTTAATTCCCAGTTAGATGTAGATAATAATAATAATAGTAATGATAGTAATAGTAATAGTAATAGTAATAATAATAATAATAATAATAATAATAATAATAATAAATTTGTACATTTGATTATAGAACTTTAAATTCTAGATTCTTTCCCTTCCTCTATCATCTCCCACCTCCACTGGAAGGACAAGCAATTAAAATAGAGACCGTACATGTGTAATTACACAGAACATCTCCACAGTGGGCATATTATGAGGGACTGATTATATTTGATCCCTTAATGTAGAACCTGCTAGGTCATGTGTTATCTTGATTGGGTTTTCACAATACTCAAAATGTTGTTTTTTTTTCTGACTTCTTGCAGTATTCTCTCCTTGACCTGGTAATTCTTGAATTTGGCTATGATATTCCTAAGAGTTTTCTTTTTGGGATGTTTTTCAAGAGGTGATTGGTGAATTCTTTCAATTTCTATTTTGCCTTCTTTTCTAGAATATCAGAGAAATTTTCCTGAAGAATTTCTTGGAGGATTATTTCTAGATTCTTTTTCTTTATCATGGCTTTTGGGTAGTCCAATAATTTCAAAATTATCTCTCCTGGATCTATTTTACAGGTCAGTAGATTTTCCATGAGATATTTTATATTGCCTTCTACTTTTCTTTTGTTCAGATGTGTTTTATAGTATCTTGATTTATTACAAAGTCATTAGCTTCCAATTGCTCCAATCTAATTTAAAAGAAATTATTCTCTTTAGTGACCTTTTGAAATTTCTTTTCCATCTGGAAAATTCAGCTTTTCATGGCATTCTTTTCCTCATTGGCTTTTTAGGCCTCTTTTTCAATTTTAGTTAGTCTACTTTTTAATGTGTTGTTTTCTTCAGATTTTTTTTTAGTCCCCTTTAGCAGGCTGTTGACTTGCTTTACATTATTTTTTTGCATCATCCTCATTTCTCTTTGCAATTTTTCCTCCATTTCTCTTACTTGATTTTCAGAATCCTTTAGAGCTCCTCCATAATTTATAACCAATTCATATTTTTTTCCTGGAAGCTTTTGTTGCAGGAGTTCTGACTTCATTGTCCTCCTCCAGTTCCATGCACAACTACTTTTGTCCCCCAAAAAGGATTGTATGGTCCATTTTTGCTTCCTCAACTTGGCAATAACTTCACCTTTGAGCTCTTTGCTGTGGTAGAATTCTTCTTACAAAATGGAGAGAGCTTTTTGCCAAATTTCTGAAGTTTTGCCCAGCTGCCAGAGCTCTTTTTTAGACACCCTCTCTACAGCCCACACAACTTCTGACCCCCTGGCCACACCCCCCAGGACCACAACCCAAGACCACGATCCTGATCCAGGCATGTCAAAGCAAGAGAAGTTTCCCTCTAAATGGAAGCTTAGTCCTCCTATAATCCACAGGCCAAGAGCTCTGAAAGCAGCCACTCAGCACAGCCTCACTTCCTGCCACATGTCTCCCCAGTAGCAGGGGCCAAACTGTGTTGTTCTTTTACCCTTACAACAGTGTTCCCACTGAGATTTTATTTTCTCTTTGGCATTTATGTGTTGAGATGTCTGGAAGCCTCCACAGGTGCTGGTGATTCAGTCTCTTAAAATTTGGTCTGTCCAGTCTGGGCACTGGTCAGGGGCTCACTGAGAAATGTGCTTGGCTCCCAGTGTGCAGGGATTGACCTTTCCTGTCTGCCTGGCAGGCTGCCTTCGATAGGAGACTTGTTTCTCTTTGTCTCTTTGTGGTTTCCATACTTTTAAAATGTCTTCAGAGTAATTTTTTACAGGTATTGGGGATGGTTGAAGCTGCAGCCCACACTATGTTTGTGGTTTTAATGTGCCATTTTATCTCCAAACCCACATTGTATTTATTCTTAAAAGTCAGTTTACTTGCTTTGTAGAGATGTCATGTTTTTATCTAATCTTGACTTTTATGTTGTTCATTTGCATTTTTTCTTCTAGAAGAGCATTTTAAAGTTCAAATTATGATTAACGTTGGCACAGAACTTGCTATTTAAGATGCTGTATAATTTACTTCACATTCTTTAATTTCTTATTTGTCTTTTTTTACTTCTGTTAGTGCTCTAATTTCCATCTGCAATATTTAGTATGACTTTAAATATATTTCTGAAGTTTTTATCATTTTTTCTTACCTTCCCTGGGACTTTCAGGTGTAGATTGGGAATCTTCTAGAATTTATTATTATATTTTTCCATTAATGGAGAATTTAGAACTAGTTGTTTTCCCTTTGTAAAGATACTTAATCATTATATTGTTTAGTTTGTTTAATTGGTTATTTCATCCTTTAACTACTTTTGACCATTTTTGTGTGTTACCTGTCCTGTAATAAGTCCTGACCTAAACCTGCTTTTCAATTTGTTGTTTTTCATTACTTCTATTTGAAAATTTTTTTTCCCACTGTTTGAAAGTCATGGGATTGTGTAGAGCTTAAATATGACTTTGCATTTGTCTGTGTTTGTGGAAGTAACTTGGGTTTCCTTTAAAAAAGGGTTTTTTTTCTCATTTTTGGGTGGTGAGGGCATATGTTGTGGCATGCAAATGACCATTTATGTCCGACATTGAATTGGAGGAGAACCAGCACCTCTAGGTTCCTTCCTTATCTAAGGTTAATCCAATTCAAAAAGGATTTGTTAAACACAAATTACGTGCAAAGCCACACAAAGTCTCCCTGGCAGGTCAACAGAGCTAGATGAATTAAATAATCTCAACCTACTAAAGGGTTGATGGTTTCTACTGCATCACTCATAAAAGGAGTCTGTAAAAGACACTTGCAGATAACACTGATACAACTTGGAGATCTGAGCCTGGGTTCAAGAAAGACTAGTTAGAAGTGGTTAGCAAATAATCTGTCTCTGTAGTCTCTGTGTATGTCATTGTGTCTGTCTGACTTTGTCCCTTTCTGTCTCCTGGTTTTTGTCTTTCTCTCATTCTCTATCTCTTTGGAAGTCTCTGCTTCTCTGTCTCTCTCTTTGTGGCTCTGTTGCTGTCTCTTCTTTGTCATTCTGGCTGTCTGTCTCCGTTTCTCGATGCCTGACTCAATCTTACACCTCTCTTTCTCTCTCTCTCTCTGTCTCTCTCTCTCTCTCTCTCTGTCTGTCTCTGTCTCTGTCTCTGTCTCTCTCTCTGTCTCTCTCTCTCTCTGTCTCTGTCTCTCTCTACCTTCTCTTTTGTCCTGCCTATTTCTGTCTCTCTGTCTTTGTGTTATTCTGTATGCCTGTTGAAATTACCTTGCTGGAAATTGTTTGTTCATTTGATTACTTTATTTGGCTAATTTCATGCTATTTTGAGAGAAAAACTGTGCTTAGAAGAAACTTTTCACTACATTTTTGCTGGAAGTCCACTTTTCTTTACAAAGTTGTTTAGAACCAGCTGTCTTCATATTTTTATCCCACTCATTCTTTTACAGACAAGATTTTTTTAAAGCACTTCATGAAGAGAGATATTAAGATATTAGTACTCAGAGGATTTAAAGCTATAATACAAAAAAGGTATTGATAAATCTCTAAAAATTAAGATATATAAATCATGATATTAGTTGCTGAGAAATCAAATTTTCCTTTCTCACGTGATACAAACCAAACCAAAGGATGACAGGATTTTACACTGAATTAAAATTATTTCTTCCTAGGGCAAAGTTATTTAGTTAATATCACCAGGGATTTTTAAAAATAAAATCTGTTTTTCTGTTGCCTTTTAAAAATGCTATCTTCCTCAGGCAATCAGTATTAATGCTATTTCAAATCAGAATAGGAAAATCAACCTGAAAGTTGTTTCTTCAAGAGTTGCCTCTGAGGACCTATTCACAAAGTTAAAAGTCTTTTCAAGGACTCTCATTTTCTGATATGATTGAATGAAGAGATTAATGAATTCAAACAAATCTGCAAAACTTTTTGAAACAAAAGAACTGCAAGTGATAATCTAATCAATAAAAGAGGGAGATTTGGTACACTGTGGACAGTCTTAGGGGATTGCTGTTTATTCTGTAAATATGCAAATCTATGAATGTTTATATGCATTTATGCACAGACTTGTTTTATTGACAAAGCAAAAGATATAGAAATATTCAGTTTTCACAGACTCATTTTACTGTGTGTTTTTTCATCATCCTAACCTGAATAATTCAAATACTACTGTGTTACCATTCATGTAACTGTAGTGTAATGAACAGCATTCTAATGACCTGTAATTCACCTCCCAAGGGTAAATAATAGATGCCTTACTCACTAATAGTATTAATTTTTTTTCTAGCTTATAGAGTTATAGTTTCATGATTCTTCTGGGAAAAGGTACATACTATGAATTAGTAGCTAGTATCTATAATTTTGGCTCACAGGACACACTGCCATTGTACCATAGTAGATTAGTTGAGTGAATTGAAGGAATAATTCTACTCAAGGCTGGATGATAAGCAAGATTAAATTAAGTAGTGTTTGGTAAACAACAATGGCTATTGAATAAATTATGTAATTTTATTTGAATAGTCATATCTTTAGCTCTTATTTTAATTGCATATCTTAAAATGAACACTATAAAGAAATTATAAGTGTTACTTAATGTTTGGATAATTTAATAAACACTACTTTCGTATATATTGCAAAAGCATAATTGAATGAAAACTCTAGATATCTATCAAAATGTTTTTAAATTTATTTTTAATTATTGTATACATGTTAATATGCATCCGTGTTGTCTTCTTGATAGAATCTAAGCTCATTGAGAGTAGTTACTGTTTCCTCTTTCTATTTCCATCACTAAATTTTGCGCCTTCCACATAGTAGGTGTTCAATAAATTCTTGATGAGTTACTGACTGATGGAAAGCCTAAGTTTCTGATTTACAATGTCACAACCATGGGGGCAGCAAAAGCACCTATAAGAAATAGATGACCTCTTAGGTACTAGGCATCATTATGTTTCTATTAGCATTTTATTGGAGAATATAACTGCCTGGAGAATAACTTCAAGTTTGTCTATGGAGAGAGACTGACTTAAACATGTGCTACCATCAATGTAACTGAGGCCCATGTTGCCTTCTAACTGTGCCAACACCATGCCCTATTATCTATTTGAATTATTATTCTCCTCCAGCCTTGGACCCAAGGGAATGAAGATTATTTAAACCATTTAAAGAATTATGCAATTTCTGATGCTCAACTCCTTCCCCCATTCCAAATCCCTGATAAACTGGAAAATGAACACAAGGGAAAAGAAGCCATGCGAGAAAATTGATGGTGACACGTTATGTGTATAGATGTACAAATCTGAGTTGACTTTTTTTCTTTCACAAGCCCTTGAATTTAATATGAAGAACATGGAGAGTACTAGCCCAGATAATAATACTATAGCCTTGAGTTTCAAAAATACCTACTTGCCAAGTTGGGAATGGTGAGAAAAAGAGTATATTCTTTTATATATTCATTCATATATTCTGTTCTCATGATTTTCTTTTTTTAAAATGTCTCAGAAACAATATGTTGGGCGGCTAGGTGGAACAGTGAATAGAGCACTGGCCCTGGAGTCAGGAGTACCTGAGTTCAAATCCAGCCTCAGACACTTAACACAAAAAACTAGCTGTGTGACCTTGAGCAAGTCACTTAACCCCAGCTGCTCTCAAAAAAAGCAGAAACAATATGTTGTCGTTCCATGATTTCTTCAAGTTCTACTGGGTCTCCTCTCTCATCAAGTGTTGGATAATTTTACTTTATTTTGCATTATTTATCTATAAATATCTAAATTCATTTTCTAGATCTGGAGGTCATTATTTCTTGCTGTTTTTACTGCTTTTCCTATTGATTTTTATCTGTTGGTGGTCAATGTTTTTGAATTTTCTACTCACTGGAATCTTTGGAACTTTCATTTCTCTCCTACACCCACTTTTCCCATTCCTTATTTTCCTAATTGCTCACTTTTGACTCCTCTTCCTTTGTGTCTTCCTAGGAGGCTTGATTTCAAGGCTTCTTAGCCTCCTCCCACATAGAACATTGGGTAGGTCTCCGATCCAGTTTACTTTTTAGAGGTAAAAAGTGGCCCAAGTAAGATGCTGTACTCCTCTCAGGCTTGGTGAATGACAGAGTTTCCCATCCCACAGAGTCCTGTCTTTATGACCTGTTCCATTCCCTCTGTTCCTCAAAACTTTGTCTGCACTTCAGCAATACAGAACCTACTTTACCCAGCACTGGAAGTTTAAAATTTCTAGTTGATCAGCATTGAGTAGAACTGGTAATGCTGTGTTGCTGGCCATTGTAGACTCAAGGCTTTCTTCCTTACTTGAAGGATGGTCCTCTCTGTACTAGGCCATAGTGCCTCTCAAGCTGTCTGTTGTTACTGTATAATTCACTAGTCAGTTTGAGATCATTTGGTTGAAAAATGGAACTCTCTATTCCAGGAGTGGGGAACCTACAGCCTCAAGGCCACATGTGGCCTTCTAGTTCTTCAAAGGCAATATTTTGCATCCAAACTTCAGAGAACAAATCCTCTTAATAAAAAGATTCGTTCAGAAAAAAACTTTGACTAAGCCAAAAGGCTGCACCAAGGGACCTATAGAGCAACATGTCGCCTTGAGGCCTCGGGTTCTCCACCCCTGCTCTGGTCAATAAGAATTTATCAGCCACCTGCTTTCTATCTCAATGTGCTGCATTATGTTTTGGACATACAAAGAAAATCCATGAAAAAAAAATCCTGCTTGTATGAAGCTCACTGCGTAATGGGGGAAACAATAAAACAATTATGTACAAACAAGATATATAGAGGATAAATTGCAGATAATCAACAGAGGAAATGCCAGTGCATTAAAAAAGAATCAAAAAAGACTTTTCATTGAAGGTATACTTTTATTTAGGACTTGAAGGAAGCCTAAATGCTAGCTGATTGTACCTGGAGTCAAGGCATAATAAGGTTGAGGCACACACACACAAACATATACACACACATACAAACATGCATACACACACCAGATTACTGAATATTTAATTCTAAATATCATAGTGTACTATTCTCTTGGTTTTCAGGAGTCTGTGTCTTAAACATGATGAACTAATAATCTTACTT
>CM053599.1:161386483-161411517 GCA_028646575.1 Pseudocheirus occidentalis | reverse complement strand
TTTTCAAAGTCCTTTTTCAGTTGATGTATAGCTTCTAGGCATTCTTCAAGTGTCTTGGAAACATTTGCTGTGGGAGTTCTGATTGGGCTGTCTTCCTCCCACTCCATGCTTTGATCCTTTTTGTCCATAAAAAAGGATTCTAGAGTTTTATTGCTGTTTTTATTTCGCTTCCTTTTCCTCATGTTGGCCAGTCAGTTAATTGGTTGGGGTTTTTTTTAAGCTCTGTGAAACTCTGCTTCCAGGGGGGAAAGCTCTGTTCCAAATCGCTGGGGTTTTCCCAGAAGCCAGAACTATTAGAGGGGTGTTACAAGTCCCCCCAGCTTTGGCTTGCTGAAAGCTCACCCCCAGGACCACCACTGAAGACCACGATGTGGATCCAGGCCTCTCAACACAAGAGCACTTGGCCATGATCAATTGATTCAGCCCCCCTGCGGAGTCTGCAGGCCAGGGGCTCTGAAGCAGCCCATTGGGGGCCCTCGCTGGTTCCCGCAGTTCCCCTCCCCCACTGCTTCCTTGCCCCGGGGGAAGATTTGCTGAACTGCTTTTCCTCCCCCAAATTAATTTTCAAAGTTTCACTTTCACTTTCATTGACCGTCTAATCGTGGTTTGGTGGATGTAAAGATTCCCTCAAGTACAAGAGATCTTCTCTGAAGCAGACTCTAGCTGCAGCTTGGGAGGCTCGGGTCCTCCTGACTCCCCTGGGTCCTGGCCTGGCTGCTGCTGTGGTTTTGGGCTGGGCTGGTCTCTGCTCTGGTGCGAACTCCCCCTCTCCCATCTCTGTTCCTTACGCCTTGGCAGATGCTGCGGCACAGCTCGGCTCAGTTCAGCTTGGCTCAGTTCAGCTCGGCTTCTTCCCACCACCCCGGATCTGGCCACTGTCTTGGCTTCAGCCTGGACCAGCCTCCACTCCTGGCCACAGCAATGAGCCCCTGCTGCCGAAGCTGCCTTCAGCAAGACATGTGTTTTCTGTATTTTTGTGAGTCTGAGAGTCCTAGACTCTGTCTGGGCTCATATTTTATGGGTGTTTAGGGTGGCAGTATGGAAGCTGCATTCACAGAGGTAATAATGAATCTCCTGGATATTCATATATATCCACACATATATTATTCAAAGATACACTTTTGTCTATTAAAAATATTTTGTTTTACCAAACTTCTGTTGAATCTGTTTTAAATATTTGCCATTATCCCCATATACAAAATCTAGAACTGTGTTATGATGTAGTAGTCCATTACAAATTCTTTACCATTTAGGTTTTGTTTCCCTATTGCTTTTCTGCCTCATCTCTACTCTCTATCCAAAAAACCAGGATATTCTAAGAGCCCCATAAAGAAAGTTGGAAGACCCTCTAGAGATAAGGCTGTTTCCAAAACACTATGACCCAGTTGCATCTGTAATTTCATTATCTATAGACAGTCTATAGTCTTTTATGGAGAATGCCTTTGCAGATAAGGATGTCTGTTGTAGCTTCATAAGCCAAAAAAATGTTCAGAGTTAACCTTTTGGTAACTCTGAACTCAGAGTTCAGAGTCGAAGTTTACAGCTGAGTTCCATTGAAAAGAATTATTGATATGTCAACTAGAATTGGGTAGCAGAAATACTCCTGATTGACTAGTTGTGCTATTCCATTGTCTGATTCCCCTGTGGATGCAGTGGCTTATTTATTTTATCAGTACAAAGCATTTCATATTCTCTCTCTCAGTCTCTCTCTCTCTCTCTTTCTCTCTCTCTCCAACTATCTATCTATCTATCTATCTATCTATCTGTCTGTCTGTCTGTCTGTCTGTCTGTCTCTCTCTCTCTCTATAGACATATAAATATATAAGTACATGTATATGTATGCATATATATATTTAATTATGTATCTGCATTATAGAACTATAGCACCAGTTGGTATTGGCTAATTATGGATTCTGACTTGAAGCTCAAAAGTACAATTGATTCTAGAGTAATTCAGATAATTGTAATTTGAGTAAAAGAATGAGCATGTACATTGTGGTTAAAAGTGTTTGTGATGGAATAAGTGTGTGTGTGTGTGTGCAGAGAGTAGACAAAACTACACTAAAACCAAACCAAGTTCAATATAAAACAAACAAGCAATAACAATAAAAAATACAATATAAGGACTAAACTACGAACATAATAAATTTGTACTTTTTACCAACAAAGTCCAGGTCCTTTCATTTTACTCCCTGAGTAATTAATCTAAATCCATTCACCAATGGATTAGATTTTTTATATGAGGATTAGGGACTTTAAATAATAGTTTCTGAATTTTTGTTCTCTTTCCTTCTTTCCTTCCTTTCTGCTTCTCTTCTTTCTTCCATTTTTCTTCTTTCTTCACTTTTTCCTCTCCCTCTGTCTGTCTCTGTCTCTCCTCCTTTCCTGCCTCCCTCCCTTCCTTCCTTCTTTCCTTCCTTTCTTCCTTCTTTCCTTGCTTGCTTCCTTCCTTCCTTCTTTCCTTCCTTCCTTCCTTCCTTTCATTCAAAATAAATATATAAGCGTCTAGTGTCTATTTTGTATACATGGAAACAATACTATATGAGTTCTTTTCTAATCTAGCTAATTGATATAACAGAACAACAGAAATATTTTAACATTCTACCTGCTGCTTTTATTTCTGCCATAATTTTTCCTTTACAAAAATTAAGTAACAAAACTTTCAAAGTTTTGGTTTTTATCAGCATTTGTGAATTTTCTCCAACAGAGAAAACAGGGGGGAAACATTCTAAATTAAAATTGGCAATTTATTTATTCTTTCATCTCAAAGGTGATTTCTCTAACCTTTTGCTAGCTCTCTGTGGTGCATAAGTTAGCAACCTTTCAAATTTTATATTCATGATTGGTTTTCAACACTGGTGTTTCTGTCTATGGAAAATATCTGTGGCTTGTAAAATACAGAATCTGACCTTTAGCACTTTCCTCTCCCCCACACCACCCCCATCATTAGCAACTCAGTTTCTTTTAAATAGAGAAAAATATATGTTCACTTGAGGAAATGAAGGAAAAGAACAACAATCTATTATAACCTAGTTGGAGACAGATCTTGGATAAACACATAAATGTATTAGTTTCAGCATCCTCTCTAAAAGGAGGTGGGGGTGGGTATAATTTTTCATTTTATGCTGATTTTTCAAAACTAGGTAGAAAGCATAATTTTAAATCAAACAGTAACTTTGGTTGTACATTAGAATGTTTCACCTGTCATATCACTACCCTGCTCTTTTTGTTTTTTTGTTTTTTGATAAATATTACTGAACTATCTATAGTAGTGCCAGGAATTCTTTAGTTTAATGAATAGATATTTTCTGTGTTGCTTTCAAATTTGGGAGGTATGTATCCTGTAGTTACAAAAGAGATTGAGCTATTACTCTGTGACCTCCCTCCCCAATCATTTTACAGTTTATATTTGGCATAATCAGCAATGGTAAAGAATAGCATGCCATTTTTGTGACTATGGTAAAATAATTAGGTTAATATATAAACATTAAATTACATATGTTAGTTAATCAAGAAGCTAGGTGTTATAGAGGACAGAGTGCAGGATTTAGAATCAGGAAGAACTGAACTAAAATACTGTCTCAGATACTTACTAGCTGTGTGATTCTAGCAAGTTATTTGATCTTTGCTTGCTTTAGTTTCCTTATATGCATAATGGGGACAATAATAGCACTATTTAACCAAGAATTTTGTGAAGACAAAAAGAGATCATATTTTTAAAGTGGTTTGTAGATCTAAAATTCCCACTATACAAATTTTGGCTACATAGCTAGTAGTTGCTGTACTTGTAGCAGCAGTGGTAGTCGTTGCAGGTATAACAGTAGTGGTAGTAATAGGAATAGCATTTATTTTACTTAAAATGGAATAACTTCTTATTAATCAAAGAGACAATTCTTATAATTCAATCAGTCATGAAGACTAAGGATGCAAAATCTGTAGCCTACCAGCAGCATTCTTCATATCTGGAAAAATTCTCACTGATGAGGGCAAAGTCAATGGTGGAGCAAAAGCAGGGGCTTGCTTGATCTCTCCCCTAAACCCCTTCAAATTTCTTCAAAAAAAGATTCTAAATAAATTCTAGAGCTGCAGAATCCACAAAATGACAGAGTGAAAGTCCAGTCTATGACTGTGCTCTGCTCCCAGCTTGGGCCAGAGCTGGCCTCAGGGAACTGAATCACTGGCAGCCATGAAGGTTTCAAGACTTATCAACCCACAAATGCCAAAGACATAGTAGAAGGTCAGTGGGGAAACTCTGTTGGACATGGATGAGAGAAGAGCATAGTCTGGCCTCAGTCACTGGGTGATGGAGGTGGCAGTGGAAGCAGAAGCAGCAATGATGGCTGCTTCTGGAGCTCAAGGCACACAGATGGTGGGGGAAGAAAGCAACTTACAAGGGGCCAATTGTAATGATCTTTTCGCTGGTGCTGAGACAAGATTCTCTTACTTTGCCCTTCTTGGATCAGGGTTTCAATCTTGGGTAGTCGTCCTGGGACAAGGAGGACAGCTGGAGTTGCAGACCTTGAGGTGACTATAGAGTGGTAGTCCTCACAATTCCAAGGCAGAAAAGAGTGTTTGTAACCTCTCATAGACCAAAGAGCAGGCAAGAGAGGAGCAAGTATATCTCCTTGGATCATACCACCTTGGAAGAAATGAAAATTTACAGAGTTACTAGAAATAACTCTGACAACAGCAGTGCAAAGTCCCTGAAAATTGTGACAGAGCTCTCTCTACTCCAAAAGCAGAGTCATTACTTGACAGAGAGCTCTAAAATCAAGCAACTGAGAGACAATATGAGACAAGATTATAAAAAAAAAATCAGACCCTATAATATTATTTTGGTGACAAAGAAGATCAAAACATACAACCATACCTACCTGAAATTCTGGGAGCCAAGATAGCAGAGTAAACTTTAGGTACTAGCATCCCTCCCTTTTTTAAACTAGAAAAACCCAGAAAATATTGCCCTAGGGTAAAATACTGAAATATCTAAACCAGCTAGAGGCTTGGGAAACCTGGAGGAAGGGTGTGGCTGTGGTTGTGCTTAGGCAAAAGTGCAGGATGGGAGACATCCCAACAAACCCCATCTTTGGGAAGCAACAGGAGATTTTGTACCCCAAGAGGGTGGAACTAGCAAGCACTAGGATGAGAACCCCAGGTGTTCCTTTTCACAATGAGGGGATGAACACACACCAGCAAAACCCCACCTAGCAGCTGCTGAGCTTGCCTGACCTCTAGCTCAGGCGCAGGGAGACAGAAACAAAAAAATGACCATACCACTCCTCCCTCACATCTCATGTTGTGAGCTTCAGAGTAACTCCCAGGTAAAAAAATAAATGGAGTCCTGATCCCTCGTATTGATCTTAGCAATCACTAGCCAGAACCAGAGGTTACAGCATACAAATGCAGTAACTAGGCTCTTGGCTCCCAGCATAAGAAGTGTGGATCACAGATCAATGCATCCCAGAAGCAGAGATTCACTTTAAGAGCCAGGACATAGGCAATCACAATGGGCAAAAAGCAAACCGGAAGAACAAAGACTAGAGAATCCTATTATGGTAAGGAACTGGAATATTACATATTATAAGGCAAAGGAGCTTGGACTACAACGAAGGATCTACTGCCCAGCAAAACTGAGCATAAACTTTCAGGAAAGGAAATGGTAATTCCATGAAATAAAGGATTTCTAGAACTTCCTGATGAAAATGCAAGAGCTCAATGGAACATTTGATCTCCAAATACAAGATTCAAGAAAGACATACAAAGGTAAACAGGGAACACACACACACATCCCTCCCACCCCCACACACAAACACACCTATGAGAGGATGATAGCTGTCAGTGTTGAGAATTGTATAACTGTCATGGCATTTAAAAGGGATATGCAGAGATAGAGAGTGTGGGTATAAATTAACTGATGTGATAAAGAAAAAACCTTATTAAGGGGTTCAAAGGGACTGTAATGGGAGAAAAGGAAAGGAGGAGGCAGAAATGGGCAAATCATGCCATATGAAGAGGCATAAAATATATTATAGTAAAAGGAAAGAAGGGAGGGAGATGTACATTATATTATTTTACTCTCATTGGCTTTTTTTTTCAAGGAGGGAATAAGATAATCGGTTATGTATTGGAATCTAATGTGAAGAGACAAAAATACTTATAAAATAAGATGGAAAGAAGTGAGGGAGAAGAACATTGCTTGAGATTTACTCTCATTCAAATTTGCTTAAAGGAGGGAACTAGCATACTTTGTTAAGTACAAAAATCTAACTTGCTATATAGGCAGTAGAAAGGGAAGGGGAAAAGAAAAGGGGGGCTTGTTAGAAGAGTGGGAAGAAGACGTAAATATAATGGGTAGGAAAAGAATTAGAATGGAGAGAAAGACACAGATAGTAATCATAACTCTGAATATGAATAAGATGAATTTTCTCATAAAACAGAGGTGGAAAGCAGAATGGATTAAAAACCATGAGCCTAGAATATGCTGCCCACAAGAAACACATTTGAAACACTGGGATACACACAGGGTAAAGGTAAAAGACTGGAGTAAAATGTATTATGGTCACCTAAGTAAAATAAAAAGGCAGGGGTAGCAATTTAATCTCAGACAAAGCAAAGCCAAGAACAAATTTAATTCAAAGAAATAGGAAGGAAGCTATATACTGCTAAAAGATAACATTGACAATGAAGCAATGTTACTGTTTATGCATTTTTTTTTGCTTTTTGGAGGGCAGTTGGGGTTAAGTGACTTGCCCAAGGTCACACGGCTAGTTTTTTTGTGTTAAGTGTCTGAGTCCGGATTTGAACTCAGGTACTCCTGACTACAGGGCCGGTGCTCTATTCACTGCACCACCTAGCCGCCCCTATGCATTTTCACAAAGTGGTATAGCATCCAAATTTTGGGAGGAGAAGTTAAGGGAGTTAGAAGAAATAGCAAACTATACTATGAGGGGACAACCTCAACTTCCTCCTCTATTAACTTGATAAATGTAAACTCAAAATAAACAAGAAACAAGTTAAAGAGGTGAATATAATTTTAGAGAAAGTAGAAATGATAGACCTCTGGAGAAAACTGAATGGGGATAAAAAGGAATATACCTAATCCTCAGCAGTACATAGAAAATACACAATAATTGACCATATATTATGGCATAAACAACTCACAAACCAGTGAAGAAAGGAAGGAATATTAAATGCAAACTTTTCAAATAATTACAAAATAAAATTTGTATGTAATGAAGGACCATGCAAAGATAGACTAAAAACTAATTGGAAGATAAATAACCTAATCCTAAAGAATGAGTGGGTAAAAAAAAAATCATAAAAACAATCAGTAACTTCAAGAGAATTACAATAATGAGACAACATACCAAAGTTTATGGGATGCAGCAAAAGCTGTTCTTAGGGAAAGATTTATATCTTTGAATGCTTACATAAATAAAATAGAGAAAAAAGAAATAAGCTAATTGGGAATGCAGCTGAAAAAGCAAGAAAACGAGTAAATTAAAAATCCCCAGTTAAATGATAAATCAGAAATAATGAAACACAAAAGAGAGATTAATGAAATTGAAATAATAAAAAAACCTGAAATAATATATAGAAGTAAGAGCTGGTTTTGTGAAAAAAAATTAATTTAATAAACGTTTAACAAATTTGATTAAAAAAACAAAGAAGAAAACCAAATCATAAGTAGCAAAAGTGAAAAGGGTGAATTTACCTCCAAAGAAGAAGAAATTTAAACAACAATTAAGAATTATTTTGCCTAACTATATACCCTTATATTTGACAATCTTAGTGGCCTGAATGTATATTTACACAAAATATAAATTTCCCAGATTAACTGAGGAAGTAAAATACATAAATAACCAAATCTCAGAAAAAGAAATCGAACAATTCATCAATGAATTTCCTCAGAAAAATTCTCCATGTCCAGATGGATTTACAAACAACTTCTATCAAACATTTAAAAAACTATTGCAAATGTGTATTTTTATGTTTATATGTAGATATGTGCACATATAGATGTATGGGTATATATATATATGCATACACATATATACATACATATATTTATTCATTTAACTTTTAAGCTAGTAAGAGGAGACACGGTGAGGTGAATATTAGGGGATGATATGTATGAAAATAAAATTAAGGGCTTTGAGAAATATATATTGGAATAAGGAGAAAGGGAGTGATACAATTGAGTAAATTATCTCAGATAGAAGAATAAAAACACTATTACAAAAATACCACTAAAATGGAGGGGAATAGGGCAGGGGAGCTGAAAGGGAATGAGTCAACCTTACTTTCACTGGATTTGGCTTTAGCAGAGAATATCGTACAAACTCTAGTGGGTATCCTAACCTACAGTAAAGTGTGTGGGGGGGCAATTAGGCGTGGGGTTGATGATAGACAAAAGGGCAGGTTGGGGGACTGATAGTCAGAAATAACCACTTTTGAAAAGGAGCAGGGTTAAAGGAAAAAATAAAGTCAGGGGCAGGATAGTATTCAGTGAAACAGACTTTCACAATATGACTATTATGGACATGTTTGCATAACTACACACATACAATCTCTATTTAATTGCTTGTTTTCTCAGTGGGGGTGGGTGGGGAGAGATGAAAGGAGAAAACATGGAACTCAAAGTGTTTAGAAATTTGGAAATAAGATGTATAGGCAATGGAATCTAGAACTCTATTTTGCCCTACATGAAAAAGGAGGGAAGGGGATAAAAATGAGTGGAGTGAACGAAAAGAAGGAGTAATCTGTATGAATACCATCTTGGGGGTAAGAGATTTGATTAGTAATGGGAAAAATAAATAACAAAAGAAAATGCCTTCAAACATATTTTGATACATTATTATTTCCTTGGTGAATTTCAAGTCATTTAATATTAGTTTTTTATATTCTTTTTATTCCTTTATTTTAAGTATAATGGTTATATTGAATTGCAATCTATAGTCCATTTATTGCATAATATTCAATAGTTTACATCACTGAACAAGACTGAGTTATGCCTGCTCCAGAACACTTGGTATTAGTTAGCAGCATTAACTTGGAATGACTTAGGTTTTATTTTGTTTCTGATGGGGAAAGTGTTTTGTAGATGAAAGGGATCCATATGGTTTGCCAGATATAGGAGTGAGGTAAATATTACTTCAGAGCTCTTGGTAGCATAATGAGAAATAATTCAATGGTATGAGGAGTGGGTCTGAACTAAACTTGTAGGACTACTACCATGATCAGCCAAGTAAGTTTGACTATAAGAACAAAAGTATTGAAAAAAAATCAGTACTTTCTGATACTAATAAATGGTTTTGACGATTTCTTGCAATTTGGGGAAAATGTGAATCATTTTGCACATTCCCCAATTAGAGATGGAAATTAATTCCCTTTGTCATCTTTCTTTTCATTTTTTAAAATTTTTCATTGCAGAAATGGGGCAATTTATTGAGTAATATGACAACATTGGTGAAAGGAACATTGCTTATAGTGCCAAGGCCAATAGGTTACAGGTAAGAAGACAGACATCTGACTCAGAAGATCTTTTGGAAAATATGAAAAATACCACTGAAATTATAAGAGAATGGGAAAAGTAGAGCAGGTGAGCATTGGGAAGCAATGATGGTTAACAGAGATCCAAATATTTAGGTGATAGGGTCTGTTGAAGATGTTTGTTAAACTTTATTTTTAGTTTTCAACCTTCATTTCCCAAAGATTTTGAATTACAGATTTTCTTCCCATCTCTCCCCTATCCCCCACTACAAGATGGCAAGCATACTTAATACCCCTTTCCCCAATCTTCCTACTCTTATATTTCCCCCAATATTTCCTCTTACTTTTTGTGTAGGGCAAGATGCATTTCTATACCCCATTGTCTGTATATCTTATTTCCTGGTTGCATATAAAATTTGAAAAAACTGCAACTTAAAAAAAAGATTGTTTTTAAAACTTTGAGTTCCAGATTCTCTCCCTTCTCCCCTCCTTACCCACCCCAACTGACAAAAGAAGAAATTAAAATATGTTTTACATGTGTAGTAATGCAAAACATTTCCATTGTAGTCATATTGTGAAAGGCTAACTATATTTCACTCCATCCTATCCTACCCCCTTTTATTCTGTTTTCCTTTTGAACTTGTTCTTTTCAAAAGTTTTTGCTCCTAATACCCTATCCCAAAATTTGTCCTATCTTCTATTATCTCCCCTCTTTTCCCCTCCCCCTACTTTCCTGTGGGGTAAGGTACCCCAATTGAGTGTGTATAGTATTCCCTCCTTAAGCCAAATCATGTGTGAGTAATGTTGACTCTTTCCTTTGTCTTTATTGCTTTTCCTCTCAATTATAACAGTCTTCTCCTGCCTCTTTTATTTGAGATAATCCACTCCATTCTATCTCTCTCCCTCTCCTTCTCCCAATATATTCTTCCTCTCTCACTTCTTAATTATATTTTTTGATATTTCTTCACATTCAACTGACTCTGTGCTCTCTCTATGTATGTATACACGTACACACCTGCATGCAAACACATACATACACACAATCATGCATACATACACACATATATACATACATACATACAAATGCGCACACACGCACACTCACACACACATATACTTCAACTATCCTCACACTGAGAAAAGTCTTGTGTATTACAAATATCTTTAAAAGTAGGAATGTAAATAGTTCAATTTTAATAAGTTCATTTTGATTTCTCTTTCCTATTTACTTTTCCATGCTTCTCCTGCTTCTTGTATTAGAAATTCAACATTTCTGTTCACCTGTTTTTTTAATCAAGTATGCTTGAAAGTCCCCTGTTCCATTGAATGTGTTTTCCCCTGAAGTATTATACTCAATTTGTCTAAGGAGGTGATTCTTGGTATTAATCATAGCTACTCTGACCTCTGTAATATCATATTCCAAGTACTTTGATCTCTTTATGTAGAAGCTGCTAAATCTTGTGTTTTCCTGATTTTATTTCCATAATACTCAAATTGTTTCTTCATGACTGTTTGTTATATTTTCTCCTTGACCTGGGAACTCTGGAATTTGACTACAATACTCCTAGGAGTTTTCTTTTGGGGATCTTTTTCAAGAGCTGATAGGTGAATTCTTTCCATTTCTATTTTGCCCTTTGGTGCTAGAAGATATGGGGAATTTTCATTGAGAACTTTTTAAAGACATTGTCTAGGCTCTTTTTTTGAACATGGCTTTTCGTTAATCAAATAATTTTAAAATTATCTTTCCTGGATCTATTTTCCAGGACAACATTTTTTCTAATGATATATTTCATACTACCTTTCATTTTTTCAGTTGTTTTCATGTGTTTTATAGCATCTCAATTTCTCATAAAATCATTAGGTTCAGTTTGCTCCAATCTAATTTTGAAGGAATTATTTTCTTCAGTGAATTTTTGAAATTCCCTTTTCATCTGTCTGGTTGTGCTTTTTGAGGCATTCTTCTCCCCTTTGCATTTTGTGCCTCTTTTATCATTTGAATTAGTCTTTTTTAAGGTGTTATTTACTTCTGTTAGCCTGTTGACTTGTTTTATTTTAAATTTTTCTTGCATTATTCTCATTTTTCTTCTTAAATTTTCCTCCACTTCTCGAAGGAGTTTTGACTTTGTTGTCAAACAAATGTCTTATGATTCCATATTTTGATCCTTTTTATCCCCAAATAAAGATTCTATGTCTGATTGCGCTTTCTTTGTTTGCTCATCTTGCCAGTCAATTACTTGACTGTTGAGGTCTTTGGCACAGTAGAACTGTGCTTCCAGAATGGAGAAAGCTGTGCTCCAGATATCTGGGATTTTCACAAATATTGTCAGAGCTATGAGGAGGGCTCCCTCTCCACAGCCACCACAAGCTCTGTCAGCTAGGGTTACTCACCCCAGGACCACCACCCAAGACCATGACCAAGGTCCATACACCCTCCTCTAATATGGCTTTTAAATTTCTTCTTGAACTCTCCAAAGAATACTTTATTACATGAGAGCTGCTCGTATTCCCTTATGATGTTTCAAATGTGGGTAGAGAGAAAAGCTGTCCCCTTTTGAATTTGGTTCTACTTGCTCTCTATAATTGGATGCTATTGACCTTGTTTTTGCCTACTGTGATTGCCTATTTATTGGCTTTTAAAGTGGATTTATGTTTCTATGGTACAGAGTTCCCTGATCCCCTCTTCTTCTGTTAGGAACTAGGTGCCTGGTTATTGCATTTATATCCTGTGTCCTCTGAGTATCTAGACTGAGGTCATAGCCAGGGCCCAGTGATACACTGAAGCTCACAGTGCAAGGTATGTGGGAAGAGTGGTCTGGCTATTTCAGTATTCAACCCTGTTTCCCTGGGCTGGAAATCAGGCAAACTCAGCTACTGGTGGTGGGGCCTTAGTGGTGTCTGCAAATTACCCTGACTGTGCAAAGGCATGCCTGGCCTTCTGCTATTAGCACTTTCTGACTCCATTCTCCTTGGCATTCAGGATCTAATATTCACCTCAGATGGGGCTTTTGGTGTGCTTTGTCCATTCACTTTAGTCTAGCACAGCCTCAGTCAATTCCTTCCTCTGAGACCCCAAAGCCTGCTATTGGTTTCACTATTTCAATATTTTACCCTGGGCCAATATGTCCTGGGTTTTCAAGATCAGAGACGAGGATTAGATCACCTGGGGTTTATGCCACCATCTTGGCTCCTGGAAGTTCACGTAGGTGATTTTTAAAGTTCCAGACTGCAGGTTAATAGCTCTAGTAGTAACTTCTGTCATTGCCATGGGTCATGTATTGTCTCCTACCCAGCTCTGAAAGATCTCCAGTCCTGTGGTGGAATTGCCCCTGAGGTAGGTGAATCAGTTCACCTGGGTTCACTTTAACTTTGTGCTGGGGCAGCCCCTGCATTCCGTGTGTATCCTTTTTCTGTTCATGTTCCAGTTTATATTTTTAAAGCATAAAAAGTATGTTCAGAAAATATGGTTAGCATTTTCATCAACGTCTTATGTTTGCTGGAATATTTCCTTTTTATTTTCTCTCAAATATGGAAAGAATGCAGGGGTACTGATATTTTTGCATTGGTCTGTGCAGACAAGCTTTATAATTAAAAATTCTCATTATGCAGTTTCTTATTTTAATGGTTCTATTTACATTCTTGAAATCATTGGTTCTGAATAATTTAAATTATTGCTAAATGACTAATTTGTTATTGTTTTTCTAATGCTGCTTCACTTTGCAACAGTAAATATATGTCTTAACTTATTTCTCTCTATTCATTATATTCATTGTTTCTTAAAGCTCTGTAATGTTTGACTACACTACCAGAATGTGAAGGGATGATATCTAATAAATAAATTAAGAGGTGAAAGAGGCATATATATAGTGAGAATAAGAAAGGGAGAGATTAGAATAGCATAAATTATCTCATATAAAAGAGGCATGAGAAAGCTGCTACAATGGAGGAGAATAGCAGGAAGGTGAAAGGGAATGAGTCAACCTTACTCTCATTTGGATTTGGTTTAAAAGGGAATAACATACACCCTCAATTGTGTATCTTACCCTGCAGGAAAATAGGGGAGGAATGGGATAATACTGGGTGAAAGAGAAGGTAGGGCAGATTAGGGGAGAGGGTAATTAGAAGAACACTTTTGAAAAAGGATAGGGTTAAAGGAGAATATAGAATAAATGAGAGTTAGGATAGGGTGGAGGGAAATACAATTAGTCTTTAACAACATTACCACTATGGAAATGTTTTGCGTAACTACACATATATAACCTATTCTGAATTGCTTGTCTTCCCAGTGTGGGTAGATGAGAAGGGATTAAGGGAGAGAATCTGGAACTCAAAGTTTTAAAAATAAATGCTATAAATTGTTTTTACATGCAACTAAAATAAGGTATGCAGGAAATGGGGTATTTAAATCCATCTTGCCCTATAAGAAAATAAGGAGGGGAATGTAGGGTTATAAATGTGGGCAGACTGGTGGAACTGTATGCGTCCATATTGTGGTGGGGGTAGGAGAGAGCCAGGTAGAAAATTTGTAACTCAAAATCTTGTGGAAATGAATGTTGAAAACTAAAAACTAAGTAAATAAACAATTGCTTTAACTAACTAAGTACACAAAATAATTAAATAATAATTTTTTAAAAAAGATTGTACAGAAGCAAAATAAGGTAAATTTTGATTTTTGCTTTTACTATTGTTACCTTTTATGGTCAAATTCTTTTCTGTTTATGTTTTTTTTCTCAGTTCCAGCCTATTTTGTGACTTTCAAAGTTGTGTCCTGCCACTGGGATTCAATGGCAATGCCTTAAACTTCTTTAGCCTGAGTTTTGGGGCACTGTTGCTGTTCTGCTGTGCTGGGGGAGCATAAAGCCTCACAGTTGGTGTGTGGCTCCAGAGTCACAAGGCCTTGCCACTGACATATACATCCGGGAACACCCAGCTTCTTAGCTGCTTTGTTGTGCCAGAACTTTTGGGCCTTCTTGATGACCTGTGCTGGAATTCTGGGCCTTATAGTTGCCTTACTGGGCTTCAGCATCCTGTTGGTTTGGCTGGAAGCTTCCTGAATGGAACTTCATTCTCCTTTACCCCAAGTGAGACTGACCTTTCCTGCTGACCCCCTTACTTGTCTTGGGTTGGAAATTTCATTTATTGTTTCTGCTGCTGCTTAATTTGTTTTGAAATATTATTTTATAATTGTTTAAAGGCATATTGGGGGTGGTTAAGGTGGGTTCCTGCCTTACTCCTTCATATTGACCCTGCCTGGTCACTACCAATAATTGTTCGTCATCACCAATTGTCTTGGAAAACCCTCACTCCACTGGTTATTGCTATTACTGGGAAATGCATATAGGTGTTCTATTCTGATTTCTTTTGTGGTTTTTGAATACTGAAGTGGATATTTCTTCTCTTCAATATAGTCTTTCCTAAGAATTTGGAGACACTTTTAGAATCTGGTATTAAAACCACTCAATTTTCTTCTGTTTAGCTAGAGATTATCAACATTATCTGAATTTATGCTGTACAAATTATTCCTCTTTCCAATTCTTAAAAAATTCATTCAGGCAATTGTCAATGTTGTAGAGGTAGTGAAATGAGAGGTACAGTAGCGACTGTGAAACCACAAAATAGTACAAAAGTTTGATAAGTCATTGCAATAAAGCTAATCAGATGACTAAAAGATCCATACGTTTTTTCAATATACTACTACATATTTTCCCCAAGGAAGTCATAATATAAACAAAATCCCTATGTAAAACAATATTTATAGAAGCCCTCTGTGTGATAGCAAAGAAATATAAATAGCATAGTGATCTGTAGATAGGAGAATTCTAGTACATGGATGGAATAAATTTTACTGTGCTATAATAATTTTGATATGGTAGTGTAATGCCATCCATGAGGAGCTTCCCAAAAAATGCTACCATGAACAATTTTTAAGGTTCTGATTATACAGTTTAATGAACACTCCATTTTTCTATTACAAATCAAAGCAAACATTCACAACAAATTGATGAGGAGATGGGGTACCTTTGGAAAAGGGCATAGACTCCCATCTAATAAGAGGCCTCAGGCCCAGGCCCAAATTTGAAAGCTAAAGTCTTGCCCAGGGTCCCAAATTTCTCTGAACATCTCCAATGGCCACCCTTGAGGACATGACCTACCCTAGCCAGCCCCAAGGTGAAGAGGTAAAGGAAGAATCTGGCAACAGATGATGCCCAGAGGCCTAACTGCATTTGTAACACCTACAAGCCTGAGTGTTTTGTTTTTGGCATCATCACTATGCTAGTTTTGGGGAGTGTGGGCAGGGAGGAACCATTCCAGACCATTCAAGCAATCAGCTTTGTTTGCCCAGAGAAGCAAAACCTTCGTGCACCTCGAAAATCCAATACTGAGCCACTGTCCCACCCCCAACAGATAGGTAAGAGGGGGGGACCCAAACTAGATCAGGTCTCCAGGTGTTGGGGTGATATTGTAACTCTGTAACATTGCTGTAAGTTCAGTCTGTATTTGTAATCTTGTTTGTAACTGCATTTGTATTTGCAATTTTGTTTGTAAGCGCATCTGTAATTTTATTTGTGACATTGTTGTAACTTTAGTACCTGTAATTGGCATCCCCCAATAAAAAGACCATTGGGGGACATGAAGGGACAGGCAGTTTGTGTCCTTTCACCCTATGTTAACCTGTGAACTGCTCTCTCCTAATTGGCTAAGAGAGTCAGTTGCTATGGCTAAATTAATTTCTATTAAAGCTCCTTAAAACTTTTGATTGGACTTTGTCCTCACTCTGTTAATACTATTTTCACCTGGGTATTACAAAATCACAATATAATATCTACAAAATTACATCTTATCACAGAAAAATCACAATATAGTATTCACAACAGCTCAACATTAGAGTGGTCACATAGTTTTCACAAGAGTGGCTACAATATTTAGAACAAAAAAGAAAAGAATAATCATCTGGTTTCTCTAAGGGAGGAAAACCCTTCTTACTTAATCATTAAGTCATTTTATAATACAATAATCAATCCTCCACTCATGGGGCAATCTTAGATGAACTTAATCTGTCACCCAGATTCTCAGTTACTAAGTATCATTAATCACTAAATACAATCTAGCACATTTTAATTTCATCATGCATACTAGGGGAAGCCTTTTCTTCATCTTGACTTGGAGTAGACTCTCAGATTCCCTGGATCTCCTTTCATGGTTCCAGCTCCTACCTGAATCCACCAAACAGTCGTTTGGATTTAGGGGCAGACAGCTCCCAGGTTCTTGTCCAATGCTCCTGGCAGGTCTTGTTACACACTGAAGTTCACAGGGTCCAGCACATCTCAAACCCTTCACAACTTCCGTTGCCAGGAATTCAAGGATTAACTAAGCCATAAGCAAATGAAGTCTGATCCCTGTCATGATTCTTCAGTTCTTCTGCAGTTCAACTGGCCCTAGGACCCAGAAGGAATCTCAGCCTTCCAGGCAGCCTTTATAGCCTTCCAGGCAGCAGCAACTTCAGCCTTCATCAGATTCTGGTCTCATAGAAAACTCCAACTCAGTTCTCAGTCCAGCAGGCTCAGCTCCCAGATGCTGGGACAATCCTGCTTCCTTTACCAGGAGCAGAAATTTCCAATTCTGTCTCTCTGTCCCTGAAACTCTCCTTATACACACACACACACACACACACACACACACACACACTCACACACACACATTGGCTTCCTGTCTTAGCCAACCCCATCCTGCCACTTCGGGCAACAGGAGACAGAGTTCAAATGCTCTGTCTCTTTCACACAGGAAACAGAGTTCACACTTTCTATTTCTAATTCTCACTCTGTGCCTCTTTCACAGAAGTAATTAGCCCTTAGTTACTAAGGACCAAGTACCTGTTAAACTAATTACCATTACAGACAGATTTTGGCATTTTGATATGGTGAATACAGAGAAACATGGAAATACAATTGGCAGATTTGATAAAGCAGTATTCACAATGATCATGACTATTTAAATGGGAAGGACTACCACTACAAAACAGTCGAAAATTAATTTTGGACAATTACAAAAAGAAACATGACTCCAGACATGAAATATATGAAGATACCTCCTGCCCCCTTCCTTTGAAAAGATGGATCATGCAAGGGTATAGAATACTACCTATGTTTTCAGATTTTTCAATGTATTGAACAGTTTTGCTATTTCTCTATCTCCATTTCTTTTTCTTTAAAAAAAAGATTTAATGCATTGAATGAAGGAGGAATTGTACTGAGAGGAATTTAATAAATATAAAAGCAGAAGACACTAATATATATGTTTGAAATAAAACAAAATTAAACAGCTAGTATCTTAGAAGGGAAAGATGGAGGATGTTACCAATATTGTATTTGTTAATTTGTTGACCTGCACAATTAAATACCATCTCACACATTTTGTTTTATTTTTAATATAGAAACTAAGCAGAATAATGGACTTCACTTTTGCAGGAGGGATGAAATTAAGGGACTTTCTCTCTTCATCTCTCTCTCTCTGTCTCTGTGTGTCTCTGTCTCTGTGTGTCTACCTGTCTGTCTCTGTCTGTCTGTCCCTGTCTCTGTCTCTGTCTCTCTCTGTCTCTCTCTGTCTCTCTGTCTTTCTCTGTCTCTCTGTCTCTCTGTCTCTCTCTCTGTGTCTCTCTCTCTGTCTCTCTCTTTGCCTCTCTCTGTCTCTCTCTCTGTCTCTCAATATTTATACCTTCTAATGAAATTCAAGTGATTTGACAGCAGAGTCTTTTTTGTTCCCTTACCCTAGAAAAACAACTTAAATAAATTAGATACTTAAATGCTTATTTTTATATTGCATTCATTGGAATGGGTTGTGCTTGGCTTGGGTTGGAATTTAATAGTTTTAGCTTTATTTGTACCAGCCAACTTCTTTAGGATTATATTAGGCAAAAAAAGTTATTTACCATCTACTTTCTGTCAGACATTATTTTCAGTGTGGAATATATAATGAAAGGCAAAAGATAATTCTTGTTCTCAAGGAGCTCATGGTCTAATGAAGGAAACCTCATGCAAGAACTGTGTACTAAACATTTATATACAGAATAAATTTGAGATGATTAATAGAGTGAAGGAACTAAAAGTGATTCATAGACAAGGAAATTATCTTTAATATAGAGGATGAATGGGACCCTGAAGCCAGTAATGTGACAAAGCACAACAGTGGCCTCATCACTGACTACATTTTGCTAACTCTCACTCAGTCTTTTTACCTACTGAGACCACAAATAAAGGACTTCTTCATATTTCAGTTGTATTTTTCATTTCTTAACCCATTAAATATTAATTTTAGATGGAGCTCTTTTATTTCTGTTTCATGAAAACTTAAAAAATCATAATAGCTTTGAAAGTAAGATAGTATTTTATGTATATGATTCTTTATCACACCATTAGGGGTTTTCTGGGAAAAGGTTTTGAAGACATATGGCATTCCTTTCTCTAGTTTAATTTACAGAAGAATAAATTAAGAAAAACAAGGTTAAGTAACTTGCCCAGGATTACAGAGGCATTGAATGTTGAAGTTAGATTTGAATTCAGGAAGATAAATCTTTCTGACTTCAGGTCTTAGATCTATTTGTACCAAACATATTTATAATAGGTGCTTTTGTGGTGGTTATGAATTGCAAATAAAAAGGAGGCACATCAATTGATGAATAGCTAAAAACTGGTAGGCCACCTATCTGTCCCAAATTTTATGTGTAAAATCACACAAATAAGTTTCAATACTTAAGTAATAATCAGGGATTCAAAATTTATTTTTTTCTTTGTAAAGCCATATATAAATAGAAACAATGAAATGATAGGTGAGCGTTTTATAAGAATTCCTTAAGGTAGAGAGGGAGACCAAGTATTCTGAAAAGAAAGGATGGTAGTGTAATATAAAAAGAGTCTTGGGAGTGAATGACCATATATTTAATTGTTTCCCCTTATAGCAATTAGGGTGCTAACAGTAAATCACTGAGAAAAGTTACCTCACAAGAAACAAACTGCTATGGAACCATTAATAGAGGCAACAAGGGAGAAGACAGTACATTTGAAGAATGGCTGCCATAATATAGACAATGGAAAAAGCAATTTCACTTTAATGGAAAACTGAGGAATCAGAAGGGAAAAAGATGACGTGACAAGAAACTCCCACGAGAGGAAATAGAAACATACCAGAGGTTAGGAAGCACTAGATGAAAACAAAAATTTAAAAATGTACACCAAACTGCTTGAGACTCTTTTGATTGGTGGGGGACATTATAGGTCGGGGGAGACAGGAAAGAGGGAGGAGGCCTTAGAATTGATTAAAATAAAATAAGAGAAGTATAGACTGGAGACCTTCTTTAAAAAAATCAGATAGCAAAAGGAAAAGAAACAGTATTTCAAAATAAGTTTTAAGATGAAGTTAGAAAAATGCAGAACTAGCTAAAATTAAAGAAAGACCAAACACACCTTTAGGGGAAAAGAAGTGGGAATTCAAGAAAGAGTAAATACTAGTTAAATAATGAATAAATTCTATCCTATGTACAAACTTCCTAAACATACTTTAAAAGGTGAAATTCAGAGATGGGAGAGGAATAGAATGAGAGGAGAGAAGAAGAGACAGAATGGGATTAATCATCACATGCAGAAGAGGCAAGGGATAACTGTCAGAATGCATGGGAAGAACAGGAAGGCAAAAGGGAAAGAGTCAACCTTACTCTCATTGAATTTGGATTAAGGAAGAAATGGCATAAACTCTAAACTGGATATCTTGTCACACAGGAGAGTAGGGGGGATGGGGATGAGAGGTGGGATGATGGAACAGAGAGCAGGGTGGGGAGAGGGATGCTTGAAGCACACCCTTCTGTAAAGAGACAGGGACAGAGTAGAGAATTGAACAAGGGGGTGGGGCAGTATAGGAAGGAGGGATATATAATCAATGTCTCACAATATGTCCATTGTAGAGATGTTCTGCATAACTACACATGTATAGCCAGAAATTGAATTGCTTGTCCTTCCAGTGGGGGTGGGTGATGAGGGAGGAAGGGAAAGAATCTAGAATTTAAAGTTTTATAATCAAATGTTTACATTTATATATATATATATAATTATTATTATTATTAACTACATGCAACTGAGAATTAAGATATACAGGCACTGGGGTAGGGAGATCAATTTGGCCTCCTGGAAAAGCAGAGGGGTGATGGGGGAGGACATAGGAGAGAGCATACTGGGAGAGTGGGAGAGGGGTTATACAGTGGGATGGCTGTTGTGGGATGGTGGGTGGGGGAAATATGGGGAGAAAATCAGTAAGTCAAAATCTCATGGAAATGAATGATGCAAATGAGAAAATAAATGAATAAAAAGGTTGTCTATGATTTATTTAGTAAAAATAAAGAAACATGATAAAGAATTTTGGGAAATTAATTGATTATTTGTGGAAGAGTAGCAGAAATAATGAAGTCAAACACAAAATAGAAATAAATAATTCTAAATTTCTTACAAACAAATAAAAAAGATAAAAGTGTGCGTAAGAAGATCTTTTTTCAAATAGGCTTTGGGGGAATAGGCATTTTATATTCTCTCTCTCTCTTTCTCTCACACACACACTTTGTGTATATGTGTAAACTCATATTTGTATATTATATATATATATTTCATACATATATGTGAGTATATACTTATATATGAATGCATGTATGTGCATATGTATATATAAATGTGTGTATATATATGCACACCTACATATATTGTGCATACACAGAGATAGATAGATAGATAGATAGATAGATAGATAGATAGATAGATAGATGGATAAGTAGAGAGGTAACTGTTACATGTTCTTAGGGGTAATTTAAGCACAGGAAGGGTGATAGCAAATGAGGTTAGTTGTGATATCTAATTCTGTTCTGGGAAAATTCATTTTCTTTTAACTTCTGCAGAATAAATAACCAGTACCTGATTTCACTTTCTCATACAATATGACATGTTTAATTGGTTTCACACACATACACGCACATACCACATCGAAATCACGTGATGAAAATTAAATTCATGATGTTTTATGGGAGAATAAAGATTCTCTCAGATCAATCCAAAAGTATTTTAGAGATTTGAAAATAAGTAAATTAGTTCAAGTAAGATTATAGTTATTTTAGGCATTCTTTTATGGGAGGGTATAGATTATTTGTAATCATACTTTTTCTCAGTGGGTTGGTAGAAGAATAGTGAAGTAGGAGGTATTTGTAAATTACTGAAGGAAACTTGGAAAATTGTAAGAGTCTCTCTCTCTCTCTCTCTCTCTCTCTCTCTCTCTCTCTTTCACACACACACACACACACACACACACATGCACACACGCACACTCCAGAATAAGTACCCTTTGTTTCACTACAGAATAAATAATTATTGTCATTTTGTAATATAAAGTATTTTTCCACTTTCAACCCCACCACGACTCTTAAAAAAGATTAAAAAAAGTTCATAGCAAATATTCGTATTCAAGAAAAATAAATTCCCCTGATACCCATGCTAAAAAACAAACAAACAAAACCTCATTCTCCATTGTGAGACCATTTCTTAATTATCAGCAATTGGGATACTGGAAAAAAATTACAGCTAATATTTTAGGAAAGGAATAGTGTTCATGACCATGAGAGAGAGGGAGAGAGAGAGGGGGAGAGAGAGAGAGAGGTTCATGGGAGAAAAAGAGGATAACTTCAATCACACAAAATTAAGAAGTTGTTGCACAAACCAAACTGGTGTAACTAAAATTAGGAGAAAAACAAAAAAATTACGGATGGAGAATGTTGTAACATATTTCTCTGGATAAAAGTTTCATTTCTTAAAAATATAGAGAAGTGAGTCAAATTTATAAGAATAAAAGTCACTCCCCAAATGATAGTGGTACGAATAAGAAAACTTAAGGGTGGCTAGGTGGTGCAGTGGATAAAGCACCAACACTGGAGTCAGGAGAACCTAAGTTCAAATGTGGCCTCAGATGCTTAACACTTATTAGCTGTGTGACCTTGAAGTGCTACCTCACACCTATCAGACTTAATGAGATGACAGAAAAAACAAAATGAAAATGTTGGAGGTTATGTGGCAAAATAGTTTCACACAAATGAAGATCTGATGGAGCTGTGAACTAATTTAACCATTCTGGAGAGTGATATGAAACAATATTCTGTCCATACCTTTTGACCCTGCAGCTACATCTGTACAACAAAAAGATAAAAGGGAAAGGGAAAGGATCCGTGTGTACAAAATTATTTCTAATGTGATAGGAAAGAATTTGAAAGTGAGGTGATGCCCATGAATTAAAGAATGGCTGAACAAATTTTAGTATATGAACATGACAGAACACTAATAAGTTGTAAGAAATGATAAAGATTAAATTCCTGAAAATACTATGATAGAACAATTTTTCATAAAAACCTTTGATAAAAGTCTCATTTTCAAATATTGATAACTGAGTCAAATTTATAAGACTACAAGTCATTCCCCAACTGATAAAATGGTCAAGGGATATGAATGGGCAGTTTTCATTCAAAAAAAATCAAAGCTATTTTTGCAAGAAGAGAAATGCAAATTAAAACAACTCTGGAGTAACTTGTCACACCTATCAGAGTGTCTAATACCAGGAAAAAACAAAATGTTGGCTGTTGTAGGGGACGTTAGAAAATTGGGGCACTAAGACATTGTAAGTGGAGTTGAGAATCTAAGCATTTAGGAGAGCAATTTGTAACCATACCCAATAGATTATAAAACATTTCATATCCTTTGATCCAATACCTTTGTTAAGTCCATATCCCAAAAAAGGGTAAAAAAAATATCTATACAAATATATTTATAGCAGGTGTTTCTGTGGTGGCCTAGAATTGGAAATCAAAGGCAGGCACATCAATTGGGGAATGGCTGAAGAAGCTTTGGTATACTATTGTAATGGAAAAAGACTGTGCTATAAGAAATAAGAAGCAGGTGGAATTTAGAAAAAAAATCATGGAAAGACTTCCATGAACTAATGCACAGTGAACAGAACCAGGACATGTACATTAACAATATTGTTCAATGAATAACAGTGAATAATTTAGTTATTCCCAATGACAAAAAAAGATCCAAAACTATTCCAAAGGACTAATGACAATGAATAATTTCCAGAGAAAGAACTTATATTTATAGGAACCTATATTGATATAGGAACCTGTATTGATACATTGGATACAGACTGAAGCATGGCATTTTTTTTTACTTCTTTCAGTTTTTTCTTTTACTAGAGTCTTCTTGTACAAAGTGACTAATAGGAAAATGTTTTACATAATTGTACATGTGTAACCTATATCTCATTGCATACAGTCTCAATGAGAGGGGAAGTGATGGAGAAAGAGAGAGACAGAGTTTAAACTCAAAACTTTAAGTAAAAATGTTTTTTTTAAATTGGGAAAAAAGGAAGCCCTTGAATTGAGTAGGCTATATAGAATATTTTTTACATATCTGTGTGTCTACACACAGATGTATGTATGTACACACACACCTAATTGTGTCTAGTGGTAATCATCTCTATGAAAGAAGGGGTAGAAAAGAAAAAAGGACACAAAGAAATTTGCACATTAATTTTCAGTTTATTTGAAATAAATAGCAAGTTGTGCATAGTAGATTTGCAGTTTCATATGCACTCTTTTTATTGGATTATGTAATGGAAAAGCTTTCTTCATTTCATAAATTAAAAATAAAATAAATTATATTTATTTATAAAATAAATAATAAGCAAAAGGAAACCCTGAGATAACTTTTAAGAAATGATGCAAAATGAAGTGAGAGGAATCAGAGCAATCTACACAGTAATGGAAATATTGTAAATTAAATCAAATGTGAATGACAGTGACATTAATCAATAGAATGATCATCCTCAGTATCAAAGAACTCCTGATATAAAATTCAGTCCACCTCCAGATAGAAATCTAAGGGACTCAGAAAGCAGTAGATGAAATTTGTATTTTTCTCCAGGAAGACTGTTAATTTGTAAATGTGTTTTGCATAAATTAATATGCAAAGAAATATTATATTTCTTGCTTTTTCAATGGGTAATGGAGGGACTTCTGGGTGAGATACTATATGGAAATGAAAGTAAAGTTAAAACTTGAGAATCATTAATTCCATACAATTTTAGTTAGTCGGTCATTGAGTGGATTAGAATTCTTAGGTTTTTCAAGTCTGTTCGAATGCTGCATTTATTGTATAAAATTTTTGCTGGGTTGGACTCATTTCATTCTCCATATCAATTGAAAGAAAATTTCTGATCTGAAACCATCACTTTCATTATTTTATTTTTATGGTACAATGGTATTCCATTATATTTTTAAAATATTACTCACATTTATTGTGGTTTATGTAAATAGTAATTAATTTTTCTGCAATTAAGTGTTAAGATTTTTTTTTCTTTTTTTTTGGAGGGCAGTTGGGGTTAAGTGACTTGCCCAAGGTCACACAGCTAGTTTTTTGTCTGTGTGTTAAGAGTCTGAGGCTGGATTTGAACTCAGGTACTCCTGACTCCAGGGC
>CM053599.1:161360995-161377044 GCA_028646575.1 Pseudocheirus occidentalis | reverse complement strand
CTTTCTTCTAGAGCACCCCTAGATCCCTCCCAAAGTTTTTCTGTATATAAGATCCATTTTGCCTCCATGAAGGCACTGAGATTCATTCTAACTCAGACTAAGCCTGTGTCAGACTGTTCTGGCTCACTTGCCAATAAAATTGTCACAAAAATCTAGGCTCCTTAAGAGGCTATCCATTATGGCAAAATTTTAATAAACTTTTCTTTACGTTGGGTGAGGGAAGACTTGAGTCAAATTCATTTGGCCACACCCACTGTGTAGGTATTTTGGGGTCTTGAGCACCTCTAAAGTTCAAACCTCAACACAGTCATTCTGCAGAGCAATTTGGAACTATGCACAAAGGGCTGTATCCCAAAAGAGATTTTTAAAAGGATAAGTACATTCAAAAATATTTATATCAACTCTTTTCTCAGGGCAAAGAATTAGAAATTGAGGAGATGCCCATCAATTGGGGAATGGTTGAACAATTGTGGTATGTGATTATGATGGAATATTCTTTTACTATAAGAAATGATGAACAGGATGCTCTCCTCTCAGAAAAACCTGAACAGACTTACATGGGTTGATGCAATGCAGGGAAAAAGGCATTCTTGCTTTTTAGTTATTGTTCATTTATTTTTCAGTTCTGTCTGACTTTGCAATCCCATTTGAGGTCATCTTGGCAAAAAATATTCAAGTAAAGAATTAAAGAAGTAACAAAGTAAAGAATTGAAAGTTATTGTATGACATTTCCTTTTTAAGATAATTTGCCAGATGAGGAAACTGAAGCAAACTGTTAAGTGACTTGCACAGGATCACAGTTAGACAGTGCAAAAGTTCAGATTTGAATTCACTAAGCTGAGTCTTTGGGGCAGGTAGGCGGTGCAGTATATAGAGCAACCATCTTAGAGTCCAGAGGACCTGAGATCACATTTGCCTCAGATACTTGACACACTCCCTACCTATGTGACCTTGGTCAAGTCACTTAATACTAGTTACCTTGCCTTTCACCTTTCAAAAAAAAACAAAACAGAAGTTGAGTCTTCCTGATACCAGGCTCAGTATTCTATCCACTATGCCACCTAGCTACTCTTTACTTCTTGCTTAACTCCTTGCTTAACTCCTATATTTATTTATTTTGAAATGTCTAGTAATGTATAATTCTACCTTTTTATTTCAAGTGTGTGTATTTAAAATATTTTATAAAATGTTCTTTATGGCTAATTATTGTAAGATTTTTTTAAAAAAAGCTATATTCAGCACATTTCCAATTTTTCCCTTCACTTATTGATTTTTTAACTTCAGTTTCTGTTATTTCTCCCCTCCCATTCCAGTGAAACTGAATCTGCCTTCTTTCTGCTAGGACTGCAACAAAATAAATTTGTATCTTTGCACATATCATTTCAAGAACCTCCTCTAGTTTTATCTGAAATGTATGTGCCTTCCTCAAAAGCTACCTCCAAACTTCCATGAAGACTTATGAAGAAATCCTCTTGAATTCCATGCCTCTATTCTTGGGTACTCAAATTTTTACTTTTTGAATTGGAATTTCTTTCTTTGTTTCTTTATTTTTGTTCTTTCTTCCTTTCTTTCTCCCTTTCTTTCTCTCTTTTTCTTTTTCTCTTTTTCTTTCTTTATTTCCTCCTCCTCCTTGTCCTCATCCTTGTCCTCCTCCTCGTCCTCCTCGTCCTCCTCGTCCTCCTCGTCCTCCTCCTCCTTCTTCTTCTTCTTCTTCTTCTTCTTCTTCTTCTTCTTCTTCTTCTTCTTCTTCTTCTTCTTCTTCTTTTCCTCCTCTTCCTCCTTTGCTTCCTCTTCCTCCTTCTTCATGTATTTATCTTATATTAGTTTTTCTTTAAAAATTTATTTTGTCTTGTACGATTTTCATTTTCAGTATCCTGAAATATAGTTCTGAAAAGACAGGCTTTCACAAGCTCATTATGTTTTAACAGAGTCACTTAATTCTATCTTAAAAATCCAAAGCATTTTGACTTTCATTAGATGACTAATAATAAATCCAACTCAAGTTACTGTGACTCAAGGTTTTATTAACTAGGAGAGTAAATTAACAACTGTTTTCTGTTCTGGCTAGAAACACTCTCGCAGGATAATAATCTTCGTGATGGTAAATTGAGTCATCTTTTGTTGCAACTCTTACCCAACTCATAATCATTGAATTGTCAAGGCCTCAGACAAACTGAGATCCAGGAAAGACCTTAATTGTGAAAGACCATGGTCACCTGTTGAATGAGTCAGTTATTTTGACCTTTGGGCTTTAATGACCTTTTAGGAGAGAACTGAAAGAACTGAGAGAATCCTGTGATTAGGATTAGCTTTCGCTAATATCCAGTGTACATGCAAGTGATTCCCTTGGTACTCTTCAAGAATGAAGGATAAAAAACAATTACTATAACATAGTATGTGTGTGACCCAGGACCAAGGAGATTGAGAATTCCTGGAGAAGATAGAATTTGTCTTCTAATTTCATCCTTTAGCTTATTGTTCTCTCATCCCAAGATTGCCTAACAGAGTATTCTAAAAATAGAACTTCAGTGAGTTGTTGAATGAGACCAGGAAAATGATCAGGAAAAACTTCTGCAGAGGAAAAGGCTGATTTTTTTCATGTTCAGATTAGAAAAATGTTCTCATTAGTCTTAATAATGTTCTCTTTGCCATAATTTGAGGAGGGAAATTCTGTGGTAAGCAAACTTAAATATTAAAAGGAATTGAATGGGAAGTTCTTACATTATATATGAATATGATTTTGGACAGTAAACTTCAGGGAATAATGAAATCCAGCATGCCAAAGAGTATTAAAGCACATTATGAACTGCTAATACAATAAATGAATGAACTCATCCCAAAGGCAGAAATATATCTTGATTGTTATGTTCATAATTTATTTAGAAAAATATTTTAAATGATTAAACAATAACTCACCCCTCTTGGATAGATAAGTATTTCACAACAAAATCATAATTTTAAATCTAGGGATATATTTTGTGGTTAAACTAATAAATAGTACTATATGAAGATAGTAATACTATTTTCCTCTAAGTTTCTGAGACCTAAATAAAAGGGAGAAATACATTTGTGGTATAGAAGTAAAGAATTGAAAGTTATTTAATGAAAATATTTCTTACATCCTCTTCCTGTCTTACAAATGATGTGAGTCTGTGTCTTTGTTTGTAAGCACTGGGGGCATCAGGAACAGTGGACTGTCACCAAGAAGAGAAGAGTCAGTCAACAAACATCTATTGATTCCTCATTATGGTGCTGGAGTCCCAGTAAGTGTGGCTTTCTTTAAAAAGGAAAAAAAAATATTGTTATGGCCTTCAAGGAGTTCCCATTGCAATGGAGAAAACAATGTGCTACAAAAATTATACTTATAGGATATATACAGTATAAGTAAAAGGCAAACAGAAGAAAAACATTGGCATCAAGGTAAAAGAGAACAGACCTTTTGAACAATGTGAGATTTTATTTGAGTCTTGGAGGTCATCAATGAAGGCTGTAGGCAGAAGCAAGAAGGAAGAGCATTCCAGATATGAGGACAAAAAAGGTAAAGGTACTGAGCTGAAAAATAGTTGTGTCTGATGAAGAACACAATAGGCAGTATATGGATTTTGGCGTATGTAAATGAGAGTGAAGAATAAGAAAGCTAGGAAGGGACCAGACTGTGAAGTGATTAAAATTAAATTAAAATAGAAGATGTTCTATTTGATTCTCATAGTAATAAAGAGTTATTGATATTAAGCAAGTACGGAGATGATATATTCAGAATCAATTGCACTTTAAGAAAATTACTCTGGCAACTGGAGTATTGATTAAAATAAACCCTGTGATGGGGCAGCTAGGGGGCGCATGGGGCGGCTAGGTGGCGCAATGGGGCGGCTTGGTGGTGCAATGGGGCAGCTAGATGATGTATATGGGGCAGCTAGGTCGCACAGTGAATAGAGCACAGGCCCTGGAGTCAGGAGGACCTGAGTTCAAGTCCAGCCTCAGACACTTAACACAAAAACTAGCCATGTGACCTTGGGCAAGTCACTTAACCCCAACTGCCCTCCAAAAAAAAAAGCAAAAAATAAATAAAATAAACCCTGTGACCTCTCTCTCTCTCTCTCTCTCTCTCTCTCTCTCTCTCTCTCTCTCTCTCTCTCTCTCTGACTGACTCCCAACCCCAAATCTACATTTAAAGAGATCTTCAGGCCAGCCACTTCCATGTTTTTCAGAAGACTATTATTCCACCCTTGATAGAGTTGAAGATGTTTCATTTAAGTCCTAGGCAACACACATCACACAAAGGCAGGTACAGACAAAGATGTGATGAGGTAGAGACTGGTAAGGTATCATGACCTGGTAGTTTAAAGCATGTCTCACTCTGGAGGAAGTATTAAAATTGCAGAGACTACTGGCATGGGTATATAAGAACTAATTCATCAGTCCCATTATTACCCATGAATTGCTTTCATTTTTGTCCAACTTCCAAAATAATAATGAAGCTCCACACCTTCCTCTTCTACAGCATACATGATGCGTCTACTTGCACTACACAAGTATTGTACCAACATTTCTAATTAAACAGATCCCACATCAAGATTATGATCTTTGCCCCCAAATTGTCTCCACATTTAGACTTCACTATTTGTGACTGTAGAATCATACATTTTTCTTTCAAAGTTCAAAAATTTTTAAGGAGATTTAGATCCTTCATCTCACTCCCTTCTCATGTCCAATCAACTACTTATGTATGGAAAGAGAAATGAGTGTGATAATCACATGTGTAGTGAAACCCACCTGTGAAAAAAAATTATCCTTGTGCATGGCTCCAAGGGAGTCAGAATAGCCAGCTCTTTAATATTCTGCCTCCGCCCTTTTGTAAGGGAGACTCATGTTTGCTGAGAGATAGCATCTGGAAGTTCCATGGCCTACAGAACTCAAGAGCAGGATGGATAATAAAACAGGGTTGATAAATTAAAACTCATTACACACCATTTTAAAACATAAATAACTTAAATTTGAAAAGGAATTACTTTAGCGAATAATTCAGTTTGTGAAGTGAATATTATTTCTTGAATATATAAGAAATTAAAGTCAAAAGAAGAGCAATCAGATCTTTTATTTATTTTTTGTTTTGTTCATTTACATTTTCCTTTTTTTTTGCCTTTTACAATTGTTTCAGGACCCAATAATTCTCACATCTAAACTCATTACATAGCCTTCATTTAAATGCAATTCTTACCCTTTAAAAATGAAAACAATTTAATCAAAATGTTTTATTTGTTCCTTAAACAATTGTTCAATATTTGATTAGGGTTTATTTTTAACTCTGCTCCTAAATCAGTACTGCTTTCTAGAAACATAGAGGATTTCAGATAAAATAGGACACCTATGCATATTTCACTTTTTGGTTATCTCATTTTAATAACCCTAAGGTATTTTTGTTTGTTTCTTTTGGGATGGAATGCATTTTTTGAAATCAGTCATTTCCAAGTTAAGAACAAATGTTGAAAAGGATGACTGAAATATTCATCTGCCATGAAATAATAGATATTCAGGATTTTCTCATTAGGAATTTAATCCTTTATACTTGCCAGCTATATCCACATCATGTTGCATACCCTCTGGGCATCATCCCCTTCTTTCCAACCTTCTCGGGCTGCACTCCCAAAATCCCTATTATAGACACAGTGCAACCAGAAACTTAGCATAGACCCAGACTGTTCATGCTGCTTCCCAGCTATCTTCACACATTGCTGCCTTCTCACTCTCATCACCCCTTTCTGACCCTTTTTTTATGTATTATCTTCTCCAATTAGAACTGAAGCTTCTTCAGGGTACATGGCAACCCACAATTTTACGATAGTGAAAAAAGAACACAAAAATTGTTTTATTTTTTCATCTATGTATAATGCACTTCATATACATGTGTATATATGTATGTGTTTATATACATGCAAACATAAAGACATGTGCATTTACATTTATTTCAGATTGCTTTTAAATTTTCTTTGGTTTATTTATTATTTTGTTTTCATTTTTCAACTGTTCCCTCGGTTCTTAGATCACTAGAGTCAATTTGGATCTTTCCTCTTCAGTTCAAGTGCCTTCTGTTCTAGAAATACAGTCTTCCTTTCTCCTATATTCTTTTTTTTTTTTTTGCTTTTTGGAGGGCAGTTGTGGTTAAGTGACTTGCCCAAGGTCACACGGCTAGTTTTTTTTGTCTTAAGTGTCTGAGGCTGAATTTGAACTCAGGTACTCCTGACTCCAGGGCCAGTGCTCTATTCACTGCGCCACCTAGCTGCCCCTCTCCTATATTCTTTATATGATAATTGCCTTGAATTGCAGATTCTGACTTTTCTGTCTATACATTTTGGTAGCCTTAGGATGCTTTTATTTTTTTTTCCAATTTAGGAACAAAAACATTTCTCTTGTTCCACATTCCTCAATGAGTTGAAAATATAAATAATGCTATTGTTATCATTGTTGTTTTCATTTTCATTCTCTTATTTTTTAATCCCAATTTTCATTTCATATTTCTGTTCCCCGAAACACTTCTTCATTCACTCCATGATACATCCAGGATATTGTACCATTTTTCTGTTTACCTTTGCAGATTCGATATCTGATGGAAGTATTGCTGGATCAGAATAAAAATTGTAACTTTTTCATTTTCTCTTCAGTTAGCTGCAATGTCAATTGAAACTCAAATTCTAATTTAAGTTTTTAAAATAAGATTTGAGTTCTACAATTAGTAAAAATAGACAAGAAAATTTTATACCTTTCATAGTTGTGTGTGTGTGTGTTTGAGAGAGAGACAGACAGACAGAGATACGAATGCTTAATTGAACAGGCAAGTATAAAAAATAAAACAGATCATCTTGACCAAATGAAATTAAATATATATTTAAAAAAGAAAAAATAAAGCAAAACACCTATGATAAGAGAGAAAGTGTTTAAGTGGAAAGCTCCATGCAAAATTAAGCATTTACAGCAGCTTTGTGTTTGTATTTATACGTCTGTCTGTGTATGTGCACAAATAACTTAAGGTAGATTTCTATGAAGTGTATGGCTAATTAATGTGTTGTATATGAATGTAATTTAATATTACCATGTTGCAAGTGATTATAGGAAGTATGAAAAATTTAAATGCATTGATAAAAATTAAATAAGAGAAGACAATAAAACAATAAAATCACCACACCAACGTTTGATCAAAGTGCATTTTTTTAAATGAAAAGTAGCTGGAATCTTTTTTTCTAATATCTTATTTACAATTTTTGCTATTTTTAGTGATGTTTAGGGATCTTCATTAGGGATATTGGTATATAATTTTCATTCTCTCTTTTTGCTCTTCCCTATTTAGGTATCAGTACCATATGTGTATCATAGAAATAATTTGGTAGGACTCCTTCTTCCCTGATTTTCCCAAGCAGTCCATAAAGTAATCGAATTAATTGTTCTTTAAGTGTTTGAGAGAATTTGCTTGTAAATCTATATAGCCTTGGAAATTTTTTGCTGAAGAGTTTATTGAAGGTTTATTCAGTTTCTTTTTCTGTGTTGGGCTTATGTAAGTGTTTTACTTCTTCTTCTGTTAATCTGGGCAATTTTTATTTTTGGAAATATTCATTTATTTAACTAAGATTGCCAAATTTATGAGCTAGTAATTGGCAAAATAATTCCTAATTATTGTATTAATTTCCTCTTCATTGGAGGCAAGTTCATCCTTATTTTTTATGTTGGTAATTTGGTTTTCTTCAGTCTTTCCTTTAATCTAATTGACTGATTTTTTTTTCATAAAGCTAGCTCTTAGTTTCATTTATTAGTTGAAGAGCTTTCTTAATTTCATCTCTCCTTTGGTTTTCAGTATTTGTAATTTAGTATTTAATTGGAGATTTTGCATTTAGTCTTTTTCTATCTTTTTCAGTTGCATGTCCAATTCATTGACCTCCTTTTTCTCTGTTTTAGTCATGTAAATATTAAGAGACAAAAAAAACTTACCCTAAAACATCTTTCATTGCATCCCATAAGTTTTGGAATATTATATCATTATTGTCATTCTCTTGAATGAAGTTGCTGATTGTTTCTATGATCTGTTATTTGACCCATTCATTCTTTCTGATAAGATTATTTAGTTTCTAATTAGATTTTAGTCTGTCTTTCCATGGTTCTTTATTACATATATTTTTATTGCATCATGATGTGAAAAAGATGCAATTAATATTTTGGCCTTTCTGCACTGGATTGTGAAGTTTTTTATGCCCTAGTACATGGTCAATATTTTGTGTATGTGCCATATACCACTGAAAGGAAGGTATATTGCTATTTATCCCCATTCATTTTTTTCCATTTGTCTATCATATCTACCTTCTCAAAAATTTGATTCACCTCCTTAAGCTCTTTCTTGTTTATTTTGAGATTTGATATATCAAGTTCAGAGAGGGGAGGTTATGGTCTCCCACTAGTATAATTTTGCTATCTATTTTTTTTCTGCTTACTCCCTCTTAGAGTTGGGTTGCTATACCACTTGGTGAATTTGTATTTAGTAATGATATTACTTCATTGTCAATGGTACCTTTTCGCAGGATATAGATTATTTCCTTATTTCTTTTAATTAGGCCTAATTTTGTTGTTTCTTTGTCAGTGATTAGGACTGCCACCCTTGTTGTATTTTATTTTGTTTTACTTTGGTTGAAGAACAATACATTCTACTCCAGCCTGATGCTGAGTTGAAGCTTACGGGTAAGTGTTGAGACTGAATGGGAGGCCAGGACTTCTGGCATTTCCCCAGGTGTTACACTGACACTCACAGCATGAAGTGTGGGGTAGGGGTTCTCTGACCGCTACACTTCTCTTCCCCAACCCTGGGCTCAGAGAAACTGCTCAGGTAGTCTCAGACACTGGTGGCCAGCTCCACACTGGTGTCAGTCTATTACCTTCATTTTGTGAAGGTACAATTGGAGTTCTGGTGTTGGTCTTTGCTGGATCCATGGATCCACATCCCCTGGCAATTAGGTCTCCCACTGGGGTGCCTCCTGTTGTGTCTTGGTACCTATAAGTCATAACAAATCCTCAGTCACACCCTTCCTGTAGATTTCCCCATCATCTACTATTTCAGGATTTTACTCTGGGTAAATTATTCTCTCCATTTTTTTCTGAGTCAAACGGGAAAGGGGGAGAAATGAGAGCAATGACAGTTTACTCTGCCATCCATTGAAGTTCAGGTAAGTGATTTTTAAACATCTAGATTGAAGGCTGATATTCCCATGGTTAATTGCTGCCACCTGAACAGGCCCTGTTCCTGTTTACATAGTTCTGCCCTGTAGTGAGAGATTTGGGAATCACCACCATGGTGGGTGGATCAGTTTGCCCAGGCTCATTCCAGTTCCTCTACAGTCAGGTGTGTCAATGGATCATTTCTAAGAGATTTTTTAAAAATGACAGCATAGGTAATATAAATATATATGAAACATCAGTTTGTTAATACCCTACCTTCTGGGTTAATATCTCTTCTTCCTGTTTATTTTACCTATCATTTGGTCAAAAGAGAATTGAGAAAAAAGGGATAGACTCAGTATTTTTTGTTGTTGCAGGGAAAAGAGAATGTACAGAGTAGAACTCAGCTTGCTATCATTGATTAGAGCTCCAATTTTCTGTACTCGCTTGTATTTTGTAATTTTTTTCAAATAAAGAAGTCTATTTTCTCACTTTATCATTCATTAAAGGAGAAAATATCTTTAAAATCCTTAAAGAAACACTATGCAAAATTAAGCAAACCAGATTTCTACATTTTCCTTGTTCTAAAGCTTCAGGTTTCATTCACCACCATAAGAGGTGAGTACACCATATCTCTAGAATGAAGGTCATTAGTTTTATTAGAGTTCTGAAGTTTTTTGTTAATATTGATCTTCATAGTATTTTTGTTTATAAATTGTTCTCCTAGAACTCCTTAATCATGTTAACAAAAGTATTTATTTTGAAGTTTTCTCTGAAAGTGTCCCTTTCATTACTCCTTACATAAATGTGTTATTCCAAAAATTACCACAGCAAAATTTGTTCATACATTCCCCAATTAATAGACACCCCCTTAATTCCCAGTTTATTTTTTGCCTCCTTCCTTATATAACTTTGATTCTACCCCATTGTGGTTTAGTTCTGCCACTATAAATGGTTGTTCAAAGAGATTTCAATTTTGTTTTTCATTTCCTTAATTGTGGTAGTATGAGGCCATACATCCCTCCTCTGTTCCCAGTAAAGCAGCCGAAAAAGCCTGGAATTCATAGCACAACATCTTTCCCCTTCATTATCTCCCCCATGATTGAATTTTAACAGGTATCTCTAAGGACAAAAGTAATAGAAACCCTAGGACTCTGAAAAAATGACTAGGTGATGAAATTTCCCAGCTCACTAGTTTTTATGATTACTGGGAAGTAATTTGTACTGTGAAGTGTTAGACTTAGGCTGCATTCTAAAACTTCAAAATATAGCCTTCTAAAGATTTCTGTACTATACTGGAGAAAGAATAACAAGGGTTAGGAAAAACAGAGCATGACCATGGATTTAGAAAACTAGATGGCATCTTTAATAGCATCTAATAAAATTAATTATTCTACATATGATGAAAGTGAGTATCTAAGAGGCGACACAGTATATCACATAGATAATAACTAGACAGGAACTGTCCTTCTGATTTTGGGAATATACACACATATACTCACAAACACACACAAATACATATACCCTCAGAAGTCTGTGATTAGATATTTTATTCCCATTTTGCATATGAGGAAGTTGAAACTGACAGAAATTGATGATTAACCTAGTGTTACAGAGATATGTATATAGGGGGCAGAATCTGAACTCAGATATTCCTGACTTTAAGACTAGATCCTATCCACTATGCCATGTTAAATAGTCCAAGACTGATGGTACTCTCTGTGGGATTATGGTATATAGGAGATAACAAAGCTCAGAGTCTATCTGATATCTTCTGACCCAAGTTATAGTCATAGATTTTTCTTAACTCACTGAGAGGTTGTGGCTTGTCTTTGGTTTAAGAGGTAATTAGTGTGTCAGACACAGTATTTAATATCAGATCTCCCCAGAATCTCTTTTCTCAGTCTTGAAAAAGCTAGTACATGGAACTATCATCTATGGGATTATGCCAAATAAGTAGACAATATCAAAGCTAGGATTCAAACTTCTATGTTTTATCCTCAAATACTATCCTTTTTTTCATTATCTCACAATTCCTCATTGAACATCAATTGAATAAACATTTATTCAGTGCCTACATGACTAAGAAGGTATATGGAGTAAATAGGGTGTTCACAGCTCTGATGTGAGGGCTTACTGGGACTTTTTCAGTGCTGCTCTTACATTTTTGATGAATACTTGTCATTCAACTCTCAGCTGTGGCTGCAAGAAGCTGTAGCATTCACAGTAGCATCTGAAACTATTTGTTTTACATATGAGGAAAGCGAGTATCTAAGAGGTGACATAGTATATCACATAGATAATAATTTATATCCTGGAAACTGTCTCAGCACACAGACTAAATCTGATTGAGGATAACCAAATGAAGTGCCTAAAAACCCACTGATGATTTACTGAACTGTCTATGCCAAGCATGTGAAGAACCCCCCCCCCCCAGCAGAATGAGCAGATAAGAGCAATTAGTTTCAATGGACATAAAGTGGTTGAAGCAAAGACTGGGGAGTGCTTAGAGCTTGATCTGACAGTGAAGACACCAAGATTATCCACTGAATCCCAAGCGTTTGCCAGTCATCTTGACTTTGGTCTTACATTGGACTTCAAAGAGACTAGAAGAGAGTGAGGCTGAGAACTTTGTGCAACTCTACCTCACTAGATCCAATTCATACAAGAGTCAAGACATCACTCTGTGATGTCATTGGTCCTCTTTGAAAACAACTTGAGTAAATGCTGGGGGAAATACAAAGTTTAAGACTTACTTGCAGTCTACTAGATTGATAAGAAAATCATATAGTATTCACTGGTTTTGTGACATTGGATAAATTACTTTATTTTTCTCATTCATGATTTCTTCATTCACACAATAAGGTTGCTGATGTATAATATTTATCTGCCACAGGATATTTTTTTCCCTATATTAATTCAAACTATGCTTGGTCACAAAGTTCAAGTTATTAACAAATGATTTGTTGAGCAATATCAGAAAATTCACGTTGCATGCTGAAGAAAGAGCCAAACTTGAAACCAGAAAGCCCTGCTCCATATTATCTGTGTGACTGCAGGCAAATCATATAAACACACAGTATTTTAGACAATTCTTTCTAAGATATTAAGTTGCAGGGAAGGTAATGACCTGCACTGACAGGAGTTTCTTTCTCTGGGAAAGTAAGAATTCTATTCCTTATCCCAGTGGATTGGAATATAAAAGCTGAGTGGAAATTCAAAAGAAAAAAAAAACAAATAAAAACCACTTATGTTATGTTCCTATAATTTTGATCCCACATTCAGTTTTCAATTTGAGAGAGCACAGTGATTGAACCCCAATGTCTGCCGAGATTGTAGAACCAAAGTCATTACCAGAACAGGGACTCCACTTAACAATTTAATTTTTCTTAGGTGTTTACTTCTTCAGATACTGAATTTTCCCCCTTTCTGTTTCTATCAAATGCCCAAACTCATCTTTAAACACATATAACCAGTAAGAATGGAAACAAGGGAAAAGGTAATTTCAAATGCTGTAAAATGAATTACAAAAAATTTTACCTATATACATCACCACACAGTGTGTTCTTCTAAACCTTTAATAACTTATTATTCCTCAGATATAGACATATTCAAAAAATACAGTAGAATAAAGAATGAATGTGTGTTCATCTGCCACAGGATGCTTTTTTCTATATTAATTCAAACTATGCTTGGTCACAAATTGTTTTATCCTAATTAATTTGAGAACTTTTCTTTTGATGTGACCATGTGCTCTGAAGAGCTAAAGATTAATTTTCATTTGTTTTTGAAAATAGTTCTAAGAAAATTACAGTGGAAAAGTCATGGAAGCAAGTACATATCTCTGAATGTGGGCACTTACTCTAATTATTCATCAGGTAGAGCCCAAGGGAGTCCAAAATTGATGGAAAGCTGAATTCCTAATCTTACAATTTTGAGTTGGTGCCTTAGTAAGGGCACTGTAGAATATCCACCATCTTTAGATTTTTCTGCAGTCTATCTCCTTGACGTACTGTGATTCTTAAAAATCAGCATGTTCAGTACAGTCACAAAAAGACTTATGTATTCAAAGGTCTATTGACAATAAGTACCAATAACATCACTCTTCTATCTAATAGGAAGCTAAATTAGATATATAAACATGTGTTATTAGCACCTCATAGGGTAGGGGCAAAGACAAGAAACAAATAGATGATCTATCTATTATCTTTCTAGGAAAGGTAGTCAGATATGGAGATGTGCAGTGGACCAAGTCAAACATTCTAAGACTTACTCTTACATTATCTCTAGACATTTCTACTGCAAAAAAAGCTCAATCTCTCAAGAGGAGTATTTCACTAATCATGTAGAACATGTAGGCAAATGTGCAGAATAAATTTCAGAGCTGAAACAGAGGTAAATTTTTTCACTGAGGCATTTAATGGGACAAACAGCTTGTGGGTTATGCAAACAATATCTCAATCCAAAAGGAAATGTTACTCCTCTTTTTCTGAATGCTTTGGAAAGTAATGAGTTTCTGATGGTTTTATTTCTTTTATGTTGCCTCAGCTGCAAGCTGCAGTTTAAAATTCCCAGTGAAGATCATTTAAATTATTTACTATATTTTATTTGGGTAAAAGGAAATGGATGAAATGAGTAGAAGTTGCATTAATAGCAGAAAAAAAGAGACAGAAAGTTGATAAATAGAAAGGATGCATTTGGTTCATTAAGGGCTGCATATAATTTAAATAGGATATGAGTTGTTAACTATTGAAAAAGTTCTCATTTCATATAAGTGTGTGTGTGTATTCATATAAATATATATGTGCTTGTTCCTAAATATGAAAGTAAATACATACTTAATATGACAAATGAAATGAGAAGGAAAGAGGAAAGATTTCCATAGGGAGAATTTGAATAATATAAAATTTAAAATTAGAGTATCAGGACCAGATGATTTCAATCTTTTTTTTCTTTTTTTTTTGTAATTGATTTGTTTCTTTACTTTTAGTTTACAAGATTCCATTCCAGAATCGCTTGAGTTTCAGATTTTCTCCCCTTACCCCACCCCCCTCCCTGGCCATGGTGGCATAAAATCATGTATAGGATCTGCAACCTCTTTCACATTGTACAATAGTCTGGTTGTATAGGAGCGTTATAACCAGTGCTGTGAACAATATGAAAAAAGAAAAAAAAACCAACATAAAAAGGAATGATAGCATGTATTGCTTCAGTCTCCATGTAAACTATGGTCTTTCTAGATCTTTCTCTGAATGTAGACATCTCATTCCATCCTGAGACTCATAAAGTTGTCTTTTAACTGTGCATTGCTGAAAAGAGTCCAGTTTATCGAGGTTGGTCATAACACATATTGTGTATCTGTGACAGCGTAAAAATTTTTCCTGGTTTTGCTCTTCTAATTTAGCATCAATTCACACAAGCTTCTCCAGGTAATTGTGAAGTCAATCTCCTTCCCATTTCTTATAGCACAATAGTATTCCATTACATTCATACACCATAACTTGTTCAGCCATTCCCCAATTGATGGGCATCCCCTAAATTTCCAGTTTTTTTGCCACCACAAAAAGAGCTGCAGTAAATATTTTTGTACACATGGGTCCTTTTCCCACTTCTATAATCTCTTTGGGATACAACCCCAAAAGTGGTATTACTGAGACAAAAGGTACGCAATTATTTATACCCCTTTGGACACAGTTCCAGATTGCCCTCCAGAATGCTTGTATCAGTTCACAGCTCCATCAACAATACATCAGAATTCCAATTTTTCCACATCCTCTCAAGCACTTGTCATTTTCCTGTTTCGTCATCTAAGCCAATCTGACAGGTGAGATGTGGTACCTCAAAGTTGTTTTGATTTGTGTTTTTCAAATCAATAGTGATTTGGAGCATTTTCCATATGCTTAAAGATATCTTTAATTTCTACCTCTGGAAATTGCCTGTTCATATCCTTTGACCACTTATCAATTGGGGAATGACTTGTGTTCTTGAAAATTTAATTAATTACCTGTATATTTTAGAAATGACACTTTTATCAGAGACACTGGTTGTAAATATTCTTTCCCAATTCCCACTTCCCTCTTAATCTTGGTTACATTGACTTTGTTTGCATAGAAACTTTTAAATTTAATGTAATTAAGATTATCCATTTTTGCATTTTATAATGCTCTCCAACACTTCTTTGGTCATAAAGTCTTCCCTACTCCATAAATCTGACAGGTAAACTATTCCTTGCTTCCCCAGATTCTTTACAGTATCAGCCTTTATACTGAGATCATGCACCCATTTAGACTTGACTTTTGTGTATGGTATTAGATGATGCTCTATACCCAGTTTCTGCCCCACTATATCCCAATTTTCCCAGGAATTTTGTCAGATAGTGAATTCTTAGCTGAGAAGCTGAGGTCTTTGGGCTTATCAAACAGCACCTAGAAAGATTGAACATATTCTTTCAGGCAAAACGATGGTCATTTTATGAAATAAAGGACTTCCAGACTTTCCTTATGAAAAAGCCTGAGCTCAATGGAAAATTTGATCTCCACTTACAAGACCCAAGAAAGACATAAAAAGGTAAACAATGAATAACATACACTCACACACACACACATACAGATGCTCACACATACACACAACTTGGGACTCAATAAGAGCAAACTGTTTACATTCCTTAATGAAAAGTAGATACCTGTCAATACTTAAATTTGTATAAGTATTTTGACATTTAAAAGGGATGTACACAGAAAGAGGGTGTGGGTATAATTGGACCAACCTGAAGATTTTAAAAAAACCTATTAAGGGGAAAAGTCCTTGTAATGGGAGAAAAGCAAAGTTAGAGGGAGAAGATGGTAAATTATGCCACA
>CM053599.1:161332049-161360495 GCA_028646575.1 Pseudocheirus occidentalis | reverse complement strand
ATCTTGACTCAAGGCTGCCTCTCAGATTTCATGGTTCCTCTTCCATGTTCCCAGCTTTTGCCTGAATTTACCCAACTGTTACCTGGATTCAAAGGTAGGCAGCTCTCAACTCCTCTTCCAGCTCCTTGTCCAAATACTCATCCATTTCTTCATCCAATTCCCTTTCCATATAGAAGTTCACAATGTCCAGTCCACCTCAATTTTTTTCACAGTTTTTGTTTCTGGGAAGACAATGCTTAACAGAGCCAAAAATAACATCAATACACATTGCTGGTACCATCATGAATTCACTTTCTGTCTGTGAAATCAACACAGACCCACAAAATAGTCTGAGAACTCAACACAATGGTCAGTATAGTCGCAGGACTCCAAAACTCTCCTCCAGGACCTCTGTAAACAGATAACCAGAAAATCATCTTCCAGGGCTTCCAGGAAGTTCCCAGAGCTTCTGTACAAAGTATCACTAATAAAAATCAACACAAACATAACAAACAGAGTTCCTGGCTACCACAAAGTACCTCTTCTCAGTTCTGCTCTCTCCCAACTTGGGCTTCCCCTTATATATGGTCATTAGCTCCTCCCTGTTCTGTCTCTTCCTGTTGCATCAATTTCCTTCCATTGTGGGGTTCACAAGTTCTGTTTCTTAACAAAGATTCGATATAGTTATGGGCAAGGCTCAAAAGAAGCTTGAACATAAACAAGTTGCTAAATAAATAGCTGAAACAAGGAGCTAAGTACTTCTTTGCTTGCCATTACAGGAGCCAGTACTTACTTTCCCTTTATAATTCTCCCCATTCAAGTCCTCCAGCTCTTTCTTGTCATATATGGAGTCATGGATTTTTGTTTGTTTGTTTGTTTGTTTGTTTTAACATCAATGGGGCAGGAAGAGGAAAGAGATGGAATGATCTCCATTTTTCCCAGAAAATTACAAAATATAAATCCAAATAGAAACACAAAGCACTACGTGCAAGGGTAATTGAGGTAGGAATTCATTTTTATGAATATAAAGATCTCTGTAGTGCAATATTGTGCACAGGAATCCAGGAGAATTTTGCAACTCATCAATGTTTAAAAATACTTTGTGTCAGGAACCTTTTACACTCTTAAAATTATTGAAGATCCTTCAAATACCTTTGTTAGGTAATATCTATCAACATTTAAGGTACTTCATGAATGCTTCAGTATTATTTTACATCTCTCAGGATCAGTTCCCTTACCTCGAAAATGTTAGACATTTTAAACATAAAGGATGATACCATAAAGTAATTAGGAGACCAAAGAACAATCTACCTGTTATATCTAAGGGGAAGGCAAAAAAATGAATAAATGAGACTTGGAAAGCATTACCAGATATAAATGAATATTTTTACTATATTCAGTTTAAAAGGTTTTGAATAAGCAAAATAATTACAAGACTAGAAGGAAAGAAGAAAGTTGGGAAACAATTTAACATGCATCTCTGATAATGGTCATATTTCTTAAATATATAGAAAAATTTGTCAGAATGCAGTGATTCCCAATTGATAAATGATCAAAGAATATAAACAAGTTTTTGTTTTCAGATAAAGTAATCTTATTTGAAAATACTCTAAATCATTATTTATTAAAGAAATGCAAATTATAATGACTTTGAGTTACCACCTCAAACTTATCTAATTGGTTAATATATCAGACAAGGAAAATGATAAATGTTGAAGGCATGTGGAAAAAATGGGATACTGATACGTTGTTGGTTGAGTTGAGAATCGATACAACCATTCTGTAAAACAACTTGATACTATGTTTAAAGGGCCAACAAACTGCACATAATCTTTGATCCAGCAATACCTCAACAAGGTCTGTAGTATGAAAAAGATTACTAAAAGTAGAAAATATACTGTTCATACAAAAATATTTACAAAAAAACTTTTTTCTAATAGAAAAATAATTGGAAATTGAAGAGTTGTCTACCAGTTGGGGAATGCCTGGAGAACTTGTGATGTACAATTGTAATGGAACACTATTGTACTATAAAAAATGACCAACAAGACATGTATATATACATATATATATAAACATATGTTACATATATGTACACACACATATATATTTGTATTTTTATATGTATGTATGTATATATGTATATGTATGTGAAAGTCTTACATGGATTGGCACTAAGTGATATGAACAGAACCAAGAGAACATTGTGCATACATCATGGCAGCAATTTCAGAGCGTGATTACTTGTGACAGCTGTTTTCAACAATATATTGATACAAGACAATTTTCAAGGCAATATGGTGCAAAATGCAACCCACCTTATACAGCCTGAATGCAGATTGAAGCATCCTATTTTTTTCTCCTAATTTTTTCATTGTATTTTTTTGGTCTTTGTCCTCATTCACAATGTGAATGATATAGGAATGTGTTTTGCATGAGTGCACTTTTATAACCTAAATCAAATTGCTTACATTCTCAGGATGAGGAAAAGGAAGGGAGGAGAGGTTTAGAATTCATAATCTCAAAAATAAATGTTAAAATTGCCTTTGCATTTAATTTGAAAAATTAATATTTTTAAAAAATAAAAACACAGCTTATCATCTGACACATCCCCACTATATTCTGGTGCAATACACTAATATTGCTTAATAAATGAAGATGACTCTGATTAAAGAAATATTGAATATTTATGAAAATCACACAGAAGTACACTTTGCTCCACTATGGTTCCTCCCTCTTAATGGAAGGTGGAGGACTCCTTCCACAACTACATTTAAGGAAGAGACTGACCAGACATCTCTCCTTTTCCCACCAGTTACCCTTCTCTAGGCTTGTCCAAAATGTACCACAATATACATGAACTACCTTTATTACTTGAGTCTACATTTTGACCACACAATGCCATGAAAATTTAGTTGTTGTTTAGACATTTCAGTAATGTCTGACTTTCTGTGTCAACATTTTTTTTGGAAAGATACTGGAGTAGATTGTGATTTCCTTCTCCACATGATTTATATTTGAGGCACTGAAGCAAATAGGGTTAAGTAATGTGTCCAAAGTTACAAAGTTAATAAGTGCCCAGGGGTGAATTTGAACTCCTGAAGATGAGTCTTCTTGGTTCCAAGACCAGTGCTCTATCCACTGTTCCATATTAGTATGAGACTGATCTTTTTAAACCATTTCTGAATTCATAGGATTCCTCAAACAAACTTTTATTCCTACTTCTGGGTATTTTATTATGCCAGTTACTGCTTTTGGAATATCTTTCTCTGCCATCTTTGTTAGCTAAATATCACCCATCTTAGTAGGTTAAATTAGTGCAGGAGCATGATACTACAGCAAGCTTGTATAAATTCAAAAAAACTAATTGTTGATTCTTATAAATCAGGGCCTGATTTATTGTTTTATTGATTGTCTAGACTAGTAATAAAGTGATGGAGAAAATCTTAATAATGTAGTCTAAATATGAAAAGGTTATCTAAAGTTCCACTTTTTTCTGATAGATTTCTCTGACTTCTCCAGTCATATTGATCAATAATTTTCTTTTTAATGATCATTTACTTATTAGTAAAGTTTTACTAAGCACTAGATGGCTGGACTGAATTTGTGGGCAAGAAGTAAAATGTCCCCAAATTTCAAAGTGAATAGGGATAAGAGATTAAGGGAGGTTTCAATAGCCAAATATCTTACTGTTAAAGACCTATGATTGGCAGTCATTTGACCTTTAATGTTTTGTGACACTTACCTGTTCTGTGTTTTATCTTGAGTTGTGACTTCTGATTGATATTAATTTCTCATTTGGCTCTGCTTTTTTGTCTTATTGATTATCTAACTTATTAGTTAACCCCATATTTTTTCAACTTTCTCTCTCTCTCTCTCTCTCTCTCGCTGTCTCTCTCTCTGTCTGTCTGTCTCTCTGTCTCTCTCTTTCTCTCTCTCTTACACTTCCCTTGCTTCCATTCTCATACCAAGAGTTCTCTATAATCACGCAAGTATCATTTTATCACTTTTACTATTAAGTTTTTAGTTCCTTTCACCTTTCTCTATCCTACACCATGATACCTAGTATGATATTGAGCTTTATTGAATGGATTTGGATTGTGTAGGCATGACATTGACTGGGCTTATAGACCTCTATACAGTTATTAGTTAGATATCATATTGAAGGAAATTTTAGAGAACTTGATAATGATTTTTAAGGCTTCACATTTTATTATAATATACTTCAGAGATTGCTGATTATTTGTGAACAAACTCTACACACTGAAGGACAGAGTCAGATAAAAATCAATAGAACTAATAATTGTCATAAGGTCATAGAAGGTTAGTGATTACATTAATTGTAGGGATGATCCAATTTAACCCCCTCATTTTATAGATAAGGATACTCCAGTACAGAAAGTTGAAGTGACTTGACCACAACCGCCCTGTGATATTTTTAAATAGGTAATATTAAAAATTAGGTTTTCTGACTCCTTATGCTTCACACTTTAAAATATTTTCATGCTGTCTCATTATCTAGCTTATTTTTAACCTGTTACAAAGCCTTAATTTATGACTTTATATACAAGAATCTTAATTGCCTTTACCAGATTGGTTACTGATTTGCAAATAGTTGATTATTAACAAGACTGACTTTAGCCAATGTGCATTAGACGCTATAATTCCATAATTTCTACTTTCTAGCAAACTACAAAACTTTGTTAACAATCTCATTTTCCAAAGAAATTCTAATGTGTTTTGGAAGAAGAAAAAGAGGAAAAATTTCACTTCATCTCTAATTTATTTCAAGATATGTTTTATGCTGCAGCCAAGAGTTCACTTTTTAATTCTAACAAAATAAATTATTTACTTGATGGGATATCAGCTGCTACATAGGATAGTGTAATGCCATGCATGAGCAGCTTTCCAATAGAATGCTACTGTGAACAGCTTTTAAGGTTCTGACTACACAGTATAGGGAACACTCTATTTATTCCATAACAAATCAAATCAAAACATCCACAGAAAATCAAGGTACAACAGTCATGATATTACTACTTATCACAGAAAATCACAATGTAGAATTCCAATAGTTTATACTTAGAACAGCCACATGGTTTTAATGAAAGTGGTCGCAATATTTAGAACAAGGAACAATCTTCTGGTGTCCCTAAGGATGTTTGACTCTTTACTCAATCATTTAGTCATCTCAGAGTACAATAGTCAGTCTTCCACTCATAGGGCACTAAGTTAACTCAATAAGCACTTATTCAGAAATAAATTACTAAGTATCATTAATCATTAAGTGCAATCTTTTGAAAATACACAAACCGCTCTTCTTCTTGCTCCTCTTTCTCTTCACCACCATTGTCTTCCTCTTCCTCCTCCTCCTCCTTCCCCTTCCACTGCTGCTTCTCCCTCCATTCCTTTTGAGAGGACCATCCTGGAGCCTCTTTTGTGAAGCAGCTGAGGAGTCCTCTGGACTCTCCATGGCTGAAGAAAGGCCAAAGGAAATAGTCAAGACTGAAAATAATGACCACATGAATTTGAAGGTGGCAGGGCAAGATGGTTCGGTGGTGCAATTTAAGATTAAGAGGCACACACCACATAGTAAACTAATGAAAGCCTATTGTGAAGGACAAGGTTTGTAAATGAAGTAGATTAGATTCCAATTTGATGGGAAGCCAATCAATGAAACACTCACTTGCACAGTTGGAAATGGAGAATGAAGATACAATTGATGTATTCCAGCAGTAGACAGGAGGAGCTTACTAAAAAGAGAACATACAACTCTACTCAAAACTGTGCTCCAAGGAAATCAATATATTCACAATTAGAAAACCAAGATTTGGTTCATCCACATCCTGCCTACTGTAATATAGTTTTCCCTCTTCTTTGATATGCATAAAGCATATTTTTTAAACTCAGTGTCTGATGGTGTGTTTTGATCAACATCAAATAGAGATGGGGAGGGGAAAAACAAACTGGTTCTGTGAAAATATCATTTTTCTACATTAGTGACATGCTCATTCAACTTTTGTCTTTATATTCCAATAAGTTATTTTGCTCTCACTGTTAAACAACAAGAAAAAAAATTCAACAAAATTCTTGCATACCTTGTTTGATTGGATAATTTCAATGTTTTTCTTTTATCATTGTAAAACCAAGGATGATTTTATAACTTTTTGTACATAGCTGTTACATGTAGGGCAATCTCTGTCTCTCAGTAGGGATAAAATATTACAAAGAAATTGCTCCTAGATAGTTTTCCCTTCAAGTCAAGCATCTTGTTGTTTAAATGAACTTCTTGTTTAAAATCTGAAAAATGGGGAAAAAAAGAAAATACTCAAACCCTCTACTCCTAGGTCAATAGTAAACCATGTTATCATCACAGCATTCAATACCCAAGGAGAGGTCTTTTTCATCTTGACCCAAGATAAGTTCTCAGCAATCTCTGTTCCTGGGGAAACAAAGCTTAACAATATCAGAATATACATTGCCAATGTACACATCAATTCACTCTTTGCCTGCAGAAGAGTCTCAGGACACCTAAAAACATCAGCAAGATCCTCTTCCAGGATTTCTGTAAATGTACAACAAGAAAATCCTTCTTCAGGGCTTCTGAGCCAGCAGCAAGATTTCAGGACCTCTGCAGCAGCACTGTCCTTCACCAGAAGATGAATCTGGCAAAATAACATCAAAACAGATAGACAGAATACTGGCACCACTGGCATGCTTCCTCAGTCCTCCAGCATTTTGGCTGGCTCTAAGACCCAGAAGAAATCTCAGCTGGTTCCCAGAATCAAAATCACTCCTCCCAGGTTTTCAAAACCAAAATCCTTCTCTCCAGCAGGGAGGTGGAGAGCTTTCCTCCTCAGCCTTCCTGGTGGCAGCAACTTCAGCCTTCACAATTCTTGTCTGAGGAAAAGTCTGACTCAGTTCTTGGTCCAGCAGTAGCAGCTCAGCTTCTAGATGCTGCTGAGATCTCTCTCTCTCTCTCTCCCTCCCTCTCTCTCCCTCTCTCTCTTTTTCTCTCTCTCTCTCTCTCCCCCTCTCTCTCTGTCTCTGTCTCTATATGTATGTATGTATGTACATATAGGTAATGACTTCAGTGTGAATATTAAAAGAGGGTTCCATTAATAAATACATCATGCATGAGAAAGCATGACAAATTTCTAGCATATTGACTGGACCCATGTAGAGAACATATATAAAAAAATATAATGTATAAGGGAAAGTATGGATTACTGCTTGTATATCTGAAAGGACCTTCCAAATTGATAACATCAATCAATCTATAACAAGAATTTTTTCGATCTTACTTAAGCACTCAAGTTCCACAGTAGAGACAGCATTGGTCCTGGAGTCAAGAAGTACTGAATGAAAATCCAACGCCATTCACTAGCTTTCAATTATCCTCTGACTCACTTCTTCATCTGTAAAATATGGATAATATCAGTTACTTCATAAGATTGTTCTGATGATCAAATGAGATTACATTTGTATAGCGTTATCACATTGCTTGGCGCAGAGTATGCAATAAATATTTTTTTTTGCTGTTGTTGTTTTATTAATAATATGTACTCCTGAAGATTGTTGTGTAGAAGCAGGAGAACTCTGCAGCTCCCCCCATAACCACCTCTAAGGCCTATAAAATATGACTCTAAATAAATTTTAGAGTTCCAGAACCCACAAAAGTACAGAGAAACAAAGCTCCCACTGAAGGCAGCACAACAGGCAGGCAGAAAGGGCTCATCACAGAGTGCTGGGAGCTGAGACCAGTCACTGTTGTAGCCATAGAGTGGCCAGGACAAACTATGGCTGGAGCATTCAGGAGAGTAGATCACTGGCAGCTGTGGCAGCTTCCATAATTATCAACCCAGAAGAGCCAAGGACAAAGTGAAAGGTCATGGGAACTTAGCTAAGTTAGGGAGAGAGAAGTCGGTAAGGCAGCTTGCTGCCAGGGTGAGAAAAGAGAAGAACTGGTGACCCTGCAGCTGCATCTATTTGGCTGCTTCAGCAATCTCCCAGCCTGCAGTTGGTGGGGGCGAGGACAAGGGAGAATTCAGAGGCTAAATGCTCTTGTGTTAACCTGTCTGGATCAGGATTTTGGTCTTGGGTGGTGGTCCTGAAGTATGTGACCAGTGAGCCAAAGCTGGTGGGGGATGCAGAGACAGCAGCCTCCTAATAGCTCTGGCAGTTGTGAAAACCCCAGGAATTTGGGAAAAAGCTCTCTCCTTGGAAAGCAGAGATCTACAGTGGCTCAATATTCAAATTAATTGACTGGCAACATGAACAGGCAAAGGAAGCAAAGCAAGCTCAGCAATCAAACTTTAGAATCCTTTTGGGGGGACAAAAAGGATCAAATCATAGCACTGGAGGAAGACAACACAGTCAGAGCTCCCACACCAAAAGCTTTCAAGAAAAATGTAAACTGATTACAAGCAATAGAGGAGCTTAAGAAGGATTTTGAAAACCAAATAAGAGAAGTGGAGGAAAAATTGGGAAGAGAAATGAGAGCAATGCAAGAAAATTATGAAAAGAGAGTCAACAGCCTGACTAAATAAAATAACACATTAATATAGATTAATTCAAATGGCAAAAGAGACCCAAAAGGCCAATGAGGAGTCATATTTTATAGGTATTTGAGGTGATTATGGGGAGAGCTCTGGAGTTTTGCTGCTTCTATGCCACCATCTTGCCTCCACCCCCCCCCCCCCATGAGATTCTGGTGTCCAACGAGTAGCAGCCCAGCTTCCAGATGCTGGAAAAATTCTGGTTCTTTCAGCAGGAGCTCACAATTAGAAAAAAATTCTTGATTCTGACTGCCTGTCTCTAGGGTTCTTATACACACACACACACACACAGACACACACAGACACACACACACACACACACCACACTGGCTTCCTGTTTCAGTCAAACCCTTCCTGTTATGTCAGCAACAGGAGACAGAGCTCACACCCTTTGCCTCTTAGCCTCAAAGGTTTGGTTACTGAGTAAGGGCTATGTACCTGCTTACTTGACATAACAAAAAGAGGTTTTCAAATTTCAATTAATTACCATTACAAGCAGCTACAAATTTTTTGTACATACTTTTTTTTATCTCTTTGGATACAGACCTAGTAATGGTATTGCTTGTTCAAATAGTATGTGTGGTTAACAAAGTCAATGCAACCAAGTTTGGCAAGAAGCAGAAAACTGTGAAAGGTTTTTTACAACTAGTGTCTCTGATAAAGACCTCATTTCTAAATGATATAGAGATCTTAATCAAATTTGCAATAATACAAGTCATTCCACAAATGATAAATGGTCATAGGATATAAATAGGCAGTTTTCAGAGGAAAAAATGGAAGCTTATCTATAGTCATATAAAAAAATGGTCTGAATCACTGTTGATTAGACAAATGGAAATCAAATCAACTCTTAACTACCACATCATGCCTGTCAGATTGACTTAACATGACAAAATATGAAATTTTGAAATGCTGGATAAGATTGGTAAAGTTGGAACACTAATGCATTGTTTGTGGGGCTGTGTAGCGATTTTGGAGAACACTTTAGAACTATGTCCAATAGGATATAAAATTGTGCATACCCTTTGACCCAGCAGTACCACTTCTAGGGCTGTATTGCTAAGGGGTCATATAAATGGGAAAAAGGATTCACATGTACAAAAATAATTTTAGTGGCTCTTTTTGCGGTGGCTAAGAATTAGAAATTAAGGGGATGTAAAGCAGTTAGATAATGGCTGAACAAGTTGTGGTATACGAATATAAAAGAATACTATTTTGCTATGAGAAATGAAGAACAGGCAGGTTAGAGAAAAACCTGGAAAGACTTATATGAAATGATGCTGATTCTGGGGAGCAGAATGAGGAGAACATTATAAACAATTATATTCACATTATGCACTGACTAACTTTGATTGACTTAGTTCTTCTCAGCAATACAAGTTTTTAAGACAACTCCAAAAGTCTCACAATAGAAAATGCTATTTAAATCCAGAGAAACTCTGAATGCAGATCTAACCATGCTATTCTCTTGTTCTATCCTTTTTGTCTTGTTTTGTATAGCTTCTTTCTCATGATTCATTCTATTTCTTATAACTCTTCTTTACAGCATGAGTAATGTGATATTATGTTTAATATGAATGTTTATGTAGAACCTATATCAGATTGCCAACCATAGTGGGGGGTGGGGACAAAATTTAAAACTCAAAAGTTCGTGTGGCTAAATGTTCCAAGCTAAAGATAAATTAATTAATAAAAAACTCGTTTGAAAAAAAGGAGTATGTATGGTTTTATAGCACTTTAGGCATTGTTCCAAATTGCTATCCAGAGTTGTTTAACCATTATAAAACTTCAGCAAGATTGCATTACTGTCTCAGTTTTACTACATCCTTTCCAAAATTTGTAATTTTCCATTCCTCTCATACTAACAATCTGATGTATTAAATTGCATTTCTGTAATCAATATTGGTTGAGAGCACTTTTTTTCACATTTCTAGAGATACTTTTGCTTAGTTCATCTGAAAACTGCCTTTTCATATTCTTGAACCACTTATCAATTGAGAAATGACACTTTTTCCCATAAATTTGACTAAGTTCTCTGTATAGTTGATAAATGATATATCTTTTTCAGAGAAATGTGCATAAAATTTTTTTCCCAATCATGATTACTATGTATTTGCCTCTATCCCATATCCCCCATTTATCCTACTCACGCCTCTCACCCTGTCCATTCACAAAATGTTTTGCCTCTGACTTTTACCTCACCAATCCACTCCCCCTTCCATCATTCCACTTCCCTCTTATCCCCTCTTACTAACTTGTATATTAACATAGATTTCTATACCAAATTAAGAATGTTTGTTATTCCCTCTGACTCAGTCTGATTAGAGTAAAGTTGACATTCTACCCCTGCTCCTGTCCCCATATCCACTTCAACTTGAAAAGTTTTTGATATCTCTTTTAAGTCAAATTGTTTTAACTCTTTTGCCTTCTCCCTGTGCAGTCTTTCCTCACTCTTTATTATTTTTTAGATAATCAGCCTACCATATTCATGTCACATTTATATATTTCTCTGTGTGTACTTCTTCTGAGTGCCCTAATAATGTGAACATTTTTTAGGACATAAAAATATTATTTTTTTCCACGTAGGGAAGCATGCAGCTTGACCTTTTGGATATCAGATGATTTCCCTTTAGTATTTACATTTTTATTAATCTATTAAATCTTGTATTTGAAAGTAAAATATTCTGTTGCACTATGGTCTTTTCTTTTTGTTTCCTATTTATTTATTTATTTTTAGTTTTCAAAATTCATTTCCAAAAGATTTTTTTGACCTACAGATTTTCTTCTCATCTTTACCCCACCCCTCACTCCAAGATAGTAAGCCTACTGAATACCCCATTCCCCAATCTGTTCCCTCTTATATCCTCCCCTATAGCCCCCTAATAGTAGGACAAGGTGGATTTCTATACTCCTGTGCCTGCATGTCTTATTTCCCAGTTACAAGAAAAAACAATTTTTTAACATTTGTTTTTAAAATTTTGATTTCCATATTCTTTCCCTTCTTCCCTCCTCACTCAACCACAGTGGCAAGAAAAGCATATGAAAATAAGTTGTACATGTGTAGTTATGCAAAACATTTACATAGTACTAGTTATATTGTGAAAGACTAACTAATTTTCCCTCCATCCTATCTCACCTCCATCACTTATTCTATTTTTCTACTTTGATACTGTCCCTTCTCAAAAGTGCTTCCTTCTAACTTCCCTCTCCCCCAATTTGCTCTTCCTTCTATCATCCCCCCTCTTATCCCATTCCCCCTTACTTTCCTGTAGGGTAAGATACCTAACTGAGTGTATATGTTATTCCCTCCTTAAGTCAAATTCAATGAGAGTAAGGTTGACCCATTCCATTTCACCTTCCTTCTCTTCCTCTCCATTATAACAGTTTTCTCTTGTCTCTTTTCTATGAGATAATTTACCCTATTACATCTCTCCCTTTCTCCTTTATTGGGAGCCTGCTTAATGTCCAGCATTAAGCATGACCGGAGATGTGAATAAATTAAGTGACCAGGCCATGTGGGTCATCCAAGGAAGAACTATGAACTCCATTTATTGATGCTTAGAACAAAGTTTTTAAAAATCCAAATGACAAAGATCCGAGTATCCTTATCTCAGTCATATCCTGGAATATTACTACTAATAGACTAGTCTATACCCGGGAAGTAGCTTGGATAAGACAAGGCTTGCTATCAAGGACCCAGGAAGTCATGGGGAAAGTAAATTGCTACTTATCAAAATGTATCTTACAGTACAAAGGATGCTTCCTGAGAGCTGGCCACTATCTCAAAGACATTTGCATACAGATCAATCCCCTGGAATCAGGTAATCTGATTTACAACAGTCTTTAGTCCTTATAACTTGGAAGTAGTATAATATGATAAGGAACATGTCCTTACTGATGCCTGAAGGTTGGGGGCAAAGGTTATGTCAGGATATCAGACAAAAATCCTTTCAAGTGCACCTCAGAGTTTCCTTCTAGGAAGCCAGCCTTTGCAAGCCACATCACCTCAGGCCTTTTTGGCTCCCCACACTCTTTCTCCCAATGTATTCTTCTCTCCCTTATTAATTTTGATTTTTAGATATTGCTTCATATTTACCTCATCCTATGCCCTCTGTCTACGTATACAAGCACACATACGTGTTTAAATGCTTACAACCTCTTATAAATACATATATGTATGTATAAATATATAAACATAAATATTCCCTTCAACTTTCCTCATGCTGAGAAAAGTATCAGGAGTTGTAATTATTGTCTTTTCCATGAAAGAATGTACATAGTTCAACTCTAGTAAGTTCTTTATGAGTTCTTTTCCCTGTTTAACTTCTCATGCTTCTCTTCTTTCTTTCACTTGAATACCGTATTTTCTTTTTTGTTGTTGTTAATTAACTTTTGTTTATTTTTAGTTCACATCATTTCCACAAGATTTTGAGTTACAACTTTTCTCCCCATCTTACCCCTACCCACCACGCCAAAACAGCGATCCCACTGTAAATACCTTTTCCCACTCTGTTCTCTCCTATGTCCTCCCCCATCATCCCTCTGACTTTCTGGTATGGTAAGATGGATCTCCCTATGCCAGTGTCTGTATATCTTAATTCCCAGTTGCATGTAAGAATAAATAATAATAATAATAATATGTATATGTACATATATGTGTGTATATAAATATAAATATATCTATTAGCATTTGATTATAGAACATTAAATTTTAGTTTCTATCTCTTCCTCCCTCATCACTCACCCTCAATGGAAAGACAAGAAATGCAATACATGCTGTACTTGTGTAGCTATGCAGAACATCTCCACAATGGACATATTGTGAAAGACTGATAATGTTCCTCTCCTTCCTATCCCCCACCCCAGTTGCATTCTCTACTTTGTCCCTGTGCCTTTACATAAGCCTGTGCTTCTAACAAACTGACCCTCCCTTCCCTCCCCTCCATCATCCCCCATCTTATCCTCATCCCCTCTACTCTCCTACAGGACAACATATCCAATTTTTAATGTATGTCATTCCTTCCTTAAGCTAAATTCAATGAGAGTAAGGTTGACCCATTCCCTTTTGCCTTCCTGTTCTTCCCCTCCATTGTAACAGTTATCCCTTGTCTCTTCTATATGAGATAATTAACCCCATTCGGTCTTTACTTCTCTCCTGTCAATGTATTTCTCTCCCACCTCTCAATTTCACCTTTCAAAATATTATCCCTTCTTATTCAGTTGATCCTGTGCCGTCTGTCTATGTACACATATATACAAACACTCAGATATGTATTCATAATAATTTTCTTTGGGGGATCTTTTTCAAGAGGTGATTGGTGGATTCTTTCAAGTTCCATTTTGCCCTCTGCTTCTAAAATATCAGGGCAATTTTCCTTGACAATTTCTTGAAGATATTTTCTAACTTCTTTTTGTTGATCATGGCTTTCAGGTAGTCCACTAATTGTTAAAGTGTCTGTCTGGGATATATTTTCCAGGTCAGTGGTTTTTTCAAGGAGATGTTTCACATTGCCTTATATTTTTTCATATGTTTGTATCTGTTTAATAGTATCTTGATTTTTCATAAAGTCATTTGCTTTCATTTGCTCCACTCTAATTCTGAAGGAATTATTCTCTTCAGCAAGCTTTTGAGATTCTTTTTCCATCTGGAAAATTCGACTTTTTAAGGCATTCTTCTGCTCATTGGTTTTTTGGACCTGTTTTGCCATTTGAGTTAATCTATTTTTAAGGCCTTATTTTCTTCAGTCAGATTGTTGACGTTCTTTTCATGATTTTCTTGCACCATTCTTATTACTCTTCCCAATTTTTCCTCCACTTCTCTTATTTGGTTTTCAAAATCCTTCCTAAACTCCTCTATGGCTTGTAACCAGTTTACATTTTTCTTGGAAGCTTTTGTTGTGGTAGCTCTGACTGTGTTGTCTTCCTCCTATTCCATGCTTTGATCCTTTGTGTCCCCCAAAATGGAATCTAATTTTGGATTGCTGAGCTTCCTTTGCCTGCTCATATTGTCAGTTGATTAAGGTGATTTTTTAGCCACTGTTGATCTCAGCTTTCCAAGGGGAGAGCCTTGTCCCAAATTGCTGGGGTTTTCATAGCTGCCAGAGCTATTAGGGGCCTGCTGTCTCTGCAGCCCCCACCAGCTTTGGCTCACTGGTCACACACCTCAGGACCACCACCGAAGACCAAAATCCTTATTTAAGTAGGATAAGGGAAGAGCACTTAGCCTCTGACTGATTGCTTGGCCCCCCTGCAATCTGCAGGTCTTGAGCTCTGAAGCAGCCACATGGAGGCAGCTGCAGGGCCACTGCTTCTGCCAGACATGCTTCTCTCTCCCAAACTTAGTTGAGTTCCATTGACCTTTCACTTTGTCTGTGGTTCTTATGGGTTGATAATTTTGTAAACTGCCGCAGATGCTGGTGAACCACTCTCCTGAGTGCTCCAGCCATGGCTTATCCTGGCCACCCTGGGGCCCTGCCACATTTTCTGGCCCAGGTGGTTCTGGTTCCCAGATCTCTTTGATGAGCCCTTCCTGTCCACCTGCTGCACTGCCTTCAGTGGGAGACATGTTTTTCTGTCATTTTGTGGGTTCTAGGTCTCTAAAATTTGTTTGTAGTCATATTTTATACGTATTTGAGGTGGTTATGTGGGGAGCTGTGGAGTTCTCCTGCTTCTATGCTTCCGTCTTGACTCCACCCCACATGTTAAATTTTCCATTCAACTCTGGCTTTTTCGTCAAGAATGATTGAATGTTCTCTATTTCATTGAATGGCCATATTTTCCCCTGAAGCACTATACTGAATTTCAGTGGGTAGGTGATTCTTGGTTCTAATCCTGACTCCTTTGACCACCAGAATATCAAATTCCAAGCCCTTCAATCATTTAATGCAACAGCTGCTAGGTCTCACAGTATTCTGTCTTATCCTCCATTATTTTTTTTCTTTCTAGATGCTTGCAATCTTTGTTCCTAGATTTGGGAGCTCTAGATATTGACTGTTGTATTCCTTACTAGTGACTTGGGGGATCTTTTTTAGGAGGTGATTTGTAGATTTTTCCAATTTTTAATTTACCATCTAGTTCTAGGATATCTGGGCAGTTTATGTTCAAGATATATTGATTGGTGATGTTTATACTTTTAAAAATCATTTCTTTCAAGTAGTCTGATAATTCTTAAATTACCTCTTCTGGATCTATTTTCTAGGTTATTTGCTTTTCTAAGGAGATATTTCACATTTTCATCCATGATTTTTCACTCTTGATTTAATTTTACTGTTTCTTGATGTTTCATGGAGTTATTAGCTTTTATTCATTTAATTCAATTTTTAGGAATTATTTCCTTCAGTGAGTTCTTGCACCTTTTTTACATTGAAACAATTCTTCTTTTAAAGTTTTCTTCAATGAGTTTTTGTGACTCTTTTGTCATTTATGCCCCCCCTTTAACTAGCCTTACTCTTTATTTTCATAGTTATCTTGGATCCTTCTCATTCATTTTCCCAATTTTCTTCCTCTTTTCTATTTTGATTTAAGTCCTTTTTGAGATTTTCTGGAACTTCTTTTTCATTTTTTGGCTACTGTTCAACTTCCATATTTCTACAAGACTTTTCATGTAGCTGCTTTCATTTTCCTGTATTCTTTTGAGTTTGTGTTTTGATCTTCCCTATCTCCATAGTAACTTTTCTTAGTCAGTCTCTTTTGTTGTTGTTTGCTCATTTTTCCAGCCTATTTAATATGACATCAACATTTATTGACATTTAAATTTATGTTAAACTTTGACTCTGCTCCTGGCATGGAGGGGGCACTGTCCCATGCTTTAAGGTTTTTTTGTTTGTTCATATTGGAGTGTTGGTGTTCAGCTAGTTTTGAGGAGACAGAAAGCTTTCACTTTTTCCAAGGTGATATAAGAAAAAGGGAGGTGTGTTTGCTACTGACCTGGCCTGTGCTATGGCCCACAAGTCTTCCAAAGCACTTTTCTATGCCAGAGAACTGTGACCAGTGCTCCTGACATTTCAGACCATTTTGGAGGAGTTAGATATTTTGGAAAGAAAATTACTATTTTCTTCTCTTGCTGTGTGCATACTGTAACTTGCTGTTGATTCAATAATGCTGGGCATACATACTAACCATTCAATTAGATGCTCTCAAAATATTACTTTTTGAAAGCTGATGGTGTAAACAATGTAACTTTTGTCAATTTGGTGTGCAGAAGTTCCATTTAATTTAACAATGATGGTTATCACAATACAATATTGCTGGGTAAGATTGCTTTATGCTGAATCATGTTTTTTCATTCAAGGTACTTATTGGTTCTTTCATGGTGACAGTGAAAACTTACCACTCTTTTTTATAGCTTGGTGAGAAGATGTGTGTGTTTGTGTGTGTGTGTTTGTGTGTGTGTATGTGAGAAAGAGAGAGAGAGAGAGAGAGAGAGAGAGAGAGAGAGAGAGAGACTACATATATGCATGCTCATATTCGTTCTACAACTCCATAAAGAACTGAAGGAAGTGACATCCTCATGTTTTCTTCAAAAATAAGCTTTTCATAAAAGCAGCATATTGCTCAGTTTTGGGTTGTTTGGCATTATTGCTATGTACATTTTCATGTTCTTGTATATATTGTTCTCCTGCTTCTTATTACACCATTTTATATCAGTTGATATGTTTTCAGTGTCTTTTATGAATTCATCATAATTATCTTTTTATGATTCAATGTATGCCACAACTTACTTATCTATTCCTGTAAAACAAAGCACAAGCAGCTTTCCAGAGGATTGCTACTGTAAGCAGCTTTATGATTCTGATCACATAGTATTTTCAACTCTATTTACTCAGCAGTAAATTAAAGCAAAACATTCACAGAAACCAAAGTACAGTATTCACAATGTAGTAATATAACAACTTATCACTAAAGTGGCCACATAATTTTCAATGAAGTGGCCACATAGTTTTAAAGAAAAGATATCATTCAGTTAAGTCCTTAACTCAATCATCCTTAAGGACCAATCCTCCTTAATGGATATAAAGTACAAAGGTCGAAGTTCTGTATCCCTAGGTCACATTGTTTTAAACTCTGGAGTACAAAGTTCTCTCATCCCTAGGTCACAGTAAATTATGATCTGCTCATTCAGAACTAAATACCCAAGGAGAGGTCTTTTCATCTTGACTCAAGGCTGGCCCCCAAATTCCTTGGTTCCTCTTCCATGGGTCCACTTCCTGCTTGAGTCTAACCAATTGTCACCTGGATTCACAAGTAGGCAGCTCTCAACTCCTCATCCAGATTCTCATCCAGTTCTTCGTCACCTTCCAAAATGAAATTCACAGTATCTAATCCACTTCAAGTCCTTTGCAGTTTCTGTTTCTAGGAAGACAAAGCTTAACAGAGCCACAGTAATATTCATAAAAATTGCTGGCACCATCATCAATTCACTTTCTGTCTGTGAAATCAATACAGAGCCACAAACAAGGTCTTAGAACTCAACACCCATCATCAGTATAGTCCCAGTACCTCTGAAAGTCTCTTCCAGGAATTCTGCAAATAGACAAGAAAATATTCTTTCAGGGCTTCCAGGAAGGTTCCAAGGCTTCTGTGCAAAGTATCACAAACAAAAATCAACACAGATAGCAGAGACAAACAGAGTGCCACAAAGTTCCCCCTCTCAATTCTGCTCTTTCCCAGCTTGGGCTTCTCCTAATATATGGTCATTAGCTCCTCCCTGATCTATCCACTTCTTACATCCTTCCTGTTCCTGTCTTTGGCAAGTATCTCCCACTGTTGGTTTCACAAGTTCTGTTTCTTAACAAAGACTTGATATAATCACTGGCAAAGCTCAAAAGAGACCTGCACTGAAACAAGGTACTAAAAAATTAGAAAGCTGAAACAAGGAGATAAGCACTTCTTTGTTAGCCATTACAATTCCCCAATAGATCTTGACCTCTACCCCCCCCCAATTCCTTGTTATCACCAAAAAGAAAACAAACAAAAACACCACCCTGAGTGCCTCTCCCTTCTGTAATTATTTTAGCAGTGATTCATTGAAGAATAAAGAAACTATGTCAAATAGTTCTAGAATTCGAGATCAATTGGATTTCTTCTGACATGAACTTGTCCTAAAACAAAACAAAAATAAAACCCAAAGTGTCTACATTTTATGATTTGTAGGAATGTAGGCCCACAATAGATAAAGTACTAGGCCTGGAGTCAGGAAAGACTCATCTTCCTGAGTTCAAATCTAACCTCAGATATTTAATAATATCTGGCCATGTTACTTAACCCTGTTGCTTCAGTTTCCTCCTCTGTAAAATGATCTGCAGAAGGAAATGATAAACAACACCAATATCTTTGCCAAGAAAACTCCAGAGGGGGTCATGTAGAGCTGGAAATAATTGGGAATTAAATAAAAAGCTTTTGGTCCCATATATCTTTGTATCTGCAGGTTAAATTTCTTGTGATCTCAGATCAAACCTAGAGTCATAACTGTTAGTGCAAAACCATCCTCCACCCCCAATATAAGGCAATCCTTCTATTCTTTACACATACACACATACACATGCACACACACATGCAAACACACACACATTTATATATGTATATACACACATAACACTATATATGTATATGTATGTGTATCTATACTCATATATGTATGTGTATCCATACCCATATACATATGTGTATCTGTACCTGTATATGTATGTGTAGCTGTATATGTATACTATGTGTATGTGTGTATGTGCATGTGCATGTATATGTGCACACACAAACACACATATATACACATATATACATATACCCATACATACACAATATGCCTGTTCATGGATATTTTTTCTCTTCCTGTAGAATATAAGCTCCTTCACAGCAGATATTCCTTTTTTTCTTTGTATCCCTCCTGTTTAGCACAATACCTAGAAGGTAGTCCATGCTTAATCAGTATAGTTTACTTATAGTTTGATTAGATACTATTCTTGACAAAATTTTTACCTGGAGTACTTCCTTCTTTCCTCTGTTAGTTTCTTTCATTGTGTCAAGCATCTTGAACTAGTATATATTTTTATGAATGAAAAAAATAATTACCTCCCTTACAAATTATTTTGGTTTCTTAATTTTAAAAAGTATAGAGTAAAGTGCAAATAAATTTAAATTAATTTTCACATTTTAGTTTCAGATTAATTTACTAATTGTACCAACTCAATCTGAAGCTTAAATTTTGATCTAAAGGTCTATGGCATCTTAATAGTAGAAATGTTTTAATTTTTATTTGTTTTATCATAAAGAAAATGGATCATTCTCAAACAAACCACTGCAAAGCATGATGTTTTTACTATCTCTGTTGCCTCTGTAGCAATTTGAATTTGATTTATGGAACATTTTATGATATATTTGTCCTTAGAAGGCTCTGAGCAGTGAAATAAAGAATATTAATGTGATTTGCTTCAGAAAAAGAGAGTATTGCTTTTCAATTGACTGTAGAATTGCATTGACATTACATCTGATACACAAAAAATATTGAGTCACAAAAAAGAGAAAAATAGCAAAATTTATTTCACTCAGATATAGGTATCAATGCAAAAAGTACCTAGGGAAAAATAGAAAAACAGTGATGAAAGTTGAAAAATATTATATTTGTGAGCAATGATGTGACATAAAAGATCAAACAACTACAGAATGCAGGAAATACCAGTTACATTCAGTATGAGAAGACTGATGAGTTTACCAACAATACCTACTTTATTAACTTACTATGTTACCTATTTGAGACACAATAACAACTCTATATGTGGAACACTTCAGTTTTTGTTTTCATATATTCTGATTTGACTATAGATAATGATCTTAAAAACTTCATTTTAAAAAATATCTCAAATTTAATTACTTTGATGCTGATTAATTTTCATTAATTTGAGGTTAAATTGAAGGACACATATTTCCCAATTGAATTCTTTTGAAATTCCTTGTATTTTTGTTTCAAAGATCTGTCTATTTGGTCTCCATTTATCAAATCCATTACCATGTCAATATTGCTGCCATAATCATGAGAATTAAGTATTTTTGATATTTAGCATGAGCTTTTAAAAATTTTGCTGGACCTAATTTAAAAAAAAAGATTTTGCACTTTTCGAACCAATGATTAAAAACAACAAAAAAGTGTGTTTGTAATCACATGAACCAGATTCAATATTAAGGGCATCATAATATTTATCACTTTATGGCTTGTGTACCAGCTTCAGCTTTCGTCTAGATATCTGTAAATTTCCCTTGTTTCTACCTCTCATGTTGGTAGCATTTAGGTGTTTTAATTTCCTTGTCATCACCAAGGTTATAACAATGGGATATAATCCAAATAATCACACATAGCACAGAAATGCAAAAGACCAGAAAGCCAAGCCTTCAGACAGTCAAAAAAAGGTTTTTCACTGGTTAAGATCACCCCTTTCTAAAATATCTGCTTCATTTTTTATTACCAATCTATGATTAAGCCATCATATACAAAAAGGAAAATGCTGCAGAATTCTTCAATAACCAAATACTTTCCTAAGTCCTACCTTTTATATGACTCAAAGTTTCAATCATGGAAAAGTATAGGTTCACCTAAGCCCTCACCCAGCCCTATCATGGCTCTGTGCTATTTTAATCTAAGTATACTTACTACGGCTCATATTTTGAAACAGGACCTCCTCAACTTGATCTGGAGATACCAACATTATGTGACTAACCTCCTACTACTTAATCATATTCCTGCATGTGTCAAATTGGGCCAGAAATTCTTTATTTTACTCCAGGCTCTCATTATTACTTATTACTACTGCTCTGTCCAGCATCTGCTACCTCCTTTTCCTACTCTTGTGTTTGCATTTGTCATATTCTCACTCTTCCTTAGAAGACTCTTATAGTTAATACAATGAAATAGTCAAAGACATTAATCCTCTGGGTTATTAAATACAATTCAGTCGTTTACTAATCAGGCTCACAGACCTGCTTTTCTGACATGTTAAAGAGTCCTTCAGGTAGCTTTGAGAACCTCTAACTTACTTATAATAATAAATGATTAGATTAAGTTGAATGAATACCTTGCACCTTTTCCCAGTATTGGGCACAAGCAATAACTCCCCACTTAGTACCTTTGACCAATTCTCTTTGAGACTAAGAAATGTTTTTCGCATACATTTTCCTTTCAAGTTTTCTGATATCTCCCTGGTCCTAGTTAGAAGCTTGTACAAGAGTAAATAGAGGGGCGGCTAGGTGGCGCAGTGAATAGAGCACCGGTCCTGGAGTCAGGAGTACCTGAGTTCAAATCCGGCCTCAGACACTTAACACAAAAAACTAGCCGTGTGACCTTGGGCAAGTCACTTAACCCCAACTGCCCTCCAAAAAAAAAAAAAACAAAAACCAAAAACAAAAAAGAGTAAATAGAAAGACTAAATGGGAGTGGCTAGCACTTTTAGTTCTACTACAATAACAGACTCATATAACTAATATATTCTCAAGAAGTTTGTAGTATGCAAATATGTCTGAGAGAAGTGGTATAATTAAAACACACATACACACACAGACATACACATACTAGAATTGAAGTTAGAGTTAAAATGGTTCAATCTGGGCTTTCATAATTCTTTCTTATCTGAGTGACTAGAATGACTATAGCCAAATCCTTCAATACTCTGTCTCACTTTCCCATATTTTCCAAATGGAAATAAAATGTTTTACTTATAATTTCAAGGCTGGAAGAGAACCCAGAGATAGTATGATGTACCTCTATCATTTTATTGGATGAGGACGTTAAAGCCAAGAGACTGATTTGCTCAAGACTTAGTGCCCAGGTCTAGAAAGGTTAGCTAGGCATTGAAGCTAGACCATGGAATAAAAAAGCTAATACTTTTTCCTCCCTTCCTTCTATATTGACTGCCTAAGCAGTAATGCTGTTTAAGCAACAAGCACTACATTCTAAATTCTGAGTTACTATTACATAAAACAACAAAGAATTATATTTTAAAAAAATGACTTAAGGACTTAAAGCATAAGTAATTCCAAACATAATATGAAACAAGAATATTACAAGATAGAAGAAAAAAATTAATGTAGAGAGTTCAGTAAGAAAGGCATGATATCTAGAAAAAGAGAGGAGGTAGTTCCACTATACATTGTCAGACTCATCATATTTGGAATACTTTGTAAAGTTCTGAGAACCACAGACATGAAGAAGTTTGACAAACAAGAACCCATCCAGAAGAAAATGAATATAAGCAAACGGGAATTAGAGATCATTCCATAAATGTTTCAAGGACCTTGGTCTGTCCAGCCAGATTAACACTTGACAGTGGTTGGAATAGGTTGGATCAAATGTATTATAACTAGATAGAATTATGTGAAAATGAAGAATTTTATTCTGTTTTGCTGCAGAGCTCAACACTAGGAGAACCACAAAGAGAAAATACCTCCTCTTGTCTCCTGAGAAGAAAAACAAATCATATAGGGAATGGGTTAGAAGCCAAGGAAGGGATTGAAAGAGGTGAAAATGCTATTTATTTAAGTAGTGTGAGAGGATCACGTCAAAGAATGAAAGCATGGGGAAAAGAGATTACTTATGAGGACTTGGGATATTACAATGGGTGTAATCTTAAAGGATTTTGTGCTTAGAAAGACCTGTCTCACAGAATGGCAATCATAGTCCTTGGGTGTGGGGACCCTATTTTGGGGAATCTGGCAGTCCCTGCAGCAGGGTTGAGAAAGAGTGGGAACCCTGTGATCCCCAGAGAGGGCGGAGAAAGAATCACTGACCCAGAGGGACTACTGAATTCATAAAAGAGAGACAGGAAGTCTTTGAATTGTGAAAGTAGAAAGCCAACTTTATTACCCTGTGTGCATATCTCAAGGACCTAATCCTCACATGTGTATGCTTGAGCATCTTCCTGGGGGATGAGGAACTGATCCAGGCCTATCAGCAGGGCAAACTCCTGAGAGGTCTTGTTCAGCCATCAGGTTCTTAGTCCCGCTGCCTGTGGTCCTCAACATCTTCCCCTTTCTTTTGTTTCAAGAATAGGTGAAGCAGGTCAGTGATGACTTCAGGCAGAGCATGGATCTGACACTAGCAACATAGCGCAAACAGCAAAGAGACACTATGTACTCAAGGGAAGATGCAACATATAACCAAGTTATACAGATACGATGACATATGTAACCATACTTAATCAGTATTTATCTATAACCACCTCTTTCACATTTTCAATCAATTAGCAATAGATATTCATTTATGCTATTGAGATATTTCTCTGCTCTGTAAAGAGGTGACAGATACTACAAAAACTGTGGAAGCATTGTAACAGCAAACAATACACAAAATACACTTCTTTCACCATTCCCTTTTTGCCAATTGCATAAGCATCCTATCAGAAGGACTACCAAACTGCCCAACACTATTTAAAGGGCAGAAGGCTGCCCATTTCTAATAATAGTGTGATCCATATACTGTGCAAATTGGTATTAAGTGAAAGTAACGTTCTATAAGGTCCTTCAGTGTTTGTTCTCTATGGTGATGTAAGCAAATCGATGGAAAAGACAAGCAAATTGGTGTAAATCATATTGTTCACCCTTTCTAGTTATGTACAATTGTCCATAGCTGCAAAGATTGTCCATCACTCCTCTTAAGTCCATTGTTGTTGTTGATCACCCTCTGTTGTGGTTTATTCAGGGTGATCAAAGTCAGCAAGGCTAAGCAGCTCTGCACTCTCAAGTGTGTCATCTTGTCACAGGGGGTGTCTTTTCTTTCTGGAAGGACATTGGCTGTGCATTCATTGCTTTAGATGCATTCTTTGAAGGCTCTGTGAACGGGCCACACTGGTGGAATTCAAATTGAAGCTGCTCCATCACCCGGGGATATACAAACATACGCTTTACCCCAAGTAATTATTATCCCAAGCCCCTTTCCAGGTGTTTGTGGCTAGGTATTTCCACATTTGGTCTATTACAGCATTTTCCACCTCTATCTCCCACCTTTTTTTTTGTTTTTGAAGGAACTTTAACCGGGAGGATAAAAATTACATCCATCCCCTGTGCACAACAAGGAGTAGTGGAGGAGTAATAAGGACAACACAAGTAGAGGGCAATTTAAGGCTCCATGTGCCTTGTTCTTATGCAAGTATTAAGCTCCAGAAATGAACAGTGAGCTTCACTATGAGTTACATATGTATAAGTTGTGACCTCTTTCCTATGAGGATTAGTAATTTTTAAGAAAAATTTTGTATTCTGTGTGTGTTTCAGCTTAGCAGTATCAATATGTTGGCATATGTACACTAACTTTTTGCTGTCTGACACAATATCAAGGTGTGCACTTTGAGCAGAAGTAGTGACTATTAATAACTTTATCATTATTAGAATTAAGGTAGTAACTTGCATTTCCAGGAAGCTGGTATACAGAAGTTCCTATCAGTAAACATATATTCCTTTCCCCAAAGCTTGTTTATGCTCTGGTTAAGAAAATTTAGAAATTGTATCTTTTACTTATGATAAGTTCAGACACTACTCAACTCTTGCTTACATTGTGGAATGAGCATTCATTTGGATCAAGACAATGAAATCCATCCCACTTTATGTTAATTTAGCTATAAATTATTGTGGAAATGAGGGTTTTAGTAGGTCTCCTAAAAGGCATACTAAGGACTGAAAAGAAATTTTAAAGGTATATTCCCTTTAAACAAAAGAGTTTTAAGCCTAATAAAATCTCAAACCACTATGAAGAAAATCAATGGAAAAGTTGTAACTAATTCTTGGTGAAAAATTTTGGCATTAAACAGTAAAGCAACTTAGGTAAATAATTTCCATATGTGACAGCCAAATTGTTTTAGCTGTAGTCTCCTTTTTAATTATAGGAAAAGGTATAAATGCCTGCTGTAGAGGTTTTTCTCTTCTCCTACCAGCTACAAAGCCTATTTGTAGATTTGGTGATTGAATTGGGGAGGTTTATTTACTGGTTTAAAGGTATGGGCTTCAGAATACGTCAGGGCTGTTGTTAGAGGGGTACTTGATAAATTCAGTATGCCTCCTCCTTTTTGTCAGATTGGGGAGGGCAATTGAAACTCTCCACTAATCTTTGGCATTTTCTCAGCTGTTCTAATCTGGGATGAAAGGCTTCGATCAATCTTTGCAAAGTATTTTAAATTGTATCTATATATAGGTTCCCTAAAATCGTTCTTAAAAGCAAGAGCTCAGAACTCTTTAGCAAAAAGAAGTTGAAAATGGTGCCTTATTTCTCCTACTTTTCGTACTAGACAGCTCAAAAACTTTGCATTTTTATCACTTCCTTAAGAACCTCCCAATCATGCCAAGCACTATAACAAATTCTGTCCTATCTCCAGCATCAAATCAGGAGTGATTCTTCCTATTCTTCACATGAATTTAATTGACTTACAGTTGCATTCTGATCATTTTTTTTCCTCACAGGGAAGCAGAAATGCTTGTCCATTTGCATCTTTAATTTCAAGGAAATGTCCCTTATCCTATTTCTTTGTTGACACCCAACCTGGCCAGCTTTGAGCCAGAAAATGAGATTCCTAAATTCTTAAAAATCCCAATTTTTGTTCACACCTTTTATGCAACTAGTTTATACCAATCTTAAAATTTCTACCTCGCTCCTCTCTATGCTACATGCTTAAGTTTCTTTGTAATTCTGATCTGACATTGCTCCTACACTTTTTGAACCTGTAGTGGAATACAGTTTATATATATATATATATATATATATATATATATATATATATTTGTATAATACATTCTTATAATGGAATTCCTTTTCTCGCATGCAAAAAGTAGAGAGAGTTTTGCTGTGCAATACGGATCTTCCAGGCTGTGTTGGAGGGAAGATCCACCCAAAGACACTAAGCTGGAAGGATAAACAGGTGTAATACCTTGATTTGCAGCTCAGGTGTTATTAACAGGACACCCACAGTACCTAATAGCAAAAATAGGGTGCTCTGCATTAGGGCAATGATATGACTTAAATTGAAATACTGTGACTTTCTGATCAGAAAAAAATAGGAAGTTACCACATGAATCACTTTAAAATGTATTTGCTATTTAGTATTCAACTGAAATGCCTAAGTTCAGGTGGCAAACGTATATACCTTTATTTTTTACCAATTAAATATGTGAGGAGTTGGTGACAGGGAGGGCCAATACAAATATGCTAATATTTTCAAGTTACTCTCAATTCCTAGTTTAACCAATTTCTCACATTTATTTGTCCTAATACTTCTGTGATGACCTTTTTGGTGCCAGCTCTTCAGTATATACATTTAGCCAGCTGGGAAAATCCCAATGTAAACAAGATTAGTGTATTGCAAAACCCAAATAAATAAAGTTTGCAAAGATATTGTCACTCTGTCCCAGACTTCAGTATGTGGCCTTCATTAGCGTTGCTTATGCAGACAAGAATTCATTCATACTGAACAAGAACTTTCAAGGAGGCAACATCCATAAGAACATCCTCCATAGACATCCTTTTTATGTGCTTGTAGGCAGACTGCTATATCCTATTTCTTAAAGATGCAGGAAGGCCTTGAGTTTATGCAATTAGACTATTATTAGCAGTAGTGGTGCTCATTAGTTAGAATCCTATTTTTTTCTGCATACATTGTCACCCAGGAGTTTTGACCCCCAGTGGTTTTGTCCCACTAGATTTGTTGTTGGATATATGGCTGCTGTGAACTTGAAGGGTTGCTCTAGGCTGTAGATATTTCCTGTTGTTGTTGACCAGCTGGGAAATGGCCCCTCAGGCTGTTTCTTTGGACCCACATCCTGAAGACCAATGAAAACCTTTTTTACATTTTGGGCATGGGTTGTTAGGCCTGGAGGGACTAATTCTAACCAATTCTTTTTCTTTTTTTTGTCTTTCCCTTTCTTTCTCCATAAGGCTTATAAATGACCTGGTTTCTCACAATTAAAGCATTTTCAAACTTCCTTCTTCCAGGCTCTCTCCAGTCCTGTACTAAGGCTCATTGCCTTCAATCCTTCTCCAAGCTGAGTCACACAGAAAGTCTGAGTGAGTGTCTTCTATAGAGATACTCTTTCTGCAACCTGCAAGAGCTCTTTTACAGTCCTGGTTGTGGTTTTCTCTTGGTAATTTTCTCCTGAGAGTCTCCACCGTGTATTCTCCAACTGCCCTAATGACAGCCTGAGAAAGGTGGACTAGAAAATCCGTAAATGTTTCTTGGGGTCCCTGAATTATTTTTTTGTGAATGATTGTCATTATGTCCCCTTTTCCAAGGAGTTCTGCCTCAGCCCTGGTGGTCCAGGCAGCTATCTGTTGATATCTCCCTATAATATACTGTAACTGCCTACTTATTACCTGATATAGGCCAGTACCCAAGAGCTGCTTATAGTTAAAAGGCACCTGCTGATATTCATTATGCGTGGCCTGTTGCATGCACTGCTCAAGAAACTCAGAACTCCAAATCAAGTATTCTCCAGGTTCCAGGCAAATGCACTACCTATCTCCAAAAATGAGGGGGTAGCATGGTATAGGATACTTGGTCCAAAAGTGTTCAGACACACTTGGAAGTTGTACCAAATTTTCTAGAGGCCTTTTAATTTTTTCTCTGAGCACCCTGATCTCAAGAGGCTAATTACAAAGGACTGTCTGGGATTATTAGGTGACAATCCTCTCTCTGCTGCTTGGCCAGTTGGGTAGTTTTTTCAAGGAGGAGAGAGCATACTATGCTCTTTCTGCTTAACTACATCCCCAACAGGGGTGCCTATGCACTGATAAGAAAGGCATCAAGATAAAAGGGGAGGGGGTGTAATGGTAATCAATTTGTTGGATATTTAGGGCTAAGTGCATAGGATACTTAGGGCTAAGTAGATCAGATACTTAGGGCTAAGTAGATCAGATACTTAGGGCTAAATAGATCAGATACTTAGGGCTAAG
>CM053599.1:161303959-161331549 GCA_028646575.1 Pseudocheirus occidentalis | reverse complement strand
CATGAAAAGAGTCAACAACCTGACTGAAGAAAACAATACCTTAAAGAGCAAATTGACTCAGATGTCAAAGGAGGCCCAGAAAGCCAATGAAGAGAAGAATGCCTTAAAATGTCAAATTTGCCAGATGGAGAAAGAGTCTCAAAATATTAAATAACATAGTTTATATATATTTACATATATGCATGAAATGAACATCAATATAGACAACTAGTGTGAGTATTTCAGGTCATTGGAAGTTTGGTCTCAGAAATAGATTTGAAATTAGAAAAAGAAAGAAAAACAGAGTCCTCATGCTTTTGTAAAAAAACAATACAAAGCAATTTTTCTAGGTAGTAATAGCACACTTTGAACTCAGTTCACCAAGAAAGAAAGATCACTTGTTCATTATTGCTTTATGTTATTGAAAAAACTAAACTTCCCATGAGGAGAAGTTACTCAATCCCCATTGACAGTTTTTCCAGACACTGTGTAATGGTAATGGGATTTGAAGATCTTCCATGACCTTATATTGCCAAAAAAAAGCAAAAAAATAAAAAAAAACACCAACTCCCCTCCCCCCAAAATACAGTTACTTAGCACCTTGTTTCAAGTTGATGATTGTGTCAAGTTTGAAGATCCAGAACTTGTGAATCCCATGGTGGGATGACCTTGCTGATGTGACAGGAAGGGACAGGGAGGAGCTCATCATATATAAGTAAAAGCCAAAACTAGAAACCAAGAACTTCTTCTGAGAACTGACTGGAGAAATTCTGATATTGAGCCAGAGCTGTTGAGAACTTCTGAGAGCAAGCTAGAATTGCCAGGAATGAGAACAACTGGGAGCCAGAACTACTGGGAGCAAGAATTGTGGAGGCTGAAGAGCTACAATGAATGAGGAGAGCAGGGTCCTTGCTTAGGGGAGTTTGGTTTTTTTGAAGGCTTGGAAAGTGGGTGTTGACTGCATTGGCTATGTGTACCAACTTCATGCTCACTGTAATGAATTTGACTTTCTGGTTTGGGGACTCGGTTGTCTGGTATTTGAAAAAATGCTTTGGGTCTGTTCTCAATGCGGAGACCCTGTTGCATTTTGTAATTCACAACTACACCATCATATTCATAGTCACTGTGTGTGAATATCTCATTGGTGTTAAATTTGGTGATGAGGATGGAATCAAAAAATGTCAGGCCTGTATTTGGAAGCAGGAGGTCTTTAGAGGGAGAAATGGCTATCCCAGGATGAGAGGATTTGACTTTCTTCTCTCTTGCAAGAGAATGGTATACAAGCACAGGGCTGTGTGAAAACTTGAACCAAGGCTACAGAAGGGAGAACCCAGAGATTTGGAAAGATGTTTTCAAGGAATACCTATAGAGCCAGGCAAATAACTGACAGTACTGTGCAGGAGAGTCTTGGTCTTGCTAACAAATTATCATTTTATGTGAAAAAATAGAAATAAGCTTCTGGAGAAAAAAGCTCAGATGGTAAGGGAGTTGGCTGGTGTGTGTGAGAATTCTTCTGTGCCACATCATTTGGGCTCTTCTTTAGAAGAGCAAGCTAGAGGGTCCCAGGTAGTAGAAGAACAAGCTACTGTTTGTGTAGCTAAAAAGGAGAGAAAAACTAGTAGAAGGAATGTGCATACAGCTTTTCTACATGCCTGTCAGAGTTGTGCCAATGACTGCCAAGAAAATGTATGTAAGAAGAATAAAACAAGGGTAGATGAGAAGTCTTCTAATGCAGAAGTTCTCCCCATATTAATAAGAAGACAGGAGAACTGCCAAGACCAAACAGAGTTCAGGAAGATAATTGAGGATTTCAGTGAACAGAAATTTACCTAAAGAATGAGAGAGTTCTTAGTGTTTTAGATGATAAGAATAAGTGATGAAGTAGCTTGAGGAATATCATTAGATAGTGTGGATTGCTTAATATTCATAAGCATTAGTCATAATCCTTTTGTACACCAAGCTTTTAGGGATCATCGTATGCAAGTAGATAACAACAGAACTAATCTGGTAGCTTTACTGCAGAAGGATTAAATAGGCAATATCCTACTGACTTTATGTGGCCTGGTGGAGACAGACCCTGGAACTCACTTAGAGATTGTATGAGAAAGCTAAAGGAGGAGGTAATGAAATCTATTATCATTGCTGGAGATGTAAATGCTTATCATATTATCCCACTAGAGGTTCCTCATAGAAATATCATAGTTAAGATGGCTCCTCCTGCTTATAAGCAACTAATTCTGACTATTAACTGGGGAAATAGGGCACCCTCTTTCAGAGGTGCTAGATAAGATTTCACAATTAAGTGACTTAGGGGAATTGGGAAAGAATAAATTTTCTCAAGAGAGAAGAGTAAATAGCCGCTGATTCAAAGACAAACTAGACTGACAAGAAGAGAATTGTTTACTGCTCTATTGAGAGCAGGGGTAGATTTTAGAATAGATGGTATTCCTACTAAAAAGCTGCATAAGATGTACCAAGAAGAGGTACTTAATATTAGATTGAATAGGGAAGTAAGCACCACCCCTACAGATACTCCTGTATCATTGTATCCAAGTTTGCCACACCTTCAGGGAGAATAGGAAATAGGCCAAGTCCCATACCAGATTAAAGAAACACAGAGACAAGATTACAGACCCATTTTGGTTTAACAATATGTTGGAAAAATGGATCAATCACCGTTACTACTGTTTCTTCAGGAGAAGATGATTACAAAACTGTGCCCTTAACTCATATATTCTACCTTAAGTGAGGCTACAACAGTGGGCTCATGGACTCCAGAAGCAAGGCTGGCCCTATGTCTACCCTGCTTCTGGTTATTGTCTCCTTGTTTCTTCCTGAATTTTTTGTCTGTTCACCTTGCTTGCTAGATTTATTTCTGCAGGCTTGGATGTAGATGCCTGATAGTTTAAGATGGCTGTCACCCCCTCTCCACAACTGTGACCTGTCCCCCCCGCCAGACTTGGCATTAACCACACTCCAAATGCTGACCAAATAACTGACCTCTCAAATAGGACTTCTTGGGACAGGGACACCTCATCACATGCTGCTCTGGCTCTGGCCCAATGGCAAAATGTAAAACCAACCACTAGTAACTTTTCAGAAGACTGCTTCTGTAAGCAGCTTCAAGGTTTTGATTACATATTATGGGGAACTCTCTATTTATTCAGCAGTAAATTAAGGTAAAACATTCAAAGTAATCAAAGTAGAACATTCACAGTGTTATGACATAACAACTTATCACAAAAATGGCCACATAGTTTTCACTGATGTGGTTACATAATTTTAAACAATTTACAATCATTTAGTTACACTATCATTTGGTAACTCAAGGCTTGCCTCCTTAATCTACAAAAAGTATAAAGGTCAAGGTTCTCTAAAGATAAGCTCACATTGTCTTAATCTCTCAGTCAAAAAGCCCTCTATCTTCTTAATTTGGGATTAGTGTCTAATCATCCTTAATTCAATTATCTTGAAAAGCTACTGGATACAGAGTACAACCCCTTCAACCCTAGGCCACAATAAATCATGATCATGAAGAGAGGTCTTTCCATCGACTCAAGGCAGGCTCTAGGCTTCAATTGTTTCTCTTCCATAGTCCCAGTTTCTGCCTGATTCTACCCAACTGTCACCTGAGTTCAAAGGAAGACTACTCTCACTTCCTTGCGCAGCTCCTTGTACATTTTCTGTTCCATATTGAAGCTCAGAGGGTCTAGTCTACCTCAAATCCTTCACAATTTTTATTCCTGGGAAGACAAAGCTTAACAAAGCCACAGTAACATTCATCCACATTGCTGGCACCATCATTAGTTCACTGTATGTCTCTGAAATCAGCATAGACCCAACAACAATGTCTGAGAAATCAACACAAATCATCAGTATAGTCTCAGGACCTCTGTAAACATCAGAATTTTTGTAAATATGCAACATGAAAATCCTCTTTCAGTGCTTCTGAACAAGCAGCAAGGTTCCAGGGCTTCTGTAACAACAGCAATGTTCTCTATCAGCAGAAAAAGTAACATCAATAAAATTGATCAATACAATACAATACAATGGCACCACAGCCATGCTTCCTCCCAGTTCTTCTCTCTTCTAATTTTTCAGTTCTTCTCAACTCTTTTCTCATTTCTTCATTCAGTTCTCAGTTCTTTATTCTTCCACCACAAGTTCTGTTCCCAAATCTGCTCTCAATTCTTAACTCCTCAGAAGTTCTGGCTCTTTGTCAGCTTGTTTTTAGCTTTTTATCCTGCTTATTAACTCCTCCCTGCCCTACCCCTTCCTGTTGCATTAGCAATTTCCTTTCACTATGAGATTCACAAGTAATGTTTCTTAACAAACTTGAAGCGAGGAGCTAAGTACTTGTTTTAAAGTAAGGTGCTTCGTGCAAGGGGCAGGGAAGATCTTCCAATCCCCATTACCATTACATCCTATCAGCCATTAGATTTATGTTACATAAGTTTTCAAGGGAAAGAAAACTTCCCTCTCTTGAGAGCCAAACATGTTTGAGAAATCATCCAAATTGAATGTGCTAATTCATTCATTGTAACCATGGCAAATGTTATAGAAAATGACCCAAATAAAATGAATATTTTGCCTCAACAAGCAAGATGTTTGACAATGGTAATTAAGATTAATTATAATTAATTACTTTATGGAACCTCAATTCCTTGAAATCTCTTAAAGCTATTATAAGTATTAGGTTGTCTTAGCAATGTATCATTAGGAAGCAAGGAGTTGGACTAGATAGTCTATCAGCTTTCACTCCTACTAATCAAGCATAGAGTGTTTCCATTTTTTGCTATAATATATTTCTTGAAATCCCTGTACAACTCCTCTCCCCTTTCCACCATGGCAAACAGGTGGGGGAATATTGGCAGAAAATATTTTGTACATTATCAGATGAAATTAGTAAATAATGATTTTTGCTTAACTTTTTATTTCTTATACAGGAAGTATTTCAATGGGTGTGGATGGGGAGGGAATTAAAGTGATTAACATAAAGACAAAAGGCATTAATCAGACATTATAAAACTTTACAAAATTGTTATAGAAACGTCATGAAAGTTAAACTTGTCCCTCTGAGTAGTATAATCATTAGTGACTATTTTTTTTTACTAAGGAAAGATTTAGCATTAATAAATTATCCATATGTTAATATCTCAAAAAAGTCAAGAGAGAACAAATATTAACACAACAATATTTTAAAATAGTATAGCAACTCATGCAACCTTACATCTAGAAATGAACATAGTATTCATAGTCATAGTAATCATAGTCACATATGATTTAGCTATTTCTCTTCCTTCTACAGAATTCTGAAATCAGAGTATTGACCATTAATACTAACACTAATAATTATAGCTATCATTTACATAGTACTTTGAGGTTAGAAAAATATTTTACAAATATAATCTAATTGTATCCTCACAGCATCCCTGGGACTTTGTTACTATTAGTGTTCTTATTTTACACATGAGACTACTGAGGGAAATAATGGTTAAGTAACTTGCCGATCGTCACACAGCTAGTATGCGTTTGAAATAGGATTTGAACCAAGGTTTTCCTCATTCCAGTCACTGTCCTTTGCATAAAAAGTTCATTGAATTTTAAATATAATTTTCACTATAAAATAAATGTTATTGATGTTTTTGTTAACATATCATAGTTATTTCTAAAAATAATTTTTCTTCTCATAAACCTAAATTTGTGACAAATTCAAAGAGTTAGGCAAAATCAGTCAGTGTCTATATACGACAGCCTATGAAACATTTTGAATCCATATATCCCTTTCTCTTCCTAGTAGAAGAGAAAGTGATTACTTATATCCATACCAGGCCTAAATTGGTCACTACTAAGATTTCAGCACTGCTTTTAGTGTTCTTTTCATTTACCATAGTCATCTATATAATTGTCCTGATTCTACTTAACTTCACTCAGCTTCAGTTTTTACATTTCTTCTCATGTTTCCCTGAATTCCTCATATATACCCTCTTTCTTATGGAAAAGTACTCTTTCACAAGATTTATATATCGTTATTTGTTCAACCAGGCTCCAGCTAATGGAGACCATTTTGTTTCCAAAATTTTGCTGCCACAAATTCCAAATGCCTTTTCTGATGGTCCAGAAATAATTAGTGGCAAAACCTAGAACTCAAGTCTGTAGTCTTCTAGTACCATTTTATACTACTTGACCTGACATTGAAAAATCATAAAATAGCAAAACAATGACAACACAAGGGCCACAAATATAATAAAGATATTCAAAGAATATTTTACATGGTCAGTGAAGAATTATGGCAGTTTACAGTTTGAAGGGCTAATAGATAGCATCTAGTTAGATTCCTTCAGTTCTTGGATAAAAGAGTTGATGTTCAGAGTCTAGTCTAGTCTAGTCTAACTGACTAGTAGAAGACAAATCATTTTTTGCTCATCTAAAACTAACAAATGACCTATAGCAGGACTGTACAACATATAACCTATGGATGACTTGTAGCCTGCCAAAGGATTATGGACAGCCCATGAAAAATGTAGAGGATGTAAAAGAAGATAAAATGTAATGAGTCTTTTGTCTGTGCCCCACTTAACTGACCTTCCACTAGTTACTATTGTGACTGTCATGTAACTTGGCAGGTGGGTTGCCACAGTGCAATCTTTCCTGTTTGTTCCATGACTCATGGTAACCAACCATCATCACTCTATCACTAGTCTGAGAGGAGTTAAAGTTGTATCTTTGTGCTGTGTTTTTGGTCATTACTGGCACTGAACAGGGACAAAATGAGTGGAGCCACACACCAACACAGCTGATGTCCACTCTGTGATGAGTGAAAACACAAAGGTTTCTTCCTTTTTCTTGCTGTGTGACCACCCCCCCCCCAGTTACATCAGTGTCTGACCCTCTCTCCAAGGTCAGACACTCTGTTCAGTATTTCTTTGTAGAGTTAACATGAGTGGTTTTTTAAGCCAGATCTAAACTGACCACTAGTCTTCTGAAAGTGTGAGAATAGTCATGGTCCAGGTGTGATTGTAAAGAAATCTATTTATGGATACCATGAGCAAGGTTTTTATACAGTAATGACACAAAGAAGGTAATTATAGTTCACTTAGTTTTCTAATAATCTTTGTTCAATTTCAAGAAGCCAGATGGTAATGTCAATTTAGGCCTTGATGTTTATCATGTCCTCTGATGATTTCCAAGGCATATGAATAGTATCTAAGAATGTATGGGAGAGCCAACACCTTCTGGTAGTAATTCCAGAACAGGGCACATCCCTGGATCACAGGATTTCAGGGTGGCTCTAATTTACAACTGCTTCTCAAGGAAAAACCAGGACTAGTTACTTTGGAAAAATCCAGACCACAGAAAAAATCCGGAGCTAATTTATCTAGAACCAGCCTGGTTCCTGGATCAGATGTTTTGGCTCCCTTAATTTCTTTGTATGTAAGTAGTTGCTGTGGAGATTTTTTTGTTCTAACATTAACATTAGAGCAGAAATCAGAGAGAGAAGCAAAATGCAATTCGGTAGAGGGAGGAATTTGTCTAGGGGAACTTGTTTGTGGGGAGACCTAACAGAAAGAAGGTTTAAAATGGTGTGCTCCTTGTATTAGTGATAAGTGGCCTGTTAAATGTTACCTCTTTGTATCCTACATGCATATGTGTAGCATATATATATATATGTGTATATATATGTCACTCATATATATGACATATATATGTCATATATATGTCACTCATTACATATATATGTGTGTAATACATTGGTGTTAGAGGTGACTAACTAAAGTTAGTTTTCAAATTTCTAAAGAAATTGCTGCTGCTGGGAATTCTTTTACTGAAGGTAAAGTATGATAAACTGATTGCTGATAAGAATTATACTTCTTACATCCCATTAGCTAAATGCATCAAATAAGAAAACCAAAAAAAAGTATTAAAACTTTTACTACGTAGAAAAGTAATTTTGAAATTTTAATGTGATTTCATGACATATAGAAGTTAAGTAATAATCATAATTAATTGATATTAATTTGAATTTCCAGTTTTAAATATGTTGTATTTGCAAAATAGTGTAATCGTTAACTGTACCTTTACTTGGAAAGTGAGCTACTAACAACCTATTTGTAGCCCAAACATGTTTAGCCTATTTTAATTTCGGTCCCTTCCTTTGGTCCCTTCCTACTGCCATGCCATGCACATCTGACCTATAAAAATAATCATACTTTTAATTGACAATAATGTAACTTTTCTTTGATTTGAGAAGGTCTTTTGAACAGCAGGATGATGTTGGTGACTTTTTAAAAAAGCTGATCAAGGAAGTTTGAACTAATATCATATTTTTCTCTCAGAAAATGTTTCTCTTGCCGCAGAGGAGTTTTAAATTATTCCATTGATCTTTTCCCCCATTGATCGTGTGTGTGTGTGTGTGTGTGTGTGTGTGTGTGTGTGTAGCCAGTTGGACTAGGTTTGCAGACTGACAATTCAATGCTGTATCTAACCCACTCTTCACTTTCATGTGAGTCAGCTTGAAATCTGACACTTCCTCCACCAAGATGTCTCTAGAGGATTCTCACATGTTTGCATGATATCTTGCTTGTTTTCAAGATGATTTTCAGGAAAACAAGAAATCACAACGTAGAGAACCAACCCTAAAGTTTAAAAATGCATTTTCACAGAAACCCTGGGGACAGTCACCATTTCAAATATGAAGAAAAATATGGATAACCAGTATTTCAATTGTTCTGTGACTTAACTGTTATGGATATTCTCTTGAACAGTGCAAATCTCACTCCATTTTATATTCTCAGAATGTGCTATTCTGGTCTATTTTCTCACATGAATCTGGCATTTTGAAGAAAACTCAACATGTTGGAAGTAGTAATGTGCCCTTTCTACTATCTTTCTCTTTAATCATAATTCTCCTTATGCTCTCCCTTTTTCTCCAATGCCCAGATCTCTCATCCTTAAAACACCTTAACCTGACCACAACTTACTTTCAAATGATCATCATTAACCATCTTCTTTTCCTTACCAATATTTGAGGAAAAGTTCTCTAATAATCATAATTTCCATTTTCCCCTTTGTCTGTTATTTATTTTACAAAACTTATCCTCTAGTTTCTGACACTACCACTTGAATGAAACTATTCCCTCCATTATTACCAAATGCCAAGGAAAAAGCTTTCTCTTTCTCTCTCTCTCTATCTCTGTCTCTGTATCTGTCTCTCTCTCTGTCTCTGTCTCTGTCTCTGTCTCTCTCTCTCTCTCAATGTTTAACAACCATGACTGTTGACTATCTAGTTCTCCTGGAAATTTTTTTTCTATCAGCTTTTGGGTCACTGCTCTTTCCTTTTCTTCTTATTTGTCTGAGCATTTTTAAAAGAACCTTCTTTAAAATATTATCATTTAGGGACAGAGATTAGATGGAGGAGTAAAAGCAAGAACTTGTCTGTGCTCCTGCTCCTGTCACCTTGGATACCTGCAAAATAGGACTCCATACAAATTTTAAAGCTACAGAACTCACAAAGTAACAGAGGGAAACAAATCTCCCGCTGAAGGCAGCTTGGCAGGGTGACAGGAATGGTCTATCACTTAGAGCTGGGAACCTATCACAATGCTGCATGTGCCCTGTGGTACCAGACCCGGGGCAGCCCTGACCAGTGTGACAGACCAGTAGGAACCGACTTCAGGAGAGTGAATCACCAGCATCTGTGATGGTTTACTGACTTCTCTACCCATAAACACAAAAGACAAACTAAAAGGACAGTGGAAAACTGTGTTGGAGCTAGGTGATGGAAGAACGTGGTCCAACACTTGCCCATAGGCCAAGAGGTAGAGGAGGCATTGGTATGTATAGCTGCTGCAGTTTCACTGCCTCCAGAGTTCCCGGCCTGCAGAACATAGGGACACCAAACAACCATTCAGAGGATAATCCCTCTTGCTTGGACCTGCTTGGATCTGGCTCACAGCCTTAGGTGATGGTCCTGGGGTGAGAAATACCAGTGTACCAGACCTTATGATGACTGAAGAGAGGATGCCTTCCTCAAACTCTGACAATATTTGCTAAAATCCCAGAGATTTGGGGTACAGCTCTCGTCACTCCGGAAGCAGAGTACTATCCTGGCAAAAAGCTCAAAAGTCAAGTAATTGACTGGCAACATGATCAAGCAAAGGAATTGATCCTGAACCTTCTATATACACATATAAACCCATGCTCAGATATGTATTGATATGCATATATTCTATATATCCTATATAGACATACGAGTAGGTATACATATATATACATTTGTATTCCCTTCACCTATCCTCATACTAAGGAAAAGTTTCATAAGTCACTATTATTGTTTTTCCATATTGGCATGTAAATAGTTCAACTTTGATAAGTTCCTTATGATTTCCTTCCAGATTACCTAGCTGTTATTAATCATTGAAACTGGATAAGAAATGTCTTCTACGTGAGGAAAAGAGATGCAGTGAAAATTCTTTTTTTTATTTTAATTTATTTTCTTGATTACATCATTCATTTCCACAAGGTTTTGAGTTACAAATTTTCTCCCCTTCTTTACCCTCAAGCCCAAAACAGTGATCCCACTGTAAAGGACCTCCCACAATCTGTTCTACTAGTAAGTTAGGAGGCTGGGGGGAGGATATAAGAGAAATCAAATTGTGGGTAAGGGTATTCAGTGGGTTAACTATCTTGGGGTGTTGCACAGGGGAAAGATGGGGAGAAAATTTATAATTCAAAATATTGTGGAAATGAATGTTGAGAACTCAAAATACATAAATATTTAAAAAGGGGAAAAACAGAAGAATAATCATTTAGTGGACGAGCCAAATTGGCACAGTAAGAGTGTGGACTTGCTTGAGTTCCCCAAAACCCCTCCAAATAGCTGTAAAAATGACTCTAATCAAATTCTAGCGCTACAGAACTCACAAAATGACAGTGAAGCAAATCTTTAGCCCAAAACAGCCTTGAAGGCTGACAGGAAGGATCTAACAAACCAGGCTAGGAGCAGAGGGCAGTCCAACACAAGGTACACTGGAAAAGGAAGGGCTGGTGCAGGCCTTAAGGGGCTGAATCACTGTAGCTGTTATGGTTTCCAGGCTTTTCAACCCCCAAATGCCAAAGACAGCATAAAAGGTTGGTAGGAAAACCCTAGGTGAAATAGAAGCATGGTCCAGTTGTGCTGAGGCTCCAGTTCTTGGAAGGAGCAGGTTGCCACAGTGGCAACAGCAACAGCACCAGCAATGGCCACAGCAGCTGTTGTTTCCAGAGATCTTGGCTCCCAGCCAGTGGGGGCTCAAGTGACTGACAGAAAACATTTGAAGCCTGGGACAATACACTCACCTCCACCCTCACTGAATAAAGAGTCCTAACCTGATAAGGAGTTAGAAAGTGAACTATTTTGCTGGGAAGATGAGCAAACAGAGTGAAAAAGGCAGAGTATAGAATCTTACCTTGGTGACAAAGAAGATCAAAACATACAACCAGAAAAATGCATCAAAATCAAAGCTCCTATATGAAAACTTTCAAGAAATATATGAATGGATCATGGACAATGAAAGATCTCAACAAGGATTTTAAAAATCAAGTAAAAGATGAAGAGGAAACATTGGGAAGAGAAATAGGAGTGATGCAAGAAATTAATGAAAAATGAACTTGCTACAGGATGCCCCCAAAATACTGAAGAAACTAAAACCTTAAAAAGTAGACTAACTCAAATGGCAAAAAGATGTCAAAAAAGGCAATGAGGAGAAAAATGTCTTAAAAATTAGAATTGATCAGATGCTCACTGAAGAAAAGAATTCCTTCAAAATTACAAAATTACAAATAGAAGGTAATGACTTTATGAGAAATCTTGAAACTATAAAAGTGAACCAAAAGAATGAAAAAATAAAAGACAGTGTGAAATATCTCATTGGAAAAAAACCCCGACCTGGAAAACAGATTCAAGAGAGATAATTTTAAAATCATTGGACTTCCTGAGAGCCAGGATAACAAAAAGAGTCTGGATATTATCTTTCTGGAAATTATCAAGGAAAACTGCTCTAATATTCTAGAACCAGGGGGTAATAGAAATGGAAGGAATCCCCTAGTGGCCTCTTCAAAGAGATTCCAAAATGAAAACTCCTAGGAATGTTATAGTCAAATTCCAGAGTTCCTAGGCCAAGGAGAAAATATTGGAAGTAGTGGAAAAGAAACAACTTGACTGGAAATAAAATCAGAATAACACAAGACCTAGCATCTTCTATGTTATGAAATCAAAGTACTTGGAATATGATTTTTCAGAGGTCAAAGGAGCGAGGATTAAAACCAAGGAAAACCTCCCCAGCAAAACTGAGTATAATCTTTCAGGTGGAAAAATGGACATTCAATGAAATAGAGATCTTTCAAGCATTCTTGATTAAAAAAAAGCTGAAAAGAAAATTTGACTTCTAAATACGGGAATCAAGAGAAGCATGAAAACATGAACAGGGAAGAGAAATTATAAGGGACTTAGTAAAGTTGACCTTTTTACACAGAAAGATGATATTTGTAATTCATGAGACCTTTCTTAGTATCAGGGTAGTTAGAAGAAATGTAGAAATATACAGACAGACTGATGGACAGATGGATGGACAGATGGACAGTGGATGGATGGATGGATGGATGGATGGATGGATGAATGGATGGATGACACAGTGTGAGATGAATATGAAGGAATGATATCTAAAAATAAAATTAAGGGCTAAGAGAGCAATATAATGGGAGAACGAGGAAGGAAGAGATAGAATGGGGTAAATTATTTCACATAAGAGGCAATAAAAAGGTTTCAAAATGGAATGGAAGAGGCACGAGGGGAGAGGGAATGAGTGAACCTTTCACTGAATGTGGCTTACAGATGGAATAACATGCACATTCAATTGAGAATCTTACTATACAAGACAGTAAGAGAGAAGGGGATAAGGGCAGGGGGGATAATACAAGGAAGGCTAGATTAGGAGAGGGGATAGTCAGCAGTCAACATTTCTGAAAGTGGACAGAGTCAAAAGAGAAAAATGGAATAAGTGGAGTGAGGGTTAGAATGTAGGTAAATATAGTTAGTATTTCACAACATGACTATTATGGAAATGTTTTACACAGCTAAACATGTATCACTTATATTGAATTGCTTGCCTTCTCAGTGAGGGTGGGTGGAGAGGGAAGCAGGGACAGAATTTGTAACTCAAAATTTCAAAAGCAAATATTAAAAATTGTGTTTTTTACATGCAACTGGAAAATAAGACATATGGGCAATGGGGCAGAGAAATCTATCTTTCCCTACAAGAAAATAAGCGGAAAGAAGATAAGAGGGGTGTGTGCCATAGAAGGGATTGGAGACTAGGGTAAGGGGTAATTAAAATGCACACCATCTTGGGGTAGGCTGGAGAGATGTGGGCAGAAAATTCAGACTTCCAAATCTTGTGAAAATGAATGTTGCAAACTAAAATAAATTAATTTAAAAATGTTTTATTAAAAAAAGAAAGATCATCATTCACTTCCCATGTGTTTGACCTCCTGGATATTGTGATCTTCAGAAACACAAGATTATGCAGGTTGAATCAACTCTGAAGCTCCTCAGCATCCTTCCCTCTGGGCTCCCTCCCTCCTTCTGGTTGAATAAAATTGGAAGCAGCTATCTGAGAACTCCCTCCAAACCCTCTGTTTGAGGAAGGCCATGATGGAACTGACTTAGTCATTTCTCACTCGGTTGTATTCCTCAGTTTCATGACCTTTAGAAACTCATTGTTCTGCAAGATGAAATCCACTCTGAAACCTGCCCCTGGGTTCCATGCCTCCTTATGGTTAGAGAGTATAAGGAGTGGGCAACTGGGAACTCCTCAAAGACCCTCTGTTTGAGAAGGGAAATCAGGGAACACACTTTATAATTTCCTACTGGGTGACTTTCAAGATTTTATTGTCTCCAAAAATTTACACCTCCTAAGATCATTTTCCATTTCAGTTGCAGTAGTTCATCATTTCCCTGTGCCCAAGCACATGCTTCTTCTCATAACTTTTTAGGTTTTTTTTTATGTTGTCTTCCCTCATTAGATTATGAGCTCCTCTAGGTTGGGGCCTCTTGTATACCTTTCTTTTTTTCCTAAGTGTTTAGCCTAGCACCTGACACATAGTAGATGCTTAAAGAATGTTTATTGACTATTGATTATTGACCTTTGTTCATGGGTATGCCCTAGGATACTGTCCTAGGCTTACTCGTCTTCTCTGTACTTGATGATTTAATCAACTCCTATACGTTCATGTATATGGCAATGCAGATGACTCTCAGATTTATATGTCAAACCACAGCCTCTCCTGAACTGTTTCTACATCACCATTTGTCTATTAGACATTTCCCATTGAATAGCCTGTAAAGCATCTAAAACTCAAAACAGTTCTTTTTCTTTTTCCCCAAAATATGCTCCCTTTTCAAAATCGCCATCTTCCACAGTTTCTGTTGAGAGTATCAATCAATCAGTTAATTTATCATCTACTTTGTGGCAGGCACTGTATTAGGTACTGAAGATAATATAAAATTAATGAAACAATCCCCAGTTGCAAGGAGGTTATATGGTTTCAGGGGAGATAAGTAGGACATGTATACAAATATGTACATAATAAATATAAATAGAATAAATGAAAACATGTGCAAAGTATTTAAATATAAGGCAGTTTGAGAAGGAGGGTACCAGGATTTGAGAGGATCAGGAGGTTTTGATGAAGAAGATGGTGATTGACATTCTTCTTGATGGGAGAGAGGGATTCTATCAAGCAATGGTGAGGAAAGAGTATATTTCAGGCATGAATAACAGCCAACACAAAGGAATGAAGAAGGAAGATGGAATTTTGTGTGTTAAATAGTGAGATGAGCTTGGCTGTATTGCTCACTTAAAGAGGTGGAGTGATGTTCATTAAGGTTAGAACAATTCCATTTAAGGATAGGAATGGCTTTAAAAACTAAATAGAGGGGCGGCGAGGTGGTGCAGTGAATAGAGCACCGGCCCTGGAGTCAGGAGGACCTGCATTTAAATCGGGCCTCAGACACTTAACACAAAAACTATTCGTGTGACCTTGGACAAGTCACTTAACCCCAACTGCCCTCCAAAAATAAAAAAAACAAACAAGCAAAAAAATAAAAGCTAAATAGAGGAGTTTGTATTTAATTCTAGTGAAAATAGGGAGCCAGTGGAGTTTATTAAGTAGTGGAGTGACATAGTCAGATCTACCCTTATGGGAGATTATGTAGGATAAATTGAAATAGTAAGAGATATAATGCCTTAAGATAGCACAGAGGATAGAGTGATGAACTTGGGGTCAGTATGACATGAGTTCAGTCATTTAGTCAGTCAAAATCATTTATTAAGTGTGTACTATCTTCCAGTTACTGTGTTACTTATCTACATCTTGAGTTGTTTTCTCTTCTATTATTACTAATGAGTTGATGCATTGCTAGAGGAATTAAACTTTTTGATCTTATAGTTTCCCTTTCTTAAACTTCAAACTGAAATCTAATTCTTCTTTAACCCCTGTTCTATTCACAAATTTTTGCCCTAGGGCAGCGGTTCTCAACCTTACTAATTTTGTGACCCTTTAGTACAGTTCCTCATGTTGTGGAACCATACCATAAAATTATTTTGGTTGCTACTTCATAACTGTAATTTTGATACTATTATGAATCGTAATGTAAATATCTGATATGCAGGATATATTTTCATTGTTACAAATTGAACATAATCCACAGGTTGAGAACTGCTGCCTAGGGGTTGGATGTAGAAGTAAGAGGGATTGTCTTAAAAATATTTTTCTTTTAACTCACCAGGATTGAGATTGTAAGATTGTTAAGCCCTGGAAAACATTTTTTAATGGTTGTATCTTAGGGATCCATTGTCACTTGGTTACTGGCTAATCTAATTACTTCAGATGAGTATGAAAGAAGGACTACTTCTGGGACTTTAGTATTATTGAGTGCTCACACTCCAATAATTGTGATTCTTTGTATAAGGAAGACTTGCCAAAACAAGGCAAATGGTACAGTAAGATTTATTTAAATTGCATTTTGATATATTTACAAATTTATATCTAAGGAGTCTCTGAAATGAGGATCCTCCCCCTAAAAGAAACTTGACAGTGAAAATACAAAAAGGTGTCATTTAAAATAACATGATGCCCTGTATCAGCAAGCACCCTAGCATACCCAGGGTGGCTGCTAGCACAGGTTCTTAGATATGCTTTTCTAAAGGAAAGCAACTCAAAATGGGTTAACAATCATTCTTTAATCAAACAAGCATATCATTAACCTTGTTCAGGGGGAAAAGTCAGCACCCTGAACTCCAGAGAATATAAACACAAGTTATAAACACATGTTACAAACACAAGTTACAAGCAAATTAGAAGAAACAGATCAGCAGATGGGCTTCCAACCATCTGACCATCACATCCATTACCTATTCAAGTTACCAGAGAGAGAAGCACCAACATCTGGGTTTTTGTAAGCCAGGGGGCTCGATGGCTTCCCAGATTCTCATCTGGCCAAATCACACAACTCTTCTCAAAGTGAGCCCCAAAGCAAAGCCTCACATCGGGGCATATATATAGGCGTCTCCTGGGTCAGCCCTCTTGTCCCACTGTCCAATTACAAAGCGACAAGATGTAGCCATTCCCCCCCCCAAAAAAAAAAACAAGCTTCTAGCCACGGGCTCCACGTGAACTTTCTCAGACCCACTTAAGTAAAGGGGCTAGGGGCAGGAAAGAGCTTCAGGTTCCCATTACATGCCCTAAAGCTAGAGAAAAGTTTACAGTTTTGTTGTGAGCCAAAATAGATCTGATCCAGGACTCAGATAAGAGACCTTAATTATGTACTCTAATTCCTCCTGAGGTGATGTGGCTTGCAAAGGCTGTCTCCCCTGAAAGAACCTCAAGGGTGCACTTAAAAAGACTTTTTTTCTGAGATCTTGACATCAGAACAGTTGCCCCCAAACTTCAAGACATGGGCCTTATGGTAGAAATTCAAAGTATTTGAATTTGGTGTCAGTTCATATGCAGATGTCTTGGAGAAGCGTGTTAAACAAACCTAGAGGCTTTGAAACCTGCTATCATTTGCATCTTCTTTGTTAATGCCTTTAAAATGTTAACTGACTTCCAAAAACCTGTTGGATTTCCCAAGACTTTTTTGGTGCCTAGAAATCAGAAGTTTTGATTGTATATGCATTATTTCCAGGATGTAGCAGACCATTGTAATAATAAAACTATGATAATATCCCAGGATGTGAAAAACTAAGCCTATTGATGAGAATACTTGAATTTTTAACCTTTGGATCGTCCAAAAACCTTGTTTATTATTTAATCATTAAACAGAGTCCATGGCTCTTCCTTGAACTACCCACATGGTCTGGTCACTTCTCTCTCTGTCTCTGTCTCTGTCTCTGTCTCTCCCTGTCTCTGTCTCTCTGTCTCTGTCTCTCTCTTACATATATGCTCACACTTGAGGCTAGTACTCATGTGGCCTACACAGTTTATTTAGTGCAAATAACTTCAACTGAAAAATAAGGAGGTAGTGTGGTACAATGGAAAGTATGAAAGTATACAAACCTTAAAAACAGAGTACCAGGGTTCAAATCCAGATGTACAACCCTGACCAAGACATTTAACCTTTTTAGACCTCAGCTAACTCATATATAAAATGTAGTGGTTGGAATAGGTTTCTTCTATATCTAAATCTAGGATCTATAAAATTGGGGATGAAAAGTACAGTTGGGGAAACTAGGTGGCAGAGTGGACAGAGTTCTGGGCCTGGAGGCAAAGAAAATTTGAGTTCAAATCTGGCTTAAGACAATTACTAGATATGTGACCCGGGGCAAGTCACTTACCCCTATTTGCCTCAATTTCCCCAACTTTAAAATTAACTGAAGAAAGAAATGGCAAGTCACTCTAGGATCTTTGTCAAGAAAATACCCAATGAGGTCCCAAAGAGCCACATGAGACTGAAACAACAGAATAACAACAAGGAGTAAATTCTGGTGAGGGATTAGAGTTTAAGATTTCAACTTATTTAGTTAGCCAACAAGCATTTACTAAGCATCTTCTATGTACTAGGCATTTGGCTAAGTGTGAGAGCAGAAATAAAATCATAAAAAAGTCAGACAAAAGCAATTTCTACTCTGAAAGAAACTGCAATCTAGTGGAGGAGACAGAATGAACATAGCCATATAGAAGCAGAATATGTAGAGTTTCAGCTGTAGATAATATCAGAGGGAAGGGACCAAGATTAAGGATAGGTGAGGAAGGTTACTTGTAGAATGTGAGATTGTAGCTGAAATGTGTAGAAAGACAGGGAGAAAGACAGATTGGAGGAAGGTGAAGCTATAAAAGGACTAGAAAGATTGGAAAAGGCCAGGTTATGGAATTATAATGAAACCCTTTGGGTTGAAAATGAAATAAAAGAATATTTAAAAAACAATTTTCAATATAAAGTAAGCAGCATTATGCATGACTTCCTACAAAGAGTTGTTTGGGGGCATTTTTCTATGTCTTATTGTTTTTAATATTATTGTTTATAAAAGACAGGTTATATGTAGAATTGAACTTAATCAGCATTTAAGGAATACAGTAACTCAGGAATAAAACTGGAGAACTATCTATTTTAAAGATAACATACAAAAGGCATTGGATTTTTGGGACTCTTGCCCTCACAGGTTAACTCTTGATCTGGTCAGACAGGCAGATACTTTCTGAGGGGTAAATAATCTTTCTTTATTCCAAACTAGTCTTCTTAGAAAGGTTGCTAATAATGGGAGAACCAGCTCCTTCAGAATTCTCTGATCATCCATCTTGCAGGAGTTGACAGGAAAAGGGGGAAAGTACTCCTATGCCTTAATGGGATTAATTGAGATAGGCACAGTTTATGCACTCCTCTAGATCTCCTCAAGCCTTCATGGGGGCTGGTTATAGCACACACACAAAGCACACACAAGGCACACAGATTCCCTTATGGAATCCCCATGGATTCCTCATGGATTCTCCATGTTTTCACCATGGCTTCCCCTGTGGTTTGCCCTCACACACTGACCAGTGCTCACTTGCTTTATAGGGCAACAAACAAAGGTGTCTTACAAACAATAAACTCACAGATTAACTTCAGCAATATTATCATTTTGAGTAGGCATAGTAAATGTCAATTATGTAGTACCCCCCCACCCCCATTTCATAGGTTCATTTGCAACAGGACAGTGTAATGGTAATGAGAATTTGAAGATCTTCTCTGCCCTTTGTATTTGCCATCAAACAGATACTTAGTGTCTTGTTCCAAATTAATGATTGTGTTAAGTCTTAAGACCCAGAACTTGGAAATTCCACAGTGGGACGGACTTGTTGACATAACAAGAAGGGCATAACAGGGAGGAGCTAATACTGTATATAAGGAAGAGCCCAAGTTGAGAGAGGCCAGAACTTCTGGGAGCTGGCATTTGGAGGCTGGACTGATACTCCTGGAGGGAGAGAAGGGAACTGAGGACTGAACTGAGAACTGAGAAGAACTGAGAAATGAGTAGAAAGGAGAACTGGGAGGAGGCATTGCTGTGGTGTTGTTATGTTGTCTATCTAGGTTTCTGTTTTGTTTTGTTTTTGTTTTATTAGAGGCAATTGGGGTTAAGTGACATGCCCAACGTCACACGGCTAGTTTCTGTGTTAAGTGCTCTATTCACTATGCCACATAACCTCCCCTGTCTTTATGTTTTTATGTTACTTTGTCAGATTTGCCTGTTGATAGAGGATGGTGCTGTTGTTACAGAAGGTCTGGAATCTTGCTGCTGATTCAGAAGCACTGAAAAGGGATTTTCAGAAATCCTGGAGGAGTCTCATGCTTATGATTTCAGAAGTCCTGGGACTATACTGATGATTCGTGTTGATTCCTCAGACGTTGTTGTTGGGTTTATGTTGACTTCTCAGCCATAAAGTGAAGAATTGATAATGGTGCCAGCAATATGGATGAATGCTATCATGGCTTTGTTAAACTTTGTCTTCCCAGCAACAGAAACTGTGAAGGACTTGAAGTGGAGTAGACACCGTGAGCTTCAGTGTGGAAAAGGAACTGAGAGCTGTCTGCCTTTGAACTCAGATTACAGTTGGATAGATTACAGCAGGAGCTGGGACCATGGAAGAGGAATCATGGAAGCTGAGAGCCTGCCTTGAGTTAAGATGAAAACAAAACCAAAAACAAAAATCCTCCCTTTAGATATTTAATGCAAACTGAGAAAATCATGACTCAATGTGGCCTAGAGGTGGAGAACTCTGACCTTTATATTTAGATGATTGAGTTAAGGACTTCTCCAATTAATGATAAAGAGGACTTTTTGATTGAAGCAATCAAGACAATGTGACCTAGAGGTGGAGGACTTTGACCTTTGTACTTTGTGTCTATTATGGATTATTGCTTCCTTAGGGATGATTAAATTAAGCACTTAATTAATTGTGCTACCAATGAATGCTATATTTGCTTAAAACTATTTGGCCACTTTGGTGAATACTGTGGCCATTTTTGTGATAAATTGTTAAGTTGTAACATTGTCTATGCTGTATTTTGATTTCTGTGAATATTTTGGCTTAATTTGTTACTAAATAAATAGAGAGTTCACTATACTGTGTAATCAGAACCTTGACGCTGTTCAGAACAGCAGTACTCTGGAAAGCTACAAATTCTTGTCTTTACAGATGGTCTATCAACATAATTCTAGGAATTGCTATCTAGGATTTTGGGGGCTATTTTGAGAGGTATATCTAACACCAGAAAACTAAGCATTGCCGTGGTCATGAATCCTAAGAAACTCGACTCTAAAAAGGATAACAAAATCCTCCTTGTGTATACCACCACACATGGGGATATTATCTTGCATAGGAAGATAATGTCACAGAATAGATTTAGCAACACGAAGAACTATATTCTTGCTTCTCACATGTGCAGATGCACATGAATTTTAATCTGTTATTTCACTTGTACAGGGAAATTCCTGTGAAACAAAGAAACTCCACCTTTTAATGGGGGTCAGCTTCTTCTTGGCTACTAGTACAGAGAGAAGTTAAGTGTCCTCTTAGGATCACATAGCAGGTATATGTCTGAAACTGGAGTTGAACTTACATGGCTTTTGGCTTCAGAGTTGAATTTTTATCTAGTACACCACACATTCTTTAGTTTATCTCTTGGGAGGGGGCAAGGCATGAATTTGGGCGACTCAGTAGATAAAACCCTGAGACCTGAATCAGGAAGGGAAATTCAAATCCGGCCTCAGACATAGTGTGTGATTGTGGGAAAGTGACTTAACCACATATTGCCTCAATTTTCAGTCTGTTAAATGGTGATAATAGCAGTTGATTCCTCATAAAGTTCTTGTGAGGATCAAATAAAATAGTATTGTAAAGTCCTTGTCATGTAGTGGGACACATATAAATGGTAGCTATAATCCTGTAGGAACCTAGAACAGCCAATTGTCCATTATAACATTCATGTAACATAAGTATGCTAAGGTTTTCACTTGAATTTTCAGTTTGAAAAGACAATTGCATTGTTACAAATTTGTCTTTTGATGAATGAGAAATATACTTAATGAGCTTTTATCAAAGTATGATCTATTTTCTTCTACCCTTTAATCTATTATAAATATGATTATTGTATAATAAAGTTGTATGGACATCCCCCCATAACTTACCTTTCCATATGTTGACATAGAAAGTTTTAATTATATATATATGAGTCAATAATAATAATAGCAACTGAAGTTCATTTCAAAAATTTTAAATAGCATGTGTCCCAATTTAGGAGGCAGCAGGTCATTTCTTTGAACAACATAGTTTCAACTATTTAAACAGCATTCAGTTACAAAGTGACCCCTTTATCTTTGTTCACCTTAAAAATCAAGAGTCAAAAAGCAAGTGCAAAGATGTTAAGCTCACTTTATTAAAGTATTTTTAAAGTTGAGGTTACAAAGAATTAGTTTCCCTTAACAAAGGATGTCTAACTTACTCCATCATTTTTCTTTTTATTCATTCACTCATAGTGGCCAATATCGTTTGTCTTGGTGTAGTTTTTTGCAGCGGGACCTCCCACTTGTATCAGTATCTTAGGCACTCCTGGTACAATTTTTATTTGCTTACAGTGTTTATTTGTTTACTTATATTAACCCATTATAGTATTACTTATTACACAGAGTTGTGAATACCACTGCTGAAATCAAGTATTATGTGTAAGTGTACAACTATAAACATGCATGCATATGCATACACTTGACGACATAGCATAAACTTGTATACAATATGCATACATTAATATAACCATACATGTAGTGAATATATGCCTTTATATTTGTTTATACATATCCAATAAATGTATACCAGGACACCAATAGTGAGCCAGCCTTGAAACCAAGAATGTAGACAAAAAAAAGTGTGCATGATGTACATGATATATAAGCAATATGTGGTTTACATGTATGTTTTGTGTATATGGATGAGTGTATACACAAACATATTTATATATATTTAGATACATTTATATTATTATTCATATGAATTATGTAATGCATTATAGATATACACATGCATACACACACATGCACACATACACATATGTATCCACCTTTATACTGAGGTAACTATGTGATACAGTGGAAAAGATTACCAAACCTGAAGTCAGCAAGACTCCTGAGGTCAAATCTGGCTTCAGATTCTTAGTAGCTATGTGGCCCTGGGCAAGTCACTTAACCCCGTTTATCTCAGTTTCTTCATTTGTAAAATGAGCTAGAGAGGGAATTTGCAAACCACTCCAAGTTCTCTGCTAAGAAAACCCCTAATAGGGTCATGAAGAATCAACTATGACTGAAAAATGACTGAACAACATCAAAGCATTCATATAATACACAATACACTACACATATGTTACATTTCATACATGTATATATTTATGTTTATATATATGCACATAAATATTCATACACAGCAAATATAGAACACGTTTTGGATTTATAATTATTTATACTCAGTTCCCTCTATTCACTATACATTTTGCATCAGACTTTCTGCACTCAGAATATACACACATAAAATTTTTACATATAAATCTTATATTAAATAGTGAACAGTGAATAGAGGGACACTAAATATAAATAAGTGAAGAACAATCTTTATCTATTTTTTATTATAATCAGTTCCTCCTCTCTTCCCCACTCCCTGTCATTTCCTATCAAAGTTTTTGACTGTGGAAAATTATATCCTTTCAGAAAATTATCACTTAAATTAAGGATGAAAATGATGCATGAGATAGCTTTTTTCCCCACTTCATTTTATCTCATACATCTTAGTATGGTGCCTCAGAAAGTGCTCAATAAATCTTGAATGAATGTATGAAAAAGTTACTTTTGCATTCTTTAATTTTATGAGGAGCCTTCTTGTGATATATCTTCAATAACATATCTAACCACTTCTGGCTCAGAATGAGCAAGGTTGCTTTTTGAAAGAAAAATGGCTAAACATTTTTCTCCTTTGTACCTAAAATTTAGAACCCACACTGAATCCTAATGTTACATGATTTTAGAATTACCAAGTATTTGATAGTCTAATGTTCTCATTTTATGGACGAAGAAGCTGAAGCACACAAAAATTAAATGACTTGGCCAATACCATGTCTGTAAAATTTGTCAAATGTTTGTAAACTGCTTAGTTCAGTTCTTGGCACATGCTAGGCACTATATAAGTGTTTATTTCTTTCCTTTCCTGTTCCCCAGGTAAGTTACAGATTTCTGAATAAAAATGGAGTCGAGTCCCCTCACTGGCTGGTGTTCATTCCACTATGTTCTATGTTTCCTTTGATTAAACTTCTAGGGAAACTGGAAAAGAAATATGGTGTCTAATTAATCATTTTTCCACCACAAATATAGACATCTTTTCCTCAGTGCACTATTTAGTTCTACTCTATCTCAGAAATTTAAACATATTTTAAAATGTCTTTATCATGGTGTCAGCAGTATCATGAATCAGATTTATCACATTCATTAATTTCTTTGTCACTCTGCTATCCACTTTAGCTAAGGGAAAACAAATCATAGTTGTAAGCCTATGACTTCATCTGACTTCACACAGAAGTTCTAGAAATGTGTTGTAGGTAAAATCTGCCCCCCCCAACTTATTATTTAATCTAAATGAAATGCTATTTTCCCTGCATTTAAGTATGAAGTATCAGTTTGAACCTCAGATTTGTAAAATTTATCTTTTCTTCTAATATCTTGCTTTATTTCATTGAACTCTCTACAATTCTTTGATGTAATCTCAATGCTTCACATATTATTTCTGAATGCAGTATCTGGCATTGTCAATCAGAATATTTGTAACCCAAAATTTTAATTTCCTGAACCACCCTGGTCTTCTCATTATCCTATCATATCCTCCACTATATACTTGTAGTATGTAAAGTTGGATACTTTGCAATAATTTGCATTTTCTAAGTAATTAATATGTTAAACAGAACAGGACCATACATTAAATCCTTCCAAAAGCTTTTAATAAAGGATCCTAGCCAATCGCCTAAATCTTCTATTATAGTCTTACTGCCTTGTTGTGTTTCAAAATAAAAGAATCCTCAATTCACTCTTATTTAATTGAAAACATTTCATTTAAAAGGAAAATATTTTTAGTAAATTCTGAATTTAGTTTTAAATTATCTTACATTTCAACTCAAAGTGATTATTTAAAAATAACTTTTTAAAATTTCATTTGTTACTCTTATACAGGTCAGACAACTAATTAAATATGGTAGTCCAGTTTCTCCATGTGAACTTTATTGTTTTGTCAATTAGTTGTGTCACATAGCTAGTAAATGGTAAAAACTGGATTTAAAGTCAGGTCCTTTAAGGCCAGCACTCTATCCACTGTGCCACATAGCTGTAGACTTTAAAATATGGAAATGAACATAGTAGCATAACATGTTTTTATGTGTTTGTTTGCTTTTTTAGCTCTGAATTAAAAACTTTTTTTTCTTCAAGTGAACAGACCCTGTCTGTTAAAAAAGGATGGGTTTTTCAATAATTTTTAACACTTAATTGCAGTTTCCCATCTCAATTGTAGCCTTATTGTGATGTATCTTAAGTGCCATATCTAGTTTATTCCAAATTTTTGCAAGTAAAGAGACACTTTCTAAACTTAACTCAATGTACCAATTGTTCCACAGTCTTCTCTGTTTTTTGAGGGGTTTTTTTTGCATGTGTTTCATTTAATCCCCATCACATAGAAATACATGATACGCTCTAAATATTTAATAAATATTTATGTAAGTGAAGAAAATTTAAGTAAAAACACCTAAATTATGTTGGACAAAGTCACTGGTAGTTTATTGAATAAATAATTCAGCAATATGCTTGAAATAGCTAGTGCTATTTTTTTTATTTTTAATCATGCAGCCCATTAATATAGACTGTTTTTGAAGTTCAAGTAAGACACATAGGTGGAAATTGTCTTCTCTTCTCAGAGTCTTTTCCCCTGCCCTGTCCCAAATTCTTCTTCCTAAACAACTAAGTTTATAATTGTCATCTAGAAGACTAAAAATTATAAGAAATAATTATGTTTGCCTACTCTGTTTGAGATGGTAAAGGGAATGTAATGTGCAAAATACACATTGTCTTCCCTAGTTTAAATCTCTATGAGTTATATTTAATTGATGAGGGAAAAATTATAAGACTGAGGCGGTGTAACATTTACTCATCTACCACCAACAGCAAAGTTTACGTTTTGAAAATTAAATTAAATCGCAACAATTACATTTTTGGAAATTACACAATAAAAAACTGGGGTGTTTCTTTTTCCTTTCTTCTCTCTGTCTCTTTCTCTCTCTGTCTCTGGCTCTCTGACTCTCTCTCCACCCAAAGACATTCTATGAATTTAAGCATCTTACAAATCTTATTAAGGTGAAAAGGCATAGACTCATCTTAATTCGGTCATCAAATATTTACTTATTGCCTGCTCTGTTCAAGGCAGTATGCCAGACCCTAAGAAATTAACAAAGATAACAGTGACAACTAATTAAAAATATAAACTTCTGTTTTAATAATTGCCAGATCATGTCAAAGTCCTGTTGAAAATTCTCAAATATTTTACCATTGACTTTAAGATAAATTCAAACCTCCTTCATCTATCATTGATAATGGTCCACTATCTGGCCCCAAGCTACCTTTCCAATTATCTCTTATAATTTCCCCAACATGAACTTCAGCCTGGCTATTCTATCTGAATACTTTTAGTCTTTCCTTTTTACTGTATTTTTTCCTCTTTGCCCATTAAAAAAAACTATCCATCCACTTTCATGGCCCAATTCAAAACCTACTTTCATCATGAACAGACTTCCATTATCATTTCAGCCAATTATGAGTTCTCTCTCTTCTGAACTATTAGAAAACTTACTGGCACCTTTCATTTAATATTTTTCATACACTATTTTCTATTTTAGATGTATATGCTAACCTTAAAACTAGAAAGATAATCAATGATATGAGGACTGAATTTTTGCATCAAAGATCTTGGGTTCAAACTCTGCCTTTCCCATTTATTTCATTGCTCTAAAAAAATCATTCAAATTCTCTAGGACCTTAGATTTCTCATTTGCAAAGTGAGGGAAATGGATTAAACAAATTCTCAATTTCATTTGTAATCCTAAATCTCAAATTCCAGAAGACCATAAACTGAAAGGTAGGATCTGTCAGGTATATTTCTTGCTCTATAAGCAAGCACACATGAAGTTCAGTGGGTACTACGTTTTGTACACAGTGAATATACAGTAAGTATATATTTCATGTGTAAGGTGATTGTGGAGGCAGGGAAGGGGTTGTTTGTTATGTGTGAACACATGGTTATATCTCAATATGGCTCAGAGGAAGGAAATAATTTCTTCTTTCCCTATTGCTCTCCTCCCTCCAACAAAACTTCCCCAGCTTCTCTAGGAATAATTTTTATTCTTTCATGAAAAAGAAGCAGGAATTTGGAGCCAGAGGTCTTCCAATCCATTTTCATCAGAAAGAGGGGGGTCCCAGGATAGAATTATATCTGTTTGTTCTCTTAAATATTGTTAATCTAGGGAAAGTAATACTTAAGTTCAAGCCACACTCATGATTGTGTTCCTCAATGGAGAAGGAAGGCCCCAAACAGAATATCCAGGTCTTGGCTCCCTTTCCACTACATGCCAGTTCCACAGTGAATACATTTAGAAAATAACAATAAACCCATTAATACAAGTCAATAAGAAAATAAAAATCAAAGAAATTTAAAATAAAAGAATACGTGCCACACAACAGAGTGAAGGAGTTCTCCCTTTGGGAGCAAGATAACTCAGCTAAATTTACAATTAGATTGGAGGTGAAACAAGGATGTCCTTTATCACCACTGTTATTCAGTATGACACTAGAAATGTTATCTTTAGCAACAAAAGAATAAAAAGAGGGGGGCGGAGCCAAGATGGCGGCGTAGAAGCAGCAAAGCACCGCAGCTCCCACACAAACACGCTGAAAAACTCATAAAATGGGACGCTAAACAGATTTTCAAGCTCCAAAACTCTCCACAAGACAGAAGGCACATCTGTT
>CM053599.1:161281336-161303459 GCA_028646575.1 Pseudocheirus occidentalis | reverse complement strand
AGTAGGCATTTCTCAAGAAGAGAAACCCAGGTTACTGAGATATAGAAAAAATACCCCAATAACTAATAACTGGGGAAATACAAATTAAAAGGAACTCTGAGGTTATACCTCATACACTTCTGATTGGCAAAAAAAAAGCAGCAACAACAACAACAGAAAGAAAAGAACAAATGATAGAAGGGCAGCAGGAAAATGTGCATATTAATGCACTGTTAGTAGAATAGTAAATGAGTTTAACCATTATGGAAAGCAATATGGAGTTATGTGCAAAAACAATAAACAGTACATGCTCCTTGATCCAGCAAGTTCTATACACCAGAGATAAAACAAAGATGAAAAGGACTCAGATATGCAACAATATTTAAAGCAGACATTTCTGTGTTTTCAAAACCAGATGCAAACAAGCTGCTTATTAATTGAGAAATGGCTAAACAAGATTTGCATATGAAAGTAAAGGAATACTACTATGCTGCTTAAAAATAAGGAAAAGGATGGCCTCAAAGAGACATGGAAACCAGATTTCTGTGAACTGATACAAAATGAAGTGAGTAAAACCTGATGAACAATTCATATTATAGTATCATTATTATGAAAGCAATAATTTTGAAAAACTTAGGAACTCTGATCAGCTAAACAATCAACCTGTTTCCAAAGGACTGGTAATGAATAGCATCACCTACCTCATGAAGAGAAATGATGGACTAATATACAGCACGAGAAATCCATTTTTGGATGTGACTTCTGTGGAAATGTGTTAATATGCTCAATGTGTTTCTATAATATGCTTAACATGTTATTTGACTGTGCTTAAGTGATACAGGTATTCCCCCCCCCCCTTTCTCAGAAAGGGAAATAAAATGAATGTTTGACTGCTAAAACAATATTAAAGGAAAGGAAATAAGGAGGGGCAGAGACAAGGTGGAGGACTTAAAGCAAGAACTTGTCTGAGCTCCCACTAGAGTCATCTCCAATACCTGTAAAATCTGTCTCTAAACAAATTTTGGAGCAATAGAACACACCAAGTGACAGACAGAAAAAAATTTCCCACTGAAGGCTGTTGGATGGGCTGACAGGAAGGGGCTATTACACCAATCTGGGAGTGTATCACAGTCTCCAGTGAGCCATGCAGGCCCAGAATTGGGGCAACCATGATTAGTGGCATAGACAAGCTGGAGCTGACTTCAGGAGAGTGAATCACTAGCAGCTGCGGTGGTTTCCAGACTTCTCAAAACATAAATGCAAAAGATAAAGTAAAAGGTCAGTAAGGAACTCTGTAGGCCCCAAGTGAAGGAAGAGTGTCATCCAGTCCTTGCCCCTCGGGCAAATAGTGAAGGAGGTATGGCAGCCACATGGCTGCCTCCAGAGCTCCTGACTTGCAGATAGTAGAGGGACCAAGTGACCATTCAGAGGGTGAATGTTCTTGCTTTGATCTGCTTGGGTCTGTTTCACTGTCTAGGGTGGTGGTCCTGGGATGAGGAACTCCAGTGTGTCAGAGTTTGTGGCAGTTATAGAGAGGGCACCTTACTCATAGTCCAGACAACAGCTTTGACAACAGTAAAATCCCCAGCAATTTGGGACAGAGCTCTCTTCACTGTGGAAGCAGAGTTCTACCATGGCAAAAAACTCAAAAGCCAAGATGATCAAACAGAGGAAGCACTATCAGACTATAGAATCCTTTTTTTTGTGGACAAAGAGATCAAAACATAGAACAAGAAGAAATCAACAAAGTCAAAATTCCTGGATGAAATGCAACCAAGAATAATATAAACTTGTTGCAGGTCATGAAAGAGTTCAAGAAGGATTTTGAAAATAAAATAGGAGTTGACAAGGGAGGAATTGACAGAATCTAGAATTTAAAGCTAGGCAATACCTGCAACTAGGAATTAAGATATACAGGGGATTGGGTAGGGAGACCCTCCCTGCCCTACCGGAAAGTAAGAGATCAGATCAGGGGAGGGATTGCTGTTTGGGGGTTGGAGTAGGGGAAAGATGGGGAGAAAATTTGTAATTCAAAAATCTCATTAAAATGAATAATGTAAACAAGAAAATAAATTTTAAAAATTTTTAAATACTTACTGAAACTGAAAAAAAAGAAAAGAAAATAGAAGTAAAGGAAAAGTGGGAAGAGAAATGAGAATGATGTAAGAAAATCATAAAAAGTGAGCCAACAGCCTGACTGAAGAAAAACACACCATAAGAATAGGCTAATTCAAATGTCAAAAGAACTCCAAAAAGCCAATGAGGAAGAGAATTCCTTAAAAAGCAAAATTTGCCAGATGGAAAAGGAATTTCAAAATCTCACTGACGAGAATGCTCCCTTTAAAATTAGACTGGAGTAAATATGAGCTAATGACTTTAAGAGAAATCAAGATACTATGAAACAGATTCAAACAAATCAAAAAATGGAAGGCAATGTGAAATATCTTATTGGGAAATCCACTGAACTGGAAAATTGATATAAGAAAGATAATTAAAAAATTATTGGACTATCTAAAGGCCATGATAAAAAAAAGCCTAGAAATAATCCTTCAAGAAATTCTCAAAAAGGAAGAGCACAGGTGATGGAAAGGAAGCAGTAACATACCTAAGCTCCTCAAAGAATTCTGTTGCTAAACTCTAAAAAGTGAATTTGAATGGATTTTAGAGAGACAGAACCCATTGGGAGATGGAGCATGGTGGATTTTCAGCTCTGGAAAGTGCCCACATAGATCTGGACAGGGGGAACACCGAGCACACAGGGGCTGCACCAGCATGGATCTGAGAGCAAACTGGAGCTGAGTGAGAAGGAGCCCCAGGCAGTGAAGTCACCTATCCCGAGGATGATTTGCAGCCATCTCACCACAGGACAGAAGGTTGTCAGAGCTTGGTAAGAGAAAACACAGGGACTGCAGCAGGGACAGCAGCTTCTCCTGAACCTATCAGCCCACAACCTGCATGTTTTAAAATTACATACTCGAAAGTCGAGAAATCAAGATGGTGGAATAGAACCTAGTTGCTCTGATCCTCCCTCCCTGACCCAGAAAACCCAGAGATAAATGTCCCACCCAGAGTAAAATCCTGAATTAGTGAAAACAGATTAAGGGTTTGGAGTCACTGAGGAAAGGAGGAAAGAGGCAGTAGGGAGTCTAAGCCCAGGACGGTACAGCCAGCAAGCAATAAAACACAAGCCCAGGTGTGCCCTAGCACCACCAGGGGAATCAGCAGATAGCAGCCACAGTGACCTCCAGCTACTAAATCTGCCCAAGCTGTAGCACAAAGATGCAGAGGTGAAAACCTGAAATAGCCAGACAACTCCACCCCACAAGTCACTCTGTGAGCCTCAGGGAAACTGAGGGGAAACAGTGAGAGTCCTGGCCTTGGCCTTGGTCTAGACATTGAGAGGCTGTAGCTCCCCAAATTAAAAACCAAGCACCTAACTCCCAGTCTGAGAAGCTCAGTACTTCTGCACTCCAGAAGCACATATCCACGGAAAAGTCCAGGACACATGTAATTACAATGGGGAAGAAGGAACCTGTGAAATATAGAATCATAAAATCTTTTTTATACTGAGCAAGAACAACCAATTACAGAGGACAACCTGGAATCTATACTCACACTGGAGACCACAGAAGGAAATGTGAATTGCTCTCAAGCCCTAAAAGCATTTTTGGAGGACCTCAAGAGTGATTTTTAAAACCAAATTAAAGAGGTAGGAGATAAATTTAAATCTACAGTGACCAAATTTGAAAAAAAAAATATCACTGAAGAAAACAAATCTTTAAAAAGAAAATTGGAGAACTAGCATGGGAGGTCCAAAATCTAACTGGAGAAAATACCTCCTTAAAAATGAAAACAGTACATATAGAAAAAGGAGCTTCCAAAAAGAGTTGAGGAAAATAATTCACTAAATATTAGAATTAGTCAAATTTAAGCTGACTCTATGAAGAATAGAGGAAGAAACGACTCAATGAAGAATAGAATTCAGGAAAATCAGTCAAATAAAACATGAAGACTGAAAAATCAAAAGAAAGTGCAAAATATCACACTGGAAAACAACTGACCTTCAAAACAGATCCAGGAGAGCTAACATAAAAATTACTGGCCTAGCAGAAAGACATGATAAAAAAGCAGCCTGGACCGCATCCTCCAAGAGATTGTCAAATAAAACTGTCCCAAAGTCCTAGAATCAGAAAGAAAAATAGTTATTGAAAGAAATCACTGATCTCCTCCTGAAAGAGATCCCAAATTAAAAACTCCAAGATATGTAGTGGCCAAATTCCAGAGCTGCAAGGTCAAGGAGAAAATACTGCATGCAGCCAAAAAAAGTTGAAATAGTGTGGAACTACAGTCAGGTTTACACAGGAATTAGCAGCTTCTACATTAAAAGACAGGAGGGATTGGAATTTGATATTTTATAAAGCAAAAGAGCTAGGACTGCAATCAAGGATCAATTACCCAGCAAAACTGAGCATAATCTTTCAGTCAAGGAGATGGTCATTTAATGAAATAAAGGACGTCCAGGCTTTACTGATAAAAAAGCCAGAGCTCAATATAAAATGTGATCTCCACTTACAAGACCCAAGAAAGACACAAAAAGCTAACAAGGAAAACACACACTGACACATCCACATAAACGCACACATGCACACAGATACACATAGTTTGGGACTCAATAAGAGCACACTGTTTACATCCCTATATGAGAAGCAAATACCTGTCAGTATTGAAATTTCTGTAATTAGTGTGACATTTGAAATGTACATACGTATATAGAGGGTCTGGGCATAAGTGAACAAATCTCAAGATTGTTTAAAAAGCCTTATTAATGGGAATAAAGGGATTGTAATGGGACAAAGGGAAAGGTTGCAGCAGTAAATTGCAAATTATGCAACATGAAGAGTCATGAAAACATACTAAAGTGGAGGGAAAGAAAGGAGGGAGATGAGCATCATATGAACATTATTGTCATTGCTTCTGATTCAAAGAGGGATCAATATAATCAGTTAAGTTAAGATCCTAACATGAAAAGACAGAAAAACTCATTATAACAGAAGGAAAAGTGGGAGGGAGAGGAGCACTGCATGAAACTTAACTAGCATTGGTTTGGGTTCAAGGAGGGAATAACATACTCTGTTAAGAATAAAAATATATTGTGCCCTACAGGCATTAAAAGAATAAGGAGGTTGGGTGAAAGAAGGTGGATGGTGGTTAGAAGGGAGAGAAAGAGCAGTTAAGGGAAATTGTAGTTAAATAGAGGGAACACAGGAAGGGAGTACTGAGGGAGGCTGTGGTCAAAAGGAAAACTCTTAAGGAGGGGAAGGGAAAGAAAAGATACAAAATTATAAAGCATGGGATTAGGGTGGAGGGAAAGCCACAGGTAGTAATCATAACTATGAATGTGAATGAGATGAACTATCCCATAAAACGGAGGTGGATAGCAGAATGGATTATAAACCACAATCCTACAATATGCTTTCTACAAGAAACGCATTTGAAACAAGGGGATATGGACAGGGTAAAGGAAAAAGTATGGAGTAGAATATATTGTGCTTCAGCTAAAGTAAAAAAAAGCAGGGTTAGAAATCTTTATCTCAGATAAAGAAAAAGCAAAAAATTAGATGTAATTAAAGGAGATAAAGAAGGAAACGACATCCTGCTAAAAGGCACCATTGAGAATGAAGCAGTATCATTACTTAACATATATGCACCAAGAAGTATAGCACACAAATTCCTAGAGGAAAAGTCAAGGGAATTAGAGGAAGAAAAAGCAAAACTTTACTAGTGGGGGACCTCAATCTCTCTCTCTCTCTCTCTCTCTCTCTCTCTCTCTCACTCTCTCTCTCTCTCTCTCTCTCTCTCTCTCTCTCTCTCTCTCTCTTTCTCAACTTGATAAATCTAACTTCAGAATAAAAAAGAAAGAAGTTAAGGAGGCAAAGAGAATTTTAGACAGGCTAGACGTGATAGATCACTGGAGAAAAGCGAATGGGGATAAAAAGGAATATGCCTTCTTCTCAGTGGTACATGGCATATACACAAAAATAGACCATTACCAGGGCATAAAACCTCACAGTTCAATGCAGAAAGGCAGAAATATTAAATACATCATTCTCCAATCATTATGCAATAAAAAGCATATTCAATAAGGGGCAATAGAAAGATAGACAAAAAAACTAATTGGAAAGTAAATAATGTTATCTTAAAGAATGAGTGGGTCAAACAAGAAATTATAGAAACAATCAGTAACTTCATTCAAGAGAATGATAATAATGAGAAATCATACCCAAACTTGTGGGGTGCAGCAAACACAATTCTTAGGGGAAGTTTTATATCCCTGAATGCATACATGAATAAATGAGAGAAAATCGAGGTCAATGAAATGAGAATGCAAATGAAAAATGTAGAAAAAGAACAAATTGAAAACCCCTAATTAAATACTAAATTATAAATAATTAGAAATTAATACAATTGAAATTTAGAAAAGTATCAGAACTATGAGATGGTTTTATGAAACAACCAATAAAACTGATAGACCTTTAGTCAATAAGATAAGAAAAAGAAAAAAGAAAAACAAAGTTTGAGTATCAAAAATGGAAAGGGAGAGTATACCTCCAATGAAAAGGAAATTAAAACAATAACTAGGAATTATTTTTGCCCAATTGTACGAACATAAATTTAACAGTCTTAGGCAAATGGTTGAATATTTACAAAACCATAGGTTTCCCAGATTCCCTGAAGAGGGACTAAATTACTTAAATAACCCCATCTCAGAAAAAATAAATTGAACAAGCCATCTGTGAACTCCCTAGGAAAAATTCTCCAGTGCAAGATGGATTTACTAGTGAATTCTATCAAAGATTTATATCAATTGATCCCAATACTCTACAAACTATTTGGGAAATTTGATGGAAAAGGAGACCTACCAAATTCTTTTTATGACACAAATAAGGTACTGATATCTAAATCAGGGAGGGAAAAAACAGAGAAAGAGAAATATAGACCAATCTCCCTCATGAATATAGATACAATAATTAAAAATAAAATATTAACAAAAAATACAGCAACTTATCACAAGAATAATACATTTTGATCAGGAGGGATTTATTCCCAGAATGCAAGGATGGCCCAATATTAGGAAAACCATCAGGATCATTGATTATATCAACAACAAAACCAGCAGAAACCATATGATTATCTTAATAGATGAAGAAAAATGTTTTTGACAAAATGCAATATCCATTACTATTAAAAACGCTAACACACTAGAAAGTATAAGAATAATTGGAGTTTTCCTTAGAATAATAGGTAACATCTGTTTAAAGCCATCAGCAAGTATTAAATGTGTGTGATTGATAGACCTTGACAGACCTATAATAAATTAGAAGCATTTCCAGTAATATCAGGGGTGAAACAAGGATGTCCACTCTCACCCCTCTTATTTGATCTGTTACTAGAAATGTTAAAAGTAGCAATTAGAGAAGAAAAAGGAATCAAAGGGATCAAATTAGGCAAAGAAGAGACTAAGCTATCAGTATTTGCAGATGATATGATGATATACTTAGAGAATCAGTAAAGAAACTACTTGAGATAATAAATAAACTTGGCAGAGTTGTAGGATATAAAATAAAACCACATAAATCCTTGCCATTCCTATATATTTCTAACAATTTCCAAAACAAACCCAGGACCTATACGAACACAACTACAAAACCCTTTTCACACAAATAAAACCAGACCTAATTATTTGGAAAAACATCAATTGCTCATGGCTGGGTCAAGCTGTAATAATAAATATGGTGGAGCCATAATAAAAATGACAATTTTACCAAAATTAATTAATTATATAGTTCCATTTGAATCAATCTACCAAAAAATTACTTTGTAGAGCTAGAAAAAATAGTGACAAAATTCATTTGGAAGAACAAAAGGTCCAGAATATCCAGACAACTAATGAAAAGAAATGCTAGGGAAGGTGGCGTAGAAGGTGGTGTACCAGATTTTAATCTGTATTATAAAGCAGCGGTCCTGAAAACGGTCTGGTACTGGCTGAGGAATAGAGTAGTGGACCAATGGAATAGATTGGATACAAAAGACTCAGTAGAAAACAATTATAGTAATTTGCTGTTTGGTAATTCCAAAGATCCCAGTTTTGGGGATAAGAACTCACTATTTGGCAAAAACTGCTAGGAAAATTGGAATATAGTATGGCAGAAATTGGGCATAGACCATCATCTAATGTTGTAGACCAAAATCAAGTCTAAATGTGTGTATGATCTAGGTATAAAGGCTGATACTGTAAGTAATCTGGGGAAGAAAGAAGTATTTTATCTGTCAGATTTATGGAGTAGGGAAGACTTTATGATGAAACAAGAGTTAGAGAGCATTATAAAATGAAAAATGGATAATCTTGTTTATATTAAATTGAAAAGTTTCTGCACAAACAAAGCCAAAGTAACCAAGATTAAGAGGCAAGTGGGAAATTGGGAAAGAATTTTTATGACCAGTGTCTCTGATGAAGGCCTCATTTCTAAAATGTACAGGGAACTGATTCAAATAAGAATACAAGTCATTCTCCAGTTGATAAGTGGTCAAAGAATATGAACAGGAAATTTTCAGAGGCAGAAATTAAAGATATATTTAAGCATATGGAAAAATGCTCTAAATCACTATTGATTCAAGAAATGCAAATCAAAACAACTTTGAGGTACCATATCTCATCAGCCAGATTGTCCAAGATAACAAAACAGGAAAATGACAAATGATGGAGAGGATGTGGAAAAATTGGAACACTAATGCAATGTTGGTAGAGTTGTGAACTGATTCACCCATTCTGGAAAGCAATCTGGAACTATGCCCAAAAGGTTATAAGTGATTGCATACCCTTTGCCCTAGTAATAACACTTCTAGGCTTGTATTCCAAAGAGATCATAGAAGTGGGAGGAAGACCCTCATATGTACAAAAATATTCATTGAAGCTCTCTTTGTGGTGGCAAGAAAACTGGAAATTAGGGGGATGTCCATCAATTGGGGAATGGCTAAACAAGTTGCGGCATATGAATTTATGGAATACTATTGTGCTATAAGAAATGAGGAGCACATGGACTTCATATTTACCTGTTGAGGCTTATACAAAGTGATGCTAAGAGAGAAGGGCAGAACCACAACAGATTTGTATACAATGATAAACACAACATATATGTTACAAACTTTAATAAACTTGACTTTTTTCAGCAACTCAAGGTTATAAGACAACTCTAAAAGTCTCAGGATGGAAGGAGATGTCTATATCCAGAGAAAGATCTAGGAAGAACTGAGTTTAAATGGAGACTGGAGGAAACTATATGCTCTAGTTCTTTTCCATATTTGGTTTTGTTTCCTCTTTCCCATTGTTCACTCCATTGGTTACAACCCTTCTATACAACCAGAGTAATAGGATAGTGTACAGCTATGTAACTATATACTTATATGTATATGTATACACACACACAGATACTTTTATGTGTATATATATACATACTTATATGTATACATACACATATATATGAGTGTGTGTAAATGTATGTACATGTCTACATAAAAAGACGGCACAAGATCAGTTGAATATGGAAGAATAATATCTAAAAATAAAATTAAGAGGTGAGAGGAGAATAAAATGAGAGGAGAAAAGTTGAGATGGAATAGGGTAAATTTTGTTGTACAAAAGAAGCAAGGGAAAAGTGTTACAATGGAGGGGAAGAGAGGAAGATGAAAGTAATTGATTAACCTTACTCTCATTGGATTTGGATTAATGAGGGATTAAGATGCATACTCAATTAGGTGTCTTACTCTACAGAAAAGTATGGGGAAGAGGATAAGAGAGGGAATGATAGAAGGATGGGTAGATTGGGGAAGAGGGTAGTTAGAAGCAAACACTTTTTTTAAAAGGACAGGGTCAAAGTAGAAAACATAATAATTAGTGGGCAGGATAGGATGGAGGGAAATATATTTAGTCTTTCATAATATAACTACTATGGAAATGTCTTGCAAAACTTCACATGTACAACCTATACCGAATTGCTTGTCTTGGGGGGGTAGGGTGAGGAGGGAAGAAGGGAAAGAAAAGAATTTGGAATTCAAAGCTTTAAAATTAAATGTTTAAATTATTATTATTTTTATTATTCTTATTTACATGCAACTGGGAAATAAGATATACAGGTACTCATGTGTATAAATCCATCTTGCCCTACTAGAAAGTTGGAGGGGGGAATAAAGGAGGATATAACATAGGGAGACAGGGTATTCTATATGCTTTGTCTCTTGGGGTGGTGTCTGGGGGCGACAGGATGAAAATTTATATCTCAAAATGTTGTGGAAAAGAACTTTGAAAACTAAAAATGAATTAATTAAAAGAGAAAAAAGGAAAGAATAGGAAAAAGAAGGGGAATTATCTATCTAAAGAGGTTTTCCTGCCTGGGAGCTGTACTTTGAACTGATCTGACAGAGTACAATTTTTTTAAGGGAAGAGAAGAAGGTCATTTCCTTAATGTGAATGGGCATGGAGAAAACCAAGACATAATGAGAACCATCAAGGGTAACTAGTCATTCTCCAAGAGGAGAAAAAAAATGTTTATTATATTCCTTTTCCTAAAGAGATTACAGCTCCCTCCCTAAAAACTAGAATCCCATTAGAGCCTCTCTGTGGTAAATGTATGAACTGGAGTTGACTAGGAATTTGCAGAAGTAAATTCAAAGATGAAATTATGGCTATTTTAACTTTTATCTGGAACTTTATCCTTTACAAAAGTGTTTTTATCAGTCACTGAAATAAGTAGGGCAAGCATTTTGTCCACATTTTATAGAGTAGCAAATTGAGTCTTAGTGAAGGAAGAAAATTTTTCCTAGTGGCAAACACAAGTGAGAACATACATATGGAAGGTAAGTCAGACAATCTGGCTTACTCTATTACTCATCTCTCCTAATTTTTTCCTATAATCATAATCACTCTCGCCACAAAATTAAGGCAGGCTCAATCAATATTAGCACAGAGACTTAAACTGTCCCTGCTCTTAAAAATTGCCTATAGAGACAACCAAATCCTGAGAAAGAGAGAGGGAGATGAGTTCCTTCTTATGTGTGTTTTGCAATTTCTGCCTTACTTGTCTCCTATTTCAACTGTCCCACCTCTCTGAAAGTATCTGGCAAGCTGGGTTTCTAATGAAATAAAATGTCATTTTGCCACTGTGCTTTCCTTTCATATTTAAAAACATGCTACATGGAAACCGAAACTGATAAACAGATAATGACAGACCAACTGTAAAATTTTCTTTCACTAAAGAATTCCTATATCTTTTTTTGAGAGAAGATAAAGAGAAACATCACCTTTCATCACAACAAGGCTTTATTCATATTGCAATTCTATTGAACTGATATCAGTTACAGAGAAGTGGATCTGAGCTCAATCTGAGAAAAAAAATCCTAAAGACCAGATGTTTAACTGTGGAAAAGAGTAATTAGCTAAGTAATAAGTTCACTGTCATTGAAAGCATGGTAGGCACAATTCTTTCCCAGCCTCAAGGCCAGAGTCAGAAAGGACTTTATTTAGATCTAGCTAAGAGAATGTTACATGAATATTTTTCATATTCATTTTATAGATGAAAAAATTTCCACCTAAAAAAATTGTGACTTACCATTCACACAAACAATATAAGACCTGGGATTTGAACACAGCTCCTATTGTTCCAAATCCAGGATATATGTGTGTGTGTGTGTGTGTGTGTGTGTGTGTTTTCCAGGACATCAAAATACTATACATCTGGGATACTATAAAATGGATTCCTTAATTGGGTAGTAGGGTTGCACTCTAAGTTCTTTTCCCGTTCTAATATTTTATGATTCTAAAAGGAAGCGTTCTTTTACATCTATCCTAACATTACTTATGTCATAGAAACTGTAGTGAGAAAAGTGATTGGTAAGCCTTAAAACAATATATAAATGTGAGTAAAATGAGTGCAAAAATTATCCTTATTTTGAGAATCTGTGAGATAATTCCCCATGCAAGGGAGACTTGGAACTTTCTGGCCATCCCTGAAACCTTGGCTGCTTAAGTTATATAGATAAAGAAGCAATGCATGAGACAAGAGAGCAAGAGAGCGTCCCCCTCCTGAAGGGTGCAAGTTAGGTGCCTCATGTAGCAAACGACTTGAAGTTTCCCATGAGAAATTATGATGTAAGTGCTTCAGCAACAGTATATAAACTCTAACCCTCAGATGCTTATTTGAGACTGGCTTAGCATGTGTGGAATAAACATGAATACTTTGACAATCTTTGCCTGGCCCACAGACTCATTATTCACACTCCCATGTCTTGGTTGGTGCTGAGAGTGCAGGCTACAATAGCTGAGATTCATAGAGGTGAATTCTTTGTCACATAAGTAAATACTAGTAATCAGAGACCATGTAAATAAATTATTATGGACTTGATCTTTGTTGAGATAAAGGGATATGAATATGTTATTCACAACATGATTATCTTGGGAGTGATTTCTTTTTCTCCTTTGTACTCACTCTTCTGATGTTCTCTCAGAAACGATCTTCTTTATTTTCATTTGTCTTTATGTAACACCCCTTAATCTAGTATCCTTTCTATCCCCTAACTTTCGTATGAAGTAACTGTGTAACGTTGGTACCTCTCTTGTTCTATCAGTGATGATTGGAGCTTCAGATCTGACGTCAAACAGGGAATGGCTAATGACAGGTACATTGCTGTAGCGTTAAAACAAAAACACAACTTCTCCACTCTCCAGAAAAAGAAAAATCAGCATGTACATATATGGTCTCTTCTTATCACTGAAGGTGGAGATGGGCCAGAATAAGAGCAGAGCTTATGATTTCTATGTTATCAAAAATATCGCATTCCACTTACCTTAGGTATAAATATTAACAATCATTGTTCTGCTTATGGTTATCCTAAACATATAATTCCTAAATAATAATAATAATAAGGCACATTGTCCTTGGAGCCTATAATCTTAAAGTCATCTTGGCCCCTTCCCTGATCTGCACGGTATTAATTAAATGCTTTATTCAAATCACAAAGCAACCAGATTAGAAATAAATTTATAAAATACACAATTAGAAGAACATTGAAACTTACTCCAGTAACTGGAATCACTCAGTGGTGCTAATTTCTTTGTTGGAATCCAAGAAAAAAGGCTTTTGATAATGGGAGAGACTGATACCTTCCATATTTTGCAAGAGAGAACTTGAAATAATTACCATATTTTTAAGTAATTGAAAAGCATCACTTTTTTCTTAAGACTATCTCCAAATAATCAGATGTTTAGAAAGAATTTAGGAATGCTCACTGCCATCCAAGGAAAACCTAATCGAATTACCTTTTAAACTGAATGAACAGATTCATTCTGTTCTAATTCTGTTGTTAAGACTTAGTAAACGTAGCCCTCATTGGACAAATTACCTAATGTTGGGTACTAAATAATCTGGGGCCAAGAATTTTGTTGAGTCACCTCCATGTCAGGATGAGACATCCTAATAAAGCTTTAAGAGAATAAGGGAAAATGTCTGAATTTTAAATCAGGGAATTTTTTCACAGGGAGACAAATTATTTCTGTGCTGATACCTGTTGATTTTATACTATAGATATTATTGGATATACAGTAATCTCTTAATTGAATCCTCTCTTGCAGTAAAAATAAAGCCAATTGACCCAGTGACCATGTCTGACAACAGATGTCATGCTCTGTGACCACAGTCCTCCATTTCTCTAATTAAGTATTTTTATTGAGCCATTTTTAATAAGTGCCAGGCACTGTGTTTGGCTTCTTCCAAAAATTGGGAAGTGAGTTTTATCATCTGTTACCTGGTAATGTTGGACACTAGAATTATAAGAAGAGCAAGTTTCTTTTATTTTTTTGCAACTATATTGTGAACATGATCTAAATTAAATCAGCTTTAGGGAGCCCCAAGAAATGAATAGCTCAGGTTTCCTTTAGGTTGATCTCACATATCAGGTAAAAGTTCATAATCAGGGTGAATTGACACTTTTCAACATTATGGAGTGGAAACTTAGACGATGTTAACCATATCATTCCATGGTCTGTTTCTCCTATTCTTAAATAATGCACTTCATTTTAGCTCTTGCCCATCAAAGACCAGCCTTGATAATGGTGGCAAGTATGCTTCCATCCTTCCATATCCACAAATAATCCCTACGTTATTAAGCCTCCTCCCCCATCTTTCTTACTTCTACAGAAGTAACATTAAGTAAGCCCTACAGCATATTTCGCATCCTTTAGTGTCAAGACACATCTTTACATCTGATTAATCCTTGTTATATGTGCAGTTTCTTAGTAGGTATTCTAGTAAAATATGTCAAGAAATAACTTCATTTTAGGATTCTTTGTTTCTTTGTTAACCTCTTGGTTAACATTCTATTATTTTGTGACATTGCCTAAAGAAGGAATATCTGATCTTTGATAGAAAGTATATGGCAACGTTTATATCTCTTGGAGAAATTTAGAAGGCCAATTTGTATTCTGCTCACTCATAGGATTCCTCCTTCTGCACAAAATTGAGCTGCAGGCAGTAGAACTGATAAATAAGACCAATATATTTCCTTTTTCTTTTCTTTTTTAAAGTTCTGACTGAATTTTCTGCATCACTTGGATAATCACCCGGTTGAGACCCCATGGTTCTTTACCACAAAGAGAAAAGGTGATTTTAAGGGTAGATGCTACTAATTAGTCACCTGGAACAGTAAAGCCCCCTCAGCATGCCCCCTTTAAAATGACCTTAAATTGATGTTCATTAGTTGCCCTGATGGTTCAGCCTGGAGCTTCCCATTCAGAAGACTAAGTTTTAAAAGTTTTGAAAGGAAAACAGAAGAAAAAGTTGGTTCCAAAAGGACTGGAAATACTGGAATTGGAAATCATTCCACCTGATTCAATTGTGGTCTCAAGGGATCTGCCAGGTTTCGTTTGTGTATTTGTTTTATCAGCCTAGCATCAATCTTTCTGAGGCCAAAAGACAGAATAATTAGTTCTCTGATTGCCCATGTATAAAGCAACTAATAACTCAATTCCATTTTTAAAAAATTATTAGGCACCTAATATGTGCAAATCACTGTGCTGATGGAATGTACTCATGCTGTCTCCTAGAGACTTTGTTGGAATTCTTAGGTTTGGAGAGAACCATGTTATTCCTGCTTCAGGTGTTTCTTTTCCATCTCCACTTGAGCTGCAATTTGCCCCTTCAGTAGTTTTCTACCGTGAGCTCTTCTAGCAATATATTCCAGTTCAATTTCCTTTGATTTTTATTTCTCAGGAGCACACAATTCAGCCCCACTACCTCAGTTAGTGGCTGAGAATATAAGGCTAAAAAGCAACATAAACCCTTCCCCGAAATGAATAAGGTAAAGAAAGAATAAAAAGATTTGTAAATTATTATAAAATAGTAAGATTAAATAAGAAAATAAATTCTTATTAAGAATTTACTTTGGGGGTGGCTAGGTGGCTCAGTGAATAGAAAGCCCTGGAGTCAGGACGACCTGAGTTCAAATTCAGCCTCAGGCACTTAACACTAACTACCCATGTGACCCTGGGCAAGTCACTTAACCCCAACTGCCATGCCCTCCAAAAAGCAAAAAAAAAATTACTTTGTGCAAAACAATTGTGCTAAGTACTAGGGAACCTAAATAGGAAAGCAAGGAAGAGGGTTCTTGTTCTCAAACAGTTTATCATCTAAGACAGGGAGTGAACATATGTAGGAGGTTTCAGCTACAAGTCAGATGGAAAGATTCAGCAGTCTTTAGGGTGAAACAGCAAAACAAATGGTAATGCATCATCTTCCATTGATAAAACAAAGTAAATTTCTATGGTTGAGCCATTTGAGAGTGTCAAGGACTTTTTTTGTATTTTTGGTAGTTAAGGATACTGAGGAGGTAGGGACTGCAACATCTGTATTGTACTTTAATGGGTCACATTTCAATACGGGGTACTTTTCTAGATTATGGCTCTAAGGGTCAGCCTGGAATCAGAGTCATTGGTCTAGGGAGAGCTACTATTCTTGGGGCTCTTGGCTAACCTGGCATATCTGTGGCAGTTGGTTAAACGATGGTGTTAGTGGTGGCAGGGACGGAGGGAATCTTCTCCTCAAAGTTTGGTTCTGTGATAGCTACAAGTGTCAAGGTAGGGGGAAGGCCAGGGGTCCAGGGGAACCCTGATATTCACAGGGCTTATGAATTGCTTTCCTTCTTCCTCTAAAGCATCCTATGCCTCATCCTGACAAGAAGGTGACTCTCAATAAAATGCTTGGCCCCAGGTTATTTAGTAACCAACATTAGGTAATTTTCAATGAGGGCTACATTTACTAAGTCTTAACAGCAGAATCAGATCAGAATGAATCTGTTCCTTCAGTTTAAAAGGGACTCTAATTAGATTTTCCTTGCATAGCAGTGAGCATTCCTAAATTCTTCCTAAACATCTATTTATTTGGGATATAATTTTAATAAAAAATAATGCTTTTCAGATATGGAAAATATGGAAAATATGGTAACAATCTCAAGCTCTCTTTTGAAAATGTGGATGGCATCCAGCTTATCCCATTACCAAAAGCCTGGATTCCAACAGAAAAAAAAACCAGGACCATTGAGTGATTTCAGTTACTGGGGTCAATTTCAATGTTCTTCTAATTCTGTATTTTATAGATTTGTCCCTAATCTGGTTGTTTTGTTGTGTGAATAAAGCATTTAACTAATACGATGCAGATCAGGGCAGCCCCCGGCCCATGGTTGATGTTTTTAAGATCATAAGCCACAAGGACCTATTTATTTGTTACCTTTTATTTATTTGTTTGTTTTTGGTAAGGAATTACATATTTAGGATAACCTAACATAACCAAACATAAGCAGAACAATTATTGTCAATATTTGTACCTAAGGCAAGTGGAACGTGATATTTTTGATAACATAAATCATATGCTCTGTTCTTATTCTAGCCCATCTCCACAATGATGAGAAGAGATCATATAGGTATATACTAGTTCTTCTTCCTCCAGATATTGGGCAAGTTTTTTGTGCGTATGGGTGTGTATGTGTGTGTGTGTGTGTGTGTGTGTGTGTATTTATGCTGTAGCAGTGTGTCTTCCATTACCTATTCCCTGCTTGAGGTCAGGCCATAAGCACCAATCATCACTGAAAGAGCAAGAGAGGTATACAACATAGGGGGGTTTAAGGGACAGAAAGATGCTAGATTAAATTAAGTGGCATTACATAAAGACAAATTAAAATAAAGAAGATAGTTTCTGAGAAAACATTTAAGAACGTTAAAAGAGTGAGAGTCCAAAGGAGAAATGAAATTACTCCCAATTTAATCGTGTTGTTCTGGTGGAGGCTCTGCCCACCGAAAAACTATTAGAATTTCATGACATGTTGTGGTGAAACCACCTCAAAGAATTCTGAGTCAGCCTTCCTCTAATCCAAATATAGGCATTTATTGAGATTAACACATCTTATGAAGCAGGCTAAGTTACAAGAGTAACCAGCAACTTAAGATTGAGCAAAATGGATTTTATAGAGTAAAGATGCTGATTATACAATCAAAATTTACTTAGAATATAGAAACATGGTTAATATTAAAAAGACAGGAAGAATTTGTTAAGGGATTAGGTAATGGAGTTGGGGTGGCATCTATGGTTCTATGGTTAAACATTCTGGTCATGCTGACCAGTTGGCTAGCTATTGTGAGCCTGTCTGGTTAAGATAGATAGTTAGCTATTGTGGTTCAGTCTTGGGTTAAATTGATGATATAATTGTGGTTGAGTACAAGAACAGACCTGTTTCTGTGGGAATGGAGCTGGAGACTGGGATTTCATCATATTGACACACTTGCTGTTTCAGTGGGAACTAAGAGTTTAAGGACATACCTGTTGTTCTAGTGGGCAGTAAGGCATATATGAAGGAATCAGAATATTGACTGAGAGGGAAGGGCTAGGTAGGTTCAGTGGGCCTACTGTTAAGTGGGACCTATAATGAAGTTTAAGACTCCATCAATGTTGTGAATAATATATTCATATCCCTTATCTCAACAAAGAATAAATCCATTATAATCTATGAACGTGGTCCCAGGTCTGCTAGTATTTAGTTATGAGACAAAGAAGTCATTTCACCTCCATGTATCTCATTGCCTTCATGCATTCCATTTTTCAATGAAATTGATCTCTATGTATTATTACAACTAGTCCCCTGTAATTGAAGTACATTCCCAGGATACATCTGTCCATTCAACTGCTTTTATTCCTTCAACACCCTCCTCAGGTTCCATATCATATATATACAGCTTTCTCTGATTCCTTCTTTCTCCCTCCCCCCATTGTGCCTACTTTCTAGATAGATGGTGTCCCATATTTCTTATATTTATTTGTACCTCTCTTTTTCACTTAACACAATTTACTTAATTTTATCTTTGTGTAGATAAAATAAGGTAAACTGGAATCTAACAAGGGAATAAGAAAGAAATAAGGTTGGAAACATAGATTTTAGAGCCAGATTGTGAAGATTATTAAATGCCAGGTTTACATTTTGTCAAGTTCACATTTTATCCTACAGTTAATGTTCCCATTTCCAGTGAAGTTTTTTTGAACAGTGACATGGTCAGATATGTACGTTAACAGGACCATGATGACAACTATAAAAAGAATTGGAGGTAGGAGAAACTGAAATATGAGAAAGCAATTAGGAAAACAGTCATCATAAACCTGACTTCTAGTGCTTAAAGTTGGGTGAGAGAAGTATATGGAAAAAAGGTGTGAATATGAAAGATCTTGCAGAAATAAAATAAGTTTTTATGAGAGGGAGTGAGGAAAAGAGAAACGTCAAAGTTGACTCAAAGGCATTTGTGGTTCTGTGTTTTAAATTCTTCCTGAATGTCTGGAAGGGTGATGAGCCTTTACACAAAAATAAGAGTGCCAGGAAGAAGGGAACATTTGGATGAGATGGAAAAGATGATTATAGTATTTAGAGTAAAAGTGAGGACTTGCTTCAGTTCTCCAATTTTCCAAATTTTTCCAGAATATCAGGGCAGTTTTTCTTGATAATTTCTTGAAATGAAATGAAAATGTCTAGACTCTTTTAAAAATTTTAGAGGGCAATTGGGGTTAAGTGACTTCCCCAAAGTCACATGGCTAGTAAGTGTGTCAAGTGTCTGAAGCTTGGTTTGAACTCAGGTCCCCCTGACTCCAGGGCTGGTGCTCTTTTCACTGTGCCACCTACCTGGCCCTAGGTTCTTTTGTAATCATGACTTTCAAGTAGTGCCACAATTTTTAAATGATCTCTCTCAGACATATTTTCCAGGTCAGCTGGTTCTCCAATGAGATATTTCACGTTGCATTCTATTTTTTCATTCTTTGGGTTCTGTTTCATACATTCATGATTTCTCATAATGTCATTAATGTGCATTTGTTCCATTCTAATTATAAGGAATTATTTTCAGCAGTAAGCTTTTTTACCTCCTTTTCCATTTGGCCAATTCTAGCTTTTAAGGCATTCTTCTCCTCATTAGCTTTTTGGACCTCTTTTGTTTGACATTTCATCTCATCTATTTTTCAGCATTTTGTGGATCTTGTTTAGTTAGCTGTTCACACATTTGGTTTTTGTTCCATGATTTTCCTGCATCACTCTCATTTCTCTTCCCAATTTTTCCTCTACTTCTTTTACCTGATTTTTAAAATAGTTTTTGAGCTTTCATATTTTTTTTCTTGGAGGCTTAGGATGTAGAAAGTTTGATTTTGTTGTTTTCTTGTTATATGTTTTATTCTTCTTTGTCATCAAAGTATGGTTCTATAGTCTGAGATTTTTTTTCTGCTGTGTGCTTATTTTCCCAGCAAATTACTTGACTTCTTATCTCTTTGTCAAGATACGTCTCTGCTTCCAGTCTAGAGGCTGTATCATCCCAGACTTCAGGGAGTTTGTGCAAGTATTTTCAGAGATATTTCTGGGGACCTTATTCAGCTCTTCCAAGTTTGTATGATGAAAGGAGAAATGTTTACTCCTTTTCTGGCCTGTACTATGGTCTGTGAGTAATGACAAGTACTCCTTTATGCCCTAGAACTGTGAGGAAGATTCACTCTCCACCACTACAAGCTCTGCCATGCCAGCACTCCTCCTCACCAAGGGACCACCAATCAAGACAGAGACCCAGATTCAAGCAGGGCAAAGCAAGAGAATCCTACCTCAGTGACATCAAATAGATCCCTGCAATCCCCCTCACATCAGCTGCTTGATCCCCCCATCATCTATGGGCCCGAGAACTCTGGAATCAGCTGTGGCTGCCACTCCCACTTCTGCTAACACCCTGGGACTGGGGTCTGTTGGTGCTACTCTCTCACACATGTCCTGACAGACCTTTCCTACTGCCCTTCTAAGTTGTGTTTGGATTTTGTGGGTTGAGAAGTCTGGAAACCACCACAGATTCCATTGATTCCATCCTGAGGACTGTTTCAGCTCCCTCTGTGTGGGCACAACCCATGCTGAACTGTGCTCTTCTCTCAGATTATTGCAACAGACTTTTTGTGTTGAGCTTCCAGGTTTTCTTGGGCTGGAAATCTTTTTCACTTTGTAATTTTGTGGGTTCTGCAATCCTAGGAATTTTTAGAGTCATTTTTACAAGTGTTAGGAGGATTTTGGGTGAAAGCCCTAGAAAGTCCCTTCTTTTACTCCATCATCTTGCCTCTGACTCTCAAAGTCATTCTTAAAAACAATATTTCTGTTACTATACATACATACACACACATAATGTTCACTTGGTTTTGCTTATTTAGTTCTTTGTTATTTTGTGCAAATCTTTCCATGTTTTTCTAAAGATGTTGAGCTCATCATTTCTTATAGCACAATAGTATTCCATCATAATAATATATCACAACTTTTTTAGCCATTCCTCAATTCTTGGGCATTACTGCAATTTCCAATTGTTTATTACCACAAAGAAAGCTGCTGTAAACATTTCAGAATATGCATATTATTTTCCTTTTTCCTTAAACATTTTTTGAAATAGATCTAGAAGTGGTATTGCTGGTCCAGTGGGTACGGATAGTTTAATAACAATTTTGACCTAATTCCAAATTGCTCTTCAAAATGGTTGTATCAGTTACCAATTCTAACAAAAATAAATTATTGTCCCACTTTTTCCACACCTCCTGAAACATTTCTTGCTTTAATCATTTTAGCCAATGTGGTAGGTGCAAAATATTATCTCAAGGTTGTTTTAATTTGTATTCCCCTCATCAATAATGATGTAGAGCATTTTTCATATGATTTAAATCATTTTGGTATGTTCACTGGAAAATTACCTGTTTGTATCCTTTGATGATTTGCCAGTTGGGGAATGACTGGTATTTTCATCAATTTGATAAAGTTCTTTGAGAGTTTAGATATTAAACCTTTATCTGAGAAACTGTATATAAATTATTCCCCAATGTTCTGCCTTCCTTGATCTTGGATATATTTGTTTTATTTGTAGAAAACCTTTTAAAGTTAATATAATTGTAAATATCCATTTTATACCTAACTTTGCTTTCTACCTCTTCTTTATTCATAAATTGTTTGCTAATCGATGTCTTCTAAGTAATATGTTCTTCTAATTTTCTTGTAATAGCTCTCATATCTAGGTCAGTAATTTATTCATCAAATCGGAGAGATGCTTTCTCCATTTTAACTTTATTATTCCCATAACCCCAGCATTCTAGTTAAGTTGTGTGGTCATCTCAGGAACAATAATTTTAATGTCAATAGATTTAAGAAAGTAAGTGATCCTCACTTTCAGCCTCACCTATTATACATTAAAACACTACGGGGGGCAGAGCCAACATGGCGGTGTAGAAGCAGCAAGGATCAGCAGCTCCTCCACAGTCACCTTAAATACACATAAAATAACAAATTTTAGGGCTCCAAAATCCCCCAAACTACAGAAAACACATCTCTTGCTGAAGGCAGTTCAGCAGGAGGGACCCATCTCAACAGGTCTGGAGAAAAGCTCAGCCCAGCACGAAAAGGGTGGTGGGGAGAAGCTCCAGCCGCCGGCAAAGTCACTCTATCACTAAAGGCTAAAAAGTGAATCTGAACGAATTCAAGAGCGACAGAATCCACTGAAAGACTGAGC
>CM053599.1:161265378-161280836 GCA_028646575.1 Pseudocheirus occidentalis | reverse complement strand
AAGAGACTAATTCCTTCAGAATTAGAGGGGAGAAATTGGAAGCAAATGACTTTTTGAGAAATCAAGATACTATTAAACAGATCCAAACAAATGAAAAATAGCAGGTAATGTGAAATATCTCCTTGAAAAAACCACTGACCTGGAAAATAGATCCAGGAGAGAGAATTTAAAAATTATTACACTACCTGAAAGCCATGATCAAAAAAATAATTTAGAAAGCATACTTCAAGAAATTCTCAAGGAAAATTGCCCTAATATTTTAGAACCAGAGGGCAACATAGAATTTGAAAGAATTCACCAACCACCGCTTCAAAAAGATCCCCAAAAGAAAACGCCTAGAAATGTAATAACCAGGTTCCTGAATACCCAGATCAAGGAGAAAATATTACAGGCTGCAAAGAGAAAGCAATTTGAATACTGTGGAAACACAGTTAGGATAACCCAGGATCTGGCAGCTTCTACACGGAGGGATCTAAGGGCCTGGAATATGATATTTCAAAGATTAAGGGAGCTGGGATTAAAACCAAGAATCAATTACCCAGCAAAATTGAGCATATTATTCCAGGGGAAAATATGGTCATTCAATGAGGTGGAGAACTTTCAAGCATTCTTGCTGAAAAAACCAGAACTGAACAGAAAATTTGACAATCCAACACAAAAAGCATGAGAAGGTAAACATGGGAAAGAAATCATAAGGAAATGATCAAAATTGAACTATTTACATGTTAATATGTAAAAACAATACTAGTAACTTATGGAACTTTTCTTAGTATGAAGATAGGTAAAGGGAATACAAATTTGTGTGTGTTGTGTGTATATGTTTGTGTGTGTGTGTGTGTGGGCATGTATGTATGTATACCTACACATATGTCTATATAGGAGGTTATATATTCATATGAATACATATATCCGAGTATCTGGGTAGATGTGTACATAAAGGGTACAGGATCAATTGAATAGGAAGGGATGATACTTTAAAAGGTGAAATTCTGAGGTGGGAGAGGACTAGAATGAGAGGAGACAGGGAGAGACAAAATGGGGTTAATCATCCCATATAGAAGAGGCAAGGGATAACTGTTACAACTTTACTTTCATTTACTCTTGTTGAATTTGGCTTAGAGAAGGAATGACATAAACTCTAAACTTTGTATCTTGCCACAAAGGAGAGCAGGGGCATGGGGATTAGAGGCGGGATAATGGAGGGGAGGACAGTGTCAGGGGGAGGGTTGCTGGAAGTACACACTTCAGTAAAAGGACAGGGACAGTTTAGAGAATAGAACAAGGAGGGGGGCGGGATAGGAAGGAGGGACATACAATCATTGTCTCACAATATGTCCACTGAGGAGATGTCCTGTGTAATTACACATGTACAGCCTGTATTGAATTGCTTGTCCTTCCAGTGGGAGTGGGTGACAAGGGTGGAACACAAAGAGTCTAGAATTTAAAGTTCTACAATCAAATATTTAAAAATATACATACACACACATATATTATTACTAACTACATGCAACTGTGAAGTAGGATATACAGGCACTGGGGTAGGGAGACCCACCCTGCCCTGCCAGAAAGTTTGAGGGGCATTGGAAGAGGACAAAAAAGAGAGCAGATTGGGGGAGGTGTTTACGGTGGGATTGCTGTTTTGGGCTTGTGGGTAGGGGAAAGACAGGGAGAAAATTTGTAACTCAAAAATCTCATGGAAATGAATGATGTAAACAATAAAATAAATTAAATAATTATTAAAAAAAGAAATCTACCTTTATATAAAATTGTCAAGATCTTTCTCAATATTATTTTAAAATTAAGCCAAGTCCTATCATAGCTAGGATTTTTCATCCTGAAATATATTTAGATCACAGGGTATCTTAAGCTTGTACTGAAGTCAGCATCTTGCTCTCAAAATATATCTACTAATGTAAGTAAATCTAGGCTTGGCTGTTGCTAAATTATCTATCAAGGGGGATACAAAACAGCCCCCCATATTACTACAAAAATTCATGCAGATTATGAAAAATTGAGTTCATGAAACAGATGTACAATTAAATTAGAATCAGCAGGGGTGGGGCACCTGCAGCCTCAGGTCTATGTGGCCCTGTAGGTCTTCAAAATGTGGTCCTTTTACTGAATCCAAACTTTACAGAACATATCTCCTAAATAAAAGGATTTTTTCTCTAAAACTTGGACTCAGTTAAAAGGCAGCACCCAAGAACCTAGAAGGTCACATGTAGCCTCAAGTTTGCAATTCCACCCCCCCCAGGACTAGAGCTACAACTACCTCTGGCCATAGTAATTTTCAACTGAATTCTATTTTCAATTAAATGAAATATATTAATTCAAGACAATCTGATGGGGCTAGAAACATAAAGATAAGACATATAGCCTACTCTCAAGGTACTTTGCAACCTTGTCTTTACTCTGTTTCTCACACATGATACTCTATCTTCTAACACAGTGACAGGCAGTTCATCTGCCATATCTAGAACTCACTCCCTTCTTATCTTTATCTTGGATGGTTTCTCTCTTTCTCTGAGACACAGTTCAAATACCATACTCTGTATGAAGTCTTTCCTGATTACCCTCAACTGCTATTATCTTTTCTCTCTGTCTGCTTTGTCTTTAACTACTTTGTATTCTTACTTATTAACTTCATATTTATGCTGTTTATAGTTTATGTCTACTTGTCTTCTCCATTAGAATGTGTTTGTGAGTCGAGGTTGACCCATTCTTTGTATTTGTTTCCTCGGTACCCAGGAAAGTACCTGGCAATTTTGGGAGTTTAATAAATACTAGCTGATCGAGTGACTGAGAGTGAGATAAATATAAAATACAATCAGAAATTTGACGAAGGTGAAATCACTTTTACCAGGGGAGGGCTTCATATATGAATGTTGGTGCTTTAAAGAACAGAAGAATTTACCAAATGGACATGTAGGAGTAATGAGATTTTCAGGTATAGGAAGTACAATAAGCAAAAGCCCAGAGACAGAAGTGACAAGATTAGAGGAGGGACATGAAAGTAGTTCACGTCTGGATAACACAGAACACGCATGAAGTGTAGAAAGTACAACAGGAAATGAATGCTTGATTATGGAAGGCCTCAAACTGCAGGATGAGAGCTTGTGCTAATTCTGGCCTGGTGAAAAAAGCAGAACAAGTCAAGAGATTTGGGTCTGAATCTCTTCTCAGATACAAGCTGTGTGACTATAGGCTACACATTTACACTTTCAAAGCCTGTCTTCCCAACTAGGAAATGACATTAAGGTTTGTACAACCTCCTTCATAGGATTGTTGTGAGGAAAGCACTTTGTAAAGTGCTCAATACATGAAAATTACTTATCTGTTAGGTAATTGGAAGCCTCTGGAGGATTTTGAGTGAAGGAGTCACATGATTAGAGTCATGTTTTGAGAAAAAATAAATGAATAAAACATTATAGTTTTAGGAAACAAACTTTTGATTTTATTCTAAGGGAATTTCCAAGTGAAAAACCCTTTTATCAATACAGTTCAGCACCTTTACCACAATTCATAATCTAAGACTGTTGTCTAGAGTGGTGAGAGATTAAGTAATCTATCCAGGGTCACACAGCTAATCAATATCAAAGATGGAACTTAAACCCAGCTCTTCTTGGCTTTGAGGTAAGCAGTCTATATACTTAGCCTTGCTAAGAAGAATGAATGGATGAATAATTGCATTATTTGCAATTATTTTCTATATAGAAAAGACATGGTATGAAGGTAATAAATGAACTAAAGACCTTGCCACTGATCATTTTAAATTGATCACTTACATTTGGTTCCTAATAGGAAACAGATTGGGGAGGGGTGGAGTATTGCATTGGGGTAATATTTTATACTCACATAATGTGAAGAAATCCATAAACTAAGGGAGGAAAAAAAGGAGACACTGAAGTTATAATGTAAAAGAATGGAGAACTACTAGAGGGAAAACTATCAGAAGTCAAGAAAAAAATAAAACCAAATGTTTCTTTTTTTACTTGTTTATTATGTTGAACCAAGAAAAAATTTCAAATAATGGTTAGGATCACTGCTTGGAGTAGTCAGAATAACAATTTCAGAGGTATAAATCATATATCCCAAAGTACTGAAAAAAATTAGCTGACATATTTCTGATCTTTGAAAATAAATGAAATTTCAAAAATGATTATCAGAATTAAGAAAAAAATACTACTTTAAAAAAAAGGAAGAGAAAGTTTTACTTCGTCAGAAATGTGTCATCCCAGACAATCCTGATTTCCTTTTTAGATAAGGTTATAAAATATAAGAATATTACACACACACACACACACGCATACACACACGTATATATGTGTATGTGTGTGTATATATACACACATATATACATATGTGTATATATATATAATTTAACATAATTTAATAATATTTTAACAAAGCATTTGGCAAAGTTACTCAGTGCCCTTCAGTATAAGGCAGTGAAATAAAGAGAAATAGATAGACTTAGAGATAGGTGACTGAATGAACTCTAAAAAATCTAAAGATATTGCAAATTTCAACAGAGGGACTTCTGTAGTGAAGTACTGAAGAGTATTGTTCTTGTTTCAGTTCTGTTTAACATTCCTTTTCCCCCACTAAATATGGTGACTTTGTTGAGGTACAAAATACAAGACTGTGTGCTTCTCCATATTACTAAAGGGGCACTTTTGGGCAAGGATGTGAATAGTGCATAGGATCCCCAGTATAGGGAGATAGTTTAGGGATATGGGCTCCCTTGTAGTGGAAATCCTTTTCTAGTCTATCTTTGTCCATGGCTTTCTATTATACACCTTGGGGGCTATTGTAACAGTAATATAGTTTGATCCCATTTTATTGCTAAGCTAAGAGGTACCCAGCACCTAGTTTAAAATTGAGTCTCTATTAAAGAAATAGAAGGTATGAACCCATGTTACTGATGTAACAGGAAGTTGCTAATGTAACAGGAAGAGGCAGAACAGGGAGGAGCTAGTAGGTACATAAGGAGAAGCACTACTGGAATTTCAGATCTTCTTGCATCCAGGTTCTGGATGCTGAGGAAGAGAAGCCCAGGTTGGAGAGAATTATTTATATTTTGAGAACCTGGATGAAGTGATTTTGATTCTGGGAACCAGCTGAAACTTCTGCTGAGTCCAAGGGCCAGTGGGAGCTGCTGAGAAACTTCCCTGAAGCTGCTAAGGAGCTGCTAAGTCTGAGGGCCAGCCAAGATGCTGAAGATTTCCAAGGACCAGCTGGAGCTGCAGAAGACTGAGGAAGCATGGTTGTGGTATAGGTATTTTGTCTGTTTGTGGCTTTGTTAAGCCTTGGCTTCCCAGGATCAGAGATTATGAAGAAGGATTTAAGGTGGACTGGACACTGTGAGCTTCAGTGTGGAGCAGGGTCTGCACAGAGAGCTGGACAAGGAGATGAGAGTTGTCTGCCTTTGAACCCAGGTTTGGTGAATCCAGGTAGGAGTTGGGAACATAGAAGGGGATCCAGGGACTATCTCAGGTCAAAATGAAAAGATCTCTCCTTGGATACTGAGTAGTGCCTGACTGGTTGTAACTTACTTATGATTTTGAAATTGTAACTTATTTGTGACTGAGGGGTAGATGGCCATATATTTTGCGCTACCCTTAAGAGAGTGCTGAGTAGTGACTGATATTGTAACAATGTGCCCCATGAGTGGAGAAGTTTGACTTTTGTATTTTGTGACCTCCTTAAGGATGATTGAATGATTGAGTTGATTGAATGATTGAGTTACTAAGTTATTGATTAACTAAATGAATATACTTTGTTCAAAACTATGTGACCACTGTGGTGAAAACTATGTTGTCTCCTTAATGATAAGGTGTTGTGAATGCTATATTTTGATTTTCTGTGATACATTGTAACATTGTGAATGCTGTATTTTGATTTCTGTGAACATTTTTCTCTGATTTTTTTATTGAATAGAGTGTTCACTATACTGTGTAATCTGAATCTTGAAAAACTGTTCACAGAAGCATTCTTCTGGAAAGTTGCTTGTGCTTGGCTTTATCGCCATGTAGACTATGAGGTCTGCTACGTGGTTGCTATAACCATATTCATTGTCATTCCAGGAAATTAGATTGACAAAATGGTCATTGAGGACAATACCAGTGCCAGTATCAAATTTAGAAGAATAGGTGTCACAGCTAGCCACAGGATACAACCTAGTCCTCTGTGTAACCCAAGAAGCTCTTCAAGGGTCTCTCTGATGCTTGCTTCACATCATCATATTTGGTAAGTTTTTCTAGGTGGCAGGTCAGATTCACAATAGATACTCTGGAAGTAGGAACATGGGAAGCCATGACTGTGAGCCTCTCATTCAGCATAGGTGTAACTTTGCCTATAGCCTTAGTGGAACCATTGGAAGCAGAGGTGATGTTTTGAGTAGTAGCATGATCAATGCTACAACTTACCAGAGGGGCCATCTACTATCTTCTGGGTAGCAGTGATGGCATGGACTGTTTTCATCAGTCCTTCCACAATACCAAAGGTGCCATGGATGATCATGATCAAGAGAACTAATATTACTGACAGTCTTGAGGTGATTATCCCATTTCTCAGTGTTCACTTCTACCACAGACACAGAAAGATCAGTAGAAATGGCAGAGATAATGTAAATAAATATTTATTTATAAATAGCCAACTTGTATCCACCCTTCAAGCAAACCTCAGTTTTCCATGAAGGTAAAGATGCCAGTAGACTCTCCAACATACTTGGTTCCAGCATTGCCCCATTTCATATTGGTGGGATCTTTTCCCTGGAAGAGGGTAATGGTTTTTCCATTGATTACCAGCTTTCCACTCTCAATTTTGACAGTGCCCTTGAATCTGCCATAGGTGGAATCATTTTGGAACATATAAACAATGTAACTGAGATAAATGAAGGGGTCACTGATGGCAAAATTATCTACTCTGCCTAAGTTGAATGCAGTCCTGGTAACCAGGTGACTAATATGACCAAATCTGTTGACACTGATCTTCACCATCTTGTCTCAGGGATTCAGCTACAGCACCAGATCCTGATACTGATCCTGGATGAAGAGCTAAAAGCCATTATTTAACATTATTAACAAGAATGCATGAAGAAACAGAGGGCATACTTATTAAAGTAACAAGTGACAAAAAGCTTTGGAGGAATGGGTCTGATCATCTCACAGCTTCTCAAAAGATGAGAATAATGTGCTAAACTTAGTAAGGTAAAATCAAATACATATAAATTTTTTTTGCTTTTTTTTTGGAGGGCAATTGGGGTTAAGTAACTTGCCCGAGGTCACACAGCTAGTTTTGGTGTTAAGTGTCTGAGGCCAGATTTGAACTCAGGTCCTCCTGACTCCAGGGCCGGTGCTCTAATTACTGTGCCACCTAGCCGCCCCCAAATACCTATAAATTTAAAGATTTACTCTTCAGCTGAGAAAATCAACTGCACAAATAGAAGTTAGGCAATACACAGCTGTAAATCAATTCATGTGACAAGGATAATGAACTTCAAATTTATAGATGAGTCAATAATGTGAATTAACAATCAAAAAATGAATGCTATCTTAGATTCTTTGAACAGAAGTACAGTGACCAGAAGGAGGGATGTACTATTTTCTACCCTAGAAAGAGTCACAAATTATAATTATATAGCCAGACACTACGATAAACATAGATAAATTGAAGCACTAGATGGATGAAGGATGAAGGAAGAGGATATTTGGTCTGGAAAGATCTGCTTGTGTGAAGGGGAGAATGGCTATGAAAGCTGCTTTCAAGTATTTGGAAGCCTATAATATAGTAGAAAAGGGATTAGAATGGGAGTAACAGATAAAAGTTTCAGAGGAAGGTTACAATTTGAAATAAAGAAAAGTTTCCCAATGATTAAACTATCAAAAATAGAATAGGAACCCTTTGAGAGCAATGAAATCTCTTCTCCTTGTAGGACTCCAAGATACTGGCTGGATGACAACTTGTGGGGGATATTGCAGAGGATTCTATTATTCACTTATGGGTTGGATGAGATTATGAGACCACTCCAAGTCAAGATTCTATGGTTTTACTAATCAGTGCCATAAAAAAACAAGATTAATGAAAATCCTTAAAATAATTAGGGAACAGGGAATTGAATGAGTGGACTGGAAAGTTGGTGATCCCTTAGTTGCCTTCATTTGATGAGTTTAAATAAAGATGAATTCTTTTTTTCTTTCATTTCACATTTTAGCTATTTGAGCATAAATTTTCTCAAGATGATTATGTGTTAAAGTTCTCTTTTTTAAAAATAGATACACATATGTATGTGCATGTGCAATATGCAAAAATATAAATATATATGTATGTACACACATATACATATATATGCATATATACACAATATTAAAATATCTAGATATAGATACAGTGATTTTACCAGTAGCCACAGTTTACTAGCCAAGCAATTAATTTGGAAGCAAAGTCAAATATACTTCTTTTTATCATTTGCTCTGAAGCTACAACTTTCTGAGAAGAGACATTTCAGGAAAAAACATCATTTTTTTTCTTGTCATTTGTCACAATAACATGGACCTGGTACAAAATCGTCATTACATGTGCATAGCATAGTTATGCAGTCATTTGACAGACTAGCTACATAACACACATGGAGCACTGAAAACGCTTGTTTTGGCGGGTGCTATGGTTTTGGCTGATGAAAAGCTTACAGCTTTTTGAGGTACATATTTGTAACCTTACTTGCAATGATCATTATGTTCGCTTGTTCATATATGCGTAATTGTCCTGATACAAAATTGCCATATGTATATGGAGAGAAGAGTATTTCTTAGCTGTCATTCTTTACATTTATCATTGTTGAAGCTGCATCTGTAGATCTTTATTTCTTCGGGGAGTTTGGGGAGCAGGAGGGAAGAGTACACATGCACACACACAAACATTTTTCAGCATTCATATTTTCCCCCTTGGAATAAACACTCTTTCGGCACATCTTAGATTTTATTCCTATTTAAGAAACACCTAATAACAAATCAACTAATGTGTTCCTTTTAGATTAAGACTGTAATAACAACTGAATGAGTCATATTTCAGCTCCCAAATTTTTTTTTAATCACATTAGTTCAGAGTTGGAAGAGACCCGCTCATACTTGAAAATTCAGTATAACTAACAATTTTGGGGTAATCTCTAATGGTCCTGATCTCTATCATGCCACTGAACCCAGATGGTTCCAGAAGAAAAAGTAAATCTGGTGACTTTGCACAGCCTTGCCTCACTTAAAACCAATTATGTGCAGGTCATGATATCACCTTCCTGATGTCATTGGTCATCTTCAAAAATGAAAAGTAAGCAACAATCTGTGAGTGGTAGTAGCTGCCTGATTGGGAACCCCACAAAGCAAGTTTCTTCCTTCCTTCCTTCCTTCCTTCCTTCCTTCCTTCCTTCCTTCCTTCCTTCCTTCCTTCCTTCCTTCCTTCCTTCCTTCCTTCCTTCCTTCCTTATCTCTCCTCTCCCTCTGTCCACAAAGGGAATCATACGCTTACCCGTGGGTGCTCTGCTCAAAAGAACGTAAATTTTGAAGACTGAAATTTTGCAGGCTACCTTGGGGTTTATAGTCTAGATTTCTTTTAAGGATCATGCATTAAACCCATATCACTCTGCTCTCATTGACTGGTCAAAAATAGGTCCCAGCCCAAGACTCAGTTGGTCATTGTTTGGGTTCTGATGAATCAGAATGAGTATAAATGCAATTGTTTCTGTTTTGGCCAGAAACCGAGACTGATTTTTTTTACTAGATGAAAAAGACTATTCTTTGCCTCATTTCCACCTGGCCTTAATTACTGAATGGGCATTGCTTCAGACAAAATGAGACCGGGGAAAGACTTTAGCTTAAAAAGGCCATGGTGTCCCACTACATCTGAGGTTATCTCCAGTCATCCTGATCTATATCTTTCCACTGGGCCCAGATGGGGGCTAGAGGATAGAGTGAGGCTGTTGACTTCGCACAACCCTGCCTCACTTAAATCCAGTTCAATTGCAAGTCATGACATCACCTTCCTGATGTCATTGGTCCTCTTTGAGAATGAAGGGAAAACAACAACAACTAACAATCAATTATCTAGCCCCCTTTTTAAGACCTCCCATAAGGCGAAACCCATCCCATCTCAAGACAGCGGATTCCTTTGGATAGCTCTGATTGTAAGAAAGGTTTTTTTGTTTTTTTTTTTCTTTTCTTCCACCAAGTCTATTTTGTATGTTGTATCTTATTATTGATTTTATTGAGCTAGCAGGCTACTAATTCTGCCCTTTCCCATCTTTTTTACATAGCATTATATAGTCATTTATGTTTCTATCTCCAGCAATCTTGTACTTGTAAGAATGATTTTTTTATTTTAAAGACTTCCTATATAAGGACATATTCTTCAGATTGTTTAGGAAACTTTACTAACACTGTTGAACTTAGCTCTAAATGCCTGTAAAATTATCTAACCCAAAATCTTAATGTAGAACTCAGGCTGATTTCCAGGGGAGTTGTAAGGAATGATCATGAGGAGCCTTCAGGTCCCTCACGGTGCTTGTTTTGGTTCCGTTCAGGTCTTGTTATGGATCCACCCAAAGTTTATGTTTTGTGTCCTCTAAATTAGATTGACTTACCTATTTATAAATATACATCTCAATCTTCTCTTCTCTTGGAGACTACCTATTGCCTTATTACTTTGTCTTAACTCTACGAAATATAAGCCCACAAAACTTCCTCTTCTACAAAATGACCAAATGAATTTCTTTCTAAAACTATTTCAGATTTTGGGATTTACTCTTGTGACTAAGAATTGTGGTAGCAGTGATGAGATTTCCTTGGTAGTTATACTGAGTGAACCCTGGAGGCTCTTTGAATTCATTGAAGACAAATTAAGTGCCTGTGATTTTAGGAGTGAGCATGGGCAAAACCAGACCAACAAGAGATCAGTTCAGATACAATATGTAAACCTGGTGAATCACCCTGAGTTCAGAATGAACACAGTCCAACACTCATTTTCAGATGTCAAGAAAATTAAGGGACTGTATTTGGTGTTAGCAGAGGGAAATACTTTAGTGTGGTTAGGATTAGTCCAGCTGACCCTAATCTACAAACAAGTCATCTCCTAGATCTGATCACACAAGGATTTATTAGCTGATAAAAATCTGGTTAAAATTAGACTGGTGGTCATTTTGTAGTCTTCCCTTTCTTTTACTTTCTCTTTTTGTCTTTCTCCTCAACTCTATTGTATACCTGGTCTGTGATTGGTTGGTAGTCCCCCTGATAGCTGCCATTTCAACCTCATGAACTGCTGAGAAGGGACTGGACTACTTTATTAAATATTTGTGTCTGAGTCCTAGTTAGGTAATCAGAAAGCCCCTAGGTTTGTGTTGGAAACATATCTGGTAGGCAGTGAGTGGGATGGGCTTTGACTGGGCTTTTCACTACAGAGTTCTCTAGCTTGCAACAAAGTCTTATTTACTTGGAGAACTTTGAAGGCAGACACCTAATCAGTTGTGAGGAAGTGTGCCTTAGAAGGGTGGGGAAGATCAATGAAGTCTGCACTCTCCTAGCTATATGTAATATTAAGCAAAGAATTTCTCTCACTGATTTTCAGTGGAAGATAAGGAAGAAAATTGTTAGACACTTTGGTCTGACTTCACAACACTAGCCAGGTTGGAGTTTACAGAAATAAAGTTAGATAAGAAAAAATATTTTCCCCATTTGCAGAATTTTATGACCTTACAAACCAATTAGAAACTAAATTTGTAAGTGAAATGTGGTATCTTCACTTTAAATTTTCAAATCATGGTTTATAGGTTATTATAACTGCCAAAATATACAAGTGGATTTTAGAAGGTTTGAAGCACGGAGCTTTGAATTACTGACAAATAATGCATATGTATTACTTTCACTTTTCCTAGAGATTGACAGAATCTAGTAAAAAGTGATTTAACATACTAGAAATTTGTGTAACTGAAGATAGTTTGAAATAGTGCAGTAGAATTGAATTGTTTAGGGACATTAATATCTAAGTCACCTAAATGGAAATAAACTATGCAATTCAAAAAGTAAAAGTTTAGCAATTAATTGGTACTACCAAAGGAAATCTGTACAGGGGAGATTCAGAAGGATAGAATTTGATTGGAAATAAAATGATATGAACTTAAAATAATGACAGTAAAATGAGGTGTAGAATCAGAGTACAATAAGACAATGAATTTTGTAGAAATTTAATCTAAGTTCATTAGAAGTAATAGGTTGCTGGGGTGCCTTTGTTTGTAACATTCAGTTGTAACTTCAGTTTGTAAAATCACATTTGTGTTTGGGTACCTATGGTTGTAATATCTACTTGTGAAAACCACGTTGTAAAAATCACACTTCCCCCAGCCATAAAAAGCATTAACTCTGCCTCTCCCCTGAGCCAGCATTCTACCTAGCTACAACTCATGAACTGCTTGGTACCTGCTTGGTACGATAACAAGCTATACTTATGAATCCTTAACAAAAGCATTTATAAATAATCCCTTTAGTTTAGAGAAATGCATAGCCCCCTTGTTCTAGTGACCAGCTTCACCTATGAATCCTTCAATGCACTATCAGTAAGCTAATTCCTCACAATCAGGCACATTCTGGATCCCCAATTAGTTTAGTTTCTCAACATCCATCTTGTAAAACAGGACACTGATGAGTAACAGACTGGATGCCTCTCAGCCAGCCCTGACCACTGGCTGACTTAGTGATGTTTCAAAGCAAAAACCGCATCTCCTGGTAACCCCCCGCCCCCACTCTGTGGACTTTCTTCCACTGAATTATGGGCAATATGCAGTTGATATAAAAAGTGCATGTCCCTTTAAGAACTGACCACTTCTTAACTCCTCCCTAACCCATCCATACTCATTTAGCATAACTGATACCAGATTTATGGCTTTATTACTTTATAATCTGTACCTCTATGTCCTGCACTTCCACAGGTATTCTAAGACACCGCCCCTGCCCCTGCCCACTGCAAAGCATAACAATAAACTTTTACAATCCTGACAAGATTGCTTGAGCCTGGGAATTATTTTCAGACTAAAAGAACCCTCCAAAAATTGTTTAGAAATCCCTAAAACACCTACCTATGCAAACCACTTCAGAAGGAACCCACACATACACACACACAGAGAAGTGCACAAAAGAGAGAGTTTAAGCAATTAGAGGTAAAAGGAAAATGGATGGAAAGCTAAAGAAAGACATAGTATCAGAAAAACTATGAGGTGATTTTTATGATACAAAGTTAAGTGAGCCGAAAACAAGAGAAAAATTTATACAATAATAACAGCATTGTAATATCTGCCAACTTTGGAAGACTTAATAACTCTGAATGATGAAATTACCAAACATAATTCTAAGGTCTTCTCTTTATACAGAGATGATGGAAAGGAAATAATAGAAAATATATACATAGGTGTAATGCCAAGCAAAGGCAACTTCCAAGGTACAGATTACCGGCATAGCAAACCCCATTTATGCAGCAAACACTCACAGAACAGAGAAAGTCAAAATACAGTATAAATCATTCATTTAGCAAGTAAGTTCTTAATTCAATCCAGTACTACTCCGCTCCTACATAGTACATTCATTTAGTCAGTCAAAGTCTCTTCTCAAATGGAGACCAATTTCCTATCATAAACAAAGTACATTCATCTGGTCAATCACAGAGCACAAAAGGGCCAAAGGTTTCCCACCCCTGGACTCATTCTTCAGGAATGCATGCTGCCCAAGCAGTTTGGCTCCCTTGCTGTTGATTTCAATAAAAGCCAAGATACGTTTGATAGACTGGGGTCTGGTTATCCCTGAGACATCCACAATAGCAAACTTATCACAAGGTATTTCTATAAAGATAACTGTGAAATAATAGAATAATTACATAAATCAGTATTAAAGGGTTCCACCTTTCTTTTTTCTTTCCAAAAATTTATGTTAGTTTTTAGTTTACAACATTCATTTCCACAAGATTTTGAGTTACAAATTTTCTCCCCATCTGTCCCATTCCCACCACCCCAAAACTGCAATCCCACTGAATGCCCCCTCACCCAATCTGATCTCTCCTATGTCCTCCCCAAACCACCCCTCTGACTTTGCAGTAGGGTGGGGATATCTCCATATCCCAGTGCCTGTGTATCTTATTTCCCAATTTCATGTAAAATAATAATAATAATAATAGCAATAATAATAATAACAATATATTAATAATAAATTTTTAAACATTTGATTTAAAGATTTTAAATTATAGATTCTTTTCCTTCTTCCCTAGTCACCCACCTTTACTGGGAAGATAAGCAATTCAATAAGTTGCACATGTGTAGTAAGGTGAAACAATTCATAGTGGTGTATTGTGAAAGACTGGCTATATTTCCCTCCATCCAATACTGCCCACCACTTGTTCTATTTTCTGCTGTGACCCTGTCCCTTTTTAAAAGTGAATGCTTCAAATACCCTTTCCCCCAAACTTTTCCCACTTCTATCATTCCCCCTCTTATCCTCTTTCCTCCTACTTTCCTATAGGGTAAGATACCCAATTTAGTGTAAATGTCCTTCCCTCCTTAAGCCAAATTCAATGAGAGTAAGGTTGACCCATTTCCTTTGGCCTTCCTGTTCTTCCCCTCCATTGTAAAAGTTTTCCCTTGCCTCTTTTGTATGAGATAATTTACCCTATTATGTCTCCCTATCTCCTCTCATTATATTCCTCTCTCACCTCTCAAGTTTATTTTTGAAATATCATCCCTTCCTATTCAATTGATCCTGTACCTTCTGCCTATGTGTGCCTGTACACACACACACACACACACACACACACACACACACACATACAGGCACACATATGCGAGTGTGTGTATATGTATACACACTCACATTTTTTTATATGCACACATAGCCTCCTATACAGACATATATATGTATTTATACATATGTGTATATTTATATTCCTTTTATCATCATACTGAGAAAAGTCTCATATGTTACAATTATCATTTTTCCATGTAGAAATAAAATTAGTTCAACTTTGAGAAGTTCCTTACGATTTCTTCTTCCTATCTACCTTTTCATTCTTCTCTTGCTTCTTGTATTTGAATGTGAAATTTTCTGTTCAACTCTGGTTTTTTCATCAAGAATTTTTGAAAGTCCTCTATTTCATTGAATTACCATATTTTCCCCTGAAAGTTTATACTCAGTTTTACTGGGTAGTTGATTCTTGGTTTTAGTCCTGTTTCCTTCGACATCCTGTAATGTTAATGAAATCAGATCTTCCATGCCCCTTTCTATTGGCACCTAGTAAAGGCACTTAGTTCCTTACTTTCAGTTAACTCCTTGGGAGTAGTTAACACCTTAACAGGAAGGGGCTGAACAGGGAGGAGCTATACTGTATATAAGGAGAGAACCAGGAGGACCTTCAGATTTTTCTCAGTTACCACCTGG
>CM053599.1:161233343-161256729 GCA_028646575.1 Pseudocheirus occidentalis | reverse complement strand
TTTCCACAAGACTTAAAGAAAGAGATAAGAATAGGAGAGGAATAATAGGGAAAAGAATTACATTGAAAAGAAAAAAATACGAAAAGGTAATTAACAGCTTGGTAAAAGAGGAAAAAATCAGTAATAAAATAAATGCCTTAAAAGAGAGAACTGGGAAGCAGGACAGAGTTAATATGGTGGAGTAAGGCAGGGATTCATCTGAGCTCCCTCAAACGCCTCCAAATAGCTGTAAAATTACTCTTAACAAATTCTAGAGCAGCAGAACCCACAACAAAGACAGAGTGAAACAAATTTCCAGTACAAAGAAAACCTGCAAGTTCAACAGGAATGTTCTGTTGTACCACGCACAGATGTAAGCACAATCTAGCCCAGGCCACCGCAGCACACACTGGGTGGCAACAAACCCAAAGCAGGACTCAGGGGACCGAATCAGTGGAAGCTGTGGAAGTTTCCAAACTTCTCAACTCACAAACACCAAAGAGAACTAAGAAGGTCAGTAGGAGTTGTAAACTAAAAGTAAATTAATTAACTGATGAATTAATTAATTCAAAAAAGATTAGTAGGAAAAGTCTGCTGGAGTTGGGTGAGAGATTAGTGACATCCAGCCTTGGTCCAAACATAGCCCCAAGCGAGCAGAGTAGGAAGAGGTGTTGGAAGTGACTGAACAGGAAGCAGCAGTGGTAACAGAAGCAATAGCTGCAATGGCTGCTTGCAGAGCTCAGAGCCCACAGACAGTAGGGGCACTGAACAGCCGGTCAGAAGATGACAGAGGTCTCTTTGTTACCACTGAAACAGGACTTGGTTGCTTTGTCTATATTTGGACACGAGTTGCAATCCTGGATGGCAGTCCAGGGTCAAGGAAGAGCACTACCATAGCAGAACTTGTGGCACTTGTGGAAAGTGGCTCCTTGTCACAATTGTAGGGTATAAGAGAGTGCTTGTCATCACTTATAGATTGAAGCACAGGCCACAAGAAGAGTAAAAACTACTTAGATCATCCCACATTAAAAGAACTGAAAACTTACAGGTCATGAGAAATATCTCTGAAAACAGCTTCACAAAACCCTTGAAGCTTGGGAGAGTGTGCCCTCCACACTGGAACCATAGTCCTACCATAACAGAATTTAAAATCAAGTAACAGGCTGTGGATATAAGGAAACAATGGAAAAAAGAACTCAGACTACAGGAACTAATTTTGGTGAAAATGACAATCAAGTAGTGTCTAGGTGGTGAAGTGAATAGAGGACCAGCAATGGAGTCTGGAGGACTTGAGTTCAAATCTGGCTGCAGACACTTAACACTTACTAGTTGTGTGACCTTGGACAAGTCAAATAACCCCACGTACCCTGCCTTCTTGCCTCCAAAAAGCAAAAGGAAATTAAAAATTAAAAGAAAGAAAAGGATGATCAAAACATACACTCTGAAGAAGTAAGCAAAGTTAAAGATCCCACATTCAAAGTCTCCAAGAAAAATATTAATTGGTCCCAGGGCATGGAAGGGCTCAAAAAAGGATTTTTTAAAATCATGTAAGACAAGAGGAAGAAAAACTTGGAAGAGAAATGAGAGTGATGCAAGAAAATAATGAAAAAAACGAATCAACAGTTTACTAAAGGAGACATAAAAAGTACTGACGAAAGTAACACCTTACCGGATGGCAGAGTAAAATCAGGAACTTGACTGACCTCATCCCCCATTCCAAATTCTTGTAAAAAATGACTCTAAACAAATTTTAGACCAACAGGACTCACAAAAAGACAGAATGAAACACATCTCCAGTTGAAGACAGCCTGGGAGGCTGAAAAGAAAGTTCTATCGCACTGGGCTGGGAGTCAGGCACAGTACCTCATGGGCTACATCAGCACAGACTGGACCAAAGCAAGAATCAGGGAAATGAATCGCTGACAGCTGTGAAGGTTTCAGGACTTCTCACCCCACAAACACCAAAGATGAAGTAAAAGGTCAGTGGGGAAACTGTTGGACCTGGGTGAGAGAAGAGTGATGTTGGGCCCCAGTCACAAGGTGGCAGGTAAGGAGCAGCAGCAGTGGAAGCAGCAGTTGCTTGTAGACCTCAAGGCACACAGATGGTGGTGGAATCAAGTAGCTGATGAGAGGACAATTGGAGGGACCTTACTGCTGGAGCTGAAGCAGGTTTCTCTTGCTTTGATCTGGGTTGCATTCTTGGGGGGCAGTCCTGGGGTAAGGAGGACTCACATGGTAGAGTTTGTGGCAGATTTGGAGAGGGAGTGCTGCTCATAGTTCTGAGGCAGAAAAAAGTGCTTGTGATGACTCACAGACCAGACCACAGGCAAGGAAAGAAGTAAATATCTCTACTTTCATCATATTTTAGTGATATTATATACCTTAGTGATACGATATACCTTAGTGAAGAACAAAAAATTTACAGGTGCCCAGAAGTAGCTCTCACAACAGCTAAGCAAAACACTAGAAATTAAGGACAGAGAACTCCCAGTTCTGGAAGCAGAGACCTAGTTTGGCAAGGGGCTCAAAAAGCAAGTAATTGGCTGGGGAAATGAGAAAACAGAAAGAAAAAAAATCAGAATATAGATTCTATCTTTGGCAATACAGAAGAACAAATAATAAAACCAAAAGAAGAGTGTTAGTGCCCTTTAATAATGTGACCAGGTCAAAACCTATGTGCGTACCAAGGCTTGCAATACCTTGGGCTGGGTTAGAGGTACCTGGGTGTCTATTCTGTTGAAAAACCATATGTTCTGCTATGTTCTGATGCTTATGGGAGATAAGCTGGAGAACAGGCTATTCCGGTAAGATAAAGAACATGGTAAACAGGATGGAGGGCAGACATTGAGCAAGCACCAGTAACAGGAACAGATCTCCCCACAAGTGAGGAATATATACCAGAGGGCACTGGTCTGCAGGGATATAAAAGGGAGAGGGTTAGAGAGGAAGATGGTGCAATGACTGAATAAATGTGGCAGTAAACTCCATTGTGGTGTCTGACTCTTCTGTGCAACCAGAGATGTCCGAAGGATTGTAGAGGGGATCTATAGCTGTTAAGGCAGTTGAGGTAAGTATAGCCTGGCAGCCTGGTTTGGCTGTATTCTGAAAATAAGACAACAAAGGAAAAATTCCTGCATCAAAAGCCTCCGATAAAAATGTGAGTTGATCACAGGCTGTGGAGGTAGCTCAAAAAGGATTTTGAAAATCAAGTAAAAGTAGTAAAGGAAAAATTGGGAAGAATAATAAGAGTGATGAAAGAAAACAATGAAAAATTAGTCAACAGCTTGCTAAAGGAGAACCAAAGAAGTACTGAAGAAAACAACACCTAAAAAAGTAGACTAACCCAAATGGCTTATGCCATTTCTGAGGTCCAAAAATCCAATGAGGAGAAAAATTTCTGAAAAAGAACTGGGCAAATGGAAAATGATTTCCAAAAGCTCACTGAAGAAAACCATTATTTCAAAATTAGAATATATCAAATGGAAGGAAATGACTTTATGAGAAATTAAGATATTATAAAACAGAACCAAAGGAATGAAAAAATAGAAGACAAGGTGAGATATCTCATTGGAAAAACCATTGACTTGGAAAGCTGATACAAAGGAGATAAATTTAAAAATTATTGGACTATCTGAAAGTCATAATAAAAAAGGGTCTAGATGTCATCTTTCAAGAAATTACCAAGGAAAACAGCCCTGATATGCTAGAAAGTAAAAGAATTCACCCATCACCTCTTGAAAAAGAAGCCAAAAAGAAAACTCCCAGGAATATTTTAACCAAATTCCAGAGTTCCCAGGTCAAAGAGAAACTATTACAAGAAGTCAGGAAGAAAGAATTTGAGAATTGTGGACACACAATCAAGATTAACAGAAGATCTAGAAGCTTCTACATTAAAGGATCAAAAGTCTTGGAATGTGATATACCAGAGGTCAGAGGAGCAAGGATTAAAACCAAGAATCACTTACCCAGAAAAACTGAGTATCATACTTCAGGGTAAAATGTAGACATTTAATGAAATAGAGGACTTTCAAGCTTTCTTGATAAAAAAAACCCAGAGCTGAACAGAAAATTTGACTTTCAAATGCAAGAAGCAGGAGAAGCATGAGAAGGTAAACAGGAAAAAGAAACCATAAGGAACTTATTGAAGTTAACCATTGTTGTAATGTAAACCATTTACATTCGAACATGGAACAATGATCATTGTAACTCATGAGACTTTTCTCAGCATGAGGATAGTTGAAAGGAATATATATGTATGTACGTATTTATGTGTGCATATATGTGTATATATGTATATATATATACACACAAACTCATATGTGCACATTTATGTGTATACATGTGTATACACACATATGTATATGTATAACAGGATGTATGGATGTGTGTCTGTGTGTTTGTGTATGTATACATAGACAGGTGCCACAAAATGAGTTGAACATGAAAGGGTGATTTCTTAAAAGTAAAATTAGGAGGTGAGAGAGGAATATATTGGTATAAGGAGAGAGAAAGAGATAGAATAGGGTAGATTATCTCATTTAAAAGTGGCACAAGAAACCTTTTACAATGGGGGGAAGAGCAGGAAGATGAAAGGGAATAAGTCAATCTTACTCATTGGATTTGACGTAAGGATAAAGAAGGATAAAGAATAAAGTACACGTTGAACTGAGTATCTTACCCTACATGAAAGTAAGGGGGGAAGGGAATAACAGGGGGGATAACAGAAGGGAGAGCAGATTGAAGGAAAGAGTAGTTAGAAGCAAACACTTTGGAAAAGGGACAGAGTCAAAGTAGAAAATAGAATAAGCAGGGGGTGGGATAGGATGGAGGGAAATATAGTTAGTCTTTCACAATATAACTGCTATGGAAATATTTCTTGTAACTTCACATGTACAACATAGCTTGATTTTCTTGTCTTCTCAGTGGAGGTGGGTAAGGAGGAAATAAGGTGAAGAATCTGAAACTCCAAGTTTTAAAACAAATGTAAAAAAAATCGTTTTTATGGGCAATTGGGAAATAAGACATACAGGCAATGGGACAGAGAAATCCCTCTTGCCCTACAATAAAGTAAAGAAGGGAATGGGGGAGGATATAACAGAGAACACATTGGGGAAAGAGTTTTTCAGTATGTTTTCTCTCTTGAGGTGGGGCTAGGGGAGAGATCGGGAGAAAATTTGTAATTCAAAATCTTGTGGAAATTAATGTTGAAAACTAAAATATAAATTGATCAGTTTAGAAAAACAGAATAGACTATATAGTCTATATAATATATAATATATATACATATACACACACACTCTTATATGCACATTTATGTGTATACACGTGTATACACACATATGTATATTATAACAGTGTGTATGGTCTAAAATCTCACTAAAAAGAGGCCCAAAATCTCACTAAAAAATAAATGCTTAAAAATTAGAATGGAGAAAATGTCTCTATGAGAAATAAGGAATTTGTAAAACAAAACCAAAACAATTAAAACAGCAGAAGACAATCTGAAATATCTCAGTGTGAAAATAACTGACCTGGCAAATATATCTAGGAGAGATAATTTCAAAAGTATTGAATTACCTAAAAGTCAATGGTAAAAAGAAGAGCATATACATACTTTTTTCAAGAAACTACAAAGGAAAACTGTCCTAATATTTCAGAATCAGAGATGAAATAGCCATTGAGAGAATGCACTGATCACCTCCAGAAGAAGATCCCAAAATGAAAACTTCATGGAATATTATATTCAAATTCAAGAGTTATCGGGTCAAGTAGAAAATGTTGCAAGTGGCCAAAAAGAAAAAAATTCACATATTGTGGGAACCACAATAAGGATAATGGAAGATTTAGCCACTTCTATATTAAAACTTAGTGAATCTTCTATTATACTGTCCGGAGTCAAATGAACTAGGATTACAACAATGAATCCCCTAGCCAGCAAAACTGAGAATAATCCATAAGTAAAAAAACCTGACATTCAATGAGAGAGAAAATTTCTTGCATTCTTGAGGAAAGACCACAGTGAAACGGAAAATTTGACAGGAAAGAGAAATCATGAGGGATTACTCATTCTTAGGGTAGTTAGTAGGATATCTATATCTATCTATCTATCTATCTATCTTATCTGTCTTATCTGTCTTATCTATCTTATCTATCTATCTATCTATTGACAGAGGGCAGAGGTATCAGTTGAATATAATGGGATATCTAAAAAAATTAAATTAAGGTGTCAAAGAGACGAATGTAATGGGAGAAGGAGAAGGGTGGAGGTAGAATGGGGGGGAGTAAATTATTTCAACTAACAGAGGGAAGATAAAGCTTTCCTGGTGAAATGAAAGAAGGTATAGGTGAGAGGGAACAAATGAGTCTTATTCTCATCAAAATTGGCTCAAAGAAGTAATAAGATACATACTCAACTGGAAATCAAAATCTATCTTTCCTAGAGGAAAGTAAGAGGCAAGAGGATAAGAGAAGGGTGGGTGACAGAATGTAGGATAGATTAGGGGAGGGGGCAATCAGAGGTAAATCCTTTTGTGGAGGAAAAGAGTGAAAGGAGAGAACTGAATAAATGGAAGAAAGGGTAAGATGGAGGAAAATAAGTTATTCTGTCACAGCATGCTTATTTGCTTTCTCATTGCAGGGTTTGGGGTGGTAGAGAGAGAATTTGGAACGCAAGAGTGTTGAAGACAAATGTTAAAAACTGTTTTTATTTGTAGCTGGGGAAATAAAATATTCAGGCAATGGGGTATAGAAATATCTCTTACATCACAGGGAAATAGAAGGGAAGGGAAATAAAAAAAGAGGAGTGTGTAAAGCCAAGCATGGGAAGCTTTCCAGAGGACTGCTGCTGTAAAGTGTTAAGATTGTGATCACATTGTATATGGAACTCTATTTATATACTTAACAGTAAACTAAGCAAAAGATTCACAGAAACCAAAGTACAGCATTCACGATGTTATAACATAACAACTTATCACAATAGAGACCACTTAGTTTTCATCAAAATGGTCATATAGTTTTAAACAAAAGATATCATTCAGTAAGTGTTTAATTCAATCCTGCTAAAGGAACAAGCCTCCTTAAGGGACAGAAAGTACAAAGATCAAAGGTCTTTACCCCTTGGTCACATTGTCTTAATCTTTCTATCAGGAAGCCTTCTTTCTTCTTGATTGGAGATTAGTTTCCAATCATCTCCAACTCAATCATCATTAACAGGCACCAGGTACAGAGTACAAAACTGCTCCACCCCTAGGCCACAGTAAATCATGATTTTCTCAGTCAACATTAATTACCAAAGGAGAGGTCTTTTCATACTAACCTGAGGATGGCTCTCAAATTCCATGGTTCCTCTGTCGTGCTTCCAGTTCCTGCCTGAATCTATCCAATTGTCAACTGTATTTAAAGGCAGGCATTTCTCAGCAACTTGTCCATTTTCTCATCCAGTTCCTGTTCCATACTGAAGCTGGCAGTGTCCAGTACACATGAAGTGTTTCACAGTTTCTGTTTCTAGGAAGATGAAGCTTGTCAGAGCTAAAACAACATTCATACCCAATGCCAGCAGCATAATCAATTCACTTTCTACCTGGGAAATCAACACAGACCCACAAACCAAATCTGAAAGCTAAACACAAATCATCAGCATAGTCCCAGTATCTCTGTAACCCTCCTCCACAACTTTTGCAAACAGACAACAAGAAAATCATCTTTCAGGGATTCCAGTAAGATCCCAGGGCTGTACATGTGTAGTTATACAGAACATCTCCACAGTGGGCATATTGTGAGAGACTCATTATATGTCCCTCCTGCCCCACGTTTGTTCTGTTCTCTACCCTGTCCCTGTTCCAGTCCCTTTGCATAAGTGTATACTTCCAGCAACCCTCCCCCCCCCAAACTGACATCACTTTCATCATCCCACCTCTCATTCCCATTGCCCCTACTAATGTGGAAAGATACCCATTTTAGAGTTAATGTCATTCTTTCCCTAAGGCAAATTCAATGAGAGTAGTTTGACCCTTTCACTTTCACCTTCCTGTTCTTCCCCTCCATTGGAACAAGTATCCCTTGGCTCTTCTATAGGATTTGATTAACCCCATTCTGTGTCTCCCTGTCTCCTCTCATTTCAATATATGTGTATACACACACACACACACATATATTCTAATATATTATGTATTTTTATTAAAAATGGACTCCTCGCCATTTTTGCAGCCCCACCATATCTATCTATCTATCTATCTATCTATCTATCTATCTATCTATCTATCTATCTATCTGTCTGTTTGTCTGTCCATATCTATCTATATATATATATACACACACATATATACACATACAAATATGTATGTATATATATACATACACATATATATGTATGGATATGGATATGTATACACACACATTTGTACTCCCTTCACCTATCTTCATCCTGATAAAAGTTCATAAGTTACAATTATAATTTTTCCATGTTGGAATGTAAAGAGTTCAACTTTGATAAGTTCCTTATGAATTCTTTTCCATGTTTACTTTCTCATGCTTCTTATCTTTGAGTGTCAAATTTTCTGTTCAGTTCTAGTTTTATCAGCAAGAATGTTTAAACCTTCTCCACTTCACTGAATGACAATATTTTCCCCTAGAACATTATACTCAATTTTGCTGGGTAGGTGTTTGGTGTGGGAGTTCTGACTGTGTTGTCTTTCTCCCATTCTATGCTTTGATCCTTTTTGTCCACAAAAAAAGGATTCTAGAGTTTTATTGCTGTTCTTATTTTGCTTTCTTTTCCTCATGTGGCCCAGTCAATTAATCAGCTGTTTTTTTTAGCTTTGTGGAATTCTGCTTCCAGAGGGGCGAAGCTCTGTTCCAAATTGCTGGAGTTTTCCAAGCTTCCAGAGCTATTAGAGGGGTGTTGGCTTGCTGAAAGCACACCCCAGGACCACCACCAAAGACCATGATCCCGATCCAGGCTGCTCAATTCAAGAGCACTTGTTCCTGTTCAATTGACTCAGCCCCCTTGTGGGGTTCTCAGGCCTGGGGCTCTGAAGCAGCCCAGTGGGGACAGCTGCTGTTTACAGCATTTCCTGCCCTTCCCCCACTGCTTCCTTGCCGTAGTGGCAGATTGGCTCAACTGCTTTTCCTCTCCCAAATTCAGCTTGAAAGTTCCCTCTTCACTGACTTTCGCTAATCCTGTCTTGCTAGATGTGAACATTGCTTCAGGTGCTGTAGATCTTCTCTGAAGTAGACTCATGTTGCTGCTTAGGAGGCTCGGCTCCTCCCAACCACCCTGGGGCTTGCCTTGCCTCCTGGGCTATTGTGATGAGCCCCTGCTGCCAAGCTGCCTTCAGCAAGAGAAGTGTTTTCTGAATTTCTTTGAGTTTGAGAGCCCTGTATTTTGTTTAGAATCATAATTTTATGGGTATTCAGGGTGGCTGTGTGGGAGCTATGGAACTTTGCTGCTTCTATGCCACCATCTTGGCTCCGCCCCCAATCTATTTTTTAAAGTGTTATTGTCTTCAGTCAGGTTGTTGACTCTCTTTTTTATGAATTTCTTGCATCATTCTCATTTCTCTTCCCAATTTTCCCTCCACTTCTCTTATTTGGTTTTCAAATTCCCTCTTAAGCTGCTCTATGGCTTGTAGGCAGTCTTCATGTTTCTTGGAAGCTTTTGGTGTGGGAGTTCTGTCTGTGGTGTTTTCCTCCTGTTCCATGCTTTGATCCTCTTTGTTCCCTAAAATGGATTCTAGAGTTTTATTGCTTTTCTTACTTTGCTTCCTTTTCCTCATGTTGGCCAGTAAATTAATTGCTTGATTTTTTTAGTTCTGTGGAACTCTATTTCCAAAGGGGAAAGCTCTGTCCCCAAACACTGGGGTTTTCGCAGCTGCAAGAGTTATTGGGAGGCTGCTATTTTTTTCAGCCCCCACCAGCTTTGGGTCACTGAAAATGCACCCCAAGGCCACCACCCAAGACCACAATCCAGAAGCAGGCTACTCAACACAAGAGCACTTAGCCTCTGAATGATTGCTTCCCACCCCTGCAGTCTGCAAGCTGGGAGCACTGAAGCAGCCACACAGAGGCAGCTGCAGGGCTGCCACTTCTGACACTTCCTTGACCTGGAGGCAGTGTGGCTGGACTGCTTTTCTCCCCCAAATTTATCTCAGTTCCACTGACCTTTCACTTTGTCCTTGTTTCTTATGCTTTGATAATTCTGGAAACTGGCAGAGCTGCCCGCTGATCCACTCTCCTGAAGCTTAGGCTTGTCCTGGCCACCCTGGGGCCAAGCTGTAGTTAGGCTGGGCTTTTTTAGGTTCCCAGCATCCTGCAATGAGCCCTTCCTGCCGAGTTGCCTTCAGTGTGAGATGTGTTTTTTGGTATTTTTGTGAGTTTGGGAGCCCTAAAATTTGTTTAGAGTCATATTTTATGTATATTTGAGGTGGCTATGTGGGAGCTGCAGAAACCTGTTGCTTCTACACCACCATCTTCGCTCACCCTATCTCTTCTCATATTTCATTTAAAATTTTTGCATCTATATTTTTTTGAATTTTTAAATTTATTGTTCTTTAGAAGTTTGGTAGAATTTGCTTCAAATTCATTTGGCCCTGGAGCCTTTTTCCTAGGGAGTTCACTGATGGCTTGATCGATTTTTTTCTGAAATCAGATTATTTATGTATTTTATTTTTTCTCTTCTGTCAATCTGGGAAATTTATATTTTTTTAATATTTCTCTACTTCATTAAGACTGTCAGATTTATGGATATACAGTTGAGCTAAATAATTCCTAATTATTGTTTAATATCTTCTTCATTCGATTGTGAATTTACCTTTTCATTTTTTTTGTTTGTAATTGGGATTTCTTTTTTTCAAATCAAATTAATCAAAGTTTATCAATTTTATTGGTTTTCCCCATAAACCAGCTGTTTCATTTATTGTCAATTTATTGTATTATTTTCTTAATTTCAATTTTATTTATCTCTCCTTTGATTTTCAGTATTTCTAATTTGGAATTTAATAAAAGATATTAATTTTTTTCTTTTTCTAGCTTTTTCATTTGCATGCCCAATTCATTGATCTCCCCTTTCTCTTTTTTATTCATGTAAGCATTCATAGATACAAAATTAGGGGAAGTTTTTTTTTTATTTTATACATTTAAAAACATTGTTCTGCAAAGGGGTCCACAGACTTCAGCAGATTGCCAAGTGGATCCAGTATGCAAAAAGTTAAGTAAACTTTAAAAAATGAGAAAAATGAGGTCATTGGTTAAATGACTTTCCCAAGGTCACAGAGGTAGAAACAGAGACAGAATTTGTCCCATTCCTTTTTTTCTTCCTTTTTTAGAGGGGAAAATGTAAGGAAATTAGGGTTAAGTGACTTAACCAAGGTCACATGGCTAGTTTTTGTATTAAGTGTCTGAAACTGGATTTGAACTCACATCCTCTTGACTCCAGGGCTGGTGCTCTATTCAGTGTACCATCTATCCACCCCAATGTCCCATTCCTTTTGATTCCAATTCCTGAAACAAGACATTGTCTCACTTTCTGCTTGAATCCTAGTGCTTTTCTTCCTGGGCACTCAGGATCTTGATGCCATTCCTGGAAGCCCCTCACACTTCAGTTTTGCACCCTGGCCTGCTTTATTCTCAAAGTGCTTCATATTCTAGCATTACCTACATTTTTAAGTCCCAAAATTTCCATATTCTCTATGGATATGGATATGAATTATCTGTAGCAGCTGATTTCAGGGTAGTTACTAGGAAGAAGCAACACATTTCCCCAAATGTATTAAATCTGTGCTTGAATTAATAAATGAGAATTTTTTAAGACAATTAAGACTGGTGTAGAGCATCAAGAATGTTTTAAAGAAAAGTGCAAAAAACATGGATATTGCAGATAAATATATTTTGACTTAGGAAGTCCATTGTGTGTAATAATAATAATCTATATCTGCTTAGCTATTTTTTCCAGTTTTTTCTTCCATTTTTAATTCATAGATTGTCTTAAAGTGTGCAAATTTATCACTAGTTCCTCATTTCTTTAGGAATTCCATAATTCTGGGGAAATAAAAATATCTAGCCCTTTTCCTTTTTCATATTATTTGAGAACTATTTACCTATCCACATGTTTTTACAATATGAAATCCTGCCATTTTGTTAATAGTCAGAATGACATTACTTTCTACTGTAACATAATTATAAATACCTTTGGCAATCTGCTTTTCCCATCCATCTCTTAAGAAAAGAAACCCCAAACCAAAACTGTCATTCTCATTTGAAAGGGAAATTAAATACTAAAGCTTTTAGTGAATTTTTATTTTTCTCAGCTCCATCTAGTAATAAATCCACAATAATATTCCCTAACTCTCCAACCAGGCTATGGTATTTCAAAAAACTAAATTATCTTCATATAGTTTAATCTTCATTTCAATTACTTGTATATTTTGACATCTCTTATCTTTTTATCCAAGCATATAAATCTTTTCATCTACTCTCTTTCTTTGCATTTCCAAAGTCCAGTAATTTCAGGCTATATTTCTTAATCTCTTTGAGATACTGTTCTAACAAAAACCTGCACCTGTCCTGCTCTGCTACTATGAAAGAAATAGTGCAATACAGTATTAAAAAGCATTGTGAAATTACCTAAGCAAAGAATTTACTTGATTAAATTGTTAAATAATATACTTCAATTTTTATGCTTAAAACTCATCTATTTTTTTTTTATTTACAGCAAGGAATAACATTTTTTTCCTTTTAAAAACATTTTCTAATAGAAAACTCTTAGTTATACTTTTATTCAGTCATTTTTCAATCATCTGATTCTTCATGACCCCATTTGGGATTTTCTTTACAAAGATACTGGAATCGTTTGCCATTTCTTCCTCCAGGCCATTTTCCAGATGAGGAAACTGAGGCAAACAGGGTCAAGTGACTTGAAGAGGGTCACATAAGTGTCTAAAGCCTGATTTCAATGCAAGAAGAATTTTTTTCACTCCAGGCTTTACACTCTGCTGAGGCATCTAGCTGTCCTCAGGTATACATATAAGACAAAAAAATCCTACACACACTTTAAAATTGCATAAAAAGTATTTACAATCAAAGTGAGAGAAAAAAATCCCATGAAAACTCCTAAATTTACACTCAATTAACGCTGATAAAGTTCCTCAGTTTGGCAGGATTTAGGAACATTTTCTCTGATGACCACACTGACCTCTAGTCATTGGAGCTCATATTACATATGTATATCCTGTCCAAAGAATGACTTGTGTATTCCTTTTCATTTTAGGATGCAGGTTCATGAGAAGATAGGCATTCATAGTTCTTTTCCCTCCCTTCTGTTTGAAATGCCAAATTAGAAAAGCAAAAACACAACTGATATTAAAAAAATCTGATATCGTAAAAAGTTTATTAAGGAGAAATCCAGAGTAATTGAACACTTCTGGCCAGAAGTAAATTCCGTCACTTCTTGTGTAAGGAGGGAGTAAACAAAAACCAAGAAAGTTTTATACATTAGTTTGGTGCAGACACTCACTTTAGAGGACTGACTGCTTTTTTCTCTTCTGGGCACACCTCCCCTAGTATCATACATTACTACTAATTAGGCTCTAATTATCTAATAGATAATATACATAACACATGACATTCATTAAGCAAATGCAGTAATAACTCCAGAAAACTGACCCCTCACCAGTTTAACCTACATGTGTCCTTATCTGGAGCTGAGTGTCCCAAGGCTATCTTGGAATGTCTGCTATCTAACTGGTCAAATCTACCTGCTATTGCCAGCTTCTTTTTATTTTACTTTTGTGCTGTCTACAGGTTCTATGGGAACTGGCAATTTGACTTCTTCCCAGGGCTACTATCTGGTCTCCTGATCTTACTCTTATCAGTAACCTTCTTTTAGAAATTTTTGCAGTGCTGTGGAAAGTTAACCCTTTGCTAATTCTCACAATTGCATTCCATTCTGTTCTAAAAGAAAACAATAAACAAGTTAGATACATAACACATGACATAACATAACACTACATGTAAGTTAAAGAAAATATAATGGCATTTTAAAAATGTTATAAGGAGATTAAACCAATTGTTTATGTTCTCTCATCATGTCTCTGTCAGGGATAGAGATGTCATAAGGTGCATCAGCTAGATAAAGAATCAATGTTGAGGAAGATTTGTAGAGAAGCTCTGTCAGTTATAAGCTCAAAATGCTTGGGACCAAGCAGATCCTATAAACAAAGCTGCAAAATGTTCTTAGTGGGATCCATCTGTCCGAGCATTACAAGAGTCAACATGACTACTGGAGCTCCTGGTGACGATGAGTCAACATAGGGATCTTTAGGAGATTCCAGGATCAATATTCTTTCATCAATGCTGAGAACACTAAATATTGAACCTCTTACTACAGAAGCTGTATTATCCTTCTCCACTGACATATACGGGATATCACTAGGATCAGGATTGTGTAGTCTACCAGTTACATCCCAAGATGCTAGATGTCAGCAACTGATTTCAGAGGCACTAGCTCCTTTCTTCCCCCTAGATCAAGTTCTAAAAACAGATGTTGTCAGAAATGTAGCAGGTGAACTACTTGCCAATGGGTCAGTACTAAAATAGCACAGCTGACTTTGTGAGCACTAAAAGTATCTGATGATAGAAATTGGAAAGATATTCTGGATTTATGGAATCCAGAGTCTGGGGAGTGAATGGTCAAACTATCTCTTGAGAAGAAACCAGTTATATAATCTCAGCTCCAAACACCTGGCTGACAAAATGCAGGGCAGAGTCCTAGAAAAGAAATACCTCTCCCAAAACTAGCATAACTTCAGAAAGAGACGATGCCATTAATTGCAAAGATAGCAGATGAACCGCAGGGGACATATATTATTGGTACTTGGAAGAATTTTGTCATTTCATAGATGATGGAATTGTAGTTTCAATCATAAAATGATGGCTACATTACTTGCTAATATGAGCTGTATGTTTACAAGCAATACTTGCCCAAATAACAGTTCCTTATCTCACCAATATATGGATGTAATAACTAGAGCACACTTTGAATACATTGTCTTTCCTTGGCACTCCTTTCAGATCATGTATTCAGAGGAATGGATTAATGCAGTTTTGATTCTTAAAAAGATTGGTCAAAATCCCTATTATGGATATAGAAGTAATTGACCCCTGGTAAAATCAAGTACGTTCATGAATCTGCTGGGCTCTTGTTGTTTCTTGATTTAATTTTTTTTCTTTTCTCCTTTTTTATTCATTTATTTATTTTCTTGTTAACATAATTCATTTCCACATGATTTTGAGTTACACATTTTCTCTCCATCTTTCCTCCACCCACCACCCTGAAAAAGCCATCCCACTGTATACCCCCTCCCTCAATTTCCACTCTCCTACATCCTCTCCCATTGCCCTTCTGACTTTGGGTAGGGCAAGATGGATGTCCCTGCCCCAGTGCCTGTATATCTTAATTCCCAGTTGCATGGAAACGAAAATAATAATAATAATAATAATAACAATAACAATAATGATAACAATATGTATAAATACATACATGTTTTTAAACATTTGATTATAGAACTTTAAATTCTAGATTCTTTCCCTTCCTCCATAATCACCCACCCCCACTGGAAAGAGAAGCAATTCAACACAGGCTGTAAATGTGTAGTTACACAGGACATCTCCACAATGGACATACTGTGAGAGACTGATTATATGTCCCTCCTTCCTATCCTGCCCCCTCTTTGTTCTGTTCTCTACCCTGTCCCTGTCACTTTACCGAAGTGTGAACTTCCAGCAACCCTCCCCCCCACCTTGCCCTCCCCTCCATCATGCCACCTCTGATCCCCTTCCCCCTTACTCTCCTGTGTGGCAAAATACCCAGTTTAGAGTTTATGTCATTCCTTCCATAAGCCAAATTCAATGAGAGTAAGGTTGACCCTTTCCCATTTGCCTTCCTGTTCTTCCCCTCCATTGTAACACTTAATCCCTTGCCTCTTCTATGAGATGATTAATCCCACTCTGTCTCTCCCTGTTTTCTCTCATTCTATTCCTCTCCCACCTCAGAATTTCACATTTTAAAGTATTGTCCCTTCCCATTCAATTAATCCTGTGCCCTCTATATAGACATATACACACACACTCAGATATGTATTCATATGCATATATATGTGTGTGTGTGTGTGTGTGTGTGTGTGTGTACCCTCCTATGTAGATATATGGACATAGATATAATGTAATCACCACAGCTGCTGCTGATCCACTCTCCTGTAGGCTCCAACTGCAGCTTGTCCTGGCTGCCCCCAAGCCAAGCCATGGTTCCATGCTGGGCTGGGTTTGGCTCCCAGCATGGTGCAATGAGCCCTTTCTGTTCTGCCTCCCAAGCTGACTTCAGCGGGAGATATGTTTTTCTCTACTTTTGTGAGTTCTGGATGTAATGTGTATTCTCTTCACCTATCCTCATACTGAGAGAAGTTTCATAAGTTACAATCATCATTTTTCCATGTTTGCATGTAAATAGTTCAACTTTGATAAGTTCCTTATGATATATTTTCCATGTTTAGCTTCTCATACTTCTTGTATTTGAGTGTCAAAGTTCTTGTCCAATTCTGGTTTTTTCAGCAAGAATGCTTGAAAGTCCTCCACCTGATTGAATGACCATATCTTCCCCTGGAATATTATACTCAATTTTGCTGGGTAGGTGATTCTTGGTTTTACTCCTAGCTCCTTTGATCTCTGGAGTATCATATTCCAGGCCCTTTGATCCCTTAATGTAGAAGCTGCTAGATCCTTGTTTATCCTGATTGTGTTTCCATGATGTTCAAATTGTTTCTTCCTTGCAGCTTGTAATATTTGCTCCTTGATCTGGGAACTTTGGAACCTATCTATAATATTCCTTGAAGTTTTCTTTTGGGGATCTTTTTCAAGGGATGATGGGTGAATTCTTTCAAGTTCTATTTTGCCCTCTGGTTCTAAAACATCTGGGCAATTTAACTTGAGAATTTCTTGAAGGATGCTTTCTAGGTTCTTTTTTGATCATGGCTTACAGATAGTCAAATAATTTTTAAATTGTCTCTCCTGGATCTATTTTCCAGGTCAGTGTTTTTTTCAATGAGATATTTCACAATACCTTCTATTTTTTCATTTGTTTGGATCTGTTTACTAGTATTTTGATTTCTCATAAAGTCATTTGCTCTACTCTTAATTCTGAAGGAATTATTTTCTTCAGAAAGCTGTTGAGATTCTTTTTCCATCTGGAAAATTTTACTTTTTAAGGCATTCTTCTACTCATTGGCTTTTTGGGCCTCATTTGCCATTTGAGTTAATATAATTTTTATAGTGTTATTTTCTTCAGTCAGGTTGTTGACTCTCTTTTCATGATTTTCTTGCATCACTCTCATTTCTCTTCCCAATTTTTCCTTCACTTCTCTTATTTGGTTTTCAAAATCCTTCGTAAGCTGATCCATGGGTTGTAACTAGCCTACATTATTTTTGGAAGATTTTGGTAGAGGAGTTTTGACCATTGTCTTCCTCCTGTTCCATGCTTTGATCCTTTTTGTCCACAAGAAAGAAATCTAAATTTGGATTGATGTTCTTAATTTGATTCCTTTGCCTGCACAAGTTGCTAGTGAATTACTTGACGTTTTAGCTCTGTGGAACTTTGCTTCCAGAGGGAAAAGCTCTGTCCAAAATTGCTGGCGTTTTTGCAGCTGCTGGAGCTACTAGGAGGCTGCTGCGGTGCCCACCAGCTTTGGCTCACCGAAAACACACCCAAGGACCACCTCAGGACCACCACCGAAGGCCACAATCCTGATCTAGGCCAATTAAGGAAAGAGCACTTAGCCCCTGAATGATCGCTTGCCCTCCCTGCAATCTGCAGATCAAGAGCTCTGAAGCAGCCATGTGGAGGTGGCTGTGCTACTTCTGCTGCTTCCTTGCCCTGGGGGCAGTTCAACTGGACTATCTCCCCCAAATTTAGCCAAGTTCCACTAACCTTTCACTTAGTCCTTATTTCTTATGGCTTGATAAGTCTGCAAATCACCGCAGCAGCCACTGAGCCACTCTCCTGAAGGCTCCAGCTGCAGCTTGTCCTGGCTGCCCCCAGGCCAAGCCATGGTTTCAGGCTGGGATGGTTTTGGCTCCCAGTATGGTGCAATGAGCCCTTCCTGTCCTGCCTGCCAAGCTGCCTTCAGTGGGAGGTCTGTTTTTCTGTACTTCTATGAGTTCTAGAGTCCTAAACTTTGTTTAGTCATATTTTATGGGCATTTGAGGTATCTATGTGGGAGCTAAGAAATATCCCTGCTTCTACCCTGCCATCTTGGTTCTGCCCCCTCTTGATTTAATTTTTAAAAGACTTTTTAAAGCATTTGTATCTATGGGAAGCTCTGTGGCAAAAAAAGACTTAGTTAACAAGCCAATTCAGAGTATCTGACCTCTGAGTGGAGCAGAAGTTGACTGAAGTAAAATTCAGAGTGGACACAAGAGCAATCATACTTACAATATCGCAGAAATGAGAGTCACCCATATTTCCTACCAGCAACAAATATGTACACAACTACTCTTTTTCTGATAGACAAACTGGTTCAAGGTTGCTCAACAATAAATGTGTTTTTCTGTTGAGGTTTTGGTTTCTTTTTACACCATATTGTTTTGTAATGGGAACCAGAGCAAGAGCTCTACATATTGAATAGTTGAGAAGATCGTAGAGAAAAGAGTTTAACTTAGAGTTTTAACTGAGAGGTAGAAAGAAAGCCTTCAAGGCTTGGTTGTGAATCACAGGAAAAGGCCAGAAGAGACAGCAGGTGGAATCAATGCAGAAGTACCTCAGAAAGGGTTCAGAGGGAAAAAAATGGACTGATTATCTGATATAGTCAATAATAAAACATCTCTGAGTTTCCAACATATTACTTAAAATGCTCTAACAGATACCATATTTTGGAATAAGTACTCTTTTCTGGTCAATTTTTTGGAAAAAAAATGTACCTTCCTCTCCTTAATATATACAACTGTGTTCACAGGCTTTAATATAACTCTTTAGAAATTATACATTGAAATTGTTCAGTTGTTTTAGTCATTTTTAATTTTATGTAATCTATATGGAGTTTTCTCAGCAAAGATACTGGAATGGTTTGTCATTTCCTTCTCCAGTTCATTTTATAGGTGAAAAAACTAAGGTAGATAGTTAAGTGACTTGCTCAGGGGAACACACAGCTAGTAAGTATCTGAGGCTAGATTTGAACTAAGGTCCTCCTAACTCCATGCCCACGGTTCTATCTACTGTGCCACCTACATGGCTTTATAAATATCATGGGTACCTATTGTGCTAGGTTAAGTGTTTTCTAGGACCCAGAGTTATGGGTATATACCCATGTCACAGTTTTCTAATTGAGTATTTGTTTAAAATAATTTTCATTTGGTGCTTTAATCACCTTGAATTTTATTATTTTTTGGAATATAATGTAACTCTTAAATAGATGCTCATGTCTCTTCAGGAAATACTATTTTATCCTCACTTTTGTAACTGAAGCTTCACTTTTTTCTCACTATGAATCTTCATTGTAAACCATTTTTTCCTTGCTTCCCAGAACTAATTTACAACTTCCATTTCCAAAATATTCCAGAGGTGGTTAAGCTCAAGTAGCAAATACAACTTCTTGATAACTTCCAAGGAAAAATATATTGCCCAACCTGTTTAAAGTAAATGTAACTTTTCTGGTACAGAAAAAAAGCTCATGCAATCAATATTGAATACTGAGAATTTCCCAGTTTCAGAATTAAAATGCGAAAGGTAAAAGACAAAAGAGATAATGTTCTTTTCCCTTCTACAAAGGAGAAAAAGTGTTATGACCTGAAATGGACCTCAGGAAAGTATTAGGTTTTCTTAAGAATGCTGATGTGAATGCTGGCAAAAGTGCTGGTTTTTCATTTATTTGTTTACTTATAATATAGCTTGGTCTAGATGAGTATAAATAATAAATCTGCTTAAGTGATTATATTTTTTGAATTTTCATTACATATTTCCATTGAGCTGGATCCAATTACATTTTGCATAATTATAACTTCAAATAGTGCCAATTCCAAATACATGTGACTACTTCAGGGGATTCATTATTCACACTAGTCAGTATCAGTATAGTGCCACTTTTTTAATAAACTGGAGACACTTTTCACATAGGAAGCTTCTGATTTCCAAAATATCTAATATTTATAGCTGAAGAAAACTGAAATAATAAATACTACTATACTAGACTTCTGAATATTCACTTATTCTTTACATTATTTGTTTCCAAGCTTATTTGATCACTTAGCCCATTCTGTTAAAAAAAAACTTAGGCATGTAACCCAATGTGCCTATATAATGGGTGTCTCATATACACTTTTGGGAGTAGTTATTATTGTAAATTTATATTTTATAATTTATATATAATTTATCATATAAGTATATAACACATAATTTATAAACTATAGCTTGAAGTCTGCATACACATACTATAAATGCATTTAGTTATGTTGTATATATCTAATTATTTACTTTAAATTATATATGTACCAGTCCCCCCATTAAAATGCATATTGATTGAAAGTAGCTATTATTTTATTTTTATATTTTTATCCTGCGTTCATAGAACAGAGCTTAACATATACTAGGTGGCTAATAAATATTTGTTACTTTTCTATTAACAATCATGCACTTTGTAAAACTTAAAAAGAAAATGGAATAAAGATGAAATAATACTTAATCTGATAATCAAAACAAATTCACTGGAATTTGTGTAGGGGAGTGAAATGCTTGGATCTATACTTTAAGAACAGCACTTTGGCCACTATATGGCAAATAGATTGGAGATAGAAGAGACCTGACCCAGGGAGACCAATTAAGAAGTTATTATAATGGGCCATGTGATTGGTAATAAGGTCCTCAATTAGGATGGTGGCTGGCAAAGTAGTGAGAATGAGCCAGATGAGAGATACGGAAACAGGAACAAGTTTTTGGTAACTAATTGTATATGTAGAGCAAGCAGTGTAGGATGACATAGAGGTCTCAAACTTAGTTTCTGTGAGAAATAATTCATTTCGACCCCTATTCTATCTCAATCAGTATTAATCAATTAGGTATGATTCTGTGAGGGAAATAATAATAAGTTCTGTATATTAGGACCCAGAGCTGTGAGCTGCAGATTGTTTAGTCATAGGAAGTTTACTTGAGACCCTCCACCCATGTTTTTCCTTGTCATGGTAACCAAGCCCAGGGTGACAGAGGTGACTCAACCACAAGAAAAATTCTCCAATTAATTTTTGTCTCTCTAGACCATTCTCTCTAATACAACAGAAGCAGGTGACCGTCTTATTACAACTTAGTCAGTGCAGGTATCAAGGGTTATAGAAAATAATACTAGCCTTCTTCTGGCTTTTGTAGTACTAGCTGTGAGAAATAGGTTTAATCTAGGAATAAATAATATTCATTGAAAAGCTAAGAAGGTTTTCATTACATTTGTTTTACATTTATTCTTTCTGAATAAATGGTAGCTCCCTTAATGGAATATGCTGACGCAGACAAATGTGAGCCTCTTATACTGCTTCCATTAGAATTTCCCTCTTTTTTCTCCATTGGCTAGGGGCAACCTTGTGAATTGCCCACATCATGCTTCCCTCAAACAGGTCTCAAGAATGGGTGCGAGCCTTTAACCCTCTTCCTGATTAAAAGCCTGGCCATGCTTGATCACTGCTCTGAGTAGAACCAGTCACCTCAGACCCACATTCTGCTAACAAAGATAGGAGCACTTTTAATTATATGGAAACAAAATTCCTCCCATCATTTCCCACACTAGCCCTCATCATTGCTGAATATAGAAATTGTCTCCCCTCTCTTAAAGAGAAAAACACCCTCTCCCTTTCTCCCTCTGTCTCTGTCCTCTACAAGCCATCCACATAACATCAACCTAAAATCAGTGCTTACAGCCATTTAAATTGATATATACAATTTATATAACCTTTATGATGAAAGCCCAATAGAAAAATTGTAAACTTTCCTCTTCTACTTGAACCTTTTGTTCAGCTTTATTAAAAAAATCGGAGAACAGGGAGGAAGAGCCAAGATGGTGGTGTAGAAGCAGAAGAGTTGTGCAGCTCCCACACAGCTGCCCTGAATACCCATAAAATATGAATCTAACAAAATTCTAGGGCTCTCAAACTCACAAAAATACAGAAAACATCTCTTGCTGAAGGCAGCTTGGCAGGAGGGGCTCATCATGGCAGGCCGGGAGCCGAGGCCAGCCCAGCCTGAAACTGAAACACGGCAGGCTCCAGGGTGGTCAGGAGGAGCCAAGCCTCCCAAGCCGCAGTGTGAGTCCACTTCAGAGAAGATTTAAAGCATCTGGAGCAATCTTCTCATCTATTAAGCCAGGATTAGAGAAGGTCAGTGAAAGTGAAACTTTCAAGTTAAATTTGAGGGAGGAAAGGCAGTTTGGCCAATCTGCCACCACGGCAAGGAAGCAGAGGGGGAAGGGCAGGAAATGCTGTAACCAGCAGCTACCCCCACTGGGCTGTTTCAGAGCCCGTGGCCTTGTGAACCTTGCAGGGGGGCTGAGTTGATTGATCAGGGCCAAGTGCTCTTGCATCGAGCGCTCTGGATCTGGATTGTGGTCTTGGGTGGTGCTCCTGGGTTGTGCTTTCAGCAAGTCAAAGCTGGTTGGGGAGGCAACATGCCCCTAATAGCTCTGGAAGCTGGGAAAACCCCAGCGATTTGGAACAGAGTTTTCCCCCCTGGAAGCAGAGCTCCAGAAATCTAAGAAAAACAACCAATTAATTGACAGATCAATATGAGGAAAAAGAAGCAATATAAGAACAGCAATAAAACTCTAGAACCCTTTTTTATGGAGAAAAAGCATCAAAGCATGGAGCAGGAGGAAGACAACACAATCAGAACTCCCACACCAAATGCTTCCAAGACACTTGAAGAATTCCTAGAAGCTATATAAAAATGACCTTGAAAAACAAATAAAGAGAAGTGGAGGAAAAACTGGGAAGAGAAATGAGAATGATGCAAGAAAATCATGAAAAGAGAGTCAACAACCTGACTGAAGAAAGCAATACTTTAAAAATAGATTAACTCAAATGGCAAAAGCGGCCCAGAAAGCCAGTGAGGAGAAGAATGCCTTAAAAAGTCGAATTTCCCAGATGGAAAAAGAATCTCAAAAGTATTCTGAAAGGAATAATTCCTTCAGAATAAGAGTGGAGCAAGTGGAAGCTAATGACTTTATGAGAGAACAAGATACTATTAAACAGTTACAAAGAAATGAAAAAATAGAAAGCAGTGTGAAATGGCTCCTTGAAAAAACCACTGACCTGTAAAATAGATCCAGGAGAGACAATCTGAAAATTATTGGTCTACCTGAAACCCATGACCTGAAAAAGAACTTGGAAAGCATCC
>CM053599.1:161217726-161232843 GCA_028646575.1 Pseudocheirus occidentalis | reverse complement strand
GGCATCATGCCACACAGGAGTGTAGGGGGGATGGGGATGAGCGGCAGGATGACGGAGGGGATGGCAAGGTCAGGAGGAGGGTTGCTGGAAACACACACTTCAGTAAAGGGACAGGAAAAGGGTAGAGAATAGAACAAGGGTGGGGGTGGGAAAGGAAGGAGGGACATATAATCAGTCTCTCACAATATGTCCACTGTGGAGATGTTCTGAGTAATTATACATGTATAGCCTTTATTGAATTGCTTGTCTTTCCAATGGGCGTGTGTGACAAGGGAGGAACTGAAAGAATCTAGAATTTAAAGTTCTACAATCAAGTGTGAAAAAATATGTATGTATGTATGTATATATATATATATATATATATATATAAAATTATTTTTATTAACTACATGCAACTGGGAATTAAGATATACAGGCACTGAGGTAGGGAGACCCACCCTGCCCTACCAGAAAGTTAGAAGGGCATTGGAGGAGGGCATAAAAGAGAGTAGGTTGGGGAGGGGCTTTGCAGTGTGATCCCTATTTTAGGGTTGTGGGTAGGGAAAGAAAGGGAGAAAATTTGTAACTCGAAATCTTGTGGAAATTAATGAAAACAAGAACACCACAGCTACAGGTGATTCACTCTATTGAAGTCTGCTCTGTCTGCAGCTGCCTCCCACGTGCCAAAGCTTCATGGCTTATGTGGGACTGCCTTTGGCTCCAAGTCTGCTGCAATAGACCTTTTTTGTCAGCCTGACAGTCTGCCTTCAGTGGGAGATTTGTTTCTCTCTGTCATTTTGTGGGTTCTGTATCTCTAAAATATGTTTAGAGTCATATTTTATAGGTATTTGAGGTGGTTGTTGCAGGGGGGTGTCAAGGAATTTCCTGCTTCTACTTTGCCATCTTGACTCAAACCCCCCTTCAACATGTTGACTCATTTTTCATGATTTTCTTGTTTCACTCTCATTTCTCTTCTCAATTTTACTTCTACTTCTCTCACTTGGGGTGAAGAGGTGTGTATGGGGGGCTGTACTGTCCCAAGCTTCAATTGTTTTGTGCAACTATTTTCAGAGACGCTTCTAGGGTTCTGTAAATTTTCAGCTCTTCCAAGGTGGTATCATCAAAGGAGAAGTGTTTACTCCTTTCCTGTCCTGTGCTTAGATCTGTGAGGTACCACAAGCACCATTTTCCTCCTTGGAACTGTAAGGAGGATTCCTTCTCCACCAAAGCCTTGTAACTCTGTCACAGCTATGCTCCTCATCACCCCAGGGCTTCCACCTAGGACCACATCCCTGATCTAAGCAGAACAAAGTAGGAGAGTCCTCCCTCAATACCAGCAAAGTGATCCCTGCAGTCTCCTTCTGATTAAAGATGTTTGATCCTCCACTGTCTTTAGACTGGGAGCTCCAGAAGCAGCAGCTGCTGCTGCTACTGCTGCCACCATCACCACCTTTACCGCCTAGGGGTTGGGGCCACACCATACTTGTCTTTCACCCAGGTCCCACAGAGTATTCCCACTGACCTTCTATACTGTCTTTGGTGTTTGTGGATTGAAAAGTGGAAACCACCACAGTTGCCAATGATTTAGACACTGAGGCCTGCTCTGGCCCCTTCTGTGCTGGTGTCCACATTAGATTGCACTCTGCTCCCAATCCAGTGATAGACCCTTCCTGTTGACCTTCCAGGTTATCTCCAGCTCGAGATTTGTTTTACTCCTTCATTTTGTGGATTATGCCGCTATAGAATTTGTTTACAATTCTTTTTACAGAAATCTGAAGGATTTTGAGGGAGAGCTCAAGCAAGTACCTGCTTTTAGTCTGCCACCTTGGCTCTGCCCCTTGATAGCAGTTTTTGTCAAAAAAATGAGCTCTTATCCCAGAAGCTGGGGTGTTTGAGTTTATCAAACAGTAGATTACTATGATCATTGGCTACTGTGTATTGTATGCCTAACCTTTTACACTGATCTATTCCTCTAATTCTAAGCCAGTACTAAGTAGCTGTAATGATTGTGGCTTTAAAATAAAATTTAAGGGGTCAGCTAGGTAATGCACTGGCTCTGGAGTCAGGAGGATCTAAGTTCAAATCCAGCCTCCGACACTTAACACAAAACTAGCCATGTAACCTTTGGCAAGTGACTTAACCCCAACTGCCCTACCTTACTGCAACAAAAAAAATTAAGATCTCGTATGGCTAGGCTACTTCCCTTAGCATTTCTTTTTTTTTATTCTTCATTTAAAAAAATATTTATTTGTATTTTTTAAATTAACTTTTGTTTATTTTTGGTTTACATCATTCATTTCCACAAGATTTTGAGAGACTAATTTTCTCCCTGTCTTTCCCCTACCCACCACCACAAAATACCAGTCCCACTATATACACCCTCCCCCAATCTGCTCTTTCCTATATCCTCTCCCATCACCCCTCTGACTTTCCAGTAGGGTAAGATGGATCTCCCCACCCCAGTGGTTATATATCTTATTTCCCAGTTGCATGTCAATAATAATAATAATAACAATAATGATGATGATGATGATAATGATAATACACGTATATACATATTGAGAATATTTGATTTAAAAATTTTAAATTCCACGTTCTTACCCTTTCTCCCTTTTCACCTACCCTTACTAGGAAGATAAACAATTCAATACAGGCCATCTATGTGTAGCTATGCAAAACATCTCCATAATGGACATATTGTGAAAGACTGACTGTATTTCCCTCCTTTCTATCCCCCCCCACTTGTTCTATTCTCTGCTATGTCCCTGGCTCTTTACATAAGTGTGTGCTTCTAACTATACTGCCCCTCAACCTGCCTACCCCTCCATCATCCCTCTCTCATCCCCTTCCCTCCTACCCTTCTGTAGGGCAAGATACCCAAATCAGAGTGTATGTCATTCCCTCCCTAAGATGAATTCAGGGGCGGCTAGGTGGCGCAGTGAATAGAGCACCAGCCCTGGAGTCAGGAGTACCTGAGTTCAAATCCGGCCTCAGACACTTAACATGAAAAACTATCCGTGTGACCTTGGGCAAGTCGCTTAACCCCAACCTGCCCTCCAAAAAGCAAAAAAAAAAAAAAAGATGAATTCAATGAGTGTAAAGTTGGCCCATTCCCTTTTGCCTTCTTGTTCTTCCCCTTCATTGTAATACTGATCCCTTGCCTCTTCTATATGAGATAATTAACCCCATTCTGTCTCTCTCCATCCATTCTCATTATATTCCTCTCTCACCTCTCAATTTCACCTTTTGAATATCATCCCTTCCTATTCAATTGATCCTGTGCCCTGTCTATATATACATGTACGTACATATATATATATACTCACATACACATACACATATGTATTCATATGCATATATACCCTTCTATATTGGCCTGTATATATTTATACATACACACATACACACACATATATTCCCTTCACTTATCCTCACACTGACAAAATAAGTCACATTCTCATTTTTTCATGTTGGCATGTAAATAGTTCAACTTTGATAAGTTCTTTATGATTTCTTTCCCATGTTTACCTTCTCATGCTTCTTGTGTTTGAATATCAAAATTTCTGTTCAGTTCTGTTTTTTTCAGCAAGAAGGCTTGAAAGTCCTCCACCTCACTCATGACCATATTTTCCCTTAGAACATTAGACTCAATTTTTCCAGGGAGATGATTCTTGGTTTTAATCCTAGCTCCCTTATCTCTGAAATATCATATTCCAGGCCCTTTTATCCCTCAATGTAGAAGATGCCAGAACCTGTGTTATCCTAATTGTGTTTCCACAGTATTCAAATTGCTTCCTCTTGGCAGCCTGTAATATTTTCTCTTTGATCTGGGGACTCTGAACCCTGGCTATAACATTTCTAGGAATTTTTTTTGGGGGATCTTTTTCCAGAGGTGATTGGTGAATTCTTTCAAGTTCTATTTTGCCCTCTGGTTCTAAAATATCATGGCAATTTTCCTTGAGAATTTCTTGAAGGATGCTTTCTAAGTTCTTTTTTTTGTTCATGGCTTTCAGGTAGTCTAGTAATTTTTAAGTTGTCTCTCCTGGATCTATTTTCCAGGTTAGTCATTTTTTTCAGTGAGATATTTCACATTGCTTTCTATTTTTTCATTTGTTTGGATCTGTTTAATAGTATCATGATTTCTCATGAAGTCTTTTGCTTCCATTTGGTCCACCCTAATTCTGAAGGAATCATTCTCTTCAATGAGCTTTTGAGATCCTTTTTCCATCTGGCAAGTTCAACTTTTTAAGGCATTCTTCTCCTCATTGGCTTTTTGGGCCTCTTTTGCCATTTGAATTAGTCTATTTTTAAAGTGTTATTTTCTTCATTCAGGTTGTTGACCCCCTTATCATGGTTTCCTTGCATCATTCTAATTTCTCTCCCTAGTTTTTCCTCCCCTTATTTTATTTGCTTTTCCAAATCCTTCTTAAGCTGTACAATGGCTTGTAACCAGTATCCTTTTTTTCTTGGAAGCTTTTGGTGTGGGAGTTCTGACTGTGTTGTCTTCCTCCCGTTCCATGCTTTGATCCTTTTTGTCCCCAAAAAAAGAATCTAAAGTTGGATTGCTGGGCTTTCTTTGCTTCCTTTTCCTGCTCATGCTGCCAGTTAGTTACTTGAATTTTGGGCTCAGTAGAACTCTGTTCTCAGGGGGGAGAGCCTTGTCCCAAATCACTGGGTTTTCTGCACCTGCCAGATCAATTAGGAAGCTGTCTCTACAGCCACCATCAGCTTTAGCTCACTGAAAACACACATCATGACCACCACCCAAGACCATGATTCTGATCCAGACAGCTCAAGGCAATAGCGCATAGCCTCTGAATTATTGCTTGGCCTCTCTGCCAGGGAGCTTCTGAAGCAACCACATGGAGGCGGCTGTAGGGCCTTTGCTTCAGACTGCTTTTAGTTCTGGAGACAGGTGGTCAAACCCTCTCTCCCAAATTTAGCCTAGTTCCACTGACCTTTTCCCTTTGTCCTTGGGTTGGTAAGTCTGGAAACTGCCACACCTCTCAGTGATCTGCTCTCCTGAAAGCTCTAGCCAGGGCTTCTCCTGGATGGCCTGGGGCTAAAACCACATCGGGCTGTGCTCCGCTCCCAGCACACTGTGATGAGCATTTTCTGTCTGTTTGCCAGGCTTTCTGTCTGTCTGCCAGAGCAACAAAGCAGGTGCTTTTTTTCTCTGTCATTTCATTAATTCTGGAGCTCTAAAATTTGTTCAGAGTCATATATTCTAGGCATTTGAGGTGGTTATGGGGGGAGCTGCAGAGTTTTCCTGCTTCTATGCCACAATATTGACTCTGCCCCCAAAGAGCCTGGAACTTTCTAAGGTGACTATAAGCTCATTGAGGGCAAGGACCATGTCTTCCTTGCACTGATATCCCTTGTGGTTCGCAATATAGTGCTTTTGCCATAGTGATTTCTCAATAATATATATTGAATGGAAGCATAAATGGACATATATGAAAAATTTCCTTAATAACATTATACACACACACATATGAATGATAACAAAAAGTAAAAATTTAGATGAGGTAACATTTGATGGAAAAAACTCAGAAGTGAATATTTTGAAAGAAAAAAATAACTTATTTTCAATTATGGAATGAAAATTCCTTGGGAGAAGAGAAAAAGCAAATTGGAAATAGTTACTGCATAGCTTAGCATTGGACAGTTTTAAATATGTGTCAGACATGGTGAAAGAACTTACATTTCTCCATTCCATCAAGGATTTTCATTGCACATGGGCTGGGTATGACCTTTTACCAGTATCAGTAAATTATATTTTGAGCATACCTCACATATATGAACATATATATTTATAAATCATATACATATGCTACTATCCTAATATTATATACTCTATAAAACATATGAAATGAAAATAAACATGATATTAATATTTTAAAGCAAATGTTATGACAACTTAAATAATTTTTGCTTAGTAAAATATGAATAAATATATATTTTAATAAGAGTATTATGCTTGAGTAGGATTCATTATTTTTGAAAACATAGCTTTAATAATTTATTAAGTCATAATATGCTGAAAGCAGATGAATGCTTTTGAAAATGAAAATTTTTCATGAAAAACAAATGAAAATACCAATTTAAACCCTTAACTTTTGGGGATTGAGTTTGGTTTGATTTAAATAGGGAAACTCTTACTCTTCCACTTGAATATCTAGAACATTATACCTGACATTCCTATCTGCTAGATAGGTACAGTCAGGGTATCAGTGTCTATCTGTATATGAACTATCAGGAAAGCTTAATTTCTTTGTGTATTTTTGGAGCACTGGTGTTTAAAATTTATTTTATCTAAATGCATACGGAGAGAATCATACCTTACTCTTGTCCATGCTGTTAATTAGCCGCACATTTGTTCTAAGCGAACACTGGTGGCAAGACATTTGGATCTTATTAATGGCAAGTGGGAAACTCAGGGTATGAGAAAACATTCTACTTTCTCGTGGAAGTAAGGTCATTAGAATTTCAGGCTGGAAAGAATGATTGATTTGAAAGAGGATTTTTAATTTACCATATTAACTATTGTCTGAAAAATGTATTCCATTGCATTCATAGACCAAAACTTCTTCAGCTATTACCCACCTGTTGTGCACCTTCTTATTTTCCAGTTTTTGCCACCATAAAAAGATGCTATAAATATTTTTGTGAAGATGGATTTTCCCTCCAAGCAGTACTTGGGACTTTCTACCATGACCCTGTGCAAAGTACCTTGGCCTCCCCTCTGCCCTTTCAGCTTCCATATCTTGTCTTCCTCTATTAGAATTGAAACTCCACAAGAACAAGGATTTTCTGTTCCTATTCTCAGCACTTAACACTTTGCATAGAAAGCACTCAATAAATGTTTGTTGATTGTATAGATATACTGCAGTAACCATGCTGGACCAGTGATTTGGAGTGTGCCTATAAAATGCTCTTCCCAGATCCTTGTATTGTCTCCCCTCCATTAACTCATTCATAAATAGCAAGGTAACCACCTTTCTTCAGCAATTTGCTGGCTTTTTAAGGAAATTATGCCATCCTTTACGTCTTTAACCTATTGCTTTGTGACATTTTTGGATGTACTTCCTAGGTACTCAGATTTTAAACTTTTTTCCCAATCTCAAAGAGTTTTGCAAGAACATTATTCTCTTGGGTCACCTGCCCAACCTTCGTGGATTTGGGTCCTGAGATGTCTGAACTCTTCTACTTACCTTTCTCTCATTTAGGAGTGAACCTAGTATTTCATTCATTTTGTCCTCAACTGTTTACAATGGGGGAATGATTTTCTGGTAAGTCTGAGTTTGTCTTTGCCTGTGGGCACTGGAGGACTGATAGCTTTAGAGATCACATCAGAGATAGGTCACAAAGGTTGGATCATCAGCATACTTCACCCCTTGCCATTTTCCATCCTTGCCTTTCTTCCTCTTTCAGCCTGTTTTTGTCCCAGCTGCTACTATTGTCTAGCACCTATAGGGAGATTAAAAAGAGGAGAGAAATTGGCAGCTCACATGCCATAGAAACCTTTTAGATTGAGCAATCTCTGCCAGAAACCTTTAGTACTGGGGACAGGGAAATCCCTGATTATATATTCTATACTTCTCCTGATCATCTTAGGATCTTCTTGGAGGCCATGTCCCCAACCTTGAAGGTAGCTGCTTTAAAATCAGGGGTTCTTATCTTTTTGTGTGTGTGATTAGATTCCTTTGGCTGTTATATAAAACCTATGGACCTCTCTTCACAATATTTTTAAATGTGTAAATTACGGAGATTTTATGTAAATAAGAATACTTATATTGAAATACAATTATTAAACTTAAAAAAAGACAGATTCATGAAGTCTAGGTTAAGGACTAAATCCTTGTGTAAGGATTAAACAGTATTTAGAGAGATGCCACATGATAAAGTGCAGTGGTTTTCAAAATGTGAGCTGGGGATCTCTGAAGGTCCCTAAGACCCTTCTAGTGGGTCTTTATAATCAAAACCATTTTTATAAAGATACTAACATGTTTCAGTATCTAATATTGTAAATTTATATATAGTTATAACTAGGAATGTAATGCTTAATGTTTAATAAATAGCACTCCAGGAGGAAAAATGAGTACAGGACACACTTATAAGTTAAATATAGCTTATTAACAATTTCTCCTTCACTTTATCAAGCCTAGGCATTAACAAAACAATAAATCAAGCCCTGATTTGTAACATTTACCAGTTGTAAGGTGTAAATGCTTACAACTTAAAATTAAATGACTGGCTTTCTCAAGATGGTCAAGCTGGTTCCAACATGTCCCTGGATATAACCCATATAAACAAAGTCCTTATTGAATCCTCAATTTGACAACTTCTGATACAATGAATAGAGTGCCAGCCTTAAAACCAGGAAGATATGTTGAAGTCTTTGTATGTATATATGTAGGTATGTGACCATAGTAATACAAAGGTATAGAACCATAGTAAAGTATTAAGGTCCTAACTAACTCCCTTAGGCTCTAAGTTACAGTTGTTGACTCAACACTATGCATCAGTTGGGATATCCCACTGTACTGGACTCATAGGTTTATAGTTATATGGCTTAAAGGGACCTTAAAAACCATCTAGCCCAACCCCAATTATTTGACAGTTATAGAAACTCAGTCTAAGTGATTGCCCAAATTAAAAATTGTGACATTTGATGGATAGTATTTGAAGTGAAATTCCCTGAGTACAAACCTAGCACTTTGCCCCTTATTCTCTTCTGCATCTATCGCAAATTCAGAAGAAAAATAACCAGAATGAGTAATTCTGCCTTAGTAGTGCAAATAGTTCCCAATCTGTCGTGAATTCAAAGAGTTCTTTAACAAGTTGGTTATTTGGAGTGTATAGAAAACATGTTTTTCCCCAATATAAACAATGTGATAAATGGTGGTTAGCCCACAAAAGTACACATAACTGATATTGTAGATGAAGATTATGCTATAGAACTTAAGCATCATTTGTCAAATTTTTAAAGAAAAAATGCCTTTGAAATTCCAATTTGTAGCACCAAGAACAACGTCTCCATGAGCTGCATTGACTACAGCTGCTGGTGGGTGACTCCTAAGGCTTTAGATGTAACTTGAAGGGGGAGAGAGAGACACAGACTTCCAAAGAAGTAGTATTGGAAGGTGGGGGAGGATTCCTAGTAATTGTGTTCATAGTTGTCCTTGGTCAGGGCAATCATTTGTGGGGAAGGAATGTTCACAAATTAAACCAGGTACATAAGACTGGCGGATTTAAATGGCTATAATCTCTCAAAAAGTATACACTTTCTCGGTAGGATTTTGGAAATGCAAAATTTCTGATATGCCAACCTGAAAAGAAGAGTGGTAGAGAATAAGTACCAGTATGTCGCAACATTTGCATCAATCACATAAGATGAAATCAAAGTCAGTTCAGTTCAAGGTTTCTTTTGGCTAGGAAAATTTTGAAATGGAATGTGTTATGCTAATACATGAAATAGACACATTTATATATTTCTGATGAGATCAGATTTCTTGTTGCTTTCATGATACCTACAGTATTAAGGTAGGAATTTTAAGGAATTCTTTAGGAATTAAAAAAAAAGTTACCGTCAGCCAATATTTGGAATACTTTGCAATATTTGAAATATTTTCTATTTTATTATCTTTATTTTTGCTGCGAAGATGATGCGGATGTCTTTGTTTTAAGAGTGAAAGAAGATGTGTAGCCAAGATGGTTGCGTTAAGGCAGGAACTCGCCTAAACTCCCCCAAATACCTTTAAAAATGACTCTGAACAAATTGTAGAGCAAAACAACCCGTCCAAAGGCAGAACGAAACACATTTCCAGCCCAAGATAACTCGGAAGGTAGACAGAAAAGGTCTGTTATACCAGGGTAAGAGACGAACACAGCCCAGCACAGGACATGCCCAGCAAACCAGGAGCAGGCCTCAGGGTGACTCAATCACTAGCAGCAGTGGTAGTTTCCAGACTTCTCAGCCCATAGGTATCAAAGACAACTTAGAGGGTCAGCAGGAATGGTCTGTCACATCTAGGTGAGTGTGGAATGTAGTCTAGCACAGGGAGGTACAGGCTGTACTAGCGCAGCCCCAGCCCCAGCAAACCAGAAGCAGGGAGAGACTGAATCAGGTGTGACAGCTACTGTTTACTGAGCTTTCAGCCCACTGATGGTAAGGGGGTTCAAACAATTGGAGATAACAGGGGTCTTTTTGCTAGTACTAAAGCAAAACTCTTTTGCTCTGCCCATACTTGGATCCATGTTGCAGTCCTGAGTGGTGTGAGGAGGAGCACTACCAAAGCAGAGCTTGCAGCAGCAGTGCAGAGGTGCCCTCCTAACAATTCCAGGGCAGAAAAGAATGCTTCTTGTCACTCACAGACCAGAACACAGACCAAGAGAATATTAAATACCTCTGTTTAGACCAGACCTACAGAACTTGGCAGTAGGTAGGGGCCAGAATTAAATAGGCTAAACTTCAGGTCACAAATAGGTTTTTAGCAGTTCACTTTCCAAGTAAAGGCATAATTAATGATTAAACTATTTCTCAAAAATGCCTGTTCTTTTGTTGTTGTTGTTTAAAGCAGGACATAAGCCAGAAACTGCAATGAGCAAATTCTTCTTTATGGATTTGCTTTCAGTAAAAGACTTCCTAGCAGCAGTAATTTCTTTAGAAATCCAAAAACTAACCTTAGGTGCTGCCTCATTTTCTGAGTTTGCTTTCATGAAAAAATCATTGTTCCCCACTGAGATATCTTCAGTAATTTGTATACTTTAATTTGTTTTTCATTGGTGTCCAATTTGCTTAAGTCAGGATGTTTTGATTCAAAATGGTGATGAAGATTGTATTCCTTCAGAATGTCTATTACTTCTTCGCAAAGAAGGCACAATATTTTATCTCTCATGTAAGTAAACCCTCATTTCAAGTAAGAAAACAAATATTTATATCTCTACTCTGTATTAAACACTCTATGTTCTGATTTTATCTTCATTTCTTTTTATAACCCATTTTACAAAGTTACCTCCCAAATTTTAATGTTAGAACCCAAAAATCTCCATAGCAACTTCTCACCTACAAATAAATGCTGAACTTACTACCTTATCATATAGAGAGGGAGGGGAGGAAATCGTGGAAATGTTGTTGCTCATTGCATAGAGGCCATCAGGTATATAGTTGTGTACCTGCATTCACTTTGTCCTTGTTCCATGCCAGTAATAATTGAAAATGAAGAGAAAAGATACAAGTCTTGTTCTTCTCAGAATAGAGACAGACTGATAATGATTGGTTGCTGTGGGTTCAAGTGAAAAACAGAAGAGAATTTAGAGTGGCAACCTACCTGCCAAGTTACATGATGGGCACAGTAGTGCCTAATGGGATGCAAGTTAATAGTATATGGACGAAGCACTGGTTATGTCTTTACTTTCTTTTACATCTACATTTTTTGCAGGCTGCTGAAAATCCTTTGACATGGCCCATATGTTGCCAAGTCTTCCTTAGATCACACCACCTTGGAAGAACTGAAAACTTATAGATCCCTAGAAGTATCTCTGAAAACAGCTGAACAAAACCCCTGAAGCTTGGGACAGTGCACTCTCCACCGTGGAAGAAGAGTCCTACTTTAACAAACAGTTAGAAGTCAATTAATAGACATGGACAGTGTGCCAACAATAGAAAAAACTGACTGTTGAAAACTACTATGGTGGCAAGGAAGATATTTGTAACTCTTAAAACTTTTCTCATTATTAGGATAGTAAGAGTATGTATATTCAGAGGGTACAAGTGTGAGTTGAATATCAAGGTATGATGTCTAAAAAATAAAATTAAGGGGTTAGAGGGAAATGTACTGTGAAAAAGAGGGAGAGATTGAATGGGGGTGAATTATCTCATATGAAAGAGGGAGTAGAGCAGAACGGGGGGAAGGTAAGAGGGAGGGAGTGAACCTTACTTTCATCAGAACTGACACAAAGAGAGAATAACATACACACTTAGTTGGGTATAGAAATCTATCTCACCCTACGGGAAAGAAAAGGGGGAGGTGATAGAAGGGAGGGAAGATTAGGGGAGAAGGTAGTCAGAAGCAAAACACTTTTGAGGAAGGACAGGGTGAAAAGAGAGAGAGAAGAGAATAAACAGGGTGGGGATAGGATAGATATTGCTACAGTTATCAATAATAATTGTGAAAAAAATAGTGAAGCAAGTTTCTCTGATAAAAGCCTCATTTCTCAAACATATAGAGAATGGAGTCAAATTTATAAAAATAAGAGCTTTTCTCCAAAAGGATCAGTTTTTAAATGAAGTAATCAAAACTATCTATAGCCATATGGAAAAAAATACTCTAACTCATTACTGACTGGAGAAATGCAAATAAAATTTTTTATTTAAGAAGCCCTGGTCTAAATGACTTCTGAAGTCTATTCCTTGTTTAAATTTCTGAATCTATGCCTGTGTTTAATTACATTCATAATATATATGTGTGTGTGTGTATGTATGTATGTATATGTATGTATTAAATACGAACTACGTTCCTTTGATAGTATCTAAAGTCCTAAAAAGTGATTTTTGTTTCTGTATAGCTGGAACCTAGGTTTAATAAACACTCATTTATTGACTGATTAATTCACATGACTTAAATTTGGGCAGGAGTTGAATCTCAGGAGTAATAGACAGTACCTAGTGATATGGTTGCCCTAAGATGCTATGGAATCTCTATTATACAGATGGGCATTGAGCTTGGCCAAAATGGAATAAAATAGGCTTTGTCATTCCATGCCAATAGTACATTGAAGTATGGCAATTAGAACTCAATTGTACATGAGAAGCATTGACTTACCTTGCTAAATATTATAGTGTCATATCATGGTTGGGTAGTGAATAATAAAGGTACATTCATTATCTCAAGAAAATACAGTAGAATAATTATACCTTTTAAAAAGTATATGGTTTTCTTCTTCTTTGTACCCTTTAGAGGGAGTGAATTCTTTATATTAGAAATTAAATTTTGTGGCCTTTGAAAATCTCTATTTGATTATTCTACACAGTGAATACATACCTTGGACAAGTTTTCTGTTCCAGGCTTTTATGGTATAAGGAATTTCATGGATTCCTTGTATCCTGTCCACAATAGTGAATTGCTGCTCTCATCTTCAGCTTGGTAAAGTTCAGGCTCATTAGCTAGCTCAGATCCTGTGAATGAACAATGGACAGTGTCCAAAGTGTCATCTTTATGAATGTCTAGTAGGGAATTTGCTGGTGGTTTCTATATGCTTTTTTAGGGTTCAGCCACATGGGATACACTATGGTGGATTACAATGGTTAAACCAAAAGACACAAAGTGCTCAACATGAATAGGAGTTTACATATTTCCATTAATAAAGATATCCTAGGCCACAGAAAGCTTAAAAAAGTCTCAGTTTTCGGTATGAAAATAATGAGATAACGTATATAAAGCAATTTGTAAGTCTTAAAATTCTACATAAATGATGTTGTTGTTGTTTTAGCTTCCTTTGGAGGGGACCTAACAGATTTTGGGAAAACTAAAAAAAAAATGGGTCTTTGCTATGGTTAATGTTTAAACTATCTCTAATAAAGGTATAATGTGTACCATTCTTCTTAGAGAGCTGTGGAAAATTCCTGCTTCAGAAAAGAACAGTCTTTCCCTTTGGACAATAAAACCATACAGAAAGAGTGGGGGAAAAGAGGGCAGCCTTAAAAATTGGCATCCATTGTCCTCTTTTATTGATAAGAGATTATATCACTGAATGATCTTTCTCATCAATTTAATGAAAACTCATTGGTAGATCATGTTTTTTCCAGTGTTGTTGGCAAGTGGAAAAGATGTCACATGACTCCAGTATCTTTTGTTAAAAAAAAAGCAAAAAAAAAGGTTGTCTTTTTTATACATAAATATAAACCTCAGCATGGTGTAAAACCACTTGCAGTTTTAACATAACACATTTGAAAGAGATACTTCATAGTAACCTCTGAAGAGAGCTCTATAAGCTAAATATGCAAGTTGTATTTGTCAGACAAAATCCTTCATTAAAAAAAAAAACATTTTGGATGTGCCCTTGAATTAAACTGAAACGGTTTACCCAAAGGCATTGTTATACGTTTAAGCTTTGTCAGAGCTTGGATTAACTTTCACACAAAAAACCTTTCCCCATCGACATTTCCCCAATTATAACAATTAAAATTCTTTTATCAAAGAAGATTTTTTAATTTATTGAACATGTCAGCACTGGCATATCTTATCTTTTTTTAAAATTTCTTTTTTATTTGTTTTCTTGTTTACATTATTCATTTTCCTTACATTTTTGAATTACAAATTTTCTCCCCGTCTTGCCCCTGCCCAAACCCTAAAACAGCAACCCCACTGTAAAGGCCCTCCCCTGCTCTGCTCTCTTATTTTCTGGTAGGGCAGGGTGGGTCTCCCTATCCCAGCCGCTGTATATCTTAATTCCTAGTTGCAGGTTTTGCAGAACTTTAAAATCTAGATTCTTTTGATTCTTCCCTTGTCACCCACCCCCACTGGAAGTACAAGCAATTCAATACAGGCTGTGGATGTGTGATTATACAGGACATCTTCATAGTGGACATATTGTGACAGTGATCATTTGTCTCTCCTTCCTATCCCTCCCCCCTTGTTTTGTTCTCCACCCTGTCCCTGTCTGTTTACTGAAGTGTGTGCTTCCAGCATCCCTCCCACAGAACCTGCCCTCCCCTCCGTCATGCCCTCTTCCATCCCCATGCCCCCTGCTCTCTTGAGTGGCATGATGTCCAGTTTAGAGTTTGTGGCATTTCTTCCCTAAGCCAAATTCAATGAGAGTAATTGAAAGTAAAATTGTAATAGTTATCCCTTGCCTCGTCTCTATGGGATGATTAATCCCATTTTGTCTCTCCCTGTCTCCTCTCATTCTAGTCCTCCCCCACCTCAGAATTTCACCTTTTAAAGTATCATCCCTTCACATTCAATTCATCCTATACACTCTATATACACATATACACACCTGTTCAGATATATATTCATACGCATATATAGCCTCCTATATGGACCTATGTGTAAGTATACATATATACATTTGTATTCCCTTCACCTATCCTCATACTAAGAAAAGTTTCATAAGTTACTATTATCATTTTTC
>CM053599.1:161200657-161217226 GCA_028646575.1 Pseudocheirus occidentalis | reverse complement strand
TTCACATTCACAGTTATGATTACTATCTGTGACTTTGCCTCCATCTTATTCCCTCCCCTTTTTATATCTTTATGTCTTCCTTTTCCCTTTCCCTCCTTAAGAATTTTCCTTTTGACCATCCCCTCCCTCACTATTCCCTTCCTGTGTTCCCACCTCTTTACTACACTTCCCCCTTGCTACTCTTCCCCTCCTTACTGAATATGCTCCCCTTCTTACACCCTTACCCCCATATCCCTCCTACTGCCTGTAGGGTACAATAGATTTTTATTCTTAACAGAGTATGTTGTTCCCTTATAGAACCCAAACTGTTGCTAGTACATTCCATGTATTGCTCCTGTCCCTCCCTCCTTTCCCTCTGTTGTTATGAATTTTTGTGTATTTTCATGTTAGAATCTAAATTTAGCCATTTTTATTGATCCCTCTTTAAATTAGAACCAATGGGAGTAATGATCATTTGATGTTCAACTCCTTCCGTCCCACCCCTCCACTTTAGTATGGTTTTTATGCCTCTTCTTGTGGCATAATTTACCATCTTCTACTTCTACTTTTCCTTTTCTCCCCTTACAATCCCTTTCTTCCCCTTAATACGTTTTTTTTAAATCTTCAGATTAGTTTGCTTCTACCTACACCCTCTTTCTGTGTACATCCCTTTTAAGTGTCACAATATTTATACAGATTTTGGTATTGACAGGTATCTGCTTCTCATAAAGGTGTGTACACAGTTTGCTCTTATTGAGTCCCAAGTTATGTGCATGCGTGAGCATCTGTGTGTGTATATGTATGTGTGAGTGCATGTTTTCATTGTTTACATTTTAATGTCTTTCTTCCATCTTGTAAGTGGAGATCAGATTTTCCATTGAGCTCAGGCTTTTTCATCAGGAAAGTCTGGAAGTCCTTTATTTCATTAAATGACCATTTCTTTGTCTGAAAGAATGTGGTCAGTCTTGCAAGGTAGTTGATCCTTAGTTGCAGTCCTAGCTCTTTTGCTTTATGAAATATGGCATTCCATTCTCTCTGGTCTTTTAATGTAGCAGCTGCCAATCCTGTGTAATCCTGACTGTAGTTCCACGATATTTAAATTGATTCTTTTTGGCTGCATTCAGTATTTTTTCCTTGACTTTGTAGCTCTGGAGTTTGGCTACAATATTTCTTGGAGTTTTTAATTTGGGATCTCTGAGGTGGAGATTGGTGGATTCTTTCAATAACCATTTCCCCCTCTGATTCTAGGACCTCAGGACAGTTCTCTTTAACAATATCTTGGAGGATGCTGTCCAGGCTGGTTTTTTCATCATGACTTTCTGGTAGGCTGATAATTCTTAGGTTATTTCTCCTGGATCTGTTTTCCAGGTCAGTTGTTTTTCAAGTGAGATATTTTGCACTTTCTTCTAATTTTTCCATCTTTGTGTTTTGTTTGACTTACTCTTGTTGCATCATAGAGTCATTAGGTTCAATTTGTCTGATTCTAATTTTTAATGACTTATTTTCCTCAGTTAATTTTTGGAGATCCCTTTCGGTATGTTCATTTTTCATTTTTAGGGAAGTATTATCTCTGGTTTTGGACCTCTTGTCCTAGTTCTCCAATTTTGCTTTTCAAAGATTTAATTTCTTCAGTGAGATCTTTTTTTCCAATTTGGTCACTATCTCTCTAATTTTATTTTTACAATCTCTTTTGAGATCCTGCAAGAAGGCTCTTTGGGCTTGAGACCAATTTGCATTTTCTTCTGTGGTCTCCAATGTGGATATAGAGTCCCTGTTGCCTTCTGAATTTGTTTGTTCTTGCTCACTATAAAAAGATTTGGTCATCCTAGCCTTTACAGTTTCCTTCTTCCTCATTGTGAGTGCCTATGTCCTGGATATTTGGAGTGGATGTCTGCTTCTGGCGTGCTGGAGTATTGAGCTTCTCAGGCTGGGAGGTAGGGTTTTGGTAGCTGTAGGCTCTGAGTGTGTAGCCTGAGGCCAAGACCAAGACTCTCAAGGATTCCCCTGAGTTACCCTGAGGCTTACAGAGTAACTTGTGCAGGTCAGGTTGTCTATCTCCTTCAGGTTTCAGAGTCTGTGTCTCTGAGCTACAGCTCAAGCAGGCTCAGAGCCTGCTACAGCTGAAGGCCTGAGATAAAACTGTTGTTTGCTGATTGGGCCAGGAGTGCTAAATTGGCTCTTCTTGGTAGGGCTTGCTGGCTCCACCCTACTGGGCTTAGACTCTGTATTGTCTTCTTTCCCCTTTCCTTAGCTGTGCCCAAGCCTCAGGCTGTTTCCACTGATTCAAGATTTTATTCTGATTAGGACATTTGATTCTGAACTTTTCTGGGTCTGGGAGAGATTTAGAGGAGCCACTAAACTTTATTCCTCCATCTTGGCTTCTGGAAGTATGTGTGTATAAGTTTAAACATCCAGATTGCACCTGCAGAACCTGCTGACCCTGCTGTGGGCCCCAAGTTTTTTTCCTACCCGGTTCTATGATCCTCTGTCCTGTGGTGAGATGGCTGCAAACCTATCAGGCTGGGTGAGTCTGCTGGCTGGGGCTTTTTCTTGGTCTGCTCTTCTCTGATCTCTGCTCCACGTTGGTGCAGATTCCTTGTGCTCAGCGTTCTCCTTACCCTGACCTGAGTAGGCACTTTCCTGGGCTGGGAGTCTTCCCCTCTCAGTCTCACAATGGGTTCTGTTGCTCATGAATTCGTTCAGAATCACTTTTTTGCCTTTAGCAATAGGATGGCTCTGGCTGTGGCTGTGGCTGTGGCTTTTTCAGACCACCCTGGGGCCAGGCCACGGCTTTGGGCTGGGCTAGCCTTGGCTCCCGGCCTGGCGAAATGGGCCCTGCCTGCTGAACTGCCTTCAGCGAGAGACATGTTCTCTGAATTTTTGTGGATTTTGGAGCCCCCAAATTTGCTCAGAGCCATATTTTCTGTGTATTTAAGGTTGCTATGTGGGAGCTGCTAGACTTTGCTGCTTCTATGCTGCCATTTTGGCTCTGCCTCGTCCTGGCTCATTTTCTTGTTAAGTCTTTCCCCAAGTTGAAAGTTTAGGGTAGGGCTATCTTAGAGATTATTAAATCTTGCAGATTCTAGCTGAGTCACCCCATACTACCTCTTTAGTATGAGCTGAAGTAATTTTTTTGGCTACCTTTCCATCTCTTAATTGCCAGTTGCACACTTACAGGCTTAAACTAAAGTAATTTGAAATTATTGATACACTTTAATAGCAATTTCAGGTAGCATAATTGGGACAGTTAAGTACTTCCTTTTCCACCTCTCACCTCTTCCTTCCTACAGTTTGGAGAAGAAATAGGAAATTATATGACTGAGCAGTTCTGGGCAGTACTCTAGAGAAACAGACAGATTCTATGTGTTGCATTCTGATCATTGCACTAAATCTGGACTGGTGGCTCTTCTGTTAAACTGAGCAAGTTATATTTTTGTATATATTCATCCATTTCACTAAGATAGTCAAATTTTTGTGCATACAATTGGGCAAAAAATTCCTAATTATTGTTTTAATTTCCTCTTCAGTGGAGGTAGATTCAGCCTTTTCACTTTTGATACTCAAATTTGATTTTCTTCTTTCTTTTTTTTATCCCATTGAGTAAAGGTCTATCAATTTTATTTTTTCCCATAAAACCAGGTATTCATTTTATTTATTAGTTCAATAGTTTTCTTAATTTTAATTTTATTAATCTCTCCTTTGGTTTTCATTATTTCTAATTTATTATTTAATTGGTGATTTTCAATTTGTTCTTTTTTGAACTTTTTCTTTTGCATACCCAATTCACTGACCTTCATTTTCTCTCATTTATTCATGTATGCATTCAGGGACACAAAACTTCCTCTAAGAACTGCCTTTCTGCATCCCACAAGTTTTTGTATGATGTCTCATTATTTTCGTTCTCTTGAATGAAGTTAATGATTGTTTCTGTAATTTTTTGTTTCACCCACTCATTCTTTAGGACTAAATTATTTGGGTTCTAATCACTTTTTGTCTATCATTTCATGGCCATTTATTGCATATTATTTTTATTGTATCATTATCTGAGAATGATGCATTTAATATTTTGACCTTTCTGCACTGAATTGTGAGATTTTTATGCCCTCGTACATGGTTGATTTTTCTGTATGTACCATGTACTACCAAGAAGAAGGTATATTCCTCTTTATTCCCATTCAATTTTCTCCAGAGATCTATAATGTCTAGCCTCTCTAAAGTTATATTTGCCTCTGTAACTTCTTTCTTGTTTATTTTGTGTTTAGATTTTTCAAGTTCAGAGAGGGAGAGATTGACTTTTACACTAGCATATTTTTGCTCTCTATTTCTTCCTCTAATTTCCTTGACTTTTCCTCTAGGAATTTGGACGCTATACTGCTTGATCTTTACAGCTTAAGTAATGATATTGCTTCATTCTCCATGGTGCATTTTAGCAGGATGTAGTTTCCTTCCTTTTCTCTTTTAATTAGATCAACTTTTTGCTTTTCCTTTATTTGAGACAAGGATTGCTGCCCCTGTTTTATAACTTTAGCTGAAACATAATATATTCTACTCCATTCTTTTACCTTTACCCTGTGCATGTCCCCTTGTTTCAGATTTGTTTCTTGTAGACAGTGTATTGTAAGATTATGATTTTTAATCCATTCTGCTATCTGTCTCTGTTTTATGGGAGAGTTCATCCCATTCACATTCGCAGTTGATTGCTGTCTGTGACTTTCCCTCCATCCTATTCCATCCACTGTTTATTTTTTTTTTGTATCTGCCTTTTCCCTTCCCCTCCTTAAGAATTTTCCTTTTGACCTCCACCTCCCTCTGTATTCCCTCCCTGTGCCCCCTATTTTTACCTACCATTTTCCCTTCCTACTCTTTCCCCCCCTTTTAACCACCATCCCCCTTCTTATACCTGCCCTCTTACCCCTCCTACTGCCTACTAGAGCACAATAGATTTTATACTTTACAGAGTATATTATTCCTTCCTTGAACCCAACCAATGACAATAAATTTCATACACTGCTTCTCTCCCTCCCTCCTTTCTCTCTATTATAATGAGGTTTTGTGTCTTTTTGTGTAAGGGTGCTCAATTTAACTAATTATAGTGATCCATCTTTGAATTAGAACCACTAGAATAACACTCTTGCAATGCTCATCTCCCTCCTTTCCCCCCTCTACTTTAGTATATTTTTATGCCTCTGCGTGTGGCGTAATTTACTATTTTCTGCCTCATACTTTCCTTTTCTCCCATTTCTTTCTGTCTTTTCCCCTTAACAACTTTTTTTAATCTTCAGATTCATTCATTTGTACCCACATCCTCTATCTATGTACATCCCTCTTAAATGTCACAATAAATTGTACAGATTTCAATAGTGACAGTTATTAGCTTCTCATATAGGGATATAAACAGTGTTCTCTTATTATATCCCAAGTTATGTACATGTCTGCATGTGTGCATGTATGTTTATGTATGAGTGTATGTTTTCTTTGTTTATTGTTTTATGTATTTCTTGAGTCTTGTAAGTGGAGATCAATGTATGAGTGTGTGTTTTCTTTGTTTATTGTTTTATGTATTTCTTGGGTCTTGTAAGTGGAGATCACATTTTCCATTGAGCTCTGAATTTTTCATCAGGAAAGTCTGGATGTCCTTTATTTCATTAAATGACGATCTCCTTGCCTGAAATATTATGCTCATTCTTACCAGGTAGTTGATCTTTCATTGCAGTCCTAGCTCTTTTGTTCTATGAAATATCAAATTCCAATCCCTCTGATCTTTTAATGTAGAAACTGCTAAGTGCTGTGTGTTCCTGACTATGTTTCCACAATATTTGAATTGTTTCTTTTTGGCTGAATGCTGTATTTTCTCCTTGAACCTGTAGCTCTGGAATTTGGCTATTATATATTTTTTGGAGTTTTCAATTTGGGGTCTCTTTCAGGAGGAGATTGGTGCATTGTTTCAATAACTATTTTACCTTCTGATTCTAGAACCTCAGGAGAGTTTTCTTTGAAAATCTCTTGGGGGAAGATCTCCAGGCTGCTTTTTTCATTATGGATTTCAGGTAGACCAAGATTTCTTAGGTTATCTCTCCTGGATCTGTTCTGCAGTTCATTGTTTTTCCAGTGAGATATTTTACACTTTATTCTAATTTTTCAGTCTTTATGTTTTGTTTGACTGACTCTTGCTGTATCATAGAGTCGTTAGATTCAATTTGGCTGATACTAATTTTTAATGAATTATTTTCCTCAATTTGTTTTTGAAGCTCCTTTTGCATATATTCAGTTTTCATTTTTAGGGAGATGTTTTCTCCAGTTAGATTTTGAACCTCCCCTCCTAGTTGTTCAATTTTACTTTTTAAGGATTTTTCTTCAGTGAGATTTTTTTTCCAATTTGGTCACTGTAGATTTAAATTTACCTGATACCTCTCTAATTTTGTTTTTAAAATCTTTCCTGAGCTCCTGCAAGGATGCTTTTTGGACTTGAGATCAATTCACATTTTCTTCTGTGGTCTGCAGTGTAAGTATAGAGTCCATGTTGTCCCCAAATTTGGTTGTTCTTGCTCACTGTAAAAGATTTTATGGTTCTAGATCTCACAGATTCCTTTTTCCCCATTGTGATTGCCTATGTCCTGGATTTTTAGAGCTGATACATGCTTCTGGGATGCAGATGTATTGCACTTCTCAGGCTGGGAGGTAGGAAACCCTTCAGGTTTCCATCTCTGTGTCTCTGGGTTACAGCGCAGGAAGGCTCAGCAACTTCAGGCTGACAGGTTGGGTGTCTGCTTTTCACCTGGTGTTGCTAAGGCAAACCTGCCCTTGTGTTGTTAGTGTTTGCTGGCACCACTCCCTGGTCTTAGGCTCTGTACTGCCTCACTTCCCCCTTCCTCAGTGACTCCCAAGCCTGAGGCTGTTTTCACTAATTCAGGATTTTACTCTGGGTGGGACATTTATCTCTGGGTTTTCTGTGTCAGGGAGGAGGAATAGGAGCAACTAGATTTTGTTCCACCATTTTGTCTCCTGGAATTGGGGGTATGTAATTTTAAAACACTCAGGCCATGGGCTGACAACCCCCAGGAGAAGCTGCTGTCCCTGCTGTGGGCCCTGTGTTTTCTCTTACCTAGCTCCCAAGATCCTCTGTCCTGTGGTAAGATGGATGCAAATTGCCAGTGGGGTGGGTGATTCTGCTGCCTGGCACACCTTTTCACTCTGCTGTAGTGTGGTCTCAGATCCTATCTAATGCAGCCCCTGTGTGCTCTGAATTCCCCCTATCCAGACCTATTTGGGCACTTTCCTGGGCTGGGAATCCTCCATGCTCTGCCTCCCAAGGGATTCTGTCAGTCTAAAATCCTTTCAAATTCAATTTTAAAGTTCTATATTCAATGTTTTATTAGCCTGAGAACTTGCATTAGAACTGATGGCTTTTTCCTTTGGGGAGAAAATCTAGATAGTAATCAAATTGTGATGTTCTTTGCTGACAGACAGCAGCTAGATTTGTATTTTTCTCAAGTGGAGTCAAAAGACATAGAGTTATCTTTTTTTTCTTTCTGAGAATCCCTTTGAGATAAAAAATGACTTTTGTGAACACAGAGTTGTGGCTCTGGGTCATTAACCATAATCTAGCTGCTTTTGCCACATCATGTTATCTTTATCTTTGAACTCTACATTTTTAATTCCATGTAATCACTAGATGATTTTATCTTTTTCTACTTAGATCACATGATTGTAGAAGCAATAAATATAATGATGATGATGATGATGGTGATAGACAACATAGCACTGATTCAATTTACACAGCATTTAGAAATGAGTCCTGTTTTATCCTTATGACAACCCTAGGAGATAAATGCTATTATTATCCCATTTTACACATGAAGAAACCAAGGCAGACAGAAATAGAATGACTTACTTATGGTCACACTGCTAGTTAAAGTCTAAGGCTTGATTTGAACTTAGGTATCTTGCTGAAGTTCATAACCATTAATAAATTAGTATTAAGGAAATTATTTTCCACCCTAGAAAGTCAGTGAGCAGTTCTGTCAATTATCTAGCATAATTTCCTTCAGTCTCTGCAGGAGAAACCATATTCTCAAGTTAAGAACTGTGTTGAGAGTCATGTTGGTCTCCATACAAAATGTGTCTCTGAATGAATCTATGAGAGTTTGAACTATTTTTGTAAATTTTGAAAATTTCCAGAGCCCAATAGGGCCAAGTGAATCTGATAACTTTGTGGATCCCACTCATAGCCATAAAACTATGTCAGTTCTGCCTTTTGCTGTGGATCATAAAGCACTACAATAAAATAATGAAGCTTCAAGGACTCAGATTGAATCTAAAAATAATAATAAACTCTATGCATGTCCTGAATAGCCCTTAAATGGATTCCCTGGACTCTGAAGTTCTGCCCAGAAACCAGTGTTCCCACTTGTCTTAGCTCTTGGATTTTGGTGCTCTATGGACAGTGGAATAAGGTTTTTTTTTTTTACTTTTTGTCTATATTTTTTAAAACTCAGAACCCAATTCCTTTGACTGCCTGCTGGGAAATTCTCCACCTCATCTCAAACTCCCTACCAAGATTGTCTATTCATTGACACATCAGCCTGGCCTAGATCAGGATGAGACTCCAATATCAGTTTGGTCTTCTGATGACTGAGGCATTTGACATATTGTAAAGAAGGTCTAGTGACCTCCAGAGACTCTGGACCCCTAAACAGCAATTATCTCAGATCATCAAGAAGATAAAAGTTACATTGGTGACTATGAAGACCACAAACCCCCAATAGTGCTTAGAGATAGCAATCTTAAATGCATCTTCCTAAAAACTGACCAGAAAAAAGTATTTTTTTACTTTCCCATCTGGTGGTCAATTGGGTGCCCTAGTGGATGAAACTACCATCCTCACTACAAATCCAACTCATGTTATACAAGTTTTTATTAAGAAAGGCTCATATATTCCCTTTAACCTTCTGGATCTTCACTCTTACAGTAATAAAAAATAATTTTTCACATAATAATAATAACTAATAACATGCCAGCATATCTAATTAAATAACTAAAGTGCTAGCATTTGTATAGCACTTTAAAGTTGTCAAAGTGCCTTCCCATGTATTATGTAATTTTATCCTAACAATGTTCCTGTGAGGTAGGTGCTATTATTATCCTCATTTATTGATGAGAAAGTTGAGATTAGAAAGAAATTAAGTGACTTGTTCAGAGTCATAGAGCTAGGGTAGTATGTGAGGCAGCCAGGTGATACAGTAGATAGAAGACAGAGCATGGAATCAGGAAGAGTTGAGTTGAAATCCAACTTCAGATTCTTAGCCTAGCTGTGTAACCTTAGACAAATCAGCCTTTGTTCACCTCAGTTTTCTTAACTATAAAATGGGGATAATAGTAGCACCTATATCCTAAGGTTTTTGTGGGGATCAAATGAGATAATAATAATAAAACACTCAGCACAGTGCCTGGCATATAGTGTTTTAACTTTTACATGGTAAATGTTAGCTACTATTACTATGAATTCAGATTCAAATTATTATTAATTGTGGATGGGAAGGAGCAATACATAGGGTAATCTTAATACTTTGGGTATTAAGGCCCTCTCTAGTACCTTGTGGACTCTCCAACATAGATGCTCAAAAAAGAGGATAGAAGTAAACATTCTAGAATTGAGAGAGACTCTCCATAAGTATCACCCTTCCAAGTCACAGATTAGGGGGTCTATGAAGGCCTTCCATTTTGGTGTGTGTCATCGTCTTATGGAGGTGGCTGAATCAGAATAAAGTTTTCTCTTTCATGATTATGTAATAGCCAGATGAAATAGTGAGTATTAACAGAGTGACTACAGAGTACAATCAAAAGTTTTAAGGAGCTTTAATTGTAATTAATTTAGCCAGCTGGTGACTCTCCAACACTAATCAGAAGTGAGCAGTGGGGAAACATAAAAGTACAGGGTCTTTTATACCATTTTGGGTTTCTAACAACATAATCAATACCCAAGCTGGTATCCAAGTGTAATCATAACTACAACTAAATTGGTATCCAGAAACAATCTGTAACCAAAACTAACTGGTATCCAGGTATAAGCAGTTACTTTTCTATAATTACTAGTTGACATCCAGGTACGGGGATCTATTCTTTATCTTCAGGGAACCGTGAAGTAGGGACCAGGAGAACGTGATTACCTCAATATTGATTAATGAAGAGTTAGGTACAGAAGCCGGTAGAGTGAATATGGGGTTGGGCATGGGGATGCAGGCTTAGTCACTTAGCCACTTCTAGTGATCGATTTGGCTCTGAGTTTACTAAGTTCTGCTTTGGATACGGTTTCAGTTTGGGTATGCTCACTGATTTCTTATTTCACAAAGTATTACTTAACTGTTTCCTGGCTAATCTCTTGAGTCCATAGCTCAACTATTTCCTGGCCACTTCAATTATGCCAACATATCTAAGCTAATATCTATGCTAATTAAGGAAGTCAATCCACCATCACCACCACTAATATAACAATAATAACACATTCTTGACTTTTCTATAGTGCTTTAAGATTTGCATACTGTTTTATATACCTTACCAGAGAACAACCTTGAGAAATAGTAGTTATTATTACCCACATTTTACAGATAAGAAACCTGAAGCAGGCAGAAGTTAAGCAACTTACCTAGGTAAGCATCTGAGTCAGGATTTGAACTCAGGTCTTCCTAGCTTTAAGTCTCATGCTTTCTACTCACTATATCACCTAGATAGTCTCCTTAGTCCCACAAAAAATTAATAAAGACAAGAACATTAAAGAATCAAGTTGAGTTTGACAAATGATCAAATACCTAGCACTACCTATATTTCAACTTCTTAATCTTGTCAGACTCTCCTGGATTTGACTCTGCTTGGTAACTAATGTTTTACCCCATCTAAAATACTTGGTACTTTGCCAACCTTCTTATGCAAATTCACCACCCTAGTTTTGCAGAAGTTAGTTCTGGGAGAGGTTAATATCAGGTAGACTCTACAAGTATGGGGAAAAAAGCTTCCAAAAGAGACCAATTCTATCATTTTAGAGCCAGGCCAAGTTTAGAAAGGCTCATCACAAGAGAGTTGACCATCAGGTAACACATGAGTGAATGAGCACTTACAAAGAACATCCACCAAAATGTGGAAGGGTTGTGATATGCATTCATGATGGGTGTATCCATATACTCAAAAGTACAGAAAATCTAAAGAACTGAATTAAGTGCAACAGTCAACCTATACATGGCCTCGTCAATTTAGAACTGAATGCCAAATATGACACTCAAAAATGGAGAAGCAGAGAAAAAGAAGATTGGTTCATAGTAATTAACTTACATTTATGACATATTATTTCAAGGAAATCTCAGTATCTCATTTGTCCTTCCTTGTATTGGTACTGCTGCCTCCTGAATATTACAAATCAACCTTGTTTCCTCTGGGAAGATCATCATGGTTTCCGATGGATGGAGCCTACAAGTTAGGATGGTTATATTCATTACTTGTTTGCCCTGGCACATAAAACAAATTTGGACAAAACCACTACTCAGTTCTGTCTTCTGCCTCCAACATAATTATTACTAGTTTATTTTTGTAAGTGGAAGTTTATCCATTCAAACTTAGAATTGAGCCCCAGATACAGACTCATAAGTTTTTGATAGTTCACTTCAAAGTCAAGATCTCCAACTGCTGTACTGAGCCCCAAGTCATCTTCCCTTTTGTCTCAGTCCCCGCCATTTTGTGATCCCTTCTTCACAGAAGTGAAGTCCCATCATAGAGAACTTCCCAACGCATATTTCTGGGAAACTGCCCAAGGCATAGTCACCCATTCTCTTCTGGGAAATTGACACTTAATTATATTCCATATAAGGCCCTAAACTGAGTTATAACCAACTGCTTTCCTCTGCTTCTATAAGGTCCTGCTTTAGTATAGATCAGACCATTACTTTGTGGTTTTTGCCTTTAAATACTCTGGCTCTGCCCCTGTTCTGAGCTGTTCGATTTGAGTCTTCACTCCAAAAATTCACGTGCTTAAATATACTATAATCTAATAATATAATAATACTTGGATGGACATGATACCTCTCTTCAAGTATGTGAAGGGCTATCATGTGGCAGAGAGATTACATTTGTTCTAAAGCCCTCGAAAAGGCTCCAAAGTCTTAGATATCATGCATAACCAGAAGCAATGGATAAAATTTACCAAGAGGAAAATTTAGGTTAGATATCAAAGGGGAAAATGTCAATAGTAAGAAGTGTCCAAAAGTTCAATGAATGGCTTCAGGAGATAATGACTTTCATAGGTTCATTGAAGATCTTCAAGTGAAGGCTGAATAATTATTGAATAATCAGTGCCCATATGATAGCAAGGACTTCTTTCATGTACAGTTTGGACTATATGAGTGCTGAAGTTTCTTCCAAATCTAAATTTGTGTCACTGTCCACTCCCTTTATTTTAGAGATGATAAAATTGAGACCCAGAGAGAAAGAGTGTTGTTTTAGATTAAGCACTTGATTTGGAGTCAGAAAGACACTGTTTCAAATTCTGCATTGGATACTTAGTGTCTGTATGACTCTTGGCAATCTACTTGCCTTTTTGTGACTCAGTTTTCTCGTCTGTAAAGTGAAGAGATTGAACTAGATGACCTCTAAAGTGTCTAAATTCTGAGACTATAAATGACTTTTCTTTTTACACACAGAGGGGACCATCTATAGGTGTGTTATTTTCAAGGGGTTGCCAAGTTTCTGTGATTATGAAGAAATGGAAGAAGAGTGAGTGGAAGAGATCTAATATGAGGAATACTTTGTTGTAAATAGAACAATAGTCCAAAGGGGCATAATGGAAAGGACACACAATAGGATAGGGACCTGGGAGGAAAGGAGCTGACATAGATAGACGTAAGGGTCAGAATGCACTTTTTTGTCTTACAATTTTTCAGTCAATGAAAACATCTGTTACATGCCTATTAAATTCCAGGCTAGAGAGGTACAAATACAAAGAACAAAACAAATTCTAACTATAAGATCAATGAGAGACTTTGCAATGAGTACACAGTTCTTCACAAATTTCAATATCAGCTATTAGTTCCAGAAACATCTTCAGCTCTCATTTACATCAGTAGAGAAGTTCCAGTAGTCTGAATGCCCTAATATACCTGCTCTCATGACAAGTAGAGTTCTGTCTCACCACCTATCAGACCACTTTTATGTTCCTTCATTCTACTTTCTCATTCTTAATGCTTTCTCTCATGTGCTTCATCCCAAAGCATTGTGAAATATGTATTATTTTCCTATTGAAGACAGTGGAAAGGAAGAAAGAATCACAGACTATCAGACCTGAAAGGAATTTAGAGACTATTTACTTGAACTCCTTCCTCATTTTTGAAGATGGAGAAATGAGGCCTGGAGAGGTTAAGTGTCTTCCTAAAGGTGACACATCTTGTAAGTGATTAAACTGGTACTTGAATCTCATCTTCTGACTCTGAGTTGTGATCTTATGCTGGCTAAGTAGTAAAAAAGTGTGACTACAGAACACTAGCCTACTTATTCCATTGGTATTCACAAAATATTAGAAGAGCCAGAGCTAGGTATTCATAGTGGTGGATGGATTTACTATGGATGATTTCTGGAAAAAAAATCATACAAAAAGCAAGGTGATGGATGGGTTGTGATCTGACCCCACAGAGGCAGTGCCCATGCTAAGAAGATCCTTTATCCTTTGAGGCATTACCTTTGTCATGTCCCCTCATCAGTAATTTCCTCAGATTGTCTGTTCTGGGCAATTGATTTCTCCTTCCCCTTATTAATAGCACTGTTGCTTCTTATTGTTATAGTCTCCATATATCAGATCAGGATTGGAAAATAACAATGAGGAGCTGAAGGAGAGATTTTATAGCTCACCTAAAGAAACTCAAATTAGAAAAAAAGGATGGGCTTTTCCATCACTTAACATAAAAGAGTTAAAGTTTAAGAATGTTCTGCCCTGAAGAAATCATTCAGTAACATCATCCAGGAACAATTCAGAACCACACAAGATTTAACAGCAGGCAAAATTATCAGTCCATGAAATTAAAGTATGTATTTAGAAAGTGCTCTAACATTGACATGTAGTAACTGAAGAAATAATTGTTCATTCTTTAAGAGATACTCCATCAAAGACACAACATTCAACAGATCACCTCAAAGTCCACAAACAAGCTTCTATGATGGCCAAATATGAAATTATTTTTCTTTTCTTCCCCAAACTAGGAATGACATAAAGATAACTGGATCATGTTTTTAGCACTTTTAGCATCAAGAATAAATGCTTTTTTTGTTCGTGAAAATCTTTTTAATTAGGCATTTCAGTAAAGGGTATTTACATCAGAGAAGTGCTAATTTGAAATTCCTTTAGCATATCTTGTGTCTGACCATCTTTGAACTGTCTGTTATCCCCTGGATGAATGAACCCTAAGCTTTTTATCCAGGCATTCAAAACTATCCAAAACCTGGCATCACTCTTTCCTTTCAAGTTTTATCTCATACTCCTCTCAGTATACTGTAGTTGAGCTAAACAGGATTGCTCATAATCCTTCCAATTTGCCTTATACTTTTATTTTCATGTCTTTGTTCATACTGTTCCCCATTCCTGGAATGCCCTCACATTCTGTTATTCAATCAATCAATAAACAAACATTACATGGTTATTATGGGCCAGGCGCTGAAGATACAGCCATCATCTCTTAATCCTATCCATCTTTTAATACTCAGCTCAAGTATCACCCCCTTAAAATCGTAGCATCACTGGACCACCACTTTTCTAAGTAAGTAATGATTTATTCTTCTTTGGACCTTAAATTTGGATATTTGACTTGCTTGTCTTATGAAATAATTACATGCTAGTTTATATTATAATTATTTGTATACATGTGCTCCATTTTTCCTCCTCCATCTCCAAGTAGACTGAAAGCTCCATGCTGGCAAAAGCCATGTCTTATTTAATCTTTGTATTTTCTTTACTATCATTTTGTATATTATTTTGTTTCTTGGGATTTCTTAGAGGTAAGAGACAGTATGGCATAATTGGTAGTCAGGTGGCTTCAGAACCAGGAAATTCAAGGTTCAGGGCCTACTCATGCCACAATATTGACTCTGTGATCCCTGGGCAAGTCCCGTTATCTCTCAATGCACTAGGCAAGGCTCTAATACAATCAAGTTGAAGAGAAGGCGATGATCTGTAGAGGGAGTTTCCAATTTTGGAATTTTCCTACATCAGTAAAACTGCAGTCCAGTGCTAATCTGTTTTACTTCCTAGGCTTGTATTTTGGGAATACCATGGTTCTTTTAGTGATTCCCAAGTGGCTCCCTGACACAGAATCCTATCTTTTAAACACCAACTTTGGACAAATCATTAATCCTTTCTGGGCTTCAATTTCCTCATTTGTAAAATAATAGGGGTGGATTCAACAACTTCTAAGGTCCCTTTTAGTTCTAAAGCTTTTATCCTACAATCTTCTTGACCTGGTGATGCTTAAATGGAGCTGAATCATGAAACATCGCAATTGATTGTGATATGGCAAATAGGTAGTGTAGATAATAGAGTTCCAGATCTGGAGTTCAAATCCTGCCTCAAATACTGAGTAGCAGTTTGACCCTGGGCATGTCAATTAACCCTGTTTGCCTCAGTTTTCATGTCTGTAAAATGGGAAAAAATGAGAGTACCTAAATCCAATGATTGTTGTGATAATCAAATGAAATAATAATATTTATCAAACAAGTCATTTAAATTTTTCCATATCCTCATTGGTAGTCAAGGCAGATGGAATAGAGGACATCAAAGGTCTTTTTCTTTTTTCTTTAATATAATTTTTAAATTTGTTTTCTTGTTTATGTCATTCAATTCCATGAGATTTTTGAGTTACAAATTTTCTCCCTGTCTTTCCCCTACCCCAACCCCAAAACAACAATGCCAGTATAAAGCTCCTCCCCTGATCTGCTTTCTAACTTTATGGTAGGGCAGGGAGGGTCTCCCTATCCAAGCCGCTGTATATCTTAATTCCTAGTTGCAAGAATTGCAGAGCTTTAAATTCTAGATTCTTTCAAATCCTCCCTTGTCACCCATCCCCACTGGAAGGACAAGCAATTCAATACAGGATGTGCGTGTGTTCATACATACAGGACATCTTCATAGTGGACATATTGTGAGAGTGATCATATGTCCGTCCTTCCTATCTCTCCCCCCCTTATTCTGTTCTCTACCCTGTCCCTGTCCCTTTCCTGAACAGTGTGCTTCCAGCATCCCTCCCCCAGACCCTGCCCTCCCCTCCATCATCCCCCGTCACATTCCCACACCCCTTACTCTCCTGTGTGGCATGATACCCAGTTTAGAGTTTATGTCATTCCTTCCCTGAGCCAGATTCAATGAGAGTAAAGTTGTAACAGTTATCTCTTGTTTCTTCTACATGGGATGATTAACCCCATTTTGTCTCTCCCTCTCTCCTCTCATTCTAGTCCTCTCCCATCTCAGAATTTCACCTTTTAAAGTATCATCCCTTCATATTCAATTGAACCTATACCCTCTCTGTACACATATACACACATGCTCAGATATGTATTCATATGCATATA
>CM053599.1:161169519-161190933 GCA_028646575.1 Pseudocheirus occidentalis | reverse complement strand
TGCCATATCCAGGAAGTAGCTTGGATAAGACTTGTTCTCAAGGACCCAGGAAGTATTGGGGAAGGTCAGTTGTCTCTTATCAAAATGTATCTACAAGACAAAGGATGCTCCCTGAGAACAGGCCACAATCTCAAAGGCATCTGTATAGAAACCAATCTCAAAGACATCTACATAGAAACAGATGCCCAAGAATCAAGTATTTTGACTTATAATAGTCTTTAGTCTGTTATCTCTTAGAAGTAGCAAAATATGATAAGAAACATGTACTTTTTGGTGCCTGAAGTTTGGGGGTAAAGGTTATGATGTCAGGATATCAAACAAAATTCCTTTTAAGTGTACTGGGGTACTTTTGTGGAAGCCAGCTTTTGCAAGCCATATCACCTCGAGGGGTGTTGAGGTACACTATTAATATTTATATCTGAGTCCTGGATTAAGGCTCCTTGGCTGCCCACAACAATCTAACTACTATGGAAATATTTTGTATAACTACACATGTATAACCTATATCGAATTGCTTATCTTCCCAGTAGGGGAGGGTGAGGAGGGAAGAAGGGAAGAATTCTGGAACTCAAAGTTTTAAAAACAAATGTTTAAAAAAATTGTTTTTACATGCTATGGGGAAATAAGTTATACAGGCACTGGGGTATAGAAATCCATCTTGCCCTACTAGAAATTTGGAGGTTGGGATGGGGGAAGATATAAGAGATAAAAGATTGGGGGAATGGGTATTTAGTAGGCTCACTATTTGGGGGTGGGGGTAGGGAAAGATGGAGAGAAAAATTTTTAACTCAAAATCTTGTGCAAATGAATGTTGAAAACTAAAATAAATAAATACATTGGAATAAAGAAAAACATGTCTAGACTTGTACAAAATTATGAAAAGTGAAACTGGTAAAACCAAGAGAATGTTGTATACAGTAACAGTAATTATTTTTATTCTCCAATTTTCTTGAGGTATTTTATATTTTTAGTAGTAATCCTTAGATTTCCTTATCTCTGATTATTTCCAAGAAAGTCAAAGCACTCGACATATGTAACATATAATGAGTTGGTCTTAAAGCTTGAAAAGATCTTCAAAGCTATCTAGTCCAAGCCTATACCTCCTGCACTCCATGGGGTGGAAAGGGGGGAGGATACTTTATACTACAAATCTCATAGATGGCTACATTGCCTATCCTAGTCTTTTTCAATTAAGAAAAAAATAAACTCACTAATTTTTCATGATTCTCTCTTTTTTATGCAATGGAGTAAGTACATTAGTACTTAGTAAGTACTTACATTAGTAAGTACAATCCTTTTTTAAAGGAAACAATATCTATCCTTCTATAACTTCTAAGCTCTACTCAATGGTTTAAGCAAGTATCCTATGCCTATGGTATTAGATCAACTTAATCCCTTATCCTACAAAGATTTTCTCTGCATTTGGAATTTTTAAAAATCAATTCAGTTTTTGTTGTGTGTGTGTGTGTGTGTGTGTGTGTGTATGTGTGTGTAAATAGTTGGTTCATATTGACCTCTGAGTATTTTGTACTACCCCTCTCCTCCTCCCCCTCCTCTATCTAATTATGCCCTCAGGAAGAAGTGGAGACCAATTACTAATAATTTCATCTCTAAAAGATGGACTGAACATCCAGGACTATTTGGTAATTGATATGAGATACAAAAATAAGCAAACCAGAAATGAGTAAGTAATTCAGCATTTATGGCCCAGGGCTAGAGACACCAAATCAGGCTGCTTTATAAATGGCTTCAAAATCTGCAGATTATTATCTTTAGCTCTGGGCTTTATGGACAGAAATTACATGCCTGCCACTGCTCTTTTGGAGGAAGAGAAAGGCTCATTTAATAAGCAACATGCCTTTCAGGTGTCAAAAAAATGAATAGGATTTTGCTTTTGCACACCAGACCATAGAAAACAATTTGAAATTAATGGTGTGGGTTAGAACAAGTCAGTTGTTAAAACAGTTCATCATACTGGATCCCCAGGGACAGCAAAGCAGACTAACACCATACAAACTAAACCTACATAAATCTTATTGTAGCAGAAAGGTTGCAATGGATTCATCTCACTGGTCTAGCTCACCACCTTCTACCTTTGGCTGATACAAGCAATGGACATCTGAAGTTTTCAGATCAGTTTGCTAATATATGAAAAAGTAATCACATTATAATTATTAGCCTAGGAAAGAACATTGAGATTGGACTGGAATATTCAAATTGTTAACAAATACACAAATAGAATTGTGAGTGTTGGTAGAGGTTTTGTTTTTAGTTATTTTAACAATTCTTTTTGTTGATTTGACAAACTAATAGACAGGAGATATATAGTCAACATCAATAATTCATTAAGTACCATAATGTATCAATAACTAAACTAACAGGATTTTTTATCAAGCAATCATTATTTCTATAGTTATTTCATAAATCTGAAAGTTTAGAGCGTGAATTCCTTAAATAAAACAAATAATAACGTGATTTGAACCTGTTAGATGTTGTAGAAGCAGAGGAATAGAAGGAGGTATTTGGCACAGTGGATAAAGGGTTGAAGTCACAAGTTCGAATTCTTTCTCAGTCATGAACTAGCTATGTAACCTCTCTTTTCCTCAACCATAAAATGGGAACAATATCTTTCAGTCTCAATTTTTTAGATATGCAAAGTGAAGATGATAATTATACTTATTTTAGGGGCGTGTTAGTAATATAGAATAACATAAAGCAATGTAAAGTGTTTTGCAAATCTTGAAGTACTCTAGAAATATTAGCTGTTATTATGAACAAATTGATCAAACACTTTGTAGACTGGATTAAGATGAATCAAAGTTCTCTTCCTTTACATATCTTCACACAGATAGAGTCAGTGTTTTGAAATCCCTATTTCAAAAACCCAGAGTCCAGGGGCAAAGCCAAGACAGAGTAAAAGTAGCAACTTGGTTGAGATCTACCCCAAATCTCTACAAATACCTGTAAAAATGACCCTAAACAAATCCTAGAGTTGCAGAACACAGAAAAAGACACAGTGAAACAATTCTCTAGCCAAAGACAGTCTGGAAGGTCAACAGAATGGGTCTATTACATAGGACTGGGAGCAGAGCACAGTCCTGCATGGACTGTGCCCACATTGACAGGACTGGAGCAGGCCTCAAGGACTGAATCACTGGCAGTTGTAGTGATTTTCAGACTTTCTGGAGCACAAAAATCAAAGACAGCATAGAACATCAGTGGGAAATCTCTCTCAGATCTGGGTAAGAGAGAATCATGTCCAGTACCAGCCCCAGAGCAGTGGTGGCAGAAACAGCAGAGGTTGCTTCCAGAGCTCCTAGCCCACAGACAGTGTTGGGGTTGAGCAGCTGATCAGAGAGCAATTGCTGGCCTCCCTTTGCTGATATTGAGGTAGGATTCTCTTGTTTTGAACTACTTCAACGTGGGTCCTGGGTTGAGGAGGAATGCTGCTATGGTTGAGCTTGTGGTAAAGGAGAGTGGGAATCCTCCTCACAGCTCCAAGACAGAAAAGACTACTTGTGGTAGTCTTTGCTCACAGGCCAGAGCAAAGGCTTAGAAAGGAGTAAAAACCGCTCCTTTGATCATGCCACCTTGGAAGAACTGAAAATTTAAATGCCCCTCCAAGTATCTCTGAAAACAGGACACAAAACCCCTGAAATTTGGGACAGTATACCACTCTTTCCTCACTGGAAGCAGACTCATACCTTGACAAAGAGTTAGAAAGTTAAATATTTGGCAGGGAAAATGAACAGACAGTGAAAAAATACCTCAGACTACAGAATCATAATTGGGTGACAAAAATGGCCAAACCATACAATCAGATGAAGACCACAAAGTCAAAATTCTGACATCAAAAGCCTCCAAGAAAAATATTAATTGATTGCTGGCCATGGAAGAACTGAAAAAGGATTTTGAAAATCGAGGAAGAGAAGTAGAGGAAAATATATGAAGAGAAATGAGTGATGCAAGAAAATCATGAAAAATTAGTCTACAACCAGCTAAATAAAACCCCCCAAATACTGAAGAAAATAATGCCTTAAAATAAACTAAGGCAAATGGCAAAATAAATCCAAAAAGACAATGAGGAGAAGAATGCCTTAAAAAGTAGAATTGCCAGATGGAAAAGGAATTTCAAAAACTCACTGAAGAAAATAATTGCTTCAAGATTATATTGGAGCAAATGGAAGCTAATGACTTCATTAGAAATCAAGAAATTATAAAACAGAACCAAAATAATGAAAAAATAGAAGACAGCGTACAATATCTCACTGGAAAAACCTCTGACCTGGAAAATAGATCCAGGACAGACAATTTTAAAATTATTGGACAACCTGAAAGCCATGATCACAAAAAGAGCCTAGACATCCTCTTTCAAGGAATTATCAAGGAAAACTGCCCTGATATTCTAGAAGCAGAGTGTCAAATAGAAATACAAAGAATCTACCCATTGCCTCTTGAAAGAGATCCACAAAGGAAAACTTGTAGCAATATTATAGTCAAATTCTAGTGTTCCCAGGTGAAAGGGAAAATATTGCAAACAGAAAGAAACAATTTGAGTATTGTAGAAGCACAATCAGGATAACACAAGATCTAGCAGTTTCTCTATCAGGAGATCAGAGGGCTTGGGATATGACGTTCTGGAAGTCAAAGGAGCTAAGACTAAAATGAAGAATCACCCACCCAGCACAACTGAATATAATAATTCAGAGGGAAAACGTATATTTAATGAGATAGAGGACTATTAAGCATTCATGAACAAAGCTGAATAGAAAATCTGACTTTCAAAAACAAGAATCAAGAGAAGCATCAAAAGGTAAACAGGAAAGAAAAATCATAAGGGACTTATTAAAGTTGAACTGTTTACATTCCTATGTGGAACGATGATAATAGTAACCCATGAAACCTTTCTAAATATTAGGGTAGTTTGAGGGAATATAGGTAGATAGATAGATAGATAGACAGACAGACAGACAGACAGACAGACAGACAGACAGACAGATAGATAGATAGACAGACAGACAGACAGACAGACAGGGAGACAGGCAGACAGACAGACAGACAGACAGATAGATAGATAGATAGATAGATAGATAGATAGATAGACAGACGTTACAGGGTGAGTTGAATATGAAGGGATATGTAAAAAATAAAAAAATGGAATTAAGGGGTGAGAGAGGAATATATTAGGAAAAGGAAAAAGGTAAAGATAGAATGGGGGTAAATTACCTTACATAATAGAGGCAAGAAAAAGCTTTTACAATAGAGGGAAAGTTGGGGTGGAGGGAATGAGTGAGCCTTACTCTCACTGAATTTGGCTTAAGGAAGGGATAATATGCACATTGAATTGGGTATCTTACCTTACAGGTGTTAAGGGAATCTGAAGATCTTCCCTTCCTCTAGGCCCTTTGATACACTTAAGTGGCTTTGAGAATATTCCTTGATTTGAAAGTATATTCTGCCCCCTAATAGGCTGAATGTGGTCATGTGGAGCCTGTGGTGGGAGGCTTGTGCCCTCTATGTACACATACAAACACATACTCAAATGTGTTCATATGTCCTATATAGGCATATGTGAATACATGTATATGTATATGTATATGTGTATGTATACATGTATGCGTGTGTGTGTGTGTGTGTGTGTGTATACACAATGGCTATAACATTTATAAGATTTTCCTTCTGGGAATCTTTTTCAAGCAGTGATTGGTGAATTCTTTCAAGTTCTATTTTGCCCTCTGGTTCTAAAATATCAGGGCAATTTTCCTTGAGAATATTTTGAAGGATGTTTTATATGTTCTTCTTTTGATCATGGCTTTCAGGTAGTCCAATAATTTTTAAATTGTCTCTCCTGGATCTATTTTATAGGTCAGTGTTTTTATTTTTCAAGGAGCTATTTCACATTTCCTTCTATTTTTCCATTTGTTTGTATCTGTTTAAGAGTATCTTGGTTTCTCATAACACCATTTGCTTCCATTTGCTCCACTCCAATTCTGAAGGAATTATTCTCTTCAGAAAGCTTTTGAGATTCTTTTTCCATATGACAAATTTGACTTTTTTTCTTTTCTTTTTTTAATTTTAATTTATATTCTTGGTTACATCATTCATTTCCACAAGGTTTTGAGTTTAAAATTTTCTCCCCTTCTTGCCCCTACCCCCAGCCCAGAACATTGATCCCACTGTAAGGCCCCACCCACAATCTGTTCCCTCTTATGTCCTCCTCCAATGCCCCTCTAGCTTTCTAGCAGGGCAGGGAGGGGCTCCCTGCCCCTGTCCCTGTATGTATTATTTCCCAGTTGTATTTGATCATATAGCTGTACATTCTAGATTCTTGCAATTCATCCCTTGTTTACAGTCCCATTTTATGAGTTTTTAGCATGTTTGTGTGGGAGCTGCAGTGCTTTGCTGCTTCTATGCCGCCATCTTGGCTCTGTCCCCCCATTTGACTTTTTAAGGTATTCTTCTCCTCATTGGTTTTTTGGGCCTCTTTTGTCATTTGAGTTAATCTGTTTTTTAAGGTGTTATTTTTTTCAGTCAGATTGTTGACTCTCTTTTCATGATTTTCTTGCATCATTCTCATTTCTCTTCCCAAGTTTTTCCTCCACTTCTCTTATTTGCTTTTCAAAATCCTTCTTAAGCTCCTCTATGGCTTGTAGGCAGTCTGCATCTTTCTTGGAAGCATTTGGTGTGGGATTTCTGACTGTTTTGTCTTCCTCCCATTCCATGTTTTGATCCTTTTTTGTCCCCCAAAAAGAATTCTAGAATTTGGTTGCTGTTCTTACTTTGCTTCCTTATGTCGCCAGTGAATTACTTGATTTGTTAGCTCTGTGGAACTCTGCTTCCAGAGAGGAGAGCTTTGTCCCAAGTTCCTGCAGTTTTTGCAGCTGTCAAAGTAATTGGGAGGGTGTCATTTTTTTGCCACCCCCACCAGCTTTGTCTCACTGAAAACACACCCCAGAACCACCACCCAAGGCTGTGATCTGGATCCAGGCCACTCAATGCAAGAGCACTTAGCCACTGAAGGATCATTCCTCCCCCTCACACCACCTCCCCCCCTGCTGTCTGCAGACTTGGAGCTCTGAAGCAGCCACATGGAGGTGGCTGCAGGGCTGCTGCTTCTGCCACTTCCTCTCCCTAGAAGCAGTTTGGCCAGACTGCTTTTCTTCCCCAGATTTAGCTGAGTTCCACTGAGATTTTACTTAGTCCTTGTTTCTTATGGCTTGATCATTTTGGAAACTGCAACAGCTGGTGCTGATCCATTCTCCTGAAGGCTCCAGCTCTGGCTCATCCTGGCTGCCCCGGGGCAAAGCCATGGTTTCAGCCTGGGCTGGTTTTTGGCTCCCAGCATACTTCTGTGAGCCATTTCTGCTGCACTGACTTCATCGGGAGATGTGCTTTTCTGTTGTGAGTTTTGGAGCCCTAAAATTTGTTTAAAGTCATATTTTAAGGGTATTTGAGGTGGCTATGTGGGAGCTGCGGAACCTTGTTGCATCTATGTCACCATTTTGGCTCGGAGACTCTATAGCCTTTTCTAAATCTTTGACTGACATAGTTATCTGTCTGCAAAGAACTGATTATTTCCCATAAATCATATATTTGTTTTGTTGTGTGATATTGTGAAATTATCCCCATGGTGAGAAATTAATATTTCTCTTGTATTTAATAACTAATTATTGTACTAGGACCAAGTGATTTTTTCCCTTTTTATTTCTTCATCCAGAAACCAAACAATGTGGGAAATCTCTCTTAAAAATCTATCCAGGCCAAGATCTAATTAATCTGACAGAAAAAAATTCTAAGTTTGGGCTAATAGTTGCATTGTGTTTAATGAATTAACTTAATTAATTCTCATTGTGCTTAATCAGACTAGCTTGGGGAAATGTTGATTTTCTCAATTATCAAGACAGGTAATATGGAAACTGATATTTCTTTGACCAAGATTTGAGAGACTTAAGCCACATACATCAAGAACTTCATTTTAATATAGCCTACTCCACTCATTGTGTTAACCAATCTGAGTTGAGTGCCATTCCTCAGGAACACTTCCTCTTCTAAAGGCTGTGCCCCACTGCCATTAGAGGTTTTTGGTCTGAGAAAGATGGTCAAATGACTATCCTTTTATTAATAACCTGCTGATCTTATTATTAAAATGATTAAATTCTCCAAAAGCTATGTCACTCAAAACTGGTTTATTGTCACACCACTTTATCTCCTCTCTTCCCTGCTCTCATTGCTGCCTGGTCAACTGGCATTGCTACAGTCAATAATGACAAGCTTATTTTTATTGCATTCTGAGTGTGTGTTTGCTATAAAGAATTGAACTTTACATAAAATAGGTCAAAAGAGAACCTGCCACCTCCACTCAGATTAAGGTCTTCAATTTAATGATGAGTTTGGATTATTCTCCCTCACTTACTCTACAAAAAGGGACTTCACAAGTCCATACAAAACAAACACAAGGTAGGTTTTAGGAGGGAGGGCACTAGCAAGTGGGAATATCAGGAAAGGTTTCATGTGAAATATGGCCCTTGAAAAATTTTTGAAGAAACCAAGAAATTCTAAGAGATGGATGAGAGAGAGGCATAGTGTAAATTCAATGGAAAAGTACAGAGACAGAACATTAAGCGGTATCAATAAGAAACAGCAAGCAGGCCAATTTTGCTGCATTATACAACAATAAAAAAGAATAATGTATAATAAAGCTAGAGAGGATGTTGGGATAATATAAGGCAGAAGTGAGGTGAGGTAAAGTCAATGCAGAGACAGGATTTAAATCCAGGTCTTCTTGACTCCATATCTAGCACTCTATTAATTTTGCTATATGTCACCTCAATTTAAGATTGCAGTTTTGATTTTGTCTTTGTAATCAAAGATTTTTAATGAATTTTGTTATCAGTGAGATGTTTGTAAACATTAATGCAATTTTGTAAACAGCTAGTATATCTTCCCTTCCCTTCCAGCTTTCTCAGACTTCAATTATCAGTCTCTATATTTATTGCATGTATTAAGTGAACAAATTTTTCACCATATTATAACTTACAGTTTAATTCCTCTATGAGGTTGAATTTCTCCAAATAGTAAATTTATCGATAGCTGTATATCAATGAATCCATGCCATAGTTTCCAGAAATATGCCCTATAATTATGTCTGTATCATGATGCTAGACAAATCACATAACATCTCAGTGCTAAGCAGCTCTCTAAGATTTTTAAGTTACAGAGAAGGTGGCAACCATCATTTGTAAGGGGAATCTCATTATACAGGAATTCCCTTTATCAAAGAAATCAAAGGTAGAGCAGGGTGGGAAACCTCCTGCTTCAAGGCCAGATGTAGCCCTCTAGGTACTCAAATGTAACCCTTTGACCACATCCAGGCTTCAAAGAAAAATTCCTTTAATGATAGGATTTGTTCTGTAATACTTCGACTCAGTTAAAAGACAGTGCCCAAGGACCTAGAAGGTCACATGTGACCTCAATACTGAGGTCAAGTTGGGATAGCTCTTTCAAGTTTTTGAAAGAATTCATTTAGACCTTCTCTTTAGCCAATGGAAGCTTTATTGACTCAAAAAGATATGGGCTTGAGATTTAGCAAGCTGCTACAGAAAGGCATTGATATTGGAAAAGGACAAGACTCATATAGACAGAAAGCTATGGTAGAATGATGATGTAATTTTTAGGGTCTCTAATGGAGATTTAGGGGCAGGATAAGGAAGATGGGTGACACAAGATAAGTGAGACAAGGGAAATTTTATGACCCAGGTTGGGGGGGAGACAAGGATTTCCATGGTCCAGGTCAGGGGGGAAGTTTAGGAAAGAGACTTTAGGGTGCCTTCAGGTTAGAGAATAAACTAGGGCAGTGGTTCTCAACCTTCCTAATGTGGAGACCATTTAATTTGTGCGTATGTAGGTGTATCTGCATGTGGGCGGATCTGCCTGGAGATGGATAGAGGAGCGGTGTCTCAGTTCCTAAGACCATCAGAAATATGTCTTTTCCAATGGTCTTAGGTGACCCCTGTGAAAGGGTCATTAGACTCCCAAAGGAGTCATGACGCACAGGTTTAGAACTGCTGCTCTAGGGCAAGTGCCTGGAGAGGGTTATACACACTGATGCTAAGTGAGAAGAGTAGAACCAAGAGAAATTTGTACACAATGACAGACACAACATATGTGTGACAATTAACTTTGATAGACTGGGCTTTTCTCAGAAGTGCAAGGTTATAAGACAACTCTAAAAGACTTAGGATGGAAGGAGATGTCTACATTCAGAGAAAGATCTAGAAAGAATAAAGATTGAATGGAGACTGAAGCAAACTACATGCTCTCCTTCTTTTCCATGTTTGGTTTTGTTTCCTCTTTCCCACTGTTCATTCCAGTGGTTACACCCTTCTATACAACCAGACTAATGTCCAAATGTGAAAGTATTTGCAGATCCTATACTTGATTGCAAGCCACCATGGGGGGAGGGGATAGGAGAAAATTTGAAACTCAAGGGGTTGTGGAACTGAATGTTGTAAACTAAAAGTAAATAAACAAATTAATTAATTTTTTTAATTACAAAAGATAAAGAGTTTGAAGAGGTTTGTGAATTGTATTGTTGAAGAGAATACCCTCACACCAGTGAAATCATAAATCTAATGTATGTCAAATATAAATTTTAAAAAAAGCTAAATAAAATATGGGATATATCCCATTATTCCTTGAAAAACCATTCAGGTAAAAAAGAGGGAAGTATCCATAGAACTGACATTTGTCCATTTAATCCCTGCTTTAGTGTTTGATTTTTGTGCTAACTTGCCCCCTCCTGATTCCCCATTCCCAACCTATTGACTGTTTCTAGGTGCTGGGAACTGAGAGCAAGTGGACTTTGGGCACAGTGTATGTGGTTGTTGTCAGGCCTATTAACCTACCACTACTCATTTCATAGGGTCTGATTTGTGATTTCTATGACTGCTCTGTTCTTACTATGTGAAGAGGGATGTGTTTGCTTTTTAGAATTTTATAATTCCATGACCTTCCTCTGGGGGATGTAAATGTACTAATATTATTTACTAGAGAGTAGTTACATGAATACACACAGCTATGTTAATCATTGAGGACTTTTGCCTCTTGCTGGATTTTTTTTTGCATTTGTTGGAATCTTATCACCACTCTCCTACCTCCCCAAAATCTGAGTTAGTCTTCACATGCTCTCAAGGGGAAGAGTCATAAGCTTCTTAATAAGGTCTTTAGTTTTTATTGTAAAAGAACACTTATGCTAAACAAACTTTTGTCACTGTTCAGATATTTCAGAAATAGAATTCTCTGAAAAGACTCATGCCTATGATATTTTAGTGGTTTCCAGTTTCATTTACTTCCACCCTTAAAAGCAACTGAGAAATTTTACTAATTTTAACAACATAAGTGTGTCCACCTGGGCCCAATAAACCCCTAGAACCTGGGATTAAAGATAATAACCACCACATCTTCCGTATTAGCCAAGCTCAGGTAAATTGGGAAGCCTTCCAATTTCATACTATTCCGTCATTCAATCAATTAATGAATTCAATGATCCCAAAGTAGAGGTCTGAAAGTAGAGGTAATAGAGGATAGCTTGCTCTTCGCCAATCATTGTGTTGGAACACCTGAAAAGAAAGGAGAATTTCTAACACATATCAGAGATAGAATTTTTCCTTTGGTAAAAGGCAATCTTAGAAGTCATCTTGAAGGAGTTGTCACCCCAATGTACATACAGATTTGGAGAGTTATAGCATCCCTTCTTGTCTCCAACCAATAAAGAAAATGTTCTAATAAATTTCATTGGATTATTAAATCTTGTGTTTGGTTTTGCTTCTTTTCCCTTCCTTAGTAATTACTCATTTAGAGAAATCTTTTCCACCAAATGCAGGAACTCACACAGAGAGCCCTCTGCTACAGTGAGTGGTCCTAATTTCATGGTTAGTTCTGAAAAATTGTGAGCTAACGGCTTATTGAACATGAGGTGTGCTGAATGTTTCACTAAAGATGAAGGAAACTGGCTAAGCTTCAGTGCATCCCCATTACATTTCTTTGGCACATGCTACAAAGGTCTCTAGAATTTTGATACATCAGTAATAAAATCTGTGTTTCAACTAATGCTTTGGAGTGCTCTGAGTTGTCAGGAGCACAGCACTTTATCAAATTATGTTTGATAAGTCTAATTAAAAATGGCATTCTACAAGATCCCTGGCTTTTTCTCAAAGACAAGTTCCCCAAGGTTATATTTGCATTTTTCTTCAATATTCTGCATTTTTTGTTTCATGAAAAGTCACATGTCATAAATTAGCATAAATACTATTGGATTCTTGTTGGTTCATTGAAAAGGAGCATTTAAAGCATAAATTCTCAGATGGAAGTACATTTCTTCAATTTTCATTAATTTTTAGAAATAAATAAGTATTCTTCCTGCCACTAATGATTCTTTTAAATAGGTTTCATTGATATCTTCTGTTTTTACATGGCTCAAATTTCCCCTTTCTCTCTCTCCATTTGTTCCCTTTCCCAAAGAGCCAACTCATATAACAAAGAATTTTTTTAAAAGGAAAGATAAAAGAGAAAGAAGAGGAAAAAATCAGCAAAATCAATTGACACATTTAAAAATATATTATATTCAATATTTCATACCTGTGGACCTCTAACTTTTAATAAGGATTAGGGGAAGCATCATTTCATATTTCTTTGGAGCCAACATTATTTTTTATAAGTTATCAACATTCATTTTCCATTATTTTGGGGTCATTATTCTTTCTATGTACATTATTGTAGGCATTGTTTATATTGTTTCTTATTGTTCTTTGCTTTATTTCCAGTAATTCTTTCCATGCTTTCTCTGGATTCATTATGTTCCTAATCTAAATAAAGGGATTTCTTACTTGGTTAGATTCTTTTAGTTCTCAAGTCCCAAAGGCTAATCCTTAAGGACATATAAATGAGAACAAAGTTTAAAAAAATCAGTGGTGTCAAACTCAAAGAAAAACAGAGGCCACCAAACTGTATATACCTGCATATACCTGAGGGCCATGTATTGACTCAGAAAACCAGATATTAGAATTGTATGTATTTTCTTTATTTTGTAAAATATTTCTCAATTATATTTTCATATATATTTATATGTACTTTAATAAATACATGCGTGTATACATTTATCCATATGTGTGTGCATGTATTCATCTGTTCTGGCTGCACTCAGGAGTGTTGTGGGCTGTGTGTCTGACATCTTTGGTTTAGATGATGAGTAGTTGCTGTCAGAACTATAACTGGAAGTAACAGCAACTTAGACAAATTCAATGGAGGAATCTATGGACACAGTGATGATGCAGAAAAAAAAGCCCAATTTGTTGGAGCAATCTATTCCCCAGAGTAAAGGCCAAGGTCTTATGAGAGTCAGCAGAGAAGGTAAGTCTAGGGGAAGAATGCCATAAGCTAATGATGATGGGGTGGCATACCAAAAGTGTTTTCTGCTACACCAAGGCACACATCACTGGAGGAATCAAGGTGAAGTTTTTGGATAGTCCCTCTCTCTGATGTTTATGCATTAGGAGTGAAGTGTCAGTCAACTCATGCTACTTTAGGTTCTGCTCATCTTACTATGAAATTCTGCCAATAACTAGGTAACACAGGAAACTTCCATGCATCTCAATCACCCCATCAATAAAATGGTAAGTCAATAATTCTTCTATTATCTACCTCAAAGACTTGCTATGAAGATCAAACAAGACAATGCATTTATGGAACTATATGCATTAAAACTATTTTTTATTTGTAGTATTCCAATCCAAGAATAAGGATTGAGAAAAGACTATTGGACCTGGCAACCAAGAGATCATTAACAACTTTGGAGAGACGAATTCAGGTGAAATGATAAGGTCCAAAGCCATATTGTAAGGGATTACAAAAAATAAAAGATATTGGAGGCATCTATTTTATACAATATTATTTAAAAATTATTCCTCATAATATGCTTTATGTTCTAGTCAAATTATAACACTACCCAAGTATTTAAGCTCAACATCTCATTGTTTGATTTCATGCACTTATACAAGGTATACCTCATGCCTGGAACACACTATTTCTTCATCTTATCTCAGAACTCTTAATTTCCTTCAAGGCTTAGTTGAGTTGTCAACTCTTCCATAAGGCCTCCTCTGATTACCTTATATATAGTAACCTGAGTTATATGCTGTGATGTCCTAGTAAAATAGAAGTTCTATTTCATTTCAGTTATGTCTAAGCCCTTAACACAATACCTTGCCAAAATGATGCTTAATTTTTGTTGAATTGAAAAGAAAAGAATATATGGCTTTCATAGGGAATGAAGGGTAAATATGAGTAAACTATTACTCTGAGATTTCAAGCATGGGTGACTAGAACAGTACTATTACCATCAACAGAAATGGAAATGTTTGGAGGAAGAGCATAGCTGAGGGTTATGAAAATCTTTACAATTTTAGACAGGTTATATTTGAGGTCTTTATGGACTAACAAGTATAGCTGCATAGCAAGAAGTTGAAAATGCAAGATTAGAAGTCAGGGCTTGAGGTATGTATTTGGAAGTAGTTCACACAGTGTGAGTTCTGTAAGCTACAAAACTAGAGGAAATTTCCAACGGATGTAGCATGCAAAGAAGAGAGGACTCATTTAGGGGTATGGGGAAAGAATAGGAATTCACATAAGAGACCCAGAAGAGAATCAAAGGAAGGAAGAAAAAGAAGAGGGGGGAAAGAAGATGATAAAAAAGCTGATGATGATCAAGGATCAAGTAGAAGAGTTATCAATAGTGTCAGTTGTATAAAGATCGATGAGAATTAAGAATGTGCCTTTGAATTTGCCAACTTGAAGACCACTCATGATAACTAAGAAAGCAATTTGACTACAATATTGGAGATAAATGATCGATTGCAAGTGTGAATTCAAAGAGTGAGTCTAGAAGTTTCTTAGCAAAGAGAAGAAAAGAGTGGATGACACCTAAGGCAATTTAACTTTATCTGTTGAACAATGCAGAGTCATTTGAGGGTTTTTGAGCAAAGTAGAATGACCAGATTTTTTTTGTATTAGACAAATCAATTACATGATCTACAAATGCACAGTTATCCATTTGGATCATCAATATTTCTCTCTTCCTTTTTACTATCATAGCATAGCTAAGTTAACAACCATTTTTTCCCAGATTTTTCAGTCATTTTTCCCAGAACCTAGTCCTGCCCAGCAGCTCAATAGATTTTAGAGTCTATTGCTATCCTGCTATCTCTATTTGTAAGCAAAAATGATAGCTTAAAGGTTGTTCTCATAACAATGGAAGTTTTGAGCTCTAGAGATTTATCAAGGTCTAACCTGTACGGTATGAATGTCAGTGTATGTGACAGTGATTTATTAAAGGCCAGGCCTTCTTATGTAACATGATGGAAGAGAGAAAAAGAAACTAATTTCATCATATTTTCATCTTACTTGAACTATGTGGATTTTAAGTCTGAGGTTAAATTCAACTCTGTTTAAAGCTGAGCTTTGTTCAAAACTAAAGATAAAAAAATACCACAAAACATATTTCCAGAGCAAAGAAAATGAAGATTAAATAGGTTTATAAATTTCCCATAACTCCTCTTGAAAATCAAACAGCATTTGTAAAGGATCATTCTGATGAAAGATTACAGCTTAAAAAATATTGTGAGAAATCATACCCAGTTCCTTGAATCTCACACAGTCCTTCAAAAACAGAGTGTTGATGAGCTAAAGGAAGCATAGATTAAGTGTCATCATAAACTCAGGGAAAATATGCCCCCCAAAATAATATAGAGATGTTTTTAATCACTCTTAAATACCCTAAATGCTTCATTTAATACCATTACAAGAGAGTATTATTGTAATCAGAATTACATTACATAGGGTGCCAATTTAAAAATCAGAAATCCAGGTGAAAATATTGCCTATTTCATTTACAACTTTGCAGTTTGAGCAGCTTAATTTATTTGGACCTCAATTTCTTCTTCTGTAAAATAAGGGGTTTGGAATAGATGGCTTCTGATATCACTTTCACCTCTATATCTATGGTCTTATGATGGTAATACCTATATAAACTAATAATTATATGAGTTTTTGATGACTCATTTAAAGTTTTCTGAGGCAAAAATAATCTAGAAAGCACAGATAAATACCTACAAAAACCTACATCTCTGCCCTACTTGGACATTCTTTTTCCTTTCCTCCCTGGAAGGTGAGGTAGGTCGCCATTCTCTGAAGCTAAGTGGGATCCTCCCACTTCTCTTTAGACAGGTTCTCACAAAGATGTTACTCAGGTGGTACTTTCTTCACTCTCAGATACAAAAAGAAGTCCATAACTGTGGTTCTTATATTTGACCTAAGCAGTATTACATCAATCTCATTCATAATCATTAATGCACCATTTAGGAAAGGGAACAGTTCCCAAATCCAAACTATCATTTAAAAGCATCTTTCCCCCCTGAGGATTCAAGACATTTTCACTTTCCTTCTCCTGAGGATTCAAAACATTTCTTATCTTCTTTCATTCTTAAAATATCCCTATGAGATGAGGAGCCCAATACTCCTGTCATGCCCTTACATTGAAGGAGTTGGTGATTTAAAGGGCTCTTAGGACAGTAATGATTTCCATGGATGACTCATGATGCTTAAACAATCCAAACTTGGCTCATGGAGTTATAATAGGCTTCCTGCTTTTCATTTGTACCTTTAATCAAGAAAAATTCCTTAAACACCTACATTATGTTCTGATGCATTACTTGCTCTAGGAAGTACACTTTTCTGTCAGATACAACAATAGAGGGAAGTTGCTACATTCTTTTATTGTTTAATTGGCTTCTTATACTATAATTTGTACTAATGACCAAAGAAACATAATTTGCTGATTATGACATCTTTCAGTACTACTAGATAGTACAGTTTCATGAAATGGTCAATAAAAAATTGATGAAGAGAGAAGCAGATGTCATAACCCTGCAATTATAGATGGCTACATGCTTGCAAAAATCTTTATTTCTAATATATTAACAATAATACAAATTTATACATATATATGGTGTTATATACTACCGTGGCACTTTCATATATTCTAGCTCATTTGTTCATCATATGAATGCTCTGAAACACCATAAATATCACTATCTTCATTTCAGTTAAAGAAACTGAGGACTCAGAGAGGCTAATCAATTTGTTGAAAAATATATGGCTGCTATTTAGTGAAGCTAGTGTTCTTTGTAGGAGAAAGTAACCACTGTTATAAGCTTACCTACTTAGTTGTTCTTGATGACATAATAATTTTCAGCTGACATTTCTTCACCTTATGGTTTGTTTGTAATGAAGAACAATAATTTGGTCCTTTTCCACTCAGCATCAGCCAGAACAATGAGTCTTCAAGAAAGGTTCAGAAATTCCTCATGTGACTCGGAGAAGATTACTTTCTATTGTCACTAGCAATTTGTTTCAAAATTTAAAACTCATTTTCTCTCTTTTAAAGGTTCATCATCCCCCAAATGACTCTTAAATCTAGGATAGAACTCACAGTATTGAAGATTTCACTTGCCTCCAATGTTTTCAAGGGATAGGAAGGAATAGGCCACAGACATGCAAAGTAGTTGAACACGGCCTAACTATTCCAGAAATTACTGATAAGATTTAAGGAGACACAGGTTTTTCAATTCCATCACTTTATGAGTTGAATTCTTTGCCCACAAGACTACCTGCACATTATGTACCCATTTATTCACCTTTCAGGTTTCCTCTTTAGGTTGTGAAAGATCCAGCTAGGATTGGTACAGGAATTAACTGTATCTAGTTTTATACTATTTTAGGAATTCTTGCACATGTGTCTTTTAATATTCTGTTGAGAATTATGACTGGGCAATATAACACATCCCTGCAATTCTTTTTAGTTACTGAACTATCAGATATTTTGGGCTCAGTGATATTTAGTTGTGGTGCACGAGGAGAGTTGAATGACCACATTAGATTCAAAAGTAATATGGCAAATTTCTAGGAATGAGGAAACTCTGTGTATGGGGATGCTACCAAGTAACCTAGAGAAAGTGAATTGGCCCAGGTCCAAAATAAAGCAGATCAAAACTCTGATGGCAATAAGACCTGTGAGACTAAGACAAAGATTTAAAACTAGGCCTGTGAGTAGCCATCCACTTCCAGCCTGAGAGATACAGGGAGACATAGTCTTCAAAATTTAGAAAAACAGAGAATTATTGGCTCATTATACAAATAGAGATTACAATCTCCCTACAGGTTTACTCAGTCTAGAATTCCAAAAGGTCAAAGATTGAAAAGGAATATTGTACTTTAGCAGCAATTTGTAGTAACAAAGAACTGGACACAAAGTGAATGGCTATTGATTAGGAATGAGCTAAACAAGTTGGGATATGTGAATTTAATGGACTAATACTACACCTTAAGATTTTATAAATATAAAGAATACAGAGAAGTCTTTATATTATATCCATGTTCTATATACAGTGAAACATGAGAAAATTTTCATGAACCCCTTTAAACTAAGAACCAGGAAAACAACATAAACAATAGTGACTGCAATCCAAACGGAAAGAACAACAAAACTTTGAAGGAGCTTGTTATGGTAATTACATCTGTAATAGTTGTTTTGTTATTATTTATTTATTTATTTTTAGTTTTCAAATATTTGCTTCCATAAGATTTTGAATTCCAAATTTTCTCCCCATCTCTCCCCCCAATATAGTGTGCAATTTTACATAGATTCTACATATACATTTATATTAAAACTATTTTCACATTATTCATGTTGTAAAGAAGAATTAGAATTAAAAGGAGAAACACAAAGAAAGAAGAAACCAATAAACCAAAAATATATAAATAAATAAAAGAGAGAGATCAAATAATATGCTTCAATGTGCACTCAGACTCCATAGTTCTTTTTCTGGATGTGAATAACATTTTCCATCATGAATCCTTTGGAAATTGTCTTCAATACTTACATTGCTAAGAAGAAATGAGTCTATCAAAGTTAGTCATCACACATTGTGGCTGTTACTGTGTATAGTGTTCTCCCGATTCTGCTCATTTCACTTAGCATCAGTTCTTTGAAGTCTTTCCAGATTTTTCGGACGTCTGCCTGCTCATCATTTCTTAAAGCACATCAGTGTTCCATTACATTCACATATCACAACCTGTTCAGCCTTTTGCCAAAAGGAAGGCATCCCCCCAATTTCAAATTCTTGGTCACCACAAAAAGAGCTGCAATAAATATTTTTGTGCATATGGGTCCTTTACCCAGTTGTATGATTTCTTTGGGATACAGCCTTAGAAGTGGAATTTCTGGGTCATTTTTACAGCCCTTTGCACATAGTTCAAAATTGCTTTCCAAAATGATTGGTTCAGTTCACAATTTCACCAACAGTACTCCAGTCTTCCCCTATCTTCTCCAGCATTTATAATTTTCCTGTTTTTGTCATGTTAGCCAGACTCAGCTCTTGACTCAGCTCCCTTTATATTTTAGAAATAAGGCCTCTTTCAGGGACACTGGTAGCAAAAAATTGTTTCTCAGCTTTTTGCTTCACTTTTAGTCTTAGTCTCATTGACTTTATGCAAAATATTTTAAATTTAATGTAATCAAAGGTATCCATTTTGCATTTCATAATGTTTGCTATCTCTTGTTTACTTATAAATTCTTCTGTTCTCCATAAATCTGACAGGTAATCTATTCCTTGATCCCTAGTTTGCCTTTGGTATCAGGATTTATATATAAATGGTGTATACATTTTGACTTTATTTTGGTATATGGTATATAAATGTTAGTCTGCATAATCTTTTCTAGATTTCCCAGCAGTTTTTGTCAAATAGTGAGTTCTTTCCCCAGAAGTTGGAGTCTTCAGGTTTTTCAAACAGTAGATTGCTATAGTCATTTACAACTGAGTCTTCTGTACCTAACCTATTTCACTCATTCTCCACTCTATTTCTTAGCCAGTAAAATGTAGTTTTGATGATTGCTACTTTATATTATAATTTAAGATCATATATGATTAGAATGCCTTCCCTAGTATTTCTTTTAATTAATTTCCTTGATATTCTATACCTTTTGGTCTTCCAGATGAATTTTGTCATTATTTTTTTCTAGCTATAGAATTGTCATTTTTATTATATTATCTTGTTCTACACATAATGAACTGATTTTTTTCCAGTTATTTAGATGTAACTTTATTCATGTGAAAAGTGTTTTGTAATTGTATTCATACAGTTACTGGGTTTGTTTTGATAAGTAGACACCCAAATATTTTATGATATCTGTAGTAACTTTAAATGGAATTTCTCTTTCTATCTCTTGCTGTTGGGCTTTATTAGTGATATATAGAAATGGCAATGATTTCTGTGGGTTTATTTTATATCATACAACTTTGCTAAAGTTGCTTAATATTTCAAGTAATTTTTATGTCATTCTCTAGGATTCTCTAAGTACAACATCATATCATATGAAAAGAGATAACTTTGATTCTTCTTTGCCTACTCTAATTGTTTCTGTCTCTTCCTTTGTCCTCTCATTCCAATCCTCTCCCACTTCAGAATTTTACCTTTTAAAGAATCATCCCTTCCTATCTGATTGATCCTGTGCCCTCTATTTTCACATATATACACATACTAAGAAATATGCTCATATGCAAATATAAACCCTCCTATATAGACATATGTGTATGTTTACGTATGTATACATTTGTATTCCTTTCACCTATCCTCATACTGAGAAAAGTTTCATAAATTACTATTATTGTTTTTCCATGTTTGCATGTAAGTAGTTCAACTTTGATAAGTTCCTTATGATTTCTTTTCCATGTTTACCTTCTCATGCTTCTTGCATTTGAGTGTCAATTTTTTTTGAGTTCTGTTTTGTTCAGCAAGAATGCTTGAAGTCCTCCCCCTCACTGAATGACCATGAACATTAAACTCAATTTTGCTGGGTAGTTGATTCTAGGTTTTTATCATAGCTCCCTTGATCTCTAGAATATTATATTTCAGGCCCTTCAATCCCTTAATGCAGAAGCTGCTAGATCCTGGCTTATCCTAACTGTGTTTCCATAGTATTTATATGGTTTCTTCTTGGCAGCTTATAATATTTTCTCCTTGACCTGGGCACTCCAGAATCTGGCTTTAACATTCCTAGGAGTTTTCTTTTGGGGATCTTTTCCAAGAGGTGATCAGTGAATTCTTGCAAGTTCTCTTTCATCTTCTGGTTCTAAAATATCAAGGCAATTTTCCTTGAGAATTTCTTGAAGGATGCTTTCTAAGTTCTTTTTTGGTCATGGCTTTCAGGTAGTCCAATAACTTTTAAATTGTTTCTTCTGGATGTATTTTCCAGGTCAGTGGTTTTTTTCAAGGAGATATTTCACATTGCCTTCTATTTTTTTC